>CM050515.1:1267500-1867500 GCA_027563665.1 Antrozous pallidus
GTCCCCCATCAAGTCCCACCAGGTGGGAGACACTACCTAAGATCCCCTATCAAGCCCTGCTGGGAGGGGGCATGGCCTGAGGTCCCCCTTCAAGCCCCACCAGGCAGAGGAGCACAGCCTCAAGTAACCTGGCCCAGCACTGGGAGGGAGGCACAGATACCCTGTCAATCCCTACTCGCACTGGGGAGCAGGCTCAGGTTCCCTGTGAAGCCCCGCTGGGTGGGGGCACAGCCTGAGGTCCCCTGTCAAGCCCAGCCAGGCAGGAGGGGCACAGCCTCAGGACCCCTGGCCTGGTGCTGGGGCAGAGAGTATGGTCTGAGGTCCCCCAGCCTGGTGCCAGGGTGGGGGTGCAACTTGAGGTCCCCTGTCAAGCCCTGCCAGGTGGGGACACAGCCTGAAGTCCTCTGTCAAGCCCTGGCAGGTGGAGAGAACAGCCTGAGGTCCCCTAACCCAGCAACAGGATGGGAATTACACTTTGAGGCTCCCCATCAAGCCCCACTGGGTGGAGGGCATGGCCTCAGGTCCTCTGTCCTGATGCGGGGGTGGGAGTCAAGGCCTGAGGTCCCCTGTCAAGCCCCTCTGGATTGGGGGAGCATGTAAGCCTCCTGTCCCAGTGCCACAACCACCTCACACTCTCCATGAGCAGGTGTGCATAGGGAAGGCTGGGCCAGGATAATTGGGAGGGGTGATGGGGGACCAGCATCCTGGGTAAGCTGGGCCTCACAGCTTCTCTGCTTCAGCTCCCAGCACCCCGGACCTAAGGAGTAGTGCTTTCACAGGGGCCTGGCAGGCACTGGATATGGCGATGCCTTAAAAACAGAAGAAGCCCCCTTTAACTCTGGCTGGAAGTGCATTGGGAACTTATGGTCAGGGGAAGCAGCCCAACATCAGAGCTGAAATAAGACCTTGGGTAGCCTCCGGAGGGGTAACTTCAGAACTTCGCCGTGGCCACGCCCCCCCGCTGGCCTCTCATCCCGCTGCTGCCCCGCCCTCCTGCTCCTGATTGGCTGGTAGTGTAGTGAAGGTATGGTAATTTGCATGTTTCTCTTTTATTAGATAGGATTAGACAGACTTTTGCCATGTTACTGAGGCATCCCCAGGCCTAGAACTTAAGCTGACATACAGCAGGTGCACAGTAAATACTGGATAAATGAATGTGCCTCTATTCCTCTCCCATGCAACTGAGCTCTGTCTCTCCCTAGCCTAGGCTCCCAGGAGAGGGGCTAGGGCTCCTCCTCCTCTGCTCCTCCATCTTTCCCACCAATCAACTCACCATATTAAGGCTGCCAGCCCCTTTCATCCTGTATTCTTCTTCCCAACCCTACTGCATTTGTCACTACTTGCTGGAGGTGGGAGGTTTATCTAGCCCCTGCCTGACCCATCCTAACTCCTGAAAACCATTTTGTTATGAGCCTCCAAGCAGCACAGGTCAAGGCAGCTTACCCAAGTCAGTTTTGAAAGAGCAGGCAGTTCGTTTGCTCCCTAGTTGCCTCACTGTGGATATCTTCTGACGATGCCTCTTTCCTAATTAAAACAGCGGGTGGATTGCAGACTCTGGGCAGCATCCTGAGCTGCTCCTGGCAGGAGCCAGAGGCAGGCAAAGATGTTTCATTAGAAAAGAGTTAGGGAAGGGAGGGGGCAGTCATGGTACCCACCTCCTACTAGGAGAGCTATTGGGAGGATGGCAATTTAGAGGCACTATTAAACAGCAAATATAAGAATGAAATAATTAAGTCCCTGATCTGCCTCTCCAACTCCCAGCTGAGGCTTCACCTGTCCACTTCTCCCACCAACTCTTTCCTGTGGCTATGCAGTTCCAGCTAAGAAACAGCTCCACTGAGCACCTGCTCAGGTAATCTTTTGGCCTCCCTCTATCTTTGGACAGCTTAGTGGTGGCTCAGATACAGTCCTGGGACTGTGTACAAGCCTAATCCTTCTTGGAAGAGATAATATCTTTGTCCAGGCCAGCCAAACTCAATGTCTTAGGGCTTATTTGGCGTGTGGGGGTTGCTGCCTGGGACATAGCCCATTTACCACATGATACTCATTTTCCCCATTTATTCTTAGTAATAGAACCTCAATTTCATTCCAGGTAGCAAGATATTCAGCTAAAAGACTACATTTCTAAGGCTCTTTTGTAGCTAGATTTTAGCAATCGGATGTCGTAGGGTATATTTTTAAGAATATTCCTTAAGAGGAAAATAGATGATACATGTCCTTTTGCACTATGCTTCTGATTTCTACTTTTTGGTTAAAAAGTAGAGGTGATGGTTGGAGCTCAAGCAACCATTTTGGGATTTCAAGGATGAAAGCTGTATTCTAAGGATGGTGGGTCAAAAGATAGAAGAAACCCAGGTCCCTAATAATCATGATTTGCTATACTGCTTTGGACTATTTGAGTCTAGACTTCTCCTTTGAGAGATAATAAATCTCTAATCTGCTTAAGCTAACTTTAGTTGGGTTTCTGTTACTAATAGCTTAGTAAAAATCATAATTAATGAAATAAACCCTTTGAGCATGTGATAAAAGATGGGATTCCACTCTGCAGGTACATACACCTGTATGCAGGCACAGGCATGCCACACACATAGACACACACACACTGAACCCTGGTGGAAGACTATGAATTCAGAATCTCTTTGCCTGAGAACATCAGTGAGAACGTTGCCCATGGGTCTGGCCCAAGGCACCTGGGGCCAGAGAGCATGAGGTCCATTTCAGAGACTGGATACTCAAAGTCTCCATGCTCTATTCCTCCCTATTCTGCCCTGCACACAGTGCCTCTCTGTAAGCTCTGAGGAAGCTGAACTACCTGGTTCTAGTTCTTTGCCCACTCCACTGGCTGTCAATGTTTCTGGGCAAGGGGAGCCAAGGGCCCAAGAAAGAAACCATTACCTTTACCTCTAGGCCTACACGAGTTTCTCTCTCTCTCTCTCTCTCTCTCTCTCTCTCTCTCTCTCTCTCTCTCTCTCTCTCTCTCTCTCTTCCCACCCATAGATCCCATGCTCTGAGGCTCTCAAATAATTCATGAACTTTGGCATTCAAGGCCAACTAGTTAATGACATTCCTTCCAACTCTAGGAGAAATTTGCTCCAGTGCAACCTAGGCCAGCTCAGAGATTCCTTCTTCCTATGCTAACTGTACTGAAAGGCCTCATCCTCTCACCTGTTCTTCTTCCCTCCTCTACCCCTCAGCCCTAAGCCCACATGTGATTGAGGTCAGAGAGCCATAAACAACCCACAGTTACCAATTAATATTTAATTGCAACTTGAAATTCTTAATTGCAGCTGAAATACTATCACTGGTGGAAGCATGTTGATGGTGGGGATTGGGGGGCCTGTGGGGTGATCTAGTTAGAGATGCTTGGCCTCTTCTGGACCAGGCACTGAGCCAGCAGAGCAGGGGTCAGAGGGTAGTTAGAGCCTGGCTTGACACTCTGACCAATTACCCCAGTAACAACATCAGAGCAGTTACATCTTGGGCCCCAGGCCTGCCCTTTTGCAGCCAGAGGCCTGCACTTTGACCTGCCCTCTGCGGAGGGTACCTGAGAAGTCCCATTTTTCAGAAGTCTCATTATGGCCACAGAGGGTCCTGACAGGATGATACAGCATGCTCTACTTGAGGTCAGGTGGGGCCCTCTGCTGGAGCTTTCTAGGGTGGGAGGCCTTTGGGGGCCCTCACAGGAGACCAGGGCTGTGTTCAGGGAGGCCCAGGTACTGCAGAGGTGGCACAGGTGACTGAGAAACCCTTAAGATTGGAGCCCAGGCCAAACCGGTGTGGCTCAGTGGATAGAGCGTCGGCCTGCGGACTGAAGGGTCCCAGGTTCGATTCTGGTCAAGGGCATGTACCTTGGCTGTGGGCACATTCCCAGTAGGGGGTGTGCAGGAGGCGGCTGATTGATGTTTCTCTCCCATCGATGTTTCTGACTTTCTATCCCTCTCCCTTCTTCTCTGTGAAAAATCAATAAAATATATTTTAAAAAAAAGATTGGAGCCCAGACTGTACTTAGCTGGGAGGGGGGATGCAGGGCAAGGTGGAAGTGGTCCTGATTTTTCTGATTTGAGGGCTTTCTTGAAATGTAGGACTGATGGTACTAAAACCAGGGAAGTCCCAGGCAAAATGAGACCCTAATTAGAAGTAATTAGCCCCTTTGACAAAACTAGTTTTGTGGAGTGATAGCTGTCCTGAGGGTCCTTCTGAGGGGTCAACCTCCTAACTATAGGCCATTCCTTCCTTTCTCCTGAGACAGGCCAGTAAGCCAGGACAATTGGAATGGGGAAACTGAGAAAGATAGTTGAACTGACTGGCTGGGCAATTTACAGCAGATACTGAAGGTCCCTCCACAGAGACAATATCTAGGTCTCAGTTATATTTCACCTCCAGACCCAGAAAAGCAGCAAAACCAGGTGAGTAAAGCCAGGACCAGCTGCAATGACTAACAATCCCCTGCTCCAGTGGTCAGCAAACTCATTAGTCAACAGAGCCAAATATCAACAGTACAACAATTGAAATTTCTTTTGAGAGTAAAAAACTGACTTCTGTGCATGGGCCACAAATTTTTAATCACACTGTTTATATCCGTCTGCACATGGTATTTTGTGGAAGAGCCACACTCAATGGGCCAAAGAGCTACATGTGGCTCTTGAGCCACAGTTTTCCAACCACTGACCTATCCTAACCATGACCAATCAATGGAGACCATAACCCTGAAGGAGCACAAGTAGAAAACTGATGAATATTCTATTAAAACCTTCCCCCTGAGACCTCTCCTAAGATTCCCACATCAAGACAAAGGACCCAGGGCTCACTCTCCCTCTGGGGAGCAGCCCACCTATTCCCTTCCCCTTCTTTCCTAAACTCTAAAGGACTCCATGAGACTTGCAACCAGGGGAGCAATGGGCAGCAGCAGCAGCTCATCCCTCAAACCTGTCTCCAAGGCCCTCTTGTCTCTGACTTCCCAGAGAGCCAGGGCAGCCTAGCCTAGTTCTCCTGTTGCTTCTTCTGCACCAGGGCTGTAGAAGATCCATGGGCTGTATGACCCCATGAAATCATTTGGTCTGGTCAAGCCAAGGCAACCACAGTCAGGATTCAAAATTCAATAAATTTAGGAGCTTTTTATCATAGCAACATAAATTTCTATTAAATGAAGTATATTAAGTGATTGATGTTATAAATATCAAAATGGCCGTTGGTAGAAAAAAGATATCCCATCCCTTTTCCATGCTAAGTCCTTTCCTTGTTTTATTGTCCCCAGCTTAATAAACAGTCCCTTATAATCACCTGAGCTCCTATTGTGAAAATTTTTTCTGCATGAAGTCAAGAACCCACACACTACAGCCGGCCCTAGGCAGACCCCCCAGGGGCCAGGCCCCCTTTCCAGTAACACTCCCATCTCTGGCCTCTTGACCTTTGGTGCCAACATTGTGACCCACAGGGTCTGTTGGTGCCACTTGTACCCTTGGCTATATTCATTCATGAATTCTGCCCAACCGCTGTACTTGGCCCACTTTATGGATGAGACAGACATGAACTCTGGCCCCTTGCTCGACAGGCAGCTTGATATTTGATCTGGAGTGAGGCATGTGCCTGGTTTGAGCCTCAGTTTTCTCATCTGCCTTCCCAGGTGTGACCTAGACCAGGTAGGGCTATGGTTGAAATGAAGATTTCCAGGCTAGGTGAGGTCGGGATGGACAGGTAGGGCCTCTGCAGCTTCTACTTCTGGAAAAGCTCTCAGAGTGGGAGATATAGGTCTGTGGAGGGGCTGATGTTAAGGGCAGGAGCCAACTAAGAGATCACCTGCCCCTTGGCTGGCCAGTCCCTCCAGTATTTGCAAACTCTGGCAGGAGCCTTTATTACCTGATACCAGACAGCTATTGACAACAGAAAACCTGAAAGTTGCCTTTCTTCCCTGGCTACCTAGAAGCCTGCATGGAACTACCAGCAGTGGAGAGAGAGGGGGCCCTGGAGATAGGCTTTAGTAGGTCAGGGAGAGGGATTAGGCCTAGGATAGTAGCTGGGCGAGGGGCAGGGACACAAGTGATGGAAGGATTGGGGAAGGTGGGATTTTCTGGGGAGTTCAAAGCGGGTCCCATGGGCAAACTCTGCCAACTTTGGTTCACAGTCACTCACTCATTTCTTCCTTCATTCATTTAATAGAAACTGAGCAGCTGCCATATGCAGGCCCTATCCTGGGCACTGAGGGAATCTCAGGAATGAAACAGACAAGAATACCTGTCCTCAGAGCACCCTCTTTCCTCAGGTGAGAGTCTCTCTTGCAGTGTGGTTCTCAGACTGACCGTCTGGCTAGGCTCCTCCCTGGCAGCACCCCAAGTTCTCTACCTCTAGTTCAGGTGAGCACTAAGGCAAGTAAGTAGCCTGGAGCTCTGACCCAGCCAGGGACTGAGGGGCTGTGGAGACCATGGAGGGACACAGGAACTGACTGCCCCTTGATATCATTCCCTTAATCTCCCTGTACTGAAAGAGACCAAAGCTGCTTTGCCCTAGTCAGCAGCCCTCATCCCAGGTTTTACCAGGCATCTCAACAGGAACCCTGTGGGATGCCTCAATTCCCCACATCCCTCAAAACATTTCTGTTCTGGTCCTTTTCTTTCAGGCTGTTCCTAAGAGTCCATAGAACTAAGGGACTAATGAAACAGATCACAAACACATTCATATGTAGCCCCCAACCACACATTCTGTAAACACATGGGCCTCTAAAACGTTGCCCTTGAGGAGCCTGGATGCAAGTGGGGAGAGGTGTCTGGGTCCTCACAATAGTACCATGTGAATATTGTACTTAACATTGAGCTCATGTGACATGGTGGGTGTGATTCTTGATGCTTAATGTGTATCACCCATTTAGTGCTCATGAGAATTCTAGGGAGTAAGTTCTATCATATCCCCATTTTACAAGTGCAGGAGGTTCCTTCACTTGCCCACGATCATCCAGGTAAGGGTGAGGAGCTTACACACAGCTCAGGTGTTCTAAAGCCTACACTGTTCCCTCCTGAGAGTCAAATTGGGAACAGCAGGGCAAGGTTATGATAGGCAAGAAAGACAGTAGTCACTTCCGCAGTGTTTGGAGGGCGAGCTTTCTGTGGACGGGGTATTCTACGAAGATGCTTACAGAGGGTGCTCCTCAAGGCAGGTGCTGAGCAGACTCCTCCCAGCACAGGACCCTGCGTAACCTCTGCTCTCCAGAAAGGCTGAATGAAGAAACACCTTATGGGTCTCCTACCAGCCCTTTGGGGACCTGTAGTTGGGCCAGAGATGAAGAGCAAGGGCATTGTTAGGATAGGGAATCACATGAGATGGGCCCTGGCAGTGAGGATAATTGCAGGGCATTCCTAGAGAGGAGCCTTGGAAGGGAATTCCCAACTTGGTGGGGAAGGAGTGGTGAGGACCCAGGTGCTAGTGTCGAGTTGAAATTGTCTGGCTCATGCAAAGGGAAGATGTGGCAGTTATGCCGCTATGTTGGCCAAGAGGTAACCTTTGCTTTGGCCCGACTTTGGGAATAATTGGGCTAGAAGGACCATCACAGATCAGAGAGCCAAACCTGCCTTGTGCTGCAAGTGGGAAATGGTAAGTCCAGGATGAGAGGGCAGCTTAGAGGCCTCCTTACCTCTGGGAGAGCAATAGGCATGATGCTTCCAACCATCCAGGGGGAAACCTGAGAAGATAAATGTCTGAGAGAGGCCCAAACTAAGGCCTAGAAATGACAGAGGCTGACCCCCACCTCTAAGCCCCTGACTGCTGCTTCTGCCCCTCACAGGCCAGCCTCTGTCCCACTCCAGATATTTGCTCAGCAGCTCCCAGCACTGCAAGTGACATCCATCCTCCTTTCCATCTCTCTAAATCTCCCTTATATTGGCTGGGCCTTTATCTATAGCTGGGCCCAGCTCCAAGTTCTACTTCCTCCAAGATGTCTTCAAAGATTGCCCTCACCTGTTGACCCGTCATTTCCCCTTAGGGGTCTCAACCTGAGTCTATTCTGATAAAACTAATGGGATTGTGTGAAATCAGGGTTTCTTCCTCTGTCCTTTCACTGGCCTGCTGCTCCACCCTGCCATGCTCTGAGCTCCCTAATGGCATGAGCCTGTGGCAGGCTGCTCTTTAATCACACCCTCCAACCACCTTGCCCCCACAGCAATCATGCTGGAGAAGGGAAGGTGGCCAAGCCCTAGACTATAGGGGAAGCCAGAGATGGGCTCCTGCACCCCATTCTGCCTGCCCTTGTCACCTTCATGGACAGAGAAATGACTTTATGCATGAGATCAGATGCCCCCTAATATCTATGACTTCATCCACCACCTAGACCAGCCGTCTCCCCCCCGCCCAAGCCCTTTGTGGATCATCTCATGGTCAGACAAGCACATATGGGTATTAGACCAGAGCCTTTAACACTAAGGCTCATTCATCTTCTCTTACATGCCTCAAGTGACAGGCTGCTCACTACCAGTAGCATCACTTCATATCTTGCCTCAGTGGTCTCTTTTGGTCTGCAGTGCCTGGTGCCAGAGGTCCTAACACAAGGCCCAAAGCTGGGTGAGCAGAACAAAGGCTAGGCAACTCATAATCAGCCACCAGGGCACAGGACCACCGTTTGTGCTCTACTTTGACTGCTAATCCTTCTGTCCGGAACCACATGGCCTGCCTGCCTGCCCTTTGCAATTTTCTTCTTTTCTCTTCCCCTCCTGCCCCACTTCCTTTTATCTAAGGATTGCATGAGTCACTTCACTTTGAGCTGCCAGATGTCAAATGCAGTTGTGCTTGAAGTGGAAGCCAATTTTCCCCCTTTCCTCAAAGAGAGAGCAGGGCTGAGGAAAGTACCCTACATTGTCATCTGGATTTCTCAGGAGGGTGGGGGTGATTGTGCCAGCCAGTCACCTCCTGAGGTTCTGGCCACTTTCCATTCTCAGCTTGAATGTCTTCCTGCTGGCACCAGACGGGGCCAGGGCAGTTCCATGCAGTTCAGGACATGCTCAGTCACCCAGACATTCAGTATAGCTAGTCTGAGAGGAGCCTGAGACCCAGTGCCAATTCCCACTCCACTCAGAGAGTGCTCGTGAAAGTTTCCTATGTCCTAGCTCCATGCTGGAGCTATAGGAGAGACAGGAAAAATAAAGAAGCCCTTGTCTTTAAGGGATTAGCAGTCCCTTTGGGGAGACAAATTTTATACAAACGTAGTTCATGGCTTTTAACTGGATTGTGCTTCTACTTCCACACATGACTTCATTTTGTTCTTACAATCTTTCAACATGGGTGTTATTATCCTCACTTCACAGACAGGAACACAGGGCTCTGAGAGATTAAGGTCAAATGGGCATAGAATTGAGCCCCGACCTGCATCCATTAAGCCCCAAGCTTCACTATCTGGTCAAACTTGAAATTAGGAGGAGGGTGTCGGTGATATACTTGGGAGCTAGAGAGGGGGAGTGGCGAGAGTGGGAGAAGAAAGGCAGAAAAGGGGACAAAAAGGAACATTAGCATAAAGACCAAGTGGGGGTAGGCTCTGCTCCTCTGGCACCTCCCAAACTGTTTGCCTAAAAGATGGAAGGCTGGAACAGGTGATCCACTGGCTCCACATCCCACTGGTTGGGGGCTGGCCCAGCTGATGTTCACTCCTCTGACTTACTGTATGTATTTGCTGATGAGGCCAGCTGGCACCTGTGGCATCAGAAAGATATTGGAAATATTAATTTTAGGTGCTTGAGGTGGACGCTGAGCTGGCATAGAACTGTTCATCCCTAAATGCAGTTGAGCCAAAAGTAGGTTCTGCTTTAGGAGATAAAATGCATTTTGTTCTGAGCCACCAAATTCTGGGCCTGCCTCAGGGACCCAGAGGATATGCTTTATTGAGCAGGCCCAGCAGGTGCCTAGCTAGGAGCCCTGAAGTACAGTGCAGATAAGCTAAGAAAAGACATAAAAGAGTGACGAATAAGATATCTACCTAGCAAAGCTATCATTTAGAATTGAAGGTCAGAAAAGAGCCTCACAGACAAGAAAAAGCTAAAAAAGTTCATCACCACCAAACCAGTATTACATGAAATGTGTAAGGGTATCTTTTTCTAATTTAATTTAACTTAATTTATTTCTCATTGATTAAGGTATTAAATATGTCTCCTTTTCCCTCCATTGGCCCCTGCCCCAACATATACCTTCACCTCCCTAGTGTCTGTTTCCATTGGTCATATTCACATGCATGCATACAAGTTCTTTGGCTGATCTCTACCCTCTCGCTACCCTCCCCCACCCCCGCCTTCCCTCTGAGATTTGACAGTCTGTTCAATGCTTCTCTGTCTCTGGATCTACTTTTGTTCATCAGTTTATGTTGTTCATTATATTCCACAAATGAGTGAGATCATGTGGTATTTGTCTTTCTCCAACTGGCTTATTTCGCTTAGCATAATGCTCTCCATGTCCATCCATGCTGTTGCGAATGGTAGAAGTTCCTTATTTTTTACAGCAGGATAGTATTCCATTTTGTAGATGTACTACAGTTTTTTTTAAATTTCCATTATTTTATTTTTTTAATTTCTTTATTGATTAAGGTATTACATATGTGTCCTTATCCCAACCTCCCCACACTCATGCCCTCATCCCCCTGGTGTTCATGTCCATTGGTTAGGCTTATATTCACACATACAGCCCTTTGGTTGATCTCTCCTCCTTCTCCTCATCCTCCCCTATCTTCCCCCTGAGGTCCAGCATTCTGGTCCAGCATTACTGCAGTATAGTATTCCATTGTGTAGATATACCACAGTATTTTAATCCAATCATCTGCTGATGGGCACATAGGCTGTTTCTAAATCTTAGTTATGGTGAATTGTGCTGCAATGAACATAGGGGTGCATAAATCCTTTCTGAATCATGTTTCTAGTTTCTTGGGATATATTCCTAGAAGTGGGATCACTGAGTCAAATGGGAGTTCCATTTTTAGTTTTGTGAGGAAACTCCATACTGTTCTCCACAGTGGCTGCACAAGTTTGCATTCCCACCAGCAGTGCAAAAGAGTTCCTTTTTCTCTGCATCTTCGCCAACACTTGTCATTTATTGATTTGTTGATGATTGCCATTCTGACAGGTGTGAGATAATACATCATTGTTGTTTTGATTTGCATCTCTTGGATAATTAGTGACTTTGAGCATGTTTTCATATGTCTCTTAGCCTTCCTTCTTTCCTCCTTCGAAAAGTGTCTATTTAGGTCCATTGCCCATTTTTTTAATTGGGTTGTTTATCTTCCTTTTGTTAAGTTTCATGAGTTCCTTGTAAATGTTGGAGATTAAACCCTTGTCTGTGATGACATTGGCAAATATGTTCTCCCATGCAGTGGGCTTTCTTCTTGTTTTGTTGATGGTTTCTTTTGCTGTGCAAAAGCCTTTTATTTTGATGTAGTCCCATTTGTTTATTTTCTCTTTATTTTCCATTGCTCTAGGAGCAGTGTCAGTGCAGAAGTTCCTTCGGCAAATGTCTGAGATTTTTCCGCCTGTGGATTCCTCTAGTATTTTTATGGTTCCCCTTCTTATGTTTAAGTCTTTGATCCATTTTGAGTTTATTTTTGTGTATGGTGTAAGTTGGTGGTCTAGTTTCATTTTTTTTGCATGTAACTGTCCAATTTTCCCAACACCATTTGTTGAAGAAACTTTCTTGACTCCATTTTATGTTCATGCCTCCTATGTCAAATATTAATTGAGCATAGTGGTTTGGGTTGATATCTGGATTCTCTATTCTATTCTTTCTATTCTATTCATCTATATGTCTGTTCTTGTGCCAGTACCAGGCTGCTTTGAGAACAGTAGCTTTGAAATACAGCTTGAAATCTGGTATTGAAATCCCACCGACTTTGTGCTTCTTTCTGAGGATTGCTGTGGCTATTTGGGGCCTTTTTTTAAATCCCAGATGAAATTTTGGAAAATTCATTGTAGGTCTGTGAAATATGCCATTGGTATTTTAATGGGGAGTGCATTAAATTTATAGATTGCTTTGGGTAGTATGGACATTTTAATTATGTTGACTCTCCCAATCCATGAACATGGTATGTTCTTCCATCTGTTTACATCTTCCTCTATCTCTTCTTTTAGTGTCCTGTAGTTTTCCATGAATAGGTCTTTTACCTCCTTAGTTAAGTTTATTCCTAGGTATCTTAATTTTTTTGGCGTGATGGTAAATGGGATTGCTTTTTTAGTCTCTCTTTCTGTAAGTTCACTATTAGTGTATAGAAATGCCATAGATTTCTTGGCATTAATTTTGTAGCCTGCTACATTGCTGAACTCATTTATTAAGTATATTAGTTTTTATGGAGTCTTTCGGGTTGTTTGTGTACAATATCATGTCATCTGCAAATAAGGATAGCTTTACTTCTTCTTTTCCAATTTGGATGCCTTTTATTTCTTCTTCTTGTCTTGTTGCAATGGCTAGTACTTCCAGCACTATGTTGAACTGGAGTGGTGAGAGTGGGCAACCCTGTCTTGTTCCTGTTCTTAGGGGAAATGGTTGTAGTTTTTGCCCATTGAGTATGATGTTTGCTGTGGGTTTAACATATATGGCTTTTATTATGTTGAGGTATGATCCTTCTATTCCTACCTTGTTGAGAGTTTTTACCAAGAAAGGGTGTTGGATTTTGTCAAATGCTTTTTCTGCATCAATTGATATGACTATGTGATTTTTATCTCTCAATTTGTTTATGTCATGTATCACATTTATTGATTTGCGGATATTGTACCATCCTTGCATTCCTGGGATAAATCCTACTTGTTCATGGTGTATGATCTTTCTGATGTACTGTTGGGTTCGATTTGCTAGAATTTTATTGAGGATTTTGGCATCTATATTCATGAGGGATATTGGCCTGTAATTCTCTTTCATTGTGTCATCTTTATCTGGTTTTGGTATTAGGGTGATGCTAGCTTCATAGAAGGAGTTTGGAAGTGTTCCATCCTCTTGAATTTTCTGGAATACTCTGAGGAGTATAGGTTTTAATTCTTCCTTGAATGTTTGGTAAAACTCCCCTGTGAAGCTGTCTGGCCCTGGGCTTTTGTTTGCTGGAAGCTTTATGATGACTGCTTCAATTTCTTCCACAGTTATTGGTCTATTGAGTTGTTTAGATTCTTCCTGATTGAGTTTTGGGAGGTTATATTTTTCTAGGAATATATCCATTTCCTCCAGGTTGTCCAGTTTGTTGGAGTAGAGTTGTTCATACTATTTTGTAAACAATCCTGTGTATTTCAATGGGGTCTGTTGTTATTTCACCTCTTTCATTTCTGATTTTATTTATTAGGGTCCTCTCTCTTTGATTCTTGGTGAGTCTGGCTAGAGGTTCATCAATCTTGTTTATCCTTTCAAAGAACCAGCTCTTGGTTTTGTTGATCTTCTGTATTGTTTCTTTGGTCTCTATGTCATTTATTTCTGCTCTGATCTTTACTATTTCCTTCCTTCTGCTTACACTGGGCTTTTCTTGTTGCTTTCTTTCTAACTCTTTGAGTTGTTGGGTTAGATAATTTATTGCCGCTGTTCCTAGTTTTTTGCAGTAGGATTGTAGAGCTATGAACTTCCCTCTCAGAACTGCTTTCACTGTGTCCCATAGATTTTGGATTGTTGTGCTATCATTGTCATTTGTTTCCATGATGTTTTCTATCTCTTCCTTAATCTCTATAGTAACCCAGTCATAGTTTAATAGGATGCTGTTTAGTCTCCATGTGTTCGATTTCTTTGGATTGTTTCTATTGTAGTTGATTTCCAGCTTTATGCCACTGTGATCTGAGAATATGCTCAATATGATTTTTATCTTCTTGAATTTGGAGAGACTTTGCCTATGACCCAACACATGGTCTATCTTTGAGAATGACCCATGGGCACTTGAAAAGAATGTATATTCTGTGGCTTTGGGGTGAAATGATCTGAAGATGTCAATTAATTCCATCTGGCCTAGTGAGTCATTTAGGATTGATGTTTCTGTACTGATTTTTTGATTAGAGGATTTGTCCAATGGTGATAGTGGGGTATTAAAGTCTCCTACTATGATTGTATTGCTGTCTATCTCTCCCTTGATATCCTCTAGAAGTTTTTGTATCTATTTGGGTGCTCCTGTATTGGGTGTGTATATCTTTACCAGAGTTATCTGTTCTTGTTGGGTTGCTCCCTTTAGTATTATGAAGTGACCTTCCTAATCTCTTGTTACGTCCTTCACTTTGAGATCTAATTTGTCAGATATAAGTATTGCTATCCCAGCTTTTTTTTTTATTTCCATTCACCTGAATAACTTTTTTCCATCTTTTCATCCTCAGTCTGTGTGTGTCTCTTTTTTGGAGGTGGGTTTCTTGTAAACAGCATATATACGGGTCGTGTTTTCTTATCCAGTATGTTACCCTATGTCTTTTGATTGGAGCATTTAAACCGTTTACAGTTAAAGTTATTATTGATAGGTCGTTATTTGTAGCCATTTTTGTTCTTTGCCCCTGTGTTATTTCTTGGCTTCCTATTGCTTTTCACAGCAGACCCTTTAGCATTTCTTGCATTGCTAGTTTGGTGGTAATGTATTCCCTTAGACCTTTTTTGTCTGTGAAGCTCCTGATTTGACCTTCAATTTTTATTGATAGCCTTGCTGGGTACAGTATTCTAGGATTCAGAACCTTTCTTTGCATGACTTTGTATATTTCATTCCAATCCCTTCTGGCCTGACAAGTTTCTGTTGAGAAATCACTTGCTAATCTGATGGGGGTTCCTTTGTAGGTGACTTTCTGTCTCTCTCTGGCAGTTCTTAAGATTCTCACTTTGTTGTTGATGTTTGCCAATTTAATTATAATGTGCCTTGACATAGGTCTTTGGGGGTTTAATTTGCTTGGGACTCTGTGAGCTTCTTGGATTTGTGTGGGTTTTTTCTTTCCTATATCAGGGAAGTTTTCTGTCATTATTTCTTCCAACAGGTTTTCTATTCCTTGCTCAGTTTCCTGTCCCTCTGGAAGCCCTATTATGTGGATGTTGTTTTGTTTCATGTTGTCCCAAAGTTCCCTTAGGCTCTCCTCCTGCTTTTTAATTTTTTTTCTAGAAGCTGCTTTCCTTGGGTATTTTTTCCTACCTTGTCTTCCAGCTCACTGATGTGGTCCTCTGCTTCATCTAGTCTACTCCTCATACTTTTTTTGGAGTTCTTTACCTCAGCAATGTCACTTCTCATTTCTTCTTGGGTCTTCTTCATTTCTTCTTGGGTCTTCTTCATTTCCTCTTGGGTCTTCTTCATTTCTTCATAGTTCTTCTTCATTTCTTCATGGCTCTTCTTCATTTCCTCTTGATTCCTCTTTGATTACTCATGGTTCTTACTCATATTGACTTCTATTCTCTTCAGCCATCCTATGACCATTTCTCTGAACTCTCTCTCTGACAGGTTGCTTGCTTCCATTTTGTTTACCTCTTTTTCTCGTGAGGCTTGTTTTTCTTTCATTAGTGGGCTGTTTCTTTGTCTCCCCATGGTCTCTCTTCTATGTTTGTCTCGTTATGTACTTCTCACTCTTCTGTGTTGATTTAAAGGCTCAAACTACAACACAACCAGGTGCAGCACACCAGGCACTGAATAAGAATGTATTCACAGTATTGGTAACTCCAAATTAAAGGTGATTGCCAGAGGGAGGTAAATTAGGTGATAGGTGGGGAAAAGAGAGTAAGAGAAAACAGTCACACACACAAAAGAATGAAAAAAAGAGAAAGAAAGAAAGAAAGGAAGGAAGGAAGGAAGGAAGGAAGGAAGGAAGGAAGGAATGCAAAAATACATTTGGGAAAAGGGGAAGGAGTAAAAAGATAGGAAAAGGGAATAAACTATAAATATGGGTTGTAAAGTCCCAAAGGACCACCTCTAATTCCAGCAAAAACCAGCAAAAAGTACCTGGAGATTGATACAAACTACATATATCAAAGGAGGTTAAGGAACATAGAAGCTTAAATCTATCAAAAAAACAAACAAACCAAAAACAGTGTAAACAACACCAAAACAAAAAACAATGCCACCCCCGACAAAACAAATTAAAAGAAAAGAATAACCAAACCAATCTCACAAACATGCATAAAATATCAATATAAACAACAGTCAGGTAAACAACATCAGCAGGACCGAGAGAAAAACAATTTAGGATAGTGAAGTCAGAGAAGCAATAGATGTGTATGGACTTGGAACAGGTGGTTGGAGATTGGATATGAGAGTGGGGTGAAATTTTAACTGGGGTAAAAAGAGAGAATAAGGAAAAAGTGTAAGGGAAATAAGACACTAACTAGGGAATGGTTAGCAAGAGAGTGCTGGCATAAGGGTGAAGTTGAGGTAGAGTAAAGAGATACTAAAGGGTAGATGAAAAAAGACTATATAACACTAATCTCTAAGTAGAGTAAAGATGAAATAAAATGGCACTTAAAAAAGTTTAAATAGTAGTAGAAATAAAATTGATTCCTTAATATGTGTTACACAAGAGTCAATTTGTGATTCAGCCCCTAGGTGGCAGTGTTTCTGAATTGACCTCCGGGTCTATTGGTCCTCTCTAGTCTGAACTAAAAATCCCTCTGTGTCTATGGTATTCTCTGCTGATTTGTGGAAATAGGGTAACCCAGATTGCCTCTCTAATGGTGAGGACCTGTTCTGATCCCCAGCCTCAGCAAAACAGCTCACCGTTGCGGTCTCCCAGGTTATCCCCCACCAGGCGATCCCACGTTCCTGGTTCAGCACTGAGAAATTCGAATTTGGAGAGGACAAATGCAAGCGCGCGAACTCACTTTCCGCTCATGTCCTGCTTGTATGTTGCACAAAACTCCCTTCCCCCTTGGGTTTGGCAGCCCGCTTCCTCCCAAAATTGTTAGGCTGGCCTTCTCTGTCAGGTCCAAATGGGTTGCATTCTATGTATCCCCCCTGTCACCAGCTCCGAGGGCCCTCTTCCATGTTTGCCAGCTCCAACAACCCCGGACTTTTTCTCTTTTATTTTTTCCCCAGGCGCGAATCTCCCTGAGGAAAAAACTCCAGAGGAAATCTGACCTTTCCGTGGTGGAGCACAGGGTTCCTTGGAATCTGCTTCTGCGCCAACTAGGAACCGATGTTCCTGGGCGGGGGGGGGGGGGGGGGGGATCTCAGTCGCCCAGAGGGTACCGCAACTGTAAAATTTTCAGGCTCTTCCCCTTCAAGATGGTGCAGTCCACTTCTGAGCCAGTGGCTCCGCAAGAGAACCCAGCCACACTGGAGCCGCTCTGTTAAGGGAGGCTAATCTAGCAGTCCCCCTCCTTCTCCCAGAGCCCAGCTGTCCCCCCACTCGCCAACAAACACTCCCCGCACCACCCTCAGCTGCTTCCTCCTTCTGCCTGGGACACAAATGATTACGAGTCCTTCTGTTCCGCCGCCATCTTTTTCCCCTGTGCCCCTTTTAGTTTTTCATATACAGGTCTTTTACCTGCTTAGTTAAGTTTATAACTAGCTATCTTAAATTTTTGTGTGTGTGCAATGGTAAATGGGATTGCTTTTTTAGTCTCTCTTTCTATAAGTTCACTATTGGTGTAAAGGAATGCCATAGATTTCTTGGTATTAATTTTGTATCCTGCTACATTGCTGAATTCATTGATTAAGTCTAATAATTTTTTGATGGAGTCTTTAGGTTTTCTATGTACAATATCATGTTACCTGCAAATAAGGACAGTTTTACTTATTCTTTTCCAATTTGGGTGCCATTTATTTCTTCTTCTTGTCTTGTCGCAATGGCTAGTACTTTCAGTATTATGTTGAACAGGAGTGGTGAGAGTGGGCATCCCTGTCTTGTTCCTGTTCTTAGGGGAAATGGTTTTAGTTTTTGTCCATTGAGTATGATGTTGGCTGAAGGTTTTCCATATATGGCTTTTATTATGTTGAGGTACTTCTATTTCCACCTTGTTGAGTGTTTTTATCAAGAAAGGGTGTTGGATTTTGTCAAATGCTTTTTCTGCATCAATTAATATGATTATGGGATTTCATCTCTCAATTTGTTTATGTGATGTATCACATTTATTGATTTCTGGATATTGAACCATCCTTGCATCCCTGGGATAAATCCTACTTGGTCATGGTGTATGATCTTTGTGATGTACTGCTGGATCCGATTTGCTAGAATTTTATTGAGAATTTTGGCATCTATGTTCATGAGGGATATTGGCCCATAATTCTCTTTCATTGTGTCATCTTTATCTGGTTTTGGTATTAGGCTTATGCTGGCTTCATAGAATGAGCTAAGGAATGTTCCTTCCTCTTGAATTTTTTGGAATAGTCTGAGGAGGATAGTTTTACATTATTCCTTGAATTTTTGGTAAAACTCCTCTGAGAAGCCATCTGGTCCTGGACTTTTGTTTGCTGGGAGCTTTTTGATGACTGCTTCAGTTTCTTCCATAGTTATTGGCCTATTGAGATTTTTAAAATCTTCCCTATCAAGTTTTGGAATGTTGTATTTTTCTAGGAATATGTCCATTTCGTCTAGGTTGTCTAGTTTGTTTGAGTAGAAATGTTCAGTCTTTTTAAACAATCCTTTGTATTTCTGGGGGGTCTGTTGTTATTTCGCATCCGCATTTCTGATTTTGTTTATTTGATTCCTCGCTCTTTGCTTCTTGGTGAGCCTGGATAGAGGTTCATCAATCTTGTTTATTCTTTCAAAGAACCAGTCCTTGGTTTCATTGATCTTTTGTATTGTTTGTTTGCTTGTTTTTTTGTCTCTATGTCATTTATTTCTGCTTTAATTTTTATTATCTCCTTTCTTCTGCTCACTCTGGGCTTTTCTTGTTGCTCTCTAATTCTTTGAGTTGTAGAGTTAGATTATTTACTACAATTTTTTCTGATTTTTGAGGTAGGCTTATAGAGCTATAAACTTCCCTCTGAAGACTGCTTTCATTGTGTCCCATAGATTTTGGATTGTTGTGTTTATGTTGTCATTAGTTTCCAGGGTGTTTTTAATTTATTCTTTGATCTCATTGATAACCCAATCATTGTTTAATAGCATGCTATTCAGTTTCCAAGTGTTTGGAGATTTTTGAATTGTTTTTATTGTAGTTTATTTCTAATTTTATGGCATTGTGGTCTGAGAAGATGCTTGGTCTTATTTCAATCTTCTTGAATTTTGGAAGACTTTGCTTGTGACCCAATATGTGATCTATTGTTGAAAATGTCCCATGTGCACTTGAGAAGAAGATATATTCCATGGCTTTGGGGCGAAATGTTCTGAAGATGTTAGTTAAGTCCATCTGTTCTAGTCATTTAGGATTGCTGTGCCTTTGCTGATTTTTTATCTAGAGGATTTATCCAGTGATGTCAGTGGTGTATTAAAGTCCCCTACTATGATTGTATTGTTGTCTATCTCTCCCTTGATATCTTCTAAGAGTTTTGTTATGTATTTGGGTGCTCCTGTGTTGGGTGCATATATGTTTATCAGGGTTATATCCTCTATTGTATCGATCCCTTTAGTATTATAAAGTGGCCTTCCATATCTCTTGTTATGGCATTTACTTTGAGGTCTATTTTGTCAGATATAAGTACTGCTACCCCAGCTTTTTTTTTTCATTTCCATTGGCCTGAAATATGTTTTTCTATCCCTTAACTTTCTATCTGTGTGACTCTCTTGTTCTGAGGTGGGTCTTTTGTAGACAGCAAATATATGGGTTGTGTTTTTCATCCATTCAGCCACTTGATGTCTTTTGGTTAGGGCATTTAGTACATTTACATTTAAAGTTATTACTGAAAGCTATTTGTTTGTAGCCATATCTATTTTTGTGTCTGTGTTCCTTCATACCTGTTTATTTCTTCTTTTTATAGTATTCCCTTTAGCATTTCTTACATTGCTGGTTTGGTGGTGATAGAACTCCCTTAGCCTCTTTTTGTCTATGAAGCTCTTGATTTCCCCTTCAATTTTGATTGATAGTCTTGCTGAATAGAGTATTCTTGGATTCAGTCCTTTGCTTTGCATCACTTTGTAACCCTCCTTCCATTCCCTTCTAGCTTGATGTATTTTTGTTGAGAAATCATTTGATAATCTGATGGAGGTTCTTTTGTAGGTAACTCTCTGTCTCTCTCTTGCTGCCTTTAAGATTCTCTCTTTGTCATTGATATTTGCCATTGAAATTATGACATATCTTGGTGTGGGTCTTTTGGGGTTGATCCTGCTTGGGACTCTCTGTACTTGTGTAACTTTTTTCTTCCCCATATCTGGGAAGTTTTGAGTCATTATTTATTCAAATAGATTTTCTAATCCTTGCTGCTCTTCTTGTTCTTCTGGCAACCCTATTACATGTATGTTACTTTGTTTCATGTTGTCCAAAAGCTTCCTTAGGCTTTCCTCCTGCTTTTTATTATTTTTTATTAATATTATTATTTTTTTTAGTTTATTGTTCAGTTTATCAATTACATTGTTCCTCCCTTTTTTCCCCCTCTAGTTCCCCTCCACCCGGTACCCACCCCACCCTCCGCCCTCACCTCCCTCCCACTGTCCTCTCCCATAGTTGCATGATTTTTGTCCAGTCTCTTGCTGCACTTCCCACACCCCTTTTCTCCCCAAGAATTGTCTACCCATTCCCTCTCTATCCATGATTATGTTATATTTACCAGTTTATCCTGTTCATCAGATTATTAATTCACTCAATTTTAGATTCATTTGTTGATAGATGTCTATTTGTTGTTCATAATTTATATTTTTATGTTTTTCTTCTTCCTCTTAAAGAATATCTTTCAGCATTTCATATAATATTGGTTTGGTGGTGATGAACTCCTTTAGCTTTATCTCATCTGCAAAGCATTTTGTCTGACCTTCAATTCTGAATGACAGCTTTGCTGGGTAGAGTAATCTTGGTTGTATATTCTTGCTATTCATGACTTTGAATATTTCTTGCAGTCTGGCCTGCATTGTTTCTGTTGAGAAATCCACTGACAATCGTATGGGTGCTCCCTTATAGGTAACTAACTGTTTTTCTCTTGCTGCTTTTAATATTCTCTCTTTATCTTTTGCTCTTGGCATTTTAATTATGATGTGCCTTTGTGTGGTCCTCTTAGGGTTCCTCAATATTGTGTTTTGGTGCGCTTCTTGGACACCTAAGTCTATTTCTTTCACCAGGTGTGGGAAGTTTTCGGTCACTATTTATTCAAATAGGTTTTCATTATCTTGCTCTCTCTCTTTTTCTGGCACCCCTATAATTAGGATGTTGGTATGTTTGAGGTTGCCCTAGAGGCCCCTTACACTATCTTCAATTTTTTGGATTCTTTTGGTTTCTTGCTTTTCCAGCTGAGTGGATTTTACCTCTTTGTATTTCAAATCTTTAACTTGGTTCTTGGGGTGCTCTAGAGTACTTTTAAGTCTTTGTATAATATTTTTTTATTTCAGTCAGTGTATGCTTAATTTCTGGTTGGTCCTTTTTCATATCCTTGAGGGTCTCGTTCATATCCTTGTAGGCCTCGTTCATTTCCTTGTAGGTCTCATTCATTTCCTTGTAGGTCTTGTTTATTTCCTCATAGGTCTTGTTCATTTCCTCACAGGTCTTGTTTATTTCCTTGTAGGTCTCGGCCTTTTCTAGGAGCCTCTTGAAAAGCCTTATAACCGTGGTTTTGCATTCTATGTCCAGTCGTTTTTTTCCCTCCATTTCTTTCACATCTGATTTCTTTCCATGTCTCTGCATGGTGGCTGCTTTCCTGAGTTGGTCCATTAGCTGTGTGTGGTAGATGTCCTCTAAGGGACAGTGGCTCAGTCTCCCCAGTTACCTGAGGTGGATATGGGTTGCACAGTCTTGTTGAAGTTAAGCCTAGATTAATCATTGTTAGCACTTGGAGGGTTGACCTCCAGGCCAATTGTCTGTGATGTACAGCTGTGCTCAGGTTGGATGGGCGAAGTCTCCGGGCCAAGCAGGCAGCGTCAGCTCCACCCTATGCAGCCCCAGGGTCTCTGTGCTGGGTGGCAACCACCAGTACATCTGAGAGTGAACCGCTGCCGAGCTTCACCAGCTGCCGGAGAATTCAGCCTCTCCCCAAATGAGTCTGCACACCAACGTCTCACCCAGGGTCGCAAAACAATGCAGTCTGATGGTTTCCCTGAATGAGAGAGCAAGTCACGAGTGCTCTCTGCGAGGTCATGCAGCTTCACTGTTCCCAAGTTCATGCGCACTCTGCGCAAGCTCGCCTTCTCCCTAGCCCACAGACCCCTGCAGCACCCAAGCTTCACCATGCCCTCCCACTGTCCAGTTTTTACCCCTATGTTTGTGGGTTCCCTGGACTTCGCCCGGAGCTGGGGAATCAGTCCAGTGGGATGTCTTTGTCTCCCCCATTTGAGAAAACCGGCCGGGTTTTCAGCCGCCCGCCCTATCCGCTGGCATGTGCACTGCTCCAAACCTCTCTCTGTGTGTATCTTCAATGCTGTCCTTCACCAGTCTTCTGAGTCCCAGTGTCCTATCTTCACTTTTATTTGTGAAATTTTCGCTCAGCCAGCTTTCCGGTGATTCTGGATGGTGTTTGTTCTTTTGTTAAGTTGTACTTTTGAAATTACTGTGTATGGCAGCAAGATAGGTGTTTACCTATGCCGCCATCTTGGTTCTCCTTTCCTCCTGCTTTTTAATTTTTTTCTTTAATTGCTGTTTAGTTTGAGCTTGTTTCTGTATCTGATCTTCTAATTCACCAATTCGATCCTCTGCTTCTCCTAGTCTACTGTTGAAACTTTCCATGGTGTTCTTGTTTGTAGCTATATCACTTTTCATTTCTTCCTGATTCTTGCATAGATTGTTGATTTTCTCATTCATCCGATATATAAATTCCACAGCCATTACTCTGAATTCTTTTTTGGTCATGATGCAAGCTTCAGTTTCACTAATTTCCTTTCTTTGAGACTCCTCATTTTCTTTCTTTTGGGTATTGTGTCGTCTCCCCATTCTGACTATCACCAGAAGGTTCAAACTTTGATTTGTGTGGACCTAGACCATGTGCTGTGGGAACTTTGCACCACCGTGTCATTGTATTGATCTGACAGTAGGGCATGTGGCTGCCGTGGGTTGGGTGGAACCAGCCTTGCCCAGGGTCAGGTTCCCAGTGTTCTGTGTGGTCTCCTGTACACACCTAGAATCAGGGACCCCGCCTGCACTGCGCTATTGGCGTGTGCTGAAAATGATGTCAGGAGTCCGAGTTTCCCTGTGTCTGCACCAAGAATTAAGTATCAGAGTCTGTTGCCTTGTGTGGTTTCTCATTGAGAATCAGAGTCCCCGTGTGTGCATGCACCAAGAATTGGAGTCACTGGCTCTTAGTGTGAATGCTCTGTGAGTCAGGGATCCCAGGTGCATAAGGTAAGAAACAGAGTCAACTCAGTGTTGCTCAGTGCTGCCTCTTGCTGGGAGAATTTGGGTCCCAATCACCATGGGGGACTGGGTTGCACAATAGCTCTGTAATGTGCCTGCACTGTGAAAGATTGACTTCCGTGTGTGCTTGCCCTGTAACCAAGTCAGGTAGCACTGCTGCCCTGCGGTGTCGTAACCCGGTTGTGATTGCATTTCGGGGAGCAATGTCCAGTATCTTAAATTCCCTTAACAGTACTGAGGCCCCTGAGTGAGTTCTCAAGCTCCAAGCTCCAATTCCCCATCTGGGAGCTTCAGCCGCAGGCGTGTGCACGCATGGGGGAGTTGTGGCTCCAGCAAGGGGTGGGTCTATTGAGCTCTTACTATAGAGCTATCCGCATTCCTGCTGGGAGGGGGATAGGGTCTTTGACTCTCAGAAATCTGTTGCCAATCTGCTGCCGTGAAGTCTGGATCCTTGTTGTCTGTTGGTCTGAAGCTGTGGTTGCAGGTTGCAGTTCTCTGTCCCCAGTGGCTGCAGGGTCTTGGTTTGCATCTGAGATGTGACTGGTTGAGGGCAGGGTCCTAGTCTGAGGCAGCTCTGTTTCTCACAATGGCGTGGTCTCCATGGCCGGACTGGCCGGCCACCCAGGAGTGTCCGCTTTGTTTGCGGGGCTCTGCCATCTAAGATTTCCTGGTTTCGCAGCCCCTTGGAGGACCTGCACAGTCTAACTGTCCCTAGTTCATACACACACACCACACACGTCTACACTCTTTTCTAGGAGCTCCTTACTCTCTCACCTACCTTCCTGCCAATCACCATCTTCAGACCACCTGCACCACAGTTTTTTAATCCACTCATCTGCTGGTGGACATTTAGGCTATTTCCAAATCTTAGCTATTGTGAATTGTGCTGCTATGAACACAGAGGTGCATATATCCTTTGTGATTGGTGTTTCTAATTTTGGGGGCAATTTTCCTAGAAGTTGAATTATTGGGTCAAATGGGAGTTACATTTTTAATTTTTTGAGGAAACTCCACACTGTTCTCCACAGTGGCTGCACCCGTCTGCATTCCCACCAGCAGTGCACAAGGGTTCCTTTTACTCTGCATCCTCACCAGCACTTGTTTGTTGATTTGTTGATGATAGCCATTCTGACAGGTGTAAGATGGTCCCTCATTGTCATTTTTATGTGCACCTATCAGATGATTAGTGACTTTGAGCATGTTTTCATATGTCTCTGCGCTGAAGGCTATTTTTAAAGAAGAGGAAGAAGAGAAATATAAGCAATAAAATGGCAGTAAATACATATAGATCAATAATTGAATTTAAAAATAAAAAACAAACAAGGAATCTAATAAAAAAAAATAAACTGATGAATAAAATAGAACCAGAGGCATGGAAACGTGGAACAGACTGACAAATCTCAGGGGGGCAGGAAGAGTTTAACTAAAGAACTTATATGCATGCTAGAGGCCCAGTGCATAAAATTTGTGCGGGGGAAGGGAGGAGAGGTAGGGCGGGGAGGGTGTCCTTCAGTCCAACCTGCACCCTCTCCAATCTGGGACCCCTCAGGGGATGTCTAACTGCCGGTTTAGGCCCGGTCCCGGAATCAGGCCTAAACTGGCAGTCGATATCCCTCTCACAATCCGGGACATTGGCTTTAACCACTCACATGCCAGCCTGCCTGATTGCCCCTAACCACTTCTGCCTGCCAGCCTGATCACCCACAACTGCCCTCTTCTGCTGTCCTGATTGCCCACAACTGCCCTCCACTGCCACAAACTGCCTCTTCCACTGGGACTTGCCTCCTCTGCCCCCAGGCCTCACTGCATGGAAGGTTGCCAGGCCCTGCCTCCACTGTGTGCACAGCCATCTTATGATGGCCATCTTGTGATGACCTAAGGCTATTATTAGTATAGATATGCATTACCCATGGACACAGACAATAGGGTGGTGAAGGCTGGGGCAAGGCAGGAACTGGTTGGGGAGCTGTGAAAGGGGGACAAAAGGGACATTTATAATATTCTCAGTGGTAAATATAAACTGGAAGATACATCTCTTCCTTTATGAGAGACAGTTAAAAACCCAATACAAATTAATGGAGGGAATGTGTCTTTCTTACACAGGATATTTTCCCCCAAACACTTGGCAGTTTGAAACCACTTCATTCCAGCCATAACCAATCAGTGAAGGAGAAAAGGTGGGGAGAGACAACCGATGGTTTTACGCACATTAACAGGAAGGTCAAGATGGGGATGGGCTCTGCTCCCCAGTAAAGATTTAAAAAATACATCCATGTACTCTTAATTCATTTTGCTGATAGCATCAATTGCCTAAGTATCTTTCTTCCCTACTGGCTGACTAGCTCCTCAAAAGAGAGGATCTAATCTGATCTGTCTGTCCACAGCTCCCAGCACAGGGCCTGGTACAGAGGAGCTGCTAAGGAAGCTACACTGAAAAAATTAGTGTGACTACCCAGCCTATGCTCTGGGCTGCCAAAAGTGGACTGTAGGTCCCTGGACTCATCTTAGACTACCCTGGGTCTCAGTGGAGCAAGAAATGGGGTCCTGACTGACTAGGGCCTCTGCTGAAAAACCATCAGTTGTCTCTCCCATCTTTCTCTTCCACTGATTACTATCTCTGGAATGAAGTGGTTTCAGATTGCCAAGTGTTTTGGAGAAAATATCCTGTGTAAGAAAGACATTCTCTCCATAAACTCATATTGTGTTTTTTATTGTCTCCCATAAAGGAAGAGATGTATCTTCCAGTTTACATTTATGGCTATGTAGCTGAAAAAATAAATAAATTTCCTACTCTACATTTTGTTACCCAAACTTCCCCCAGCAACCTTTCTGTTGGGTCAGCAGGCTGATGACCAAAGTTCAGGGATGGAGGCTCCTCAGCTGAGCAAGCAACCAGAAAGAGCCATAGGTTGAGCTGGCTGTGGGCCTGGCATAGACTGGCACAGCCAGGGACCTCTTGTCTCTGCTTGCTTCCCAAGCCAAATCAGAAGGCAGATGTTGGCTGAGAGAATGTAGCTGGTCATCCAGGCAGAGAGAAGGCAGAGATACAGAAGCAGCCCTAGCTTGCATCAGCACCCTCCACCAGGCCCAACACATCTGACAGGGGGTAGGGACCTTTTCCTCATCAGCCTCAAGTGCTGCCACTCCTACATGAAGCCTTCCTGATTGCACAAAATAAATGGAACTTTTCAATCTCCTAGCTTCCTTGCTGGCACCAGATTGCTTTCTGTCTGCTATGGGGTCTTTTGGAGTCATGATTGCCTGGTAGTTCAGAGCAGAGCTCCCCCATCAGAACACCTCCCTTCCTCACTGTCTGACCTGGACCAGGTTACTTTACTTTTTATGGTCTCAGTTTCCTCAACTGTCAAATGAGGGCTATTTTAAGGATTAAATTAGATGGTCTGACTTAAAACCATTAACACCATTTACTGATTAATTTTTTTCATAGTACTATAACCCTTTAACATCCTGTTTCATTCGGCTCAATGCCGTTCTGCCTTCTCTTGAATATAAGCTCCAAGAGGGCCCGTGTGCCTGCTTCCCTCACTGCCATGTGCCTGGAGAGGAGGGCGCATGGAACCATGTGGGAGGCTGGCCCAAGAGCAGGAGGAGCACAGGCTCTGAGTCAGCAAGTGCAGTAAATGTGGCTCTCACTTCTAGCATTTCTGGAGTCTCCAATGTGGCATTTGGGGCAGGGAATGCTCCATCCAAGGCCAAAGTATGGATGGAGGTTGCCCATGAGTCTATTGCCAGCACCAAACTAGAAGCTCTTTGGGGACACAGACTATGTCTTATCATTTCAGAGTCCCCAATGTCCTTGCCTGTAATGGACCCTCTGGGGATTTGAGGGGCCAGAGAACCAATGCCTCTAGGCTCTGACAAGGGTCACTTTAGTCCAGTTATCCTGGCTAGTGCTGCTCTGTGAGCTGCCTAATCTCTCCTGGATGTCAGCCCGGTGAACTAGGCCCAAGTTGCAATACACTCCTGCACTGGCTCGGTCCACAACTCTCACTTTCCTCAACTATCTGGTCAGTTTGCCAGACAGTTGGGGAGGTGGGGAGGCCGCAGGCTTCTGTGTCTGGCAGACATGGCTTGATTTCTGGAAAGTGACATTGGGCCAGATCCAACCTCCTTGGGTCTCACTTTTGGCATCTGCACAATGTGGAGGGTGGAGACTGTAAACAGAAGGGAGGGCTCAGAGATGCACCCTCACAGCAGCCCTTTGGCTAAACACAATCCAGCAATCACCTCTCACAAACCTCTTCCTTTCCCAAATCCTTTCTCACCTTTTATGTTGTCTGATTCCCACAGATATGTGAGAAACCCAACAGTAGTTATGCTCATTCTAAAAATGAAGAAACTAACGCCAAGAGGCAAAAAATATGCCTGATGATTTTCTAGCAGCCTGGGGCCAGACAGACCAGGTCTCCTGGCTGCCAGGCCTGCCCTGACACAGCTACAAGCTACAAGGGTCTTGGGGGCAGCAGCTGGGCTCTGGGAACCTCCCTTCTGGCCCCATAGGAGGAGGGGGAGGTTGCTGTTCTCTCTCTTCTCTCTGCCTTTTCATTGCTTGGAAACAGCTGATGGCAGCGGGAACACTCAGGCACTGCTGGTCTCAAGAATGGAGACTTATTTGTCCACAAGCTCCTGAAAGCCCTCAGACTCGTATTTTTACACTCTGGCTTCTGCTAAATTATGCCACAGACTGAACTCTTCCTTGCTGAAGATCAAGTTTGAGGAGTGGGGAGTTGATTTCTGCGTTTATTAGTCATGTTGGAGCCTATCAGAAGCCAAGTAGGGAAAATTAACAACAAAAAGAGTAATAATGGCTAGTTTAGTGTTTATTTTCTAGTGTTTCCCTCCTGTGATGGGCCCGCTGTGCTCCCCTAGTGCATCCACAAAGGGAAGCTTCGCTGGGAAAATTAAATGGTTCCACATTTAAGATGGAGCAATCAGCTTGTGCTGGTTGCTGTGTAGCGCTTATGGGGCTCATGCCATCTCAGCTTGATGGAAGAGATGGGGAAGCCTCAGAGCAGCCCTCCAACATGCACACACAGAAAAAAACAGTCTGCTGCATCTCTCTGTGTAGGATTATGAGTTCAGGCAACATTCTGTAGGAGATTGAACTCACCTGGGAACAATGAGGGAGTGCTTCTTGAAGGAAAAGGGGGCATTTGAGTCTGACTCATAATGGCTCAAAGGCAGGGACAGCTACAGTGCTACAGTGCTGCTATAAAGGAGGGAAGGGGAGAGAAGGCCAGAGGGAGGGCTGAAACCTATTTTGAAAGCCTAAAGTTTTGCAAAATCTCTATTGAGATGGGTTCTGCCCCAGCAAGTAAGGTTTGGAGCAAAAATACTTTGCATCTACTGCAAATAAACAAAGGGCTGGAGCTGGTGAGAAGCTGTAGGAGATACCCCAGTTCCTGAAAGGCCTCAGAGTGTAAGGGAGTTGTCTTATGTAGCTGAGCCAGTAAGAGCCTAGGAAGGAAGTTATATTGTAAAAAAAATAATGATTTTATATATATATATATACATATACATATATATATATATATATATATTTTTTTTTAAAGAGCCTGGGAAGGCCTGTGAAGGTCAAGCTCATGAACACAAGGTCATGAGGGCAGGGAGAGGGGACACAGGAGACAAGGGGAGAGGGAACCAGCCTGTGTCCAGTGCTTACATGTGGTAGGTGCTTAACACATGTTAGTTCTTGGCTCTACCTTTAATTCTTGGGGCATATGTGGCTTCCTTGTTCCCATCAGTGCCCACCAGGGCCACTCTTTCTGGTGTGCACAAATCTGTAGATTGGGTCCACCCATTCATCTATCCTCCCACCCACCAGTTATATCTATCATCTACCCATTCACTCACCTACCCAGTTAACCAGTCCTTCTCCCACATCCAGCCACTCATTCAGTCAGCTCTCTACACAATAGACAGACAGGCAGTGGAGCACAGTACAGAAACTCCTCACCATCAGCCTGCCTAGTAACCTAGAAGGTCCTTAAGGTGGTACTACCTTGGGAGGTACCAAGGACTCGGCTGCCTGCCTTAGAGCTGAGAATCTGCTTTGGGGAGACAGTGCTAAGGAGATTGATCTCTCTGTCATACTCACATTTACCAAGCTCACAGGGACAGATGCTTATATACATACTCTGATGCCAACTTATTAATTTGTCATAAAAAATGCTACTCAAGTGGAGCGGATGTTTGCCTTAGCAGAGCAGACACCCAGTAGACAAGTAACATGGGAAGTCAAATTGTCATCAGAAATGCTGGCTTGGTAATTCACAGTGAGAAATAGAACTTCTGAGGAGTCTATCGTATCCCTTAAAAGCAAGTTACAAAGCCGAGACTGGTTTGGCTCAGTGGATAGAGCATCGGATTGCGGAATGAAGGGTCTCGGGTTCGATTCCAGTCAAGGGCATGTACCTTAGCTGCAGGCACATCCCCAGTAGGGGGCGTGCAAGAGGCAGCTGATCGATGTTTCTCTCTCATCGATGTTTCTGAGTTTCTATTCCTCTCCCTTCCGCTCTGTAAAAAATAAATAAAATATATATTTTTTAAAAAAGCAAGTTACAAGATAAGATAGTCAGAAGACCCCTGGGTTACCCTATATTAGAGCTGGTGTTGGGCAGGGGGTTGGCTGTGTGATTTACTGTCAGATGGCCTCATGCATCTGCCCCACTCTGGGAACTGATCTGTTTCAAGCATCCTCTACCCCAAGGGTCAACAAACTACAGCCCACAGGCCCAAACCAGCCACTGACTATGTTTGTACAGCCTGTAAGCTAAAAATGGTTTTTATATTTCCAAATGATTGAAAATAAATTGAAAGAAAAATAATATTTCATTACATGAGAAAATTGGATAAAATTCAAATTTCAGCACCCTAGATAAAGTGTTATTAGAACACAGCCCATTCATTTGTTACCTATTATCTATGGCTGCTTATTTGTCACAACCTCAGAGTAGAGTAGTTACCACAGAGACTGTGTGACCTACAAAGCCTGCACTGTTTACTGTCTGCCCCTTTCTAGAGAAGTTTGCCAGCTCCTGCTTTAGGCCAACCCCTCACCCACTTGTGGTCTTTATATTTTTACTGAATTTCTGTCACCTTTCAACCCTGTTGACCTGAGATTATTTGGACATCACATGGATCATGGAAGCTGCCCCAGTTGCTTAGTAGTGAAATTTAGCCAACCTCTTGCTTCCCACACACACATTGGCGCATCATGAGCACTGTGTGAGGATGTGATCAGCCTTGCCTGCAGTGGGTTCATTGGCACCTCATGTGCTAACAATGCAAAACACTTGTTTTCATCTTTCCATTCACCGACTATTCCCCCATTCACTACCAGCCTACTATCCATCACATCTTCACCTGCCAAGCCAGTCTCACTTGTCCACTCATGGTATCATCCACTTTTCTATTTCTTGTACATCTACTTGTGGATGAAAGAAGCCACATGCTAACCTGACAAGCTCAGGGGAGGTCCGCGTGGCAGTCTTGCAAACTCAAACACCTAAAAAAACCACAAAAGATGGTCTGAAAATTAAATATTTAACTACAAACAGGTTACAGTGGGTAGTCATGTCCTAGGCTGATATTCTTCCAGATGAAGATCAACTTAGATCTTCACTGAGCCTGTTTGCCTTTTGCTTCTAAGATAACATATCTGTAAAATGTCTGGATAACTTTTAACTTCCCTTTTTCTAGAGCCCTTAGGGCACAACCAAATGTGGTGGGCACGGAGACACAAAGCACAGATTCCTTCATTATTGTCTTAATTGTTCCTGCACTCACCTAAGTATGTGTCCATTATTTTACTTTTTACCCAATCCCAGGTGTTTCCCACCACGTTGTTTTATCCCACCTCCTAATCCATCACCAATGGATTTCATGTAACCCACCTATGTCCCTCCTTTGATTGAGATGTATAAATACAGATGTAACCCACCATTCTCCAGAGCATTATCTCAATTCGTTGAGGTTCTGTTTCTTGGCATATGTCGACAGTTTGGCTCAAATAAACTCACAAAAATTCTTTACAGGTTTCAGTGGTTTTAACGTTAACATGACTTGGCGTAGTCACGGCAGGATTCCAAACAAGACTCACCCAGGACCATCCCTTGGACTTGGACTCAGTGCTAGGATCCAGCAAAGGGCCCACTGAGCCTGCCGGTTCTTCATCCATTGGGTGAACGTGGGTGAGTTGTCTCTTGGCTCCAGGACCTTCCTTTGCTTTGGCAGAGGGTCTGACTTTATTTAATCTGTGTTTAAAATCCTCGAGGTGGAACCAGGGTTGACAGAACCCAGGCTAAGGGTTGACAGAACCCAGGTTAAGGGTTGACAGAACCCAGGCTAAGGCAGGACTAGAGGGAAAAAATGGGTGGGTGGTTTTGATTTTGGCTTTTCAATTGGAATTGCTGAGAGTCTGAGCAAAAACAACCTTCAAGGTATAAATGAGCTGAACTCATTCAGCTCCGAGATAAAGGTGCACCCTTACCTTTCCTTTCCTTTCCTTTCCTTTCCTTTTCCTTTTCCTTTCCTTTTCCTTTTTTGAATAGTCTGATTCTGTGTGTTCTTAGGTGACTAAGAATCTTTGTGGAGGTGTCAGAAATGCAGGAGCCCCGACACAACTATTAACTAAAAGGCTCATCTAGGGGGCTACCATAAGGCTTGGTCTGCCCGGGCCCTGAAACTTTCCTGTGGTTTTAGACATCTGGGAGAGAAACTGAGGCCACATTTGACCCACTACATAATATGTCTAAAGTTTGCTTAGACTACAGATGTCCAAAAATAATAAAAAAAATTTTGACATGGGAAATTGTGCCTCCAAAGCCAGAAGCTCCCAAGACCCTAGCTCTCATTTAATATTCCTTATAGGAAGCCTTTATTTGCAAGTACTTTACAGAAATGAGAAGATTTAACTAGAAAATATTAACTGAGAGATGCCCCCCAAAAATGCAGTTTGTTTGGGGTACCTATGTTAATATTTTGCATGCAGAAATTAGAAAGTTTTGGCTCTGAAATTAAACTGAATGAGTTTGTGGGAAGCATACCTTGATTTGGAAATTAGAAGCTTCTAAGGAAAAGCAAGGAAAAAATTTTCTTCCAATAATATGGAAATTAATTAAAATTTAGAGAGTGTCTTAGAACTATCCTGAAGTTAATAAATGTCTACACCCTGTTTTTCCCCATAGGAAGCATGCCTTTGATTTAGAGACAACAAGAAAAGACCCCAACCCATTTTTTGAATAGTAGTCCATTGGGAATATACTGACATTCTAGAGGGGCAGTTCCCAAACTGGGGACAAAAGACACTGCTTTGGTAATTTTTAATGCTGGACATTCTCTGACATAACCTTTTAGTGTGTTCTGTGCACCTGTATAAGAGTGTTGATGTTTTTGTGTCTCTTGGTTGTTGTTTAATTTGTTGGAAGAAAAGGCAAGTCCTCCTCTGGGGAAGCCTAGTTGTGTGTGGTGGGGTTGAAAGTGTGAGATTCACTGGTGCAGGAGGAGGCTGAGGCCGAGGCTCAAACAATGGTGGAGGCACAGATGCAGGTGGAGGCAGCTGCCAAGAATTCTTAATCTTGGGGCCTCTTCTTGCTCTCCCTCTCAGGGTTCAGCTGCCAGAAACAGCTAGTGAGATTTCTGTTTGTCTGCAATATAATGTGGCTATCTAACTTTTAGGGATTTCAGTTTGCTCTTTCTTTGTTTATTGTGAGACTAAAAAAAATCATCTTTTCTCTCAAAAATAGTTCAGACAGCCTCTATTTTGGACTGTGACTTGGCAGCCACCATGCTGGCCACATTGCTTGCTGCTCCCGTGGGGGCTGCCATCTTAAACAGCAAAGGCCAACCCGTCTCTTTGAATTAGCCAATCAGGAAAGACCATGTGCCTGTGCTCCAGTTGGAGCAAGGGACAGGTCATGTACATTGCTAAGGCACTCTGCATCAGAAAGGAACTTGCAAAGATTCAGAGCCAAGTTCAAACAGGATACTTTAGAGGGGTAGCATGTGTCCAGTCAGGGACACTGGGCAAGCCAAGCATCATGATTCCCTGTGGGGGCGTCTGCCAGTGATACTCTGAGTATTTGCGTTTCACATATTGAGAGTTTATAAATTATTTTCAATGCTAAATACACTGTTTGCAATAAGCCATGTCCCTCATTTAAAAATCTTGCATATTATTCTTTATATGTTGAAATTATAATTGAATTTAAAGGTATACAAATTTTGTATTATTCTCTGTCATTTTATAGGGATTATTACTTACCAAGAAGTTGTTGTCTCAGAATGTTATATTTTATAGAAAAGCAAAGTTTTTTTGTCAAATCTATAACCATGCCACTTTTAAATTTTTGTCATTTGTGGACAGCTTTACTCTGATGCATTTGTAGGTATATTATATGTCTAGAAAAATCCATGAAAAGGACTTGGACTTATTATAAATTGCAGGCTTTTCAGCAGGTTATATTCTTGAACTGGATAAAGATTTATAGAACTTCAAGGAATAACTGAATTCAAAAACTACTGGCAAATAATCAGGATAAACAAAAATAACTATGGGACTAAATGAATTGAGGGTAATTATTCTGATGACTCTGTTTAAAATATTGTTGACTTTTAAATCTTTTGTTTCCCAAATATAAGGAAAAGTAAAGAGCAGACATTCTGCATTATAGAAACAAACAAACTGGTGGCAGATTCATTTCACAGTGCGCTCCCAGGAGATGAAGTTTTTAAGATCAGGGCTTACAACCAGGAGATTTGGTCTGTTGGAAAAGACACCAAATAAAAGACTCTCTCCAACCTCATTGAAGGGGACCTTCCAGGTATTACTAACTAACCCATCTGCAGCTAAACTTAAAGGAGTTAGCTCATGGGTTCACATTTCTCATTTTAAAAAGGCACCTGACTGTGAATGGACATCTACTACCATCTCTGACACCTATCTCCATCTGCAGCGGAGATCACAGACTTTTCAAGGACGAGAAGTCGCTGACCACAGAGGCAGACAGCTATCCCAAGATGATGTCAACAAGGCCTGTATGCTCACAGATTGATACTGCTTGAGCCTTGTTTTTATATCATCTGATTGTTATTGATTGAATGTACATAAAATTATTTTCATATTATTATTATTATCCTTCTTATGGTTTCCTAGTGGAAAAAATATCTGCCTCCCCAGACCTCCTCCCTTATTAGATATGAAAAATTTAACTTGGATACCTGCTGATCTTTCCACCTACTACACAACGATGTTCTGATTATCAGGTATGATAGTGAAATTAATGCTTTGTTAGCCACACATTGTTCTTTTCCTATTATCAATATAAGCTTTAGTTTTGTTTTTTTTCCTGGCTATATCTACTATAGAGGACCCACTTTAGGCAGATACCTTTAAGAATACCTCCCTGATAATCCCACTGGTAGAATTATATATGGATCTAACCTGGATGAATATTGTATAGCTATAGAGATGGATGATGAAAAGCTAAGAAACACACCTGGATATGATAGCCAAAGGCTTGTAGCAGCCTGTCCTATCTGTCATAGTATATCTTGTCCTCGGACTCACCAGCCATGCTGATGTGGCTGGATGTCTGTGAAACAAGAAAGAAATCAATGGGATCCCATTTCAGAAATTATTGGCATCACTTAGTGAGTAGATATGTCTGTAACTACCCCAGCATCCTTGCGTCCTGGACACTTGTGAGAAGCCCTATGGAATATCAAACTCCAGCTCATTTGGGGGTCACCTCCACCCATTTAACTATGGCATGGGAAACTCAACATTTTTGGGTCCATTCAGTATGCCCTAACTGCTCCCAAGCCATAGCTACCCAATGGCAACAACATTCCTGGTAGATCCAGCAACATTGGCCCCCTAGAAGAAGCCAAAGGGGAATACTTGGAGGAGTAGGGGCTGGCCTTGGTATTCTGGGACAAGCTGAACTTGCAGCTAATGAAGAACGTCATTCATTTTTTATTTCAAATAGGTCATATAGAGGGAATGCTATTTCAGAAAGAAGAAAAAAGGGTGGGAAGCAGCATAGAAAGACAATAGAGCCTTAGTTTCATGGATAGAACAGACAAGACAGACTATAAAAACTCATGCACAAACCCAACAATGGGAATGTGCCTGTGTCCTAACTCAACTGGGCCTGTTGTCTATGCTAATACAAATAGAATCTGAAGTGGCTATGAAACAATGGCTAACTTCAATGGCTGCAAAAGCCCAGGCCAGACACTTATAAGACTCATATGGTTCCCTAAGAATTTAGAAATTTTGACTGGGAAATGTGATCTACAATGTTGTGTTTTAAAAGCCCAGGTGCCAGTTAAATCCTAAGTTTAAATTCCCAGTATTTCAATTGGCTGGTAAAAGGACCATCCTCAATAATACTAGAATACTTCCAATAAGAAGTAGATGGGCCATATTTAAAAATAATAAATGATGTGAACCCATCTCATTGTCTGTGAAAATTGGAAAGGTGAATGGTTGTGCCCCCAATCAATTGGAATAGTGAATTCACCCAGTCCTGGCCTATTGTATCTACCCCAACAAATAACAATATATGGTATATGGGAAAGGGGTGTTTTTGCTGGGAAGGGTTAAAAAACTCTTCTGTTATACTAAGCGATTTTACTGTAATAACACCAAATTTACATTAAATAATACTAAAGTATGATGTAATACTGAAATTATAGGCAGAGTAACTTTGCCTGAGGTTCATAACTTTGCCCTATGATAATATTGATACTGAAAAACCAATGTATTGAGAAATTGAACTTAATCCTCCCCATGAAGTCATTTCTATGGCAACTAATTGGCCTGAAAAAAATTAGAACTTCTAGATAATAAAATAGTAAAAAGTCTTAATTTATCTGGCCAAGCATGTCATGAGATACAAATGACAGTAGATGAAGGAGGAAAACATAAAATTAGCTTAATAAAAAAAATCATGATAGTACATATAAAGGGTTTTTCGTTTGACTGGGATGCTTATTCCCCTTAGACTTTTCCTTATCTAGTATTAGATATTTTCTGTTCCTAATCAGTGTTATTGGTTTAGCATTGCTACTTTTGCTCATGATATGTAAATGTTATATTAGATGCAGAAAAACAAAAATAAGACAAACAGCAAAAAGACTTGGATTATTGTGGCTCAAAAATTAGAAATGATCCAGAATACCTTTTAACAAGGACATATAGGATCTGACTGCCTCCCATTTACCTGCCATATATATATATGTATATATATAGTAGGCCATCCCTCCCCCCAACTGGTGGGCGGAGTTATGATGTAACCAGCACCTGCCAAATACCCTAAGGGCCCCCCCCCCCACTCCAGGGTCCATGGGTGCCCAATTATGTGCCTTATATGAACCTGCCAATCATTGCATACCGGGTACCCTAAGCCCCAACCCCTACCCCTTAAAAGGCACCTTCACCCCGCACATGCCCTCTTTCTCTCTTAAGAAGTGAGCCAGCAGGGTCTTCTCTTCTCCTAATAAAGCCTGTATCCTGGTACCCTGGTCTCTGGCCCATATGTTCCATCTTTCATCTTGGTGCCGAAACCTGGGATGAGCATGGACGAATCTCAGAACCTAGCCCTGAGCTGGTTCTGAGTTGACTGGCCCGCTCAGAACACTTCTCAAATCCTGCTGTACCAGGACACGTGGGAATCCTATCACTTCCTTTTAACCAGTAGGCCTCAGGGACCTTCCCTCCCTCCCCCTCCCCCTGGTTCCCTCGACCTGGAAGGGCCTCAGAGTTTTTCCCTCTACTCGGCTACACGTTCTACATTCTACGAAAATCCAGGTACCTGGCTGGGAAAACTGCTCTACTCCATGGGAAAGGTCTCAGGGTGACGGCCCTGGAACCTTCTCTCAGCCCTCTTTCTACAGGTTGGCTGAGGGAAAGAAGGACGCTTCTTATTCCTTTCCCAACTTTTTGGTGCCCCTTTTCCTCCGGTCATGGGAACCTATCCAAACCCTCTACGCACCTTTAGGGTGCCTTCTTGCCAATCCCTCGCTACAATATAAACTTAATGGCTCTTTGTGGCCTGAAAACAGCACTTTTGACTCCAATATCCTCCGAGATCTATTTAATTTCTGCCACTGGATGGGAAAAGCTTCTGAGATTCCCTATGTACAACCTGTCTCTTTCCTCCACTCCCTCCCCTTCCTTCTGCTCCTTCTGTTCCCCTAGCCCATGGGAAACCCCCTCAAACCGCCCCTCTCTCTGTTGCTGACTGTCTCTGACTCTTCCGACCCAGCTGTTTTCTCCCTTCCACTTCTCCCACTTCTGCCCAGATCTAGAGCCAGACCAAGAGGCCACAGCAGCCAGGCTTCAGTTTCCAGAGGTAAATTTAGAAAATCTTGACTCTGCTTCTGTCTGTCTTCCTGCTTCTCCTGTCTCTCCTGGTCTCAGTGAACTCTACCAATGGATGAACATCTCCTTGTGTTGAGTCATAAGGGAGGAATGTCATCCATCCTCAGGGGCTGACTCGAACGCAGTCTGTCACCGCACAAAGCAGACTTCACCAAGGCTGTTGTGTTTGTTATTTCTATGGATGAAGTTGTGATGTCACAGGTACATGGACTTCCTTGCTCTCAGGGTCACTGGCAGCTGGGAAGAGGGGTCATGCCTTCTTAGCTCTACTGTTTCCCATTAATGCTAGTCTCCAGGGTCACTCACTAATAGCTTTTTCTTTCCAGTGCTTCCTGAACTGCAAGGGAGGCCAGTCAAGTTTTTCCGGGTTGCCTAGACCTGCTAGAGTGCTCTGGGAGAAGGGAGCCTGGACCAGTTGGGGAAATGAATCTTCCCCACAGATGCCCAACCTGAGTGCCATGGAGATTCTGTCATGAGGAGGGTCTGGAGTTGTGCAGTGGTCAGGTGGGCCTTAGGATGAGGAAGGTTTAAACAAGAAGAAGAGTATGCTAGATGCTAGATTGGGGGGGGGGGGCAGTGAGAACCAAAGCGCTAATACTTCCTAAGGGCTGACTGTGTGCCAGGCACTATTCCAAGTGGTTTTGCAGGACTGAATTTACGTTATCTTCACAACATGTTAGGTACAGAGAAGTTAAGTAACTTGCTCAGTCACTTAGCTAGTAAGTGCCAAGGCTGGTATTTGAACCCATAAAGTCTAGCTCCAGACACAAGGCTCATAACCACTCTGCTCTGTGGTTATGAGTGGAGGGAGGGTCTGTGGCAGGAGTTGGACAGGTAAGGGCATGGGATAAGAGTTGGAAAGGCACGTAAGTGCCAAAGAGAGGATTCTAGAGCTGATCCAATGGGTGACTTGGAAGTAGAAGTGACAGTCTCTGCATGTTACCTGTACCTCTTTCCCACCTAGAGCACCACCACTTCTGGCTTTTACCAGCTCAGCGGAGGAAGAAATATTATAGGTATTATAGTAAGATCTCCATTGTTTTACCTGCTTAACACTTCTTTCTGCTTCTCAAGAACCTGCCCATCACTAAACCACCCCATCTCAGCCCTGCCTACCACCCCTGTCCCCACCCAAAGGGACAGGTACATAACTCAAACCTAGCCAATTAATATCCTTCCCTTAGATTTTTTAAATTTTTATTGCTTAAAGTATTACAAATAGTAGTACATATGTTTCCCTTTCCCCCCCCATTGACCTCCCCCAAGCCTCCCCTACCTACCAGCACATGCCCTCACCTGCCCCACCACCACCCAGTGTCTTATATCCTTGGTTATGCTTATATGCATGCATACAAGTCCTTCAGTTGATCTGTTACAGCCCTCACCCTCCAATCTCCCCTGCCTTTCCACTGTAGTTTGACAGTGTGTTCAATGCTTCTTTGCCTGTGTATCTATTTTTCCCCCATTTCTTTTCTTTAAAAATTTTTTCATCTGCATACTAGAAATAAACATATAAGAACAAAAAATGTTTGAGTCTCAATTTCAATGTCCAACAGTTCTGAGTCCCAGTTTCAGTGTCAAATAGTTCCTTATATGTACATGTCAGCAGTGGTATCTGGATGGTGGACATATGGTGGCAATGCAGGTCCTACCCTCTCTGGTTTGGTCCTGGGCAACCTGCAGTGATGCACAGCTGCTGACTGCTAGCATGGCATGGTGTCATCAGCATCTTCCATCTCTGGACTGTTTCTCTTCTTGTCTTTGTGGTTGGAGCAGACCTGTCAGTTCCTCTTTGTTGCAGGAATCCATATGGTCTTGGAGTTGTTTTCTGAAAATATACAAACATATTCTCGACCAAAAATTAATAAAGGAATCTTTTCTGTAAATTTGACTTGGGATTCTTTTTATTTTTGTCCAAATGATTTTCCTTTGGCTTATTTTGACAGCATGTGTGTTTTTCATGGGTGTCTTGCTATTAGCATTACAAATGGAAATTCATATTCTAAAGTAAAAATTTTCTTTACTAAGATGTAATTTAGTAAATTCATTTTTCCTTATGTGATATTACCCCCCTATCTCCCCCCTTTTTTTTTGATTAATGGAGGCTTTGGAAATTTTATAGTGCAGTCTTGCACTAACTTTAAATTTTAATTTTTGCACAAAAATATGACTGCTGATTTGAGAAACCAAAATGGTGGCATAGGTAAACACCTAGGCTTTTGCCCTGCACAACAATTTTGAGAACACAACTGAAGGGCAGAATGGACACTGTCCAGAACCACGGGAAGGCTGGCTGACTAGAAGATCTGAAACTGGAGGGACATAGGAGTGCACACGAATAATCAAAGCTTCTGCAAAGCCCAAATAAGGTGGGAGACTCACGCACACAAGAAGATAGGGTGTCTGAACTTGGCGGGGTACTCTGGCGGAAAGGAGACAGGGACTCCAGGCTGCGCTGAACCCAGTTTGGTTTGCACTCAAAACCTGGGGGAACCAGGCCCTTATGGGGAGAACCTGGATTGCAGGCGGAATCCCAGGGCAAGAGCTCCAGAGGCGAGCACTCGAGTGTGCACAGAGAGGATGAATGGGTTGCCGGCCAGAGGCGGAGCTCCGGGCGCACACAAGTGCTCATGGTGAGGGCATTCTGTTGGACTGTGTGGCTGGCATCTGGAGGGAGGGAAAAGGAGTTCCGATTGCACTGAACCCAGGTGCCAGGCGAAAATCTGAGATTCTGGATTCACTGGAGACTGGACGGTCTGGTGGCAGGCGAAACGCAAGGGCACCTTTCTCACAGAGGTGCCTGCAGTGATTGCCTGCGGACATTAGGACCTGGTGACCTTGTGGGTCGGGGCTGACTGGAAGCCAAGGCTGTCGGCTCCACCCAGAAACTCTGCCCCATCCAAACTGGGCACAGACACTTTGGCAAGTTTGCAAGTCCTGGTGAATAAGGCTGTCTTCTAGAGTAGACACAGCTGATCCTCACAGTCAGTTGGCCTGGAGGTCATTTCCTCCCAATGATACCAACAACAAACAAGACTTATTTGCAACAAGGCTGTATACACAGTCCACAAAGGGGTGCACCGAGAGTGTACAACTCAGGTAACAGGGGAGGCCGAGACACCTAGCACACAAAGCTACCCAACCAACTCAGGGAAGCAGTGAAAATGGGAGAGAAAGAAACAGATCACAAACAAAAGAAATGGATAAAAACAAATGACTAGATATAGAGTTGAAAACCTCAGTTATAAGGTATTTCAAGAGGCTCCTAGAAAAGGCCGATAAGCTTAGCAAGAACCTTGAGGATATGAGCAAGACCCTTGAGGAGATGATCTTGGATATGAAAAAGGACCTCATGGATATGAAAAAGGACCAACTAGAAATTAAACACACACTGACTTAAATAAAAAATATTTTACAGAAACCCAACAGCAGACTAGAGGAATGCAAGAATCAAGTCAAAGATTTGAAATACCAAGAGGCCAAAAACACTCACCTGAAAAAGAAAAAAGAATCCAAAAATTTGAGGCTAGTGTAAGAAGCCTCTGGGACAACTTCAAGTGTACCAACATCAGAATTATGGGGGTGCCAGAAAAAGAGAGAGAGCAAAATACTGAAGAAATAATGACTGAAGAAATAATGACTGAAGAATAATACTGAAGAAATAATGACTAAAAATGGGGGCAGGAGACCTCCCTCAGAAGGGGTGAGAGTTCAGGCCCCTGCAAGGTTAGAGGGATGAGGGTCTGTGCCCCATCTCTGTTGACCTTCAAGTTCTCTCCTGATGGCCCTTCTGGACTGTGCCTGTCATAGGTTGTTCCTCTCCTGAGGAATCTTACCCATCTCTGGCTAACCAGCCATCCTCCGAGGCCAAGCAGGGTGATGTGAAGTTCAGTTCTGTCTCCTTGGTCTTCTATGCCCCCGTGGCCTCCATGCCCAGCACCTGTCTTGGGATCCCCTCATCTGCTGGCGGGGTCCCAGTACTGATAACGTATCTCAGGGGACTCAGGTTTCTTCTTCAGGGAGGGCCCAACTCACACCATTGGCAGAGACAGATCCATGGTGCCAGCCACCCAGAGGCTTCAACTTCAGCTTGAACAGAAAGCTCAGGCGACAGCTGTGTGCACTTGGATTGTGAGAAGAGGGTCCCTCTTGGCAAAAAGGGCAAGAGGGGCCAATATAGAATGCTTGAGTGCCTTCCCAGTGCCTTAATTCCTTCTGAAAGGGATTGATGTCCTTTTTTAAATTGCTGCCAAACATTCAAAGAATTAGTTTGAAAGTTTATTTGGGATAATTATACAATATGCTGTTGTAAAATATCAAAAATTATAATGACATTGTAGAATAATATCATGTAAGGATATTCTTTGCTCTAGGCTGTGTCAATTCAATTTCAAACTAGCTATCAATTTTTAATATAACTTTATATAAACTTTGTCAGGGAGGTAAAAACACAAATTACTTACCTTATTTCAAGAGGTCAAATATATTGACTTTCAGTTACAATCCTTTCTCTTAAGGTTACGGTGACCATTAGTATAGATTAGATTTAATATTTTATTTTTTTCTTATAATTTTTTTCTTTAATTTTTATTTTTTACATATGTGTCCTTATTCCCTCATTACTCCTACCCCCACACATGCCCCATCCCCCTGTTGTCTGTGTCCATTGATTAGGCTCATATGCTTGCACACAAGTCCCTCTGTTGACCCCACCCCTTTATTCCCTCCTCCCCCCACTTACCCTGAGGTTTGACATTCTGATGGACATTTCTCAGTCCCTGGATCTGTTCTTGTTCATCAGTCTATAACGTTCATTATATTCCACAAATGAGTGAGATCATGTGATATTTATCTTTCTCTGCCTGGCTAATTTCACTTAGCATAATGTTCTCCAGCTCCATCCATGTTGTTGCAAATGATAGGAGCTCCTTATTTTTTACTGCAGCATAGTATTCCATTGTGTAGATGGACCACAGTTTTTTAATCCACTCATCTGCTGATGGGCACTTAGGCTGTTTCTAAATCATAGCTATGGTGAATTGTGCTGCTATGAACATAGAGGTGCATATATCCTTTCTTATTCATGTTTCCAGTTTCTTGGGATATATTCCTAGAAGTGGGATCACTGGGTCAAATGGGAGCTCTTTTTTAGGTTTTGAGGAAACTCCATATTGTTCTCCACAGTGCCTGCACCAGTCTGCATTCCTACCAGCAGTACACGAGTGTTCCTTTTTCTCTGCATCCTTGCCAGCACTTGTCCTTTGTTTATTTGTTGATGAAAGCCATTCTGACAGGTGTGAGATGGTACTGAATTGTTGTTTTGATTTGCATCTCTCAGATAATTAGTGATTTTGAGCAGGTTTTCAGATGTCTCTGGACCTTCCTTTTGTCTTTCTTCGAAAAGATTCTAATTAGGCCCGCTGCCCATTTTTTTTATTGAATCATTTATCTTCCTTCATTAAGTTGTATAAGTTGCCTGTAGATGCTAGAGATTAAACCTTTATCAGTGATAACATTTGCAAATATGTTCTCCCATACCGTGGGTTTTCTTGTTTTGTTGATGGTTTCTTTTGCTGTGAAAAAGCCTTTTATTTTTATGTAGTCCCATTTGTTTATTTTCTCTTTAGATTCCATTGCCCTAGGAGCAGTATCATCGAAGAAGTTCTTTCGGCATATGTCTGAGATTTCTCTACCGGTGGATTCCTCTAGTATTTTTCTGGTTTCCCATCTTATGTTTAAGTCCTATATCCATTTTGAGTTTATTTTTGTGTATGGTGTAAGTTGGTATTCTAGTTTCATGTTTTTGCACGTATCTGTCTAATTTTCCCAACACCATTTATTGAAGAGACTGTCTTGACTCCATTTTATGTTCATGCCTCTTTTGTCAAATATTAATTGAGCATAGTGGTTTGGGTCAATATCTGGATTGTACCTTCTATTCCATTGGTCTATATGTCTGTTCTTGGGCCAGTACCAGGCTGTTTTGAGAACAGTGGCTTTGTAATACAACTTGAAATCTGGTATTGCTATCCCACCTACTTTGTGTTTCTTTCTCAGGATTGCTGCAGCTATTCGGGATCTTTTTTTTTATTCAGATGGATTTTTAGAGAGTTCTTTCTATGTCTGTGAAATATGTTGTTGGTATTTTAATGGAGAGTACATTAAGTTTATAGATTGCTTTGGGTAGTATGGACATTTTAATGATGTTGATTCTCCCAATCCATGAACATGGTATGTTATTCCACCTGTTTATGTCTTCCTCTATCTCTTTTTTCAGTATTCTGTAGCTTTCCATGAATAGGTCTTTTACCTCCTGAGTTAAGTTTACGCCTAGGTATCTTATTTTTTGTGTGTGTGTGATGGTAAATGGGATTGCTTTTTTAGTCTCTCTTTCTGTAAGTTCACTATTGGTGTATAGAAATGCCATAGATTTATTGGCATTAATTTTGTGTCTTCCTACATTGCTGAACTAACTTATTAAGTCTATTAGTTTTTTTATGGAGTCTTTTGGGTTTTTTATGTACAATATCATGTCATCTGCAAATAAGGACAGCTTTACTTCTTCTTTTCTAATTTGGATGCATTTTATTTCTTCTTCTTGTCTAATTGCAATGGCTAATACTTCCAGTACTATGTCTAACAGGAGTGGTGATAGTGGGCATCCAGGTCTTGTTCCTGTTCTTAGGGGAAATGGTTATAGTTTTTGCCCATTGAGTATGATGTTTGCTGTGGGTTTATCATATATAGCTTTCATTATGTTGAGGTATGATCCTTCTATTCCCATCTTGTTGAGAGTTTTTATCAAGAGAGGGTGTTGGATTTTGTCAAATGCTTTTTATGCATCAATTGATATGACTATGTGATTGTTATCTCTCAATTTGTTTATGTGATGTATCACATTTATTGATTTGCAGCTATTGTGCCACCCTTGCATGGCTGGGATAAATCCTACTTGTTCATGGTGTATGATCTTTCTGATGTACTGCTGGATCCGATTTGCTAGAATTTTATTGATGATTTTAGCATCTATGTTCATGAGAGATACTGGCATGTAATTCTTTTTCATTGTGTCGTCTTTATCTGGTTTTGGTGATGCTTGCTGCATAGAAGGAGCTTGGAAGTCTTCCATTCTCTTGAATTTTCTGGGCTAGTCTGAGGATAATAGGCTTTAGTTCATCCTTGAATGTTTGGTAAAACTCTCCTGTGAAGCCATCTGGCCCCCGGCTTTTGTTTGCTGGAAGCTTTTTGATGACTGCTTTAATTTCTTCCATAGTTATTGCTAGTGTGCTGTTTAGATTCTTCCTGTTTGAGTTTTGGAAGTTTATATTTTTCTAGGAACATATACGTTTCTTCCAGGTTGTCCAGTTCGTTGGAGTAGAGTTGTTCATAGTATTTTTAACAATCCTTTGTATTTCTGTGGAGTCTGTTGTTATTTTACCTCTTTCATTTCTGATTTATTTATTAGGGTCCTCTCTCTTTGCTTCTTGGTGAGTCTGGCTAGAGTTTCATCAATCATGTTTATCCTTTCAAAGAACCAGCTTTTGTTTTGTTGAACTTTTGTATTATTTCTTTGGTCTCTATGTCATTTATCTCTTCTCTTCTCTTTACTATTTCCTTCCTTTTGCTTACACTGGGCTTTTCTTGTTGCTCTCTTTCTAACTTTTGAGTTGTTGGGTTAGATAATTTATCACCATTGTTTCTTGTTTTTTGCAGTAGGTTTGTAGAGCTATGAACTCCTCTCTCAAAACTGCTTCCATTGTGTCCCATAGATTTTTGGATGGTTGTGTTATCATTGTCATTTGTTTCCATGATGTTTTCTATCTCTTCCTTGATCTCTCTAGTAACCCAGTCATAGTTTAATAGCATGCTGTGTAGTCTCCATGTGTTTGATTTCTTCAGATTGTTTTTATTTTAGTTGATTTCCAGCTTTATGCAACTGTGATCTGAGAATATGCTTGTTATAATTTCTATCTTCTTGAATTTGGAGAGACTTTTCCTATGACCCAACATATGGTCTATCTTTGAAAATGACCCATGTACACTTGAGAAGAATGTATATTCTGTGGCTTTGGGGTAAAATGACCTGAAGATGTCAATTAATTCCATTTGGTCTAGTGAGTCATTTAGGACTGATGTTTCTTTGCTGATTTTTTGTTTAGAAGAGTTGTCCAGTGGTGATAGTGGGGTATTGAAGTCTCCTACTATGATTCTATTGTTGTCAATCTCTCCCTTGATATCCTCCAGGAGTATTTTTTTATGTATTTCAGGTGCTCCTGTACTGGGTGCATATATGTTTAGCAGAGTTATTTTTTGTTGTTATATTTCTCCCTTTAGTATTATGAAGTGACCTTCCTAATCTCTTGTTATCACTTTGAGATATAATTTGTAGGATATAATTATTGCTACCCCAGCTTTTTTCCCATTTCCATTTCTCTGAAAAACCTTTTTCCATCCTTCCACCCTCAGTCTGTGTGCATCTTTTTTTTTTCAGAGGTGGGTTTCTTGTAGACAGCAGATATATGGGTCATGTTTTCTTATCCAGTCCATTACCCTATGTCTTTTTATTGCAGCATTTAATCCATTTACATTTAAAGTTGTTATTGATAGTACTTATTTGTCACCATTTTTATTCTTTACCCCTGTGTTCCTTCTTTGCTTCCTATTTCTTTTTACAACAGATATTTTAGCATTTCTTGCGTTGCTGGTTTGGTCGTAATGAATTCCCTTAGTCCTCTTTGTCTGTGAAGCTCCCGATTTGACCTTCAATTTTGATTGATAGCCTTGCTGGGTACAGTATTGTAAGATTCAGACCCTTCCTTTGCATGACTTTGTATATTTCATTCCATTCCCTTCTGGACTGATGAGTTTCTGTTGATAAATCAGTTGCTAGTCTAATGGGGGTTCCTTTGGTAGTGACTTTATGTCTCTCTCTGGTGTCTTTTAAGATTCTTACTTTGTCGTTGGTGTTTGCCAATTTAATTATAATGTGCCTTGGTGTCTGTCTTTTGGGGTTCATTTTGTTTGGGACTCTGTGAGCTTCTTGGATTTGTTTGGGTTTTTTTTTCTTTCCTATATCATGGAAGCTTTCTGTCATTATTTCTTCAAACAGATTTTCTATTCCTTGCTCATTTCCTCTCCTTCTGGAAGCCCTTTTTTTTGGCGGATGTTGTTTTGTTTCATGTTGTCCCAAAGTTCCCTTAGACTCTTCTCCTTTTTAATTTTTTTCTAGAAGCTGCTCTACTTGGTTATTTTTTCCTCCCTTGTCTTCTAGCTCACTGATGCAGTCCTATTCTTCTTCTAGGCTACTCTTGAAGCTTTCTATTGATTTCTTTACCGCAGTGATGTCACTTTTCATTTCTTCTTGGCTCTTCTTCATTTCCTCTTGGTTCTTACTCATATCATAAAATTTGTCTTCCATTTTTTTCAGCCACCTTATGACCATTTCTCTGAATTCTTTCTCTGACAGGTTGCTTGCCTCCATTTCATTTACTTCCTTTTCTGGTGAGGCTTGTTTTCCTTTCATATGTGGGCTATTTCGTTGTCTCCCCTTGATCTCTCTTCTCCTGGTGTCTGGTTATGTAGTTCTCTCTCTCCTGCGTTGATTTAAAGGCACAAAACACAACACAACCAGGTGCAATGCACCAGGAACTGAACAAGAATGTATTCATGATATTGGTAACCCCAAATAAAGATGATCGCCAGAGAAAGGCAAATTAAGGAATAGGTGAGAAAGAAGAGAGAGAAAAAGCAAACACACACACATACACACACACAGGAATGAAAGGAATGCCAAAATGAAATTGGGAAAAGGGAGAAAAAAAGAAAGTGAGAGAGAAAAGAAAGAGAATAAGAAAGAAAAGGGGAACAAACTATATATATGGGGAGAAAATTTCTATAAGACAGCCACTAATCCCAACAAATGCCAGCAACAAGTACCTGGAGATTAATAGAAACTACAAACAACAACTAATATCAAGTGAATTGGGGGGAAACAAAAGCAAGAAAACAAACAAAAACAAAGCAAACAACAAACAAAAAACAATCACACAAAAACACACAAAACAAACCTAAAGAAAAGAATAAGTAAAACAATATCACAAACAAGCATAAAAATATATAATTGTTGTATAGTGGGAATTTTTGAGCACTACTAAGGCTGTGGACTATCTCCCAGATAGAGTTGTCAGTGCTGACACCAGGCCAGGCCTTGAGATACGGTCTCATGGCCCCTTCCCACTACGTAGGCCTTGCAAGATAGAACACTGTCAACTTTCTGAAGAACAGGATGACTCTGTGAATAACATGGTTGTCAATGGCATGACTCTGACATTGCTTGGGAAAAACTGTTATATCTTGGGTTGCTTATTGTGCAAAAACAGGATGTGGTTAACGTGCTTAAAAGATGGTCTTGAACAAAGGGTCGGGGCTGCTCTCTGGTCTCCCTGCATGGAAGATGGCAGAACAGTCCATGGGCTGGCTAATAAAGGCTCCCTAAATTTTAATTTGGTCTTGGCTCCAGTGGTCTTTCACTCAGTTTTGCTCCACAACATAATCAACAGTCAAGCAAACAACAACAAAAGAACAGAGAGAAAAACAATTTAGAATAGTGAAGACAGAGAGGAGAGAGGTGTGTGTGGACTTGGAGCATGGGGTTGGAGATCAGATATATAAGTAGAGTGAAATTTTAACAGGGGGTAAAAAGAAAGAATAAGGAAAATCTAAAGCAAGAAAAGGGTAACAGAGATAGGACACCAAATGTGGAAAGGTTAATAAGAGAGTGGTGGCATAAAGATGGAGTTGAGAAAGAATAAAAAGGTGCTAAAGGAAAGATGAAAATAGACTGTAGAACACTAAGTAGAATCCCAAAGTAGAATAAAGAGATAATAAAATGACATTTTTTAAAAAAGGTAAAATAGTAGTAGTAATAAGACTGATTCCTTAATTTGTGTTACACAAGAGTCAATTTGTGATTCAGCCCCTGGGTGGCAGTGTTTCTGCACTGACCTCTGGGTCAATTGGTCTTCTCTAGCCTGAACTAAGATCCTGCTACCCTGTGGTGCTCAATACCTATTTGTGGGACTGGGCTGCCCCAGAGCTAGCTCTCTAATGGTGACTTCCTGCTCTGATTCCCCAAGTTCCAGAAAAACAGCTCTCCCCTGTAGTCTCCCAGGGTGTCCCCCACTAGGTGGTCCTATGCTCTGGGCTTAGTAATCAGAAGCCCGGATTTGGAGAGGAAAAAATGCAAGTGTGCAAACTCCAGTTCTGCACATATGTCTTTGCAAACCCCTTTCCCCCCTTGGGTTTAAGCAACCACACACTCCCCAAATATTTGATCTGTCTTTTTTATTTATTTATTTGTGTGTGTGTGTGTGTGTGTGTGTGTGTGTGTGTCAGATCTAAATGGGCTGCTTTCTAGGGATCCCTTCTGTTATCAGCTCTGAGGACCCCCTTCCACATTCATGGATCACACCTGCCCCAACAGTCATAAATTTTTTTTTTAGGCACAGGCTTCCCCCATTCCTCCAGCTCCCTCTGAGCACGCGTTTCTCTCCCCTGCAGGGAGTAGGGACCCAACCCAATCCCAGACAAAATCTGACCTTTCTGCGGTGGGGTGCAGAGCTCCTTCGAATCCCATGGAGCCCATGTCTGCGCTAACTGGGAACCCATGTCCTGGGGCTCTCAGCTGCTTGGTGGATGCCGCAGCTGGAGACCTTCAGGCTTCTCCCCTTCAAGATGGCGTGATCCGCCCCCAGCCAGAGGCTCCACAAGAGAACCCAACTGCACTGGGGGCTGCTGGGTCAGGGGAAGCCCGTCCAGCAGTCCCCCACCTTCTTCTGGAGTACAGTTGTCCCAACTCGCCAATTATCGCTCCCTGTCTGACCCTCAGCCATTCTTTCTGTCTGCTCCGGGACAAGGCTTGGGACACATCCATCTATTCCGCCGCCATTTTCTCCCCCACTCTTCCCTTAGATTTAAACACCTAGAACCCAATAAAAAGCAGAGAGCTCTTGGCAGAGGGAACCCTGGAGCCCATGGACAAGGTTCTGGCCAGTAGAGAAGGCAAACATGAGGAAAGGAGGCTGCCAGTCTTTGCCAGCAGAGAAGAGAGGCCACAGGTATGCCTGTGGTGCAGGAGTCACATCCAGTCTCCAGGAAGCCTGCTGTTCCCCACCTTATCCAACATTTAGTTTTGGAGTTTAGTAACAGTCCCTTTGTGCCTTGTTGGCTCAAATCAATGTCCATCATTGGTCACCAGGAGAGACTAAACATGTAAAACTCTGGAGGGGAAGGGATCTCTGTGAGCTTCTAGTAAAGTCTCTGTGTAGAACTTGGGGACCCCTGATAGGCACCCCCTCACTTTTCCCAAGATAGGGACTCACTGGTATGTTCTGGTCCAGGTCAGCCTGGCAATGCAATGGTCAGGGTGAACTGAACACAGTCCCAAAGGCTGTTGGCCCGGCAGCTAGCTAGACCTATGGACAGTGAGCACCCAACACAGCAGACTGGAGAGTGGGCTGTGTGTTGGTGCTGCGCCCCTCCCCACTGCCCCAGCCATAGGGGCCAGAGCTAAGGCCCTAGGCCCTAACCCCAGGCTCTCTCCATACAAGATTTAAAATATATATATATATATTATTGATTTTTCAGAGCGGAAGGGAGAGGGATAGAAAGTCAGAAACATCGATGGGAGAGAAACATCGATCAGCTGCCTCTTTCACACCTCCAACTGGGGATGTGCCCGCAGCCAAGGTACAGGCCCTTGACCGGAATCGAATCTGGGACCTTTCAGTCCGCAGGCCGACGCTCTATCCACTGAGCCAAACCGGTTCGGCTGCATACAAGCTTTTAAGGGAGGAGGGCAAGACTAGTCTTGGGTCACTCCACTTCCCAAGTCAGCTGCTACACTGGGTAACCATCTCTCTCCCTCTAGGCAGAAAATGTTTCTGTCCCATTAAAAATAGTTAGAAACAAGTACTTCCTAAGTCCTAGAGTATTTGAGTCTGGTGATTGTGCCTGGAGATTTGGTCCTGCATTTCCTATGCCAGGGCTCTAGCACAGAGTAAGGGAGAGGAAAGGGATTCCAGCCCAGGAAGGAGCCCTTGGTAGGCTCCACAGTAGACCTTTGAAAGAGGAAGCTGTATGATTCCCAGCAACGTTATATCCTCATGTTGGGGTTCTAGGATCATTCAAGAGCTGTGAGATCATTCAAGAGTAGGAGAACAAATCATGGCAACATGCTCCATTTGGCTTTTGCACTTAAAATGGCAACTGACAAATTATGGCTTAGCTCCAGCTTTTGTTGTGTGTGTACATTATGTGTGTGTGTGATTGGGTCAAATGTGTACTTATGAGCACACATGCATGTAATCTGTATACATGCTAAGGCCTGCCTTCATCTGCCCAGATCTTCTGCTTATGGCATGGGCCAATCTTCAGCAGAGCTGAGAAGTTTGAGGATTCTGAAGCATCTGCGGCTGGAACTCCATCCCCCTCACAGGCCTGGCCCTGATTTTCCCCATTCTGTAGCCTGCCCCTCTGGCCTCCCTTCTGCACTGTTTGCCCACAAGATGCCTCTCTTGACAGACAAGCACCATTTTGATTTCCATAACAGGTTATAAAGAACTAGTGGCCTGGTAAACAAACTTTGTGCACATTAAAAAGGAATTAATTATAGGAAATATTTTAATATTGCTATTTGCCCTTTCTCTATAATAGAAGTGTCAGAGATGAAAGAAAATTAGTAAAATGTATATGAAAATCTTCCTCCTGTCAGAGTCAGGGCGCACCACGGGACCCAAAGTCAAGTCCCTGCCCTCCTGCATTCTCCTCAAAATCATGTGAGACCCAGACCCAGCCAGTCCCACCCCATTGGGTGAGATCCAGATCTGGCTGGCCCCACCCCCATCAAGCCCCACCAGGTGGTGGAGCAACCTCAGGTCCCCTGGCCTGGCACCAGGTGGGGGACACAGCCTTAGGTCCCCTGTCAAGCCCCACTGGGAGAGGGGTGCAGCCTCAGGTCCTCTGGTGTACTCTCAGGTCCCCCACCCCAGCCCGGTGCCACTCAGCCTCAGGTCCCTGCTGATCACTCATTAGGGCTCATTATGGAAACCCTACCTCCACTGTGGGAGCAGCCATCTTTTGTTATGGAAATCTCTGCTGTGGGCACAGCCATCTTTGTGATGGTGTGAGGGTCAATTTGCATATTACCTCTTTATTATATAGGATACCATCTATAAACATGGTTTTTTCTTTAAGGCCTTATTAACCAGATTTGATATTTCTCACAGTCTCTAGAAGTTACTATTTAGTAAGAAAAATATTAGAACATCTTCACCTATTGTATAAGTTTCCAGGCCTAGGCGATCTGTTCCAGGCTCTTCCCACCCTGGCTCCAATCTCACTTTTCTGCCTCTTCAGACCTTTATAGATCCTGCTCTCTTCCCAAGGTATGAAGAGGTGGCCTGGGGCCATGGGTGGAAGGGGAGTTGAGTTTTTTGGGTTCCAGTCCTGTCTCTGCTTATAACTGCTTTTGTGACCTTTGACAAGTTCCTATCTTTATTTGGACCCTTTTCTTCTCTTTAATGTGGATGCATGCATCATCCTGAAGGACTGTCAGTACCTCCAAGGGTGACTTTTGAAGTTTGCAAAGAGTTTATTTGTTTTAAATCATTGTATTGTGTGATTTGTTTTAAGTTATTATATTAGTTTCCTGTAACTGTCATAACAAATGACCACAAACCAGGTAGCTTAAAACAACAAATTTATTCTCTCATGGTTTGAGGCCTAGAAGGCTGAAGCTAAGGATTTTTAGCAGATCAACATTCCCTCCAGAAGCTCTAGAGGAGAATTCATTCCTTGTCTCTTCTAAGTTTTGGTGACTGCTAGCATTCCTTGGCTTATGGGTACTATCTCTGCTTTCATGGTCATACTGCCTTACCTCTGTGTATGTCACATATCCCTCGGTTTCCCTCTTCTAAGGATACATTAGATAGTATTTAGAGTTCAACAGATAATCAACAATAATCTCAAGATCCTTAATCACAGCTGCAAAGATTCTTTTTTCAAATAAGGTAACATTTATAGTTCCCAGGATCTAGGACTTGATATCTTTGGAGGCCATTATTCAACCTACTATAAACATAGCATTAAATTCATTTAGAAATGTTGCCCATCACTAAAAGCAAGTGTGAGGTTTTTGTATTTATCAAAGGGAAGGAGGAGTTTAAAAGGATTGAGAAACAAGTGCTTCGCAGATAAGAAAAAGCTAAAGGAGTTTATCACCACCAAACCAATATTATATGAAATGCTGAAAGGTATTCTTTAAGAAGAGGAAGAAGAAAAAGGTAAAAATATAAATTATGAACAACAAATACACATCTATCAACAAATGAATCTAAAAATCAAGGGAATTAATAATCTGATGAACATGATAAACTAGTGAATATAACAGAACCATGGACATAGAGAGGGAATGGACTGACAGTTCTTGGGAGAAAAGTGGTGTGGGAGATGCAGTAAGAGACTGGACAAAAATCATGCAACTATGGAAGAGGACAGTGGGGGAGGGGGGGTAAGGGCGGAGGGTGGGATGGGTACAGGGTGGAGGGGAACTATAGGGGGATAAAAAGGGGGGAACAATGTAATTAATAAACTGAACAATAAAAAAAATCCAGGACGCCCTAGAACAGTAGATTGGATGATGGTTGCTGTGGTTATGTGGTTGCTGGTAATGGCAATCATAGGGCCCTGAGATGCATACCCCACAGCATTCTGCTGCTCCCTGCTCTGCCGGCTGGAAGTGAGGTCAAAGATCCCCTAATGGCCTAACCCTAAGTCCCAGAACTAGACACTCTGTGCTGGAGTTCTGTAGTTTTGGCCTACAGACCTCCGCCACAGAGTGTCTATACTACACTACAACAAATGTTTCATCCTCGGTTACCACATGCAGCCGTGTGTCATCGAAAATGGCTACGCATGTCAGTGCTGGCACGCATGTCATAGGTTTGCCATCACAGGTCTAGATCTATGGGGATCATGGGTTTGGCTGAGGACCGATGATTCCAGGGTCTTTATACTGGATGTTTGTTTGAGGCCAGATGGAACCCAGGCCAAGCTGGCTGACTGGGTAGAGAGGACATAGACTTAGGCTTTTTGAAAACCCCAGGCCTCTATTCCCTTGTCAATGCTCCCAGTTGTCCCAGGTTATGTCTACTGCACACCCTCACCATGGGAAGATGATAAGCCTGTGTCTGGCAGGGGAGGGATGAGTGGGGAACCCAGATAGAAAACATACACTGAATGAAATAAAAAATATTATACAGAGATCTAACAGCAGACTAGAGGACCACAAAAATCAAGTAAAAAATTTGAAATACAAAGAAGCAAAAAACATTGAGCCAGAAAAGAAAAAAAAATCCAAAAAATTGAAGATAGTGTAAGGAGCCTCTCGGACAACCTCAAGCATACCAACATCCGAATTATGGGGGTGCCAGAAAAAGAGAGAGAGCAAGATACTGAAAACATATTTGAAGAAATAGTGACTGAAAACTTCCCCCACCTGGTGAAAGAAATAGACTTAAAAGTCCAAGAAGCGCACAGAGCCCCAAAATATAGGAATCTAAAGAGGACCACACCAAGACACATCATAATTAAAATGCCAAGAGCAAAAGACAAAGAGAGAATATTAAAAGCAGCAAAAGAAAAACACTTAATTACCTACAAGGGCACACCCAAATGACTGTCAGCGGATTTCTCAACAGAAACTATGCAGGGAGAGAGGAACCAAGATGGCGGCATAGTTAAAACACCTATCTTGCCATCATACACAGCAATTTTAAAACTACAACTTAACGAAAGAAGAAACACCTTCCAGAATCACCAGAAAGCTGGCCGAGTGAAAATTCCACAAGTAAAAGTGAAGATAAGACACTGTGACTCGGAGGAGTGGCGGCGGACAGCATTGAAGATTCGCACAGAGAGAGGTTTGGAGCGCGCGCCAGTGGATAGGGCGGGCGGCTGAAAACTGGCCAGTTTTCTCGAACGGGGAGACAAAGACGTCCCACTGGACTGATTCTCCAGCTCTGGGCGAAGTCCAGGGAACCCACTATCATACGGGGTAAAAAATGGACAGTGGAAGGGCACACCAAAGCTCAGGTGCTGCAGGGGTCTCCTGGCTTGTGGAGAAGACTAGCTTGTGCGTGACCTTCACAGCGCGGCTGTGTAACTGCGTAGAGAGCGCTCTCAACTTGCTCCCTCATTCGGGAAACCGTCAGACTGCTTTGTTTTACGACCCTGGGTGAGACGTTGGGTGTACTGACTCATTGGGGGAGAGTCTGAATTACCAGGTAGTTGGTGGAGCTTGGCAGCGGCTCTCTCTCAGATGTGCTGGCAGCCATTGCCCCCGGCTCAGAGTCCCTGGGGCCGCATAGGGCGGAGCTACCGCTGTCTGCTTGGCCCGGAGATTCTGCCCATCCAAACTGAGCACAGCTGAACTTCACAGACAATTGGCCTGGAGGTCAACCCCTCCAAGTGCTAACAACAATTAACCTGAGCTTAACTTCAGCAAGACTGTGCAACCCATATCCACCTCAGGTAACTGGGGAGGCTGAGCCACTGTCCCTTGTAGGAAGTCTACCACACAAAGCTAATTGACCAACTCAGGGAAGCAGCCACCATGCAGAGACATGGAAAGAAATCAGATGTGAAAGAAATGGAGGAAAAAAACTGACTGGACATGGAATTCAAAACCACGGTTATAGGGCTTCTCAAGAGGCTCCTAGAAAAGGTCGAGACCTATAAGGAAATAAGCAAGACCACAAAGGAAATGAACGAGACCCTCAAGGATATGACCAAGACCTGCAAAGAAATGATCAAGACCAACGTGGAAATGATCAAGACCAACGTGGAAATGAATGAGTCCTACAAGGAAATGAACGAGACCCTCACGGATATGAAGGAGACTCTCAAGGATATGAAAAAGGACCAACCAGAAATTAAGCATACACTGACTGAAATAAAAAATATTATACAAAGACCTAAAAGTGCTCTGGAGCACCCCAAGAACCAAGTTAAAGATTTGAAATACAAAGAGGTAAAATCCACTCAGCTGAAAAAGCAAGAAACCAAAAGAATCCAAAAAATTGAAGATAATGTAAGGGTCCTCTGGGACAACCTCAAGCATACCAACATCCGAATTATAGGGGTGCCAGAAAAAGAGAGAGACCAAGACAATGGAAACCTATTTGAAGAAATAGTGACTGAAAACTTCCCACACATGGTGAAAGAACTAGACTTGGGAGTCCAAGAAGCGCACCAAAACCCAATATATAGGAACCCTAAGAGTACCACACCAAGGCACATCATAATTAAAATGCCAAGAGCAAAAGATAAAGAGAGAATATTAAAAGCAGCAATAGAAAAACAGTTAGTTACCTATAAGGAGCATCCATATGATTGTCAGCAGATTTCTCAACAGAAACGATGCAGGCCAGATGGGAGTGGCAAGAAATATTCAAAGTGATGAATAGCAAGAATCTACAACCAAGATTACTCTATCCAGCAAAGCTATCATGCAGAATTGAGGGTCAGATAAAGTGCTTCACAGATAAGAAAAATCTAACGGAGTTCATCACCACCAAACCAATATTATATGAAATGCTGAAAGATATTCTTTAAGAAGAGGAAGAAGAAAAAGATAAAAGTGTAAATTAGGAACAACAAATACACATCTATCAACAAATGAATCTATAAATCAAGTGAATTAATAAGCTGATGAACAGGACAAACTGGTGAATGATACAGAATCACGGACATAGAGAGGGAATGGACTCACAACTCTTGGGGGGAAAGGGGGTGTGGGAAGTGCAGCAAGAGACTGGACAAAAATCATGCAACTATGGGAGAGGACAGTGGGGAGTGGGAGGTGAGGGCGGAGGGTGGGATGGGTACCAGGTGGAGGGGAACTATAGGGGGGAAAAAGGGAACAATGTAATTAATAAACTGAACAATAAAGATGAAAAAAAATTTAAAAAAAAGAAAAAAGAAGTCAGCCCTCATTGGATTGGTTCAGTAAATAGAGAGTAGGCCTGTGGACTGAAAGGTCCCAGGTTCTATTCCAGTCAAGGGCATGTACCTTGGTTGTGGGCACATCCCCAGTAGGGGCTGTGCGGCAGGCAGCTGATTGATGTTTCTCTCTTATTGATGTTTCTAACTCTCTATTCCTCTTCCTTCCTCTCTGTAAAAAATCAATAAAATATTTTTTTAAAAAAATAAGAGAAAAAAAAGAAACTATGCAGGCCAGATGGGAGTGGCAAGCAATATTCAAAGTTATGAATAGCAAGAATTTACAACCAAGATTACTTTACCCAGCAAAGGTATCATTCAGAATTGAAGGTCAGATAAAGTGCTTAACAGATAAGAAAAAGCTAAAGGAGTTCATCACCACCAAACCAGTATTATATCAAACTAGTGGCCCAGTGCATGAAATTCATGCACAATAAAAGGGTATTAATTAGAAGAAATAATTTAATATTGCTATTTGCTCTTTCTCTATAATAGAAGTATCAGAGACTAAAGAAAATTAGTAAAATGTATATGAAAACCTTCCTCCTGTCAGAATCTGGGGCGCACCATGGGGCCCAGTGTCAAGTCCTCACTCACCACATGTGCCTCAAAATCACATGAGACCCATACCCAGCTGTACCCCCGACCCCCGCATTGGGGTAGATCCAGACCCTGCCCATCTCACTCTTGTCAAGCCACCCAGGGCCCAGTGCATCCTCAGGTCCCCTGGCCCAGCACCAGGATGGGGGGTGTGGCCTGAGGGCCCCCATCAAGTCCTACCAGGTGGGAGACATGACCTGAGATCCCCTGTCAAGTCCCACTAGTAGGGGGCATGGCCTCAGGTCCCCCGTCAATCCTCACTGGCACAGGGGCACAGGCTCAGGTCCCCTGTGAAGCCCCGCTGTGTGGGGGCACAGCCTGAGGTCCCCTGTCAAGCAAAGCCAGACAGGAGGGGCACAGCTTCAGGACCCCTGGCCTGATGCTGGGGCAGAAGGTATGGTCTGAGGTCCTCCAGCCTGGTGCCAGGGTGGGAGTGCGACTTGACGTCCCCTGTCAAGCCCTGCCAGGTGGGGGCGCAGCCTGAGGTCCCCTGTCAAGCCCTGGCAGGTGGAGAGAACAGTCTGAGGTCCTCTAACCCAGCACCAGGATGGGAAGTGCACCTTGAGGTCCCCTGTGAAGCCGTGCCAGGTTGGGAGTGTGTCCTGTAGTCCCATCAAGCCACACCAGGTGGGAGGCATGGCCTGAGGTCCCCCAGCCTGGAGCTGGGGTGGGGAGAGCAGCCTGAGGTACCCTAGCCCAACACCAGGGCGGGAAGCACACCTTGAGGTTCCCTGTCAAGCCCTGCCAGGTGGGGGGCGTGGACTGAGGTCCCCTGTCAAACCCCTCTGGATTGGGAGTGGGTGTAGGCCTCCCTTCCTTCGTGCTGCAGCCACATGCCCCACTGGCCTCCCATCCAGCTGCCACAACCACCTCAAACTCTCCGTGAGCAGGTACGCATAGGGAAGGCTGGGCCAGGATAATTGGGAGGGGGTGATGGAGGCCAGCATCCTGGGTGAGCTGGGCCTCACAGCCTCTCTGCTTCAGCTCCCAGCACCCTGGACCTAAGGAGTAGTGCTTTCACAGGGGCCTGGCAGGCACTGGATATGGTGATGCCTTAAAAACAGAAGAAGCCCCTTTAACTCTGGATGGAAGTGTGTTGGGAACTTATGGTCGGGGGAAGCAGCCCAACATCAGGGCTGAAATAAGACCTTGGGTAGCCTCTGGTGGGGACAAACCAGCAGTAAAAGGCATCTTTATTTTTTTTAAATTATTTTTATTGATTTTTTGAAGTATAATAGTAGTACATGTTTTCCTTTCCCCCTCTCCCTTATCCTCCCCCCAGCCTCCCCCACCCCCCAGCACATATCCCCAGCTTCCCCCCCTCCCCGCCCCAGTGTCTTTCATTCATTGGTTATGTTCATATGCATGCATACAAGTCCTTCAGTTGATCTCCCCCCGCTCTGCCTCCCATCCACCCAAGCCTCCCCCTGTAGCTTGACAGCCTGTTCAAGGCCATCCTGCCTCTATATCAATCACTCTCCCCTGTTTCTTTTCTTCAAAAATACCTTGCCTCTGCATACTAGAAATAAATGTATAAGAACAAAAAAATGTTTCAGTCTCAGTTTCAATGTCCAACTTTTCTGAGTCCCAGTTTCAGTGTCAAATAATTCTTTATGTGTATAAGTCAGCAATGGTATCCAGATGGTGGACACATCGTGTCAATGCAAGATCCATCCTCTCTGGTTTGGTCCTGGGCTGCCTGCAGACATGCACAGCTGCCGACTGCTAGCATGGCAAGGTGTCGTCAGTGTCCCCCATCTCTGGACCATCCTCGTGACTGGAACAGATCCATCAGTTCCTCACCGTCGCAGGAACCCACATGGTCTTGGAGTTGTTCTCTGAAAACACACAAACACATTCTCGACCAAAAGTTAACAAAGGGATCCTCTATGCAAAATAGACTTGGGATTCTTTTTAATTTTTGTAAAAGGCATCTTTAAAACAAAGACATTTGAATGTACAGTGGATATTAGGTGATATTAAGGAATTACCTTAACTTTTCAAGGTGTGACAATGGCTGAATATTTACTTCTTTTTTCAAGATACTCATCAGAGGATATTTAAGTGGGAAACAACTTTCTTTGAAAGTATGGTGTTGTCCTGGCCCAGCCCTCCCCGCACCATGGACGCCTTAAAGACTGAGCCTCTCCCGCTGGGTCACTAGGCCCTGGAAAACACCCTGCGCAGAGACGTGGTTCCTGCTTCGTTCCCCGCCTACTCTGGTGTGAATCGGAGTGTTCCCCACAGGTGTGAGCACTTGAGGTGCCGGCGTGGTGAAGGGAAGTGTTTACTCCTGTCCAGGCAAGCCATGGCCACACCCCACCACGCCCCCCGCTCCTGATTGGCTGGTAGCATAGCCAATCAGGAGCCAAAGTATGGTCACATTTGCATGTTACTCGTTTATTAGATTAGATAGGATGATGAAAGGTATTCTTTAAGAAGAGGAAGAAGAAGAAAAAGATAAAGATAAAAACTATGAACAACAAATACATATCTATCAACAAGTGAATCTAAAAGCCAAGTGAATAAAAATCTGATGAACAGAATAAACTGATGAATATGATAGAATCAGGGGCATAGAAAGGGAATGGACTGAAAATTCTCAGGGGGAAAGGGATGTGGGGGTGCAAAAAGAGACTGGACAAACAGCGTACACCTATGGATGAAGAGAGTGTTTGGAGGGGGCTGGATAAGGGCAGAGGATGAGGTGGGAACCATTTGGAGGGGAGCTATGGGGGTGAAAACAGGAACAATTGTAATAATCTCAACAATAAAGATTTATTTTTTAAAAATGAGGAGAGTCAGAGCATTGAGTCTGGTTTTCCTGATGTTTTCTACATGTTTCCAGAAATTTAATGGTGCTTTGCCATGTGCAATTTTTTTCATAGGCCTGGCTTTTCAGGGGTGTACAAGGCAAGTTGAATCCTTTGCCCAAGAAACACTAGAATATCTATGTTAGACAATTACCATCTGTGGCCATGATGATGTCACCAGTTTAGGTTTGGATGACAGACTCCCGTAGCTTTAGAACATGTTGTAGGCCTGGTTGAAACGTACAGTAGGCTGAAAACAAGTCTAGACTAAGTCAGGCTAGGCAAAAATCTTGATGCTTCTCACAGGTGTGGCCAGTGACAAGAGGAGGCCGGAGGCTTTAACAGATGATCCTAGGTCAGGGGTCGACAAACTCATTAGTCAACAGAACCAAATATCAACAGTACAATGATTGAAATTTCTTTTGAGAGCCAAATTTTTTAAACTTAAACTTCTTCTAATGCCACTTCTTCAAAATAGACTTTCCCAGGCCGTGGTGTTTTGTGGAAGAGCCACTCTCAAGGGGCTCATGAGCCATGGTTTGCCGACCACTGCCCTAAAAGATTCCATCCTTTTATTTTCTGGTTCTGTCACCAAAAAGATTTCTGCTGATGTTGGCCATTAGACATAAAAAGTTAAATTGAAGAAGTTACACTGAAAAACAATGAACTATAGTTACTCAGAATTCATTGTGTTTTAGACTTTGTGCTAGAGCCAGCGGTTGCCAACTGGTGGTCCGTGAGGTCTGATAGGTTGGTGACTGCTGTTAGACACTGGGATCCAATAGGTAACAAAACAGTGAGATCACGTGATATTTATCTTTCTCTGCCTGGCTTATTTCACTTAGCATAATACTGTCCAACTCCATCCATGTTGTTGCAAATGGTAAGAACTCCTTTACTGCAGAATAGTATCACATAATCTCACTCATTTGTGGGATATAATGAACAACATAATCTGATTAACAAAAATAGATCCAGAGACAGAGAAACATCAATCAGAACGTCAAACCTCAGGGAAAGTAAGGGGGTAAGGGGGGTAAGCCTAAGCAATGGACACAGACAACAGGGGGGTAGGGGCATGAATGGGAGGTGGGGATATGGGGGGATAAGGACATATATGTAATATCTTAATCAATAAAGAAAGAAAAATACTATCTAAACAAACATGATACAATTATTTGGGGGGAAAAACACAAGTAGTCATGGTCATTGTGTTGGGATGAACCACGTGAAATTGCCCATTTTGTAAGTCAAAATGGTTAAGCATTGAATAGTTCATGTGTTTCAATTAATACTTGAGAAGCTCAAAGGCAGGTTAGGGAGCCGAAACTGGTTTGGCTCAGTGGATAGAGCACTGGATTGTGAACTGAAGGGTCCCAGGTTCCATTCCAGTCAAGGGCATGTACGTTGGTTGCGGGCACATCCCCAGTAGGGGGTGTGCAGGAGGCAGCTGATCGATGTTTCTCTGTCATTGATGTTTCTGACTTTCTATTCCTCTCCCTTTTTCTCTGTAAAAAAAAATCAATAATATATATAAAGGTAGGTTAGGGAGACAGATAGGTAAAGAGGCAACTGGAATATACTATGACAAGCTTGGATATGACAAACACAGGGAGTTATAGAAACCACAAGGAGAGGAGTAAGTCTGAACCAGGGCATCACAGAAGGCTTTCGAGAGAAAGTGGCATTAATGAAAGCTGAAGGATGAGTAGAGGCAGCCAGGCAAGGATGGGGGCAGGAGAGGAGATGGGGGGAATTGCAGGAAATATGCAGAAAGGCCCAAAGATGCAAGAGAACATGGCATATTTGAAGACCTGGTGTGGCCAAAGCACTGAGTTCAAGAAGGGGTCTGGTGGAAGGTGAAGCTTGGGAAGTAAGGAGGGAGGGTAATAAAGGGCCTCCATGTTAGGAGATTTGCCTGGACTTCCTTCTTTCCTTTATCTTTATCCCTACCTTCTCTCTCCTTTTCCTTCCTTCCCATCTTAATTTTTTTTCTTCACTTCCTCCCTTGGACCTGCTTTTCTCCCCCCGCCCTCCCCCCATTTCTTTCTTCTTCCCATTCTCCTTTTAAGCTCTACCAGGTCCCCTTTAAAACTTTTCTTCCCTCCCTCTTTCTCTCTCATCCACATTCTTCTCTACTTACTTCCACTGTATTCTTTTTACCTATACTTTTTTTTATTATCGATTAAGGTGTTGCACATGTGTCCATATCCCTCCATTGCCCCCACCCCACTCTCATACATGCCCTCACTGCCCCCCCATGTCTTGCATCCATTGATTATGCTTATATGCATGCACACAAGTCATTCAGTTGATCTCTTACCTACCCCCTTCCTCAGCCTTCCCACTGTAATTTGACAGCCTGTTTGATGTTTCTCTGCCTCTGTATCTATCTTTTTGTTCATCAGGTTATAATGTTCTTTATTATTCATAAATGAGTGAGATCATGTGGTATTTTTATTTTACTTAGCATAATGCTCTCCAGTTCCATCCATGCTGCTACAAATGGTAAGAATTCTTTCTTTTTTAAAGCACTGTAGTATTTATTGTGTAGATGTACCATAGTATTTAATCCACTCATCTGCTGATGGGCACTTAGGCTGTTTCCAAATCTTAGCTATTGTAAGCTGTGCTGCTATGAACATTCCTTTCTGACTGGTGTTTCTAGTTTCTTGAGATATAGTCCTAGAAGTGGAATTACTGGGTTTAATGGGAGTTCCATTTTTAGTGTGTGTGTGTGTGTGTGTTTTTTTTTTTGTTTTTGAAACTCCATACTGTTCTCCACAGTGGCTGCACCAGTCTGAATTCCCACCAGCAGTGCATGAGGGTTCCTTTTTCTCTACATCCTCACTAGCACTTGTTTGTTGATTTGTTGATGATAGCCATTCTGACAGGTGTGAGATGGTTCCTCATTGTCATTTTTATTTGCATCTATCAGATGATTAGTGACTTTTAGCATGTTTTCATATGACCCTTGGATTTTCTGATGTCCTCTTTCGAAAAGTATCTATTTAGGTTCATTACCCATCAGCAGATGAGTGGATTAAAAAACTGTGGTACATCTACACAATGGAATACTATGCTGCGGTAAAAAAGAAGGAGCTCCTACCATTTGTAACAACATGGATGGATTTGGAGAGCATTATGCTAAGTGAAATTAGCCAGGCATAGAAAGACAAATATCACATGATCTCACTCATTTGAGGAATATAATGAATGACATAGACTGATGAACAAGAATGGATCCAGAGACTGAGAAAAGTCTATCAGAATGTCAAACGTCAGGGTAAATGGCAGGTGGTGGGAATAAGGGGGAAAGACAATATATTTGAACTCTTGAACTAAGGTAAGTGATTTGTGTTTTTACATCCCTGACAAAGTTTATATAAAATTATTTAAAAATGGCAGCTAGTTTGAGATTGAATTGACATGGCCTAGAGCTTGTCATATCCTATGGACACCAGTCCTTAGGCTAGGCCCTCCTTAACCTCCCGTGACACCACAATACCCTTACATGATATTATTCTACAATGTCATTATAATATTTGATATTTGACAACAGCATATTATACAATTATCCCAAATAAACTTACAAACTAATTCTTTGAATGTTGGGCAGCAACTTAACAAAGGATAGGAAAGAAATTAATCCCTTTCAGAAGGAATTAAGGCACTGGGAAGGCATCCGAGCATTCTATATTGGCCCCTCTTGCCCTTTCTGCCAAGAGGGACCCTCTTCTTACTATCCAAATACACACAGCTAATGCCTGAGTTTTCAGTTCCAGCTGTGGATGAAGCCTCTGGGCAGCTGGCACCATGGATCTGTATCTCGACCAATGGTGTGAGCTGGGCCCTCTCTGGAGAAGAAACCTGGGTCCCCCGAGATATGTGATCAGTACCGGGACCCCGCAAGCAGGCGAGGGGACCCCAAGGCAGGTACTGGACGTGGAGGCCACAGGGGGGCATAGATTACAAAGGAGACAGAACTGAACCTCACATCACCCTGTTTGGCCCCGGAGGATGGCTGGTTAGCCAGAGACGGGTAAGATTCCTCAGGGAAGGAACAACCTAAGACAGGCACAGTCGCAGAGGGGCCAACAGGAGAGAACTAAAAGGTAAACAGAGTTGGGGCACAGACCCTCACCCACAAACCTTGCAGGGGCTTGAATTCTCACCCCTCCTGAGGGAGGTCTCCTACCCCCAAGGCTGCTTCGCCTCCCACGCACAACTCAGACCAGGACCCAGGTGGTAGACAGAGACTTGGCCAGCAATAGCTGCTCTATATCTAAATTCAGTCTATTACCAGGAATGCTCAGGACATACTCAAAATTGCAAATATTCCTTTCCACTAGTATTTACTGGGTAAACTAAGATTTCTGCTTGAGTATTAAAATTGACAGGAAAATAGTATTCAAGTTTTCAGATTAATTTAAATTGGCCAAGTGAAATAAGTGAATACTCAAGAAAATTTTAGTGTACTGGACAAAAAGCTTTTCCTAAAACATTAACTAAAAAATCTATTAGTAGTTCATCTCACTGTAAAATTGCCTAACATCCAAAGAACCTAAAGCAGTCATATTTGTGTACAAAAATTAAAATTTAAAATTACCAAGACTGAAAGATAAAATTTCCAAAAGCCCCCATTAATCAAAAAAGGGGAGGGGGCAGTGGGGTAATATCATGTAAGGAAATCAAATATTGAGTAAGTAAAATACATCTAGAAAATTCTTAATCCAGTAAAGTAAATTCCATTTGTAAAACCAACTGCAGGACACCCATGAAAAAACACACATGGTGTCAAAATAAGCCAAAGGAAAATCATTTAGGCAAAAATTAAAAAGAATCCCAAGTCTATTTTGCAGAGAGGATCCCTATGTTAAATTTTGGTCGAGAATGTGTTTGTGTGTTTTCAGAGAACAACTCCAAGTCCATGTGGGTTTCTGCGACTGTGAGGAACTGATGGATCTGTTCCAGTCACGAGGATGGTCCAGAGATGGGGGACACTGACGACACCTTGCCATGCTAGCAGTCGGCAGCTGTGCATGTCTGCAGGCAGCCCAGGACCAAACCAGAGAGGATGGATCTTGCATTGCCATGATGTGTCCACCATCTGGATACCATTGCTGAAATGTACACATAAAGAATTATTTGACACTGAAACTGGGACTCAGAATAGTTGGACATTGAAATTGAGACTGAAACATATTTTGTTCTTATATATTTATTTCTAGTATGCAGAGGCAAGATATTTTTTAAGAAAAGAAACAGGGGAGAGTGATTAACATAGAGACAGGATGGCCTTGAACAGGCTGTCAAGCTACAGGGGGAAGGCTTGGGTGGATGGGAGGTGGAGGCTGGGGGAGATCAACTGAAGGACTTGTATGCATGCATATGAGCATAACCAATGAATGAAAGACACTGGGGCGGGGAGGGGGGAGGGGGGGATATGTGCTGGGGGGTAGGGGAGGCTGGGGGGAGGATAAGGGGGAGGGGGAAAGGAAAACATGTACTACTATTAATTATAAGTTACACTGCAAAAAAATCAATAAAAATATACTTTAAAAAAATAAAAAATAAAATATTTTAATTTTTATTCTTCAGTTTATTAATTACATTGTTCCCCTTTTCCCCCCTATAGCTCCCCTCTACCCGATACCTCCCCCTCCCCCACTGTTCTCTTCCATAGTTGCATGATTTTTGTCCAGTCTCTTACTGCATCTCCCACACCACTTTTCTCCCCAAGAACTGTAAGTCCATTCCCTCTCTATGCCCATGATTCTGTTACATTCACCAGTTTATCGTGTTCATCAGATTATTAATTCCCTTGATTTTTAGAATCATTTGTTGATAGATGTGTATTTGTTGTTCATAATTTATATTTTTACCTATCTTCCTCTTCTTAAAGAATACCTTTCAGCATTTCATATAATACTGGTTTGGTGGTGATGAACTCCTTTAGCTTTTTCTTATCTGCGAAGCACTTTATCTGATCCTCAATTCTGAATGATAGCTCTGCTGGGTAGAGTAATCTTGATTGTAGATTCTTGCTATTCATCACTTTGAATATTTCTTGCCACTCCCGTCTGGCCTGCATCGTTTCTGTTGAGAAATCCACTGACAATTGTATGGGTGCTCCCTTATAGGTAATTAACTGTTTTTCTCTTGCTTCTTTTAATATTCTCTCTTTGTCTTTTGCTCTTGGCATTTTAATTGTGACGTGTCTTGGTGTGGTCCGCTTTGGATTCTTATAGTTTGGAGTTCGGTGTGCTTCTTGGACTTTTAAGTCAATTTCTTTCACCAGGTGGGGGAAATTTTCAGTCACTATTTCTTCACATAGGTTTTCATTATCTTGCTCTCTCTCTCTTTTTCTGGCACACCTATAATTCAGGTGTTGGTATTCTTGAGGTTGTCCCAGAGGCTCCTTACACTACCTTCAATTTTTTGGATGCTTTTTGCTCTTCTGCTGAGTGGGTTTTGCTTCTTTGTATTTCAAGTCTATGACTTGGTCCTGCAGTCCTCTCAGACTGCTTTTAGGTCTTTGTATAATATTTTTTATTTCAGTCACTGTATGCTTAATTTCTAGTTGGTCCTTTTTCATATCCTGTAGAGTCTTGTTCATATCCTTGAAGGTCTCCTTCAAGGTCTCATTAAGTTCATTGTCCTTTTCTAGGAGCCTCTTTAAAAACCTTATTACTGTGGTTTTGAACTCTATGTCCAGTCTTTCCCCCCCCCCTCCATTTCTTTCACATGTGATTTCTTTCCATGTCTCTGCATTGCGGCTGCTTCTCTGAGTTGGTCGATTAGCTTGTGTGGTAAATGTCCTCTAAGGGACAGTGGCTCAGCCTCCCAAGTTACCTGAGGTGGATACTCTTGGTGCAGCCCTTTATGAGTTGCACAGTCTTGTTGAAGTTAAGCCTAGATTATTGTTTTTACCACTAGGAGGGTTTGATCTCCAGGCCAATTGGCTGTGAGGATCAGCTGTTATCAGGTTGGATGGGCAGAGTCTCCAGGCTGAGCAGGCAGGCTTGATTTTCCATAATCTCCACTCTTTGTGGCATTTGGGTCTCTGTGCTTGGTGGTAATGGCTGCATTTATCTCTGAGAGAAAGCTGCTGCCAAGCTCTATCCGCTGCCAAACAAATCAGCCTCTCCTCAAATGAGTCTGCACACTCAAAGTCTCACCCAGGGTTGTAAAACAATGCAGTCCAGTAGTTTCAGAATAAGAGAGCAAGTCACGATTCCTCTCTGCACACTCATGGGCTTCTGCTGTTCCCAAATTTATGTGCCCTCTCCGCAAGCTCGCAGACCTCTGCAGAGCCTGAGTTTCAGCGTGCTTCCTCCTTACTGTCCAGTTTCACCCCATATGAGTGTGGGTTCCCCAAACCTCACCCAGAACTGGGAAATCAGTGCAGTGGGATGCTTTGTCTCCCTCCCCATTCAAGAAAACCAGCTGTGTTTGCAGTTGCCTGCCCTATCTGCTCTCGTGTGCAAGACTACAATCCTCTGACTCTGCCCGCCACCGCTCCTCTGAGTCACAGTGTCCTATCTTTACTTTTATTTGTGGATTTTGCACTCAGCCAGCTTTCTGGTGATTCTGGATGGTGTTCGTTCTGTTGTTAAGTTGTAGTTTTGAAATTGTTGTGTGGGGCAGCAAGATAGGTGTTTACCTATGCCGCCATCTTTGTTCCTCTGTTGCCCATTTTTATATCTGGTTGTTTATCTTCCTTTTGTTAAATTGTATGAGTTCCCTGTAAATGTTGGAGATCAAACCCTTATCCAAGATAACATTAAAAATATGTTCTCCATTTCCTCAAAAAACTAAAAATGGAGCTCCCATTCAACCCAGTGATCCCACTTCTAGGAATATACCCCAAGAAACTAGAAAGGCGAATTAGAAAGGATATATGTACCTCTATGTTCATAGCAGCACAATTTATCATAGCTAAGACTTGGAAACAGCCTAAGTGCCCATCAGCAGATGAATGGATTAAAAAACTGTGGTACATCTACACAATGGAATACTACGCTGTGGTAACAAAGAAAGAGCTCCTACCATTTGTAACAACATGGATGGAATTAGAGAGCATTATGCTAAGTGAAATTAGCCAGGCAGAGAAAGACAAACATCACATGATCTCACTCATTTGAGGAATATAATGAATGACACAGACTGATGAACAAGAATGGATCCAGAGACTGAGAAAAGTCCATTAAAATGTCAAACCTCAGGGTAAGTGGCAGGTGGTGGGAGTAAGGGGGAAAGTCAATATATTTGAGTGCTTGAACTAAGGTGAGTGATTTGTGTTTTTACATCCCTGACAAAGTTTATATAAAGTTATAAAAAAAAATTGGCAGCTAGTTTGAGATTGAATTAACATGGCCTAGAGCATGTCATCTCTTATGGACACCAGTTCTTAGGCTAGGCCCTCCTTAACCTCCCGTGACACCACAATACCCTTACATGATATTATTCTACAATGTCATTTTAATATTTGATATTTGACATCAGCATATTATACAATTATCCCAAATAAACTTACAAACTAATTCTTTGAATGTTGGGCAGCAACTTAAAAAAAGGATAGGAAATCCCTTTCAGAAGGGATTAAGGCACTGGGAAGGCATCCGAGCATTCTATATTGGCCCCTCTGGCCCTTTTGCCAAGAGGGACCCTCTTCTTATTATCCAAATACCCAGCTGATGCGTGAACTTTCAGTTCAAGCTGTGGCTGAAGTCTCTGGGCAGTTGGTACCATGGATCTGTCTCTCGACCAGTGGCGTGAGCTGGGCCCTCTCTGGAGAAGAAACCTGGGTCACCCGAGATATGTGATCAGTACCGGGACCCCGCCAGCAGGCGAGGGGACCCCATGGCAGGTGCTGGACGTGGAGGCCACGGGGGCATAGACTACAAAGGAGACAGGACTGAACCTCACATCACCCTGTTTGGCCCCGGAGGATGGCTGGTTAGCCAGAGACGGGCAAGATTCCTCAGGGAAGGAACAACCTAAGACAGGCACAGTCGCAGAGGGGCCAACAGGAGAGAACTAAAAGATCAACAGAGGTGGAGCACAGACCCTCACCCACAAACCTTGCAGGGGCTTAAATTCTCACCCCTCCTGAGGAAGGTCTCCTACCCCCAAGGCTGCTTCGCCTCCCACACACAACTCACACCGGGACCCTGGTGGTAGACAGAGACTCGGCCAGCAATAGCTGCCCTATATCTAAATTTAATTTATTACAAGGAATTCTGAGGACCTACTCAAAATGCAAATATTCCTTTCCACAAGTATTTACTGGGTAAACTAAGATTTCTGCTTGAGTATTAAAATTGACAGGAAAATAGTATTCAAGTTTTCAGATTAATTTAAATTGGCCAAGTGAAATAAGTGAATACTCAAGAAAATCTAACTGTACTGGACAAAAAGCTTTTCCTAAAACATTAACTAAATTATCTATTAGTAGTTCATCTCACTGCAAAATTGCCTAACATCCAAAGAACCTAAAGTAGTAATATTTGTATGCAAAAATTAAAATTTAAAATTACCAAGACTGCAAGATAAAATTTCCAAAAGCCCCTATTAACCAAAAAAAGGGGGGTGGGGGACAGTGAGGTAATATCATGTAAGGAAAAATATCCTATAAGTAAAATACATATAGAAAATTCTTACTCCAGAAAAGAAAATTCCATTTGTAAAACCAGCTGCAGGACACCCATAAAAAACACACACATGGTGTCAAAATAAGGCAAAGGAAAATCATTTAGGCAAAAATAAAAAGAATCCCAAGTCTATTTTGCAGAGAGGATCCCTTTGTTAACCTTTGGTCGAGAATGTGTTTGTGTGTTTTCAGAGAACAACTCCAAGACCATGTGAGTTCCTGCGACAGTGAGGAACTGACGGGCCTGTTCCATCCACGAGGACGGTCCAGAGATGGCGGATGCTGACGACACCTTGCCATGCTAGCAGTCGGCAGCTGTGTGTGGCTGCAGGCGGCCCAGGAACATACCAGAGAGGATGGATCTTGCATTGCCACGATGTGTCCACCATCTGGATACCATTGCTGACATGTACACATGAAGAACTATTTGACATTGAAACTGGGACTCAGAACAGTTAGACATTGAAACTGACACTCAAACTTTTTTTGCTCTTATACGTTTGTTTTCAGTATGCAGAGGCAAGATATTTTTGAAGAAAGGAAACAGGGGAGAGTGATTGATATAGAGGCAGGGTGGCCTCGAACAGGCTGTCAAGCTACAGGGGGAAGGCTGGAGTGGACGGGAGGCACATGCTGGGAGAGATCAACCGAAGGACTTGTATGCATACATATGAGCATAACCAATGAATGAAAGACTCTGGGGTGGGGAGGGAGGCAGGTGGGGACATGTGCTGGGGGGTAGGGGAGGCTGGGGGGAGGATATTGGGGGGGGGAGGAAAACATATGTACTACTATTTAATATAAGTTATATTGTAAATAAAATTTAAAAAAAGAAAAAAATGTTCTCCAGTGCAATGGACTTTCTTTTTGTTTTGTTGATGGTTTCTTTTGCTGTGCAGAACTTTTTTATTTTGATGTAGTCCCATTTGTTTATTTTCTTTTTAGTTTCTATTACCCTAGGACTATGGTCAGCAAACTGCAGCTTGCAAGCCACATGAGGCTCTTTGGCCCCTTGAGTGTGGCTCTTCCACAAAATACCATGGCCTGGGCGAGTCTGTTTTAAAGAAGTGGCATTAGAAGAAGTTTAAGTTTAAAAAATTTGGCTCTCAAAGAAATTTCAATCATTGTACTGTTGATATTTGGCTCTGTTGACTAATGAGTTTGCCAACCACTGACCTAGGAGTTGTATCGGTAAAGATATTGCTTTGGCATATGTCTGAGATTTTGCTGTCTGTGGATTCCTCTAATATTTTTATGGTTTCACATCTTACATTTAAGTCCTTTATCCATTTTGAGTTTATTTTTGTGTATGGTGTAATTTGGTAGTATAGTTTCATTTTTTGACATGTACCTGTCCAATTTTCCCAACACCATTTACTGAAGAGACTGTCTTGACTCCAAGACTGTTTTGACTCTTAGCCTCTTTGTCAAAAATTAATTGAGCATAGTGGTTTGGGTCGATTTCTGGGTTCTCTATTCTATTCCACTGGTCTATATGTCTGTTCTTATGCAAGTACCAGGCTGTTGTGCGAACAGTGACTTTGTAATACAGGTTGATATCTGGTATTGAGAGGCCTCCTCTGTTTCTCTTCTTTCTCAGGATTGTTGCAGTTATTCGAGGTCTTTTTAAATCCAGATGAATTTTTTAAGAGGTCGTTCTAGGTCTGTGAAATAAGCTGTTGGTATTTTAATGGGGAGTGCATTAAATCTATAGATTGCTTTGTGTAGAATGGACATTTGAATGATGTTGATTCTACCAATCCATGAACACATTATGCTCTTCCATCTGTTTATGTCTCCCTCTATCTCTTTTTTAATGTCCTGTAGTTTTCTGAGTAGAGGTCTTTTACCTCTTTAGTTAAGTTTATTCCTAGGTATCTTAATTGTTTTTGTGCAATGGTAAATGGGATTGTTTTCTTAGTCTCTCGGTAAGTTCACTGTTTGTGTTTAGAAATGCTATAGATTTCTTGTGTTAATTTTGTATCCTGCCACATTGCCAAATTAATTTATTAAGTCTAATACTTTTTTGATGGAGTCTTTAGGGTTTTCTATGTACAGTATCATGTCATCTGTGAATAATGACAATTTTACTTCTTCTTTTCAAATTTGGATGCCTTTTATTTCTTCCTCTTGTCTGAACGCTATGGCTATCACTTCCAGTGCTATGTCGAACAGGAGTGGTGAGAGTGGGCATCCCTGTCTTGTTTCTGTTCTTAGTGGAAATGGTTTTAGTTTTTGCCCATTGAGTATGATGTTGGTTGTAGGTCTGTCATATTATGTTTTTATTATGTTGACGTATGATCCCTCTATTCCCACTTTGCTGAGAGTTTTTATCAGAAAGAGGTATTGGACTTTGTCAGATGCCTTTTCTGTATCAATTGATATGATTATGTGATTTTTGTCTCTCAGTTTGTTTAAGTGATGTATCACATTTATTGATTTTCAGATATTATACCAGACTTGCATTCCTAGAATAAATCCCACTTGGTCATGGGGTATGATCTTTCTAATGTAATGCTGGATTTATGTTGCTAGAATTTTGTTGAGGATATTAGCATCTATGTTCATCAGGGATATTGGCCTGTAATTCACTTTATTTATAGTGTTTTTATCTGGTTTTGAGGTTAGGTATATGCTAGCTTCATAGAAAGAGTTTGGAAGTGTGCTGTCCTCTTGAATTTTTTGGAATAGTCTGAGAAGGATTGGTTTTAGTTCTTTTTTGAATGTTTGGTAAAACACCCTTGTGAAGACATCTGTTCCAGGGTTTTTGTTTGCTGGAAGCTTTTTGATGACTGCTTCAATTTAATCAGTAGTTATTGGCCTATTCAGGTTTTTTAAATCTTCCTTATTGAGTTTTGGAAGCTTGTATTTTTCTTTTTCTTTTTTTAATCTTTATTGTACAGTTTATTAATTACATTGTACCCCTTTTCCCCCTAGAGCTCCCCTCCACTTGGTATCCATCCCCCCCCATCCGCCCTCACCCCGCCTACTGTCCTCTCCCATAGTTGCATGATTTTTGTCCAGTCTCTTGCTGCACTTCCCACAACCCTTTTCCCCCCCAAGAATTGTCAGTCCAGAGGGGGAACACCAAGATGGCGGCATAAGCATACACCTATTGTTCTGCCCCGAGCAACGATTTAAGAACTACAACATAACAGCAGAACAGACAAGCACCCAGAATCGCCAGAAAGCTGGCTGAGTGTAAACTCCACTAATAGCAGCAGAGGTGGGACACAGACTCAGGACCAGCGGGAGCGCAGACGGAAACAGGTTAGGAGCCGCCCTGGTCGCGCGCGGGCTGGGGCTGGAGCAGGGACCGGCCGGATTTCTCCGACGGGGCCCAGATTTCCCGAGCCGGGCGAGCTCCGAGATCCGGGGTACGAGAAGTCTCCCTGCACAGATTCCCCAGAACCGGCAAGGTCCGAGGTCCGGGGGACGCACCCTGGAAGATGCGCGGCAGAAGCTCCTAGTCCCAAGGGTCTCGCAAACCCGCCACTTGCCCCCTGGAAACTTGTCTCCTGGTTCCAGAAACCATCTATTTTACAGCCCTGGGCTGGACTTTTGGTGTACAGGCACATTTGGGGAAAGGCAGAGTTGTCTGGCAAGGGGAAGAGACTAGCGGCTTTCTCTTGGAGGAGTCTGCAGCCATCCCCACCCAACAGACCCGCGCGCCCAAGCGCCGCTGCCTCCCCGGGCAGCCCAGAGACTCCGCCCATCCAACCTGAACACAGTCTCCCTTCACAGCCAATTGGCCTGGAGGTCAAACCCTCCTAGGGCTAACAACAAAAAGCTGGGTTTAAATTCAAAAACACTGAATACAACCCATAAAGGATTGCAGTAAGAGTACCCACCTCAGGTAACTGGGGAGACTGAGCCACTGTCCCTTTGAGGATATCCACCACATAAAGCAGCCACCATGCAGAGACATGGAAAGAAATCAGGTGTGAAAGAAATGGAGGAGAAAAGACGACAAGACATAGAGTTCAAAACCATGGTTATAAGGCTTTTCAAGAGGCTCCTAGAAAAGGCCGATGAACTTAATGAGAATTACGAGGAAATAAACAAGACCAACCAGCAAATGAATGAGAATTACAAGGAGATGAATGATACTTACAAGGAAATGAGTGAGACCCTCAGGGAAATGAACAAGACCTCTGAGGATACGAACCAGACCCTCACAGATAAAAAAAAACGACCAACTAGAAATCAAGCATACACAGACTGCAATAAAAAATATTACACAAAGTCCTAAAAGCAGTCCAGAGGGCCACAAGAACCAAGTCAAAGATTTGAAATACAAAGAACCAAAATCCACTCAGCTGGAAAAGCAAGAAACAAAAAGAATTCAGATAATTGAAGATAGCGTAAGGGGCCTCTGGGACAACCTCAAGCAAGCCAACATCCGAATTATTGGGGTGCCAGAAAAAGAGAGAGAGCAAGTTAATGAAAACCTACTTGAAGAAATAGTGACTGAAAACTTTCCCCACCTGGTGAAAGAAACTGACTTAAAAGCCCAAGAAGTACACAGAACCCCAAAATATAGGAATCTAAAGAGGACCACACCAAGACATATCATAATTAAAATGCCAAGAGCAAAAGATAAAGAGAGAATATTAAAAGCAGCAAGAGAAAAACAGTTGGTTACCTACAGGGGAGCACCCATACGATTGTCAGCGGATTTCTCAACAGAAACGATGCAGGCCAGACATGAGTGGCAAGAAATATTCAAAATAATTTATAGCAAGAATCCACAACCAAGATTACTCTATCCAGCAAAGCTATCATTCAGAATTGAGGATCAGATAAAGTGCTTCGCAGATAAGAAAAAGCTAAAGGAGTTCATCACCACCAAACCAGTATTATGTGAAATGCTAAAAGATATTCTTTAAGAAGAGGAAGAAGAAAAGGGTAAAAATATAAATTATGAACAAATACACATCTATCAACAAATGAACATAAAAATCAAGTGAACTGATAGGCTGATGAACAAGATAAACTGGTGACTATAACAGAAACATGGACATAGAGAGGGAATGGACTGACAATTCTTGAGGAGAAAAGGGTTGTTGGAAGTACAGCAAGAGATTGGACAAAAATCTTGCAACAATGGGAGAGGACATTGGGGAGGGGGAGGTGAGGGCGGAGGGTGGGATAGGTACAGGATGGAGGGAAGATATAGGGGGATAAAAAAGGGGAAACAATGTAATTAATAAACTGAACAGTAAAAAAAAATTAAAAAAAAAAAGAATTGTCAGTCCATTCCCTCTCTATGTCCGTGATTCTGTTACAATCACCAGTTTATCCTGTTCATCAGATTATTAATTCACTTGATTTTTAGATTCATTTGGTGATAGATTTGTATTTGTTGTTCCTAATTTACACTTTTATCTTTTTCTTCTTCCACTTCTTAAAGACTATCTTTCAGCATTTCATATAATATTGGTTTAGTGGTGATGAACTCCTTTAGCTTTTTCTTATCTGCAAAGCTCTTCATCTCATCTTCAATTCTGAATGATAGCTTTGCTGGATAGAGTAATCTTGGTTGTGGATTCTTGCTATTCATCACTTTGAATATTTCTTGCCACTCCCGTCTGGCCTGCATCGTTTCTGTTGAGAAATCAGCTGACAATCGTATGGGTGCTCCCTTATAGGTAATTAACTGTTTTTCCCTTGCTGCTTTTAATATCTCTCTTTTTCTTTTGCTCTTGGCATTTTAATTATGATGTGCCTTGGTGTGGTCCTCTTAGGGTTCCTAAATATTGGGTTTCGGAGTGCTTCTTGGACTCCTAAGTCAATTTCTTTCACCAGTTGTGGGAAGTTTTTGGTCACTATTTCTTCAAATAGGTTTTCATTGTCTTGCTCTCTCTCTTTTTCTGGTACCCCTATAATTTGGATGTTGGTATGCTTGAGGTTGTCCCAGAGGCCCCTTACACTATCTTCAATGTTTTGAATTCTTTTGGTTTCTTGCTTTTTCAGCTGAGCGGATTTTACCTCTTTGTATTTCAAATCTTTAACTTGGTTCTTGGGGTGCTCTAGAGTACTTTTAGGTCTTTGTATAATATTTTTTATTTCAGTCAGTGTATGCTTAATTTCTGGTTGGTCCTTTTCCATATCCTTGAGGGTCTTGTTCATATCTTTGTAGGTCTCATTCATTTCCTTGTAGGTCTCATTCATTTCCTTGTAGGTCTTGTTCATTTCCTCATAGGTCTTGTTTATTTCCTTGTAGGTCTTGGCCTTTTCTAGGAGCCTCTTGAAAGGCCCTATAACCGTGGTTTTGAATTCCATGTCCATTTTTTTCCCTCCATTTCTTTCACATCTGATTTCTTTCCATGTCTCTGCATGGTGTCTGCTTCCCTGAGTTAATCAATTAGCTTTGTGTGGTAGATGTCTTCTGACTGTGAGCGTATCTTCAACACTGTCCACCACCACTCCTATGAGTCACAGTGTCTTCATTTCACTTTTATTTGTGGAATTTTCACTCAGCCAGCTTTCTGGGGATTCTGGATGGTGTTCGTTGTTTCGTTAAGTTGTAGTTTTGAAATTGCTAGGTATGGCAGCAAGATAGGTGTTTACCTATGCCACCATCTTGGTTTTCCCCTTCTCAGAAGCTTGTATTTTTCTAGGAATATGACCATTTCATCGAGGTTGTTTGTTGGAGTAAAGTTGTTCATAGTATGTTTTTACAATCCTTTGTATATTTGTGGGGTTATTACATCACCTCTTTCATTTCTGATTTTGTTAATTTGGGCCCTCTCTCTGTTTCTCAGTGAGCCTGGATAGAGGTTCATCAATATTGTTTATCCTTTCAAAGAATCAGCTTTTGGTTTCATTGGTCTTATGTGTTGTTGTTTTTTTGGTGGTTTTTTGTTGTTTGTTTTTTGTTTTTTGGTCTCTATATCATTTGTTTCTGTTCTGAACTTTATTATCTCCCTCTTTCTGGTTATGTGGGCTTTTCCTGTTGCTCTCTTTCTAGTTCTTTAAGTTGCAAGGTTAGATCATTTATTGCCATTTTTTCTTGTTTTTTGAGGTTGGCCTGTAGAGCTATGAACTTCTCTCTCAGGACTGCTTTCATTGTGTCCTATAGATTTTGGATTGTTATGTTTTCATTGTCATTTGTTTCCATGATGCTTTTAGTTCCTTCTTTGATCTCCCAATCATTGTTTTATAGCAGGTTATTTAGCCTCCAAGTGCTTGACTTTTTTTCATTGTTTTTATTGTAGTTGATTTCTAGTTTTATGTCATTATGGTCTAAGATGCTTGTTATTATTTCTATCTTATTGAATTTGAAGAGACTTTGCCTATGTTCTAATATCTGGTCTATCTTTGAAAATGTTCCATGTATATTCTTTAGCTTTTGGGTGAAATATTCTGAAAATGTCAATTAAGTTTATCTGATCTAGTGAGTCATTTAGGATTGCTGTTGCTTTGCTGATTTTTTGTTTAGAGGATTTGTCTAGTGGTGTCAATGGGGTATTAAAGTCCCCAACTATGATTGTATTGCTATTAATCTCTCTCTTGATACCTTCCAGAAGTTGTTTTATGTATTTGGGTCCTCCTATATCGGGTACTTACATGTTTACCATAGTGATATCCTCTTGTTGTGTTGTTCCCTTTAGTATTATGAAGTGGCCTTTCTTATCTGTTGTTATGGCCTTTACTTTGAGGTCTACTTTGTCAGATATAAGTATTGAAACCTCAGATTTTTTTCATTTCCATTTTCCTGAAAAAATTTTCCCCATCCATTATCAGTCTGTGTGAATCCTTTTGTTCTGAGGTGCATCTCTTGCAGACAGCATATACATATATGGGTCATGTTTTCTTATCCTTTCAGCTACCCTATGTCTTTTTATTGGAGCATTTAGTCCATTTACATTTAATGTTATTATTGATAAGTAATTGTTTATCTTCATTTTTATTCTTTTTTAAAAACATATTTTATTGATTTTTTTACAGAGAGGAAGGAAGAGAGATAGAGAGTTAGAAACATAATGAGAGAGAAACATCAATCAGCTGCCTCCTGCATGACCATCATTGGGGATGTGCCCACAACCAAGGTGTAGGCCATTGACTAGAATCAAAACTGAGCAAAACCGTTTCGGCTTCATTTATATTCTTAATGTTTGTGTCCCTTCTTGCCTTTCTTTTTCTTCTTTCTACAGTAGTACCTTTAGCATTTCTTGAATTGCTGGCTTGGTGGTAATAAACTCTCATAGCCCTTCTTTGTCTGTGAAGCTCCTGGTTCCAACTTCAATTTTGAATGATAGCTATACTGGATATGGTATTCTTGGGCTCAGTCCCTTAGTTTGCATGAATTTGTATATTTCATTCCATTCCTTCTGGCCTGGTGTGTTTCTGTTGAGAAATATGTTGATATTATAATATGAAATCCCTTGTAGGTAACTTTCTGTCTCTCTCTGGCAGGCTTTAAGATCCTTTCTTTGTTGTTGATGTTTGCCAGTTTAATTATGATGTGTCTTGGTGGTGGTCTTTTTGGGTTCATCTTCATTGGCACTCTATATGCTTCTTGGACTTGCATGGTTTTTTTTCTTGGCAATATCAGGAAAGTTTTCTGTCATTATTTCTTCAAATAGGCTTTCTATTCCTTGCTCCGTTTCCTCTCCTTCTGGGACCCCTATTATTCAAATGTTGTTTTGTTTTTCATTGTGCCAAAGCTCCTTTAGGCTCTCCTCTTGCCTTTTAAGTTTTCTTTGCAGTTGCTGCTGTGTTTGTATGTTTTTTTTTCTACTTTGTCTTCTAATTTGCTGATGTGGTCCTCAGCCTCTTCTAGTCTACTGTTTAAGACTTCCATTGTGTTCTTTATTGCAACTATTTAATCCTTCATTTCCTCTGGGTTCCTTTCCATGTTGGTGACATTCTCATTCACCTCCTTGTAATTCTCACTGAATAGTGTGTATTTGTCATATTGCCCTTTGAGCATCCTTATAACCATTACTATGAATTCTTTCTTAGAAATGTTGCTTGCCTCCGTTTCATTTCACTCCCTTTCTGGTGATTCCTCCTTTCCTTTCCTTTGGGATTTTTTTTGTCTCTCCTTTTTTTTTTCTGTAATGTTTTAATTATTTCTGTTTCTTAGATCCAACTGCTTTGGTACCCAGGTTCTTTTGAGGGTGGTACTAGATGTGTGATCTCTCAGTTCTCCTGGACTTGGTGATCTAGCAGAGCTCCCTCCCTACTTGAGTATTTGAGTTTTCTTGATGTAGTTGGATACTTATTTGTGGATGAATTCTCATCTTGGGTTGGCAATGTGACTCACCCCCAGCTTCATTGTGCACACTGTTTTGGATGTGATTGTGGTTCCGGCTCTTGTGGCAAAGATTGTCTGAGGTCTTTCTGGTATGTTATCACTGTGGGTTCCCAGAGTCCAAAGCCTGGGAGGAAGGAGTCTCGGGGCCTGAGGCTCAGGTACTGTTACTTTGGCCAGTGTGGTGTGACTCCTGCTGGATTAGCATCATTCTGCAACTTACTGCGGGGGGCACTGAGCCCATGACTGTGTGTGTGTGTGAGGGGGGGTGTTTTGTAGTCTCCGTTTGAGGTAGTGGCCAAAGTGATTTCCCTCTCTGAGTCACGAGGGGCTTCAGGATCCAGTGGCTGGGAATGTGGGAACCTTAGGATCTATGGCTGAAATAATGTGACCTTGTGCAGGGAGGCAAGTCCTCAATAATTCACTAAACTCTCCTGAGGTAGGCAACCAGGAGAGGATGTCATGGATCCTACTGAGGGAGCCATGTACCCCTGGTTGGAGAAGCACATGCCCAGTGGCAGCATACAGAGGGGCCCAGGCACCTTCTGCTGAGGGTGTGATATTGTGAGCCCCACACACTGGATCAAAGCAATTGTGGTGTGCCACCAGCCCCATGGAGGGAAAACTCCACAGTTTATCCCAGTTTCTGGTTCAGATGATGTGCGCAGGTGTCTCTGAGCAGACAGCTGAGCATGAGGGTAGTCCGTATTTCTACTGCCTGGGCCTTATGCTCTTGGTTGGTTTTGCATCTACCAAGTGGTAGTTTGCTCAGGCACCCAGAGTATCCCTAGCGCTGAATCCATGCTACTGAGGTGGCTGCAAGGAGGAGGAATCCAGAATTTCTACTGCTGGGGCAGTGGACCCTTGTTTAGGTAAGACTGTGCTCTGCAGTGGTACCCACTAGCAGCCTGTGAAGTGGTGTGCTCAGGCACCCAGAGTAGCCCTGGTGCTGAATCTGTGCAACTGAGGTGGCTGCAGGGAGGTATTCAGGAATGGGGAATCCATAATTTCTACTGCCAGGGCAGTGGGTCCTTGTTTGGGTAAGAGTGTGTCCTGTAGTGGCACCCACTAGCTGCCGGTGCAGTGGTGGGTTCAGGCACCCTGTGCGCTTGAAAAAGCATGACTATGGCCCTAGAGAAGTGTGACTGTGGTGTCAGGAATGAAGTCACTGGGGAGGGGGAAGTTTAACTTACTGCTGTGGGAGTGTGCACCCTTGGAGGTGGAGGTCCCCAGGTCCATGGGTCTGTGGGTAGGGCAGCAGAATTTTGGCTGGAGTGTCCTGCCAGGTCACAGGCAGTATCCAAAGCCTGTATGGGTGGTAGCATTGAGGAATTCCATTCTCCCCTTCAAGATGGTGTGGGCTCTGTGCCCAAGTCCCGCAGCCCTGGGAATGCCTGAGGTGGTGGTAGTCTCTTCCTGTCCAAAAGAGCCTGGTCTGCCAGTCCCTCTGCTCCTGCTGTATTTAACTGTCCCTCACTCACTCACTCACACACACACCACACACATCCACACACTCTCCTCTCACCCCCTCACTCACTCACACTCCCTCTCTCACCTCCGTCCTGCATGCCGCCATCTTTTATCCTTTACTTCCACTGTTTTAATATCTATTTCCCTGATAATTATTCACTACCATTTATCCTTTTTTCTTTTCTGACCCCTACTTTTAAAATCCCAGTACACAACTATACTGATTTTCATTATAGCTTCTACAGTTCACTCACACATCCTCTTTCCTTGTTTAACTCTGCTCTCTATTGACTCCTTTATAAAGTTCCCGCCCTCCTTCCCTTCTTAAAGCTTCCATTGAGGGGCGGTGCATTAACCCCCGGCCCAGGGCTCAGCCCCAGCCAGGTGTTCACTCCCGCCCTTCCCTGGCATCCCTGCCCAGGATGCCCAGCCCAGTGAGTGTGGCCAAGGCCCACACGGCCCAGGTGCCGCTGCCGTGAGGTGAAGAAGGAGCGCCTCCGCCCAGAAGGCCTCAGACTGTCCACTCCATCCAGACCGTGGGCACCGTCCCACCAACTGCCACTTCTGCCCTCCTCCTGCGTCTGGGCGGGGCTCCCTGCTCCACACAGCCTGTGCCCTGTCCCTCACCGTGCATACCTGCTCTGCACCCCTGCGGTCGCTACCTCCTTCTGCGTGCAGTTTCCTTCCCTTTTTCATCCCTGTGTCTTTTTCTTGTTCCCTTTCTGTATTTCTGTTTCTCCTCTCGGCCTGTCTGCATGCAGGCCTGCCTTCCTCTCCCTCTCCTTTCTTATCCCTTTCTATTGTATCTATCCTACCCTGGGCCTTGCAGCTGCCTGAACAGAAGGCAGAAATGCAGCCTGCTAATCTGGTTGTGATGTGACACTGTAATGGACAAATTTGCGAGTTCCTCTGTTATTAGGTTAAATGGAAACAGGGTATTCCCAAACCAAAAATGCCTTCCAAGGAGTGGCACTGTCCTTGATACTGGCTGCTACTTCCCACCACATACTGTCCTGATGCCTTTTCACGTTTGAGGTGAAATTCTTAAACTAACATATAGAGAGACTATGGCAATCACAGGCCTCTCTAGAATCACCTTTGCTAACCCCCTGAGGAATTCCTCTATGGCAGATAATGTAGAAATTAAATGAAAAATTATTTGTGAGTTCCAGACACATACTCTCATGTACTCAGTTTAGTTAACTTAGCACACCCCTATAGCACTAAACTGTCTACATTCTTTAGTTCAAGGACTGACAAACTATGGCTCACAGTCAAATCTGGCCCACTACCTGGAATTTGTTTCCTAATTGTCTCTGGATGCTTTAGGTCTACAACAGCAGAGTTGAGCAGTTGCAACAGAGATCATATGACCCACAAAGCCTAAATATTTACTAACTGCCCTTTTAGAGAAAAAAACATTACCAACTTATGGTCTAGTTTATTACATTTGGAGTAGATTTTTGTTTTGAGCATAATCCTATATTATTCATGACTCCCTTTATTCCTACCTTACTTCCCAGCTCAGGATGAGGTCTTTCCCTAGCGTGTCATGCCAGCACAGCCAAGGGTGAGCCTGAGGAGGGGCAGTGAAGGGTTAAAGAAGACAGACAAGAGAATACAGCTGGGGCTTTGCAGATCTCCTGTGCCTGAATAGGACACAGAAATAGGACCTAGCCTGCAAGCCAAAGCTTTATTTTATAGTCAGATCACCCAAAGCAAAACAAGGGAGGAGGTCAATATGTTTACAATGTTCTTGTAAGTTTCACCTTGTTTTGGCAGCACTTGTTGCACCTCCCACAGCCCACCTGGGAAGGAGCAAGGGAGGATTAGCAATGCCAGTCCCTCTAAATTCCCATAGGATTAATGGGAGACCACAGGCTAGAAACATTACTAACTAATTCAGTAAACATTTAGTGAACACTTTATGTGCCAAGCAATGAGACCATGGGATGATTTAGTTATGTTTTCAACCTCAAGAAACCCAGTTTATGATAAACAAAGGAAAATGTCTTGCCTTTTTATCACTCTCTCCCCAATACCTAACTTAGTGTATGACACATAGTCAATGTTTACCAAAGTTGCTGAACAAATGAGTAAATGAGTACATGAAGGAGGTAATGCTTTGGAAGGTGTAGCTAAGGCTCTGTCAAAGTGTGGAATACAAAGAAACAGATGGAGAGGTATTATCCCATTGTCTCCTGTATACTGAGAGTGCCAGGAACTGTACCAGTTGCTGGGAATTCACGGAGTAGGGAAAAACCACTGCTGACTCCATGGCCAATGCCCCCATGCTTACAAAAGAGTGTGAGAATTGCCAAGTAGAGGTGGGCTAAGAGGTATGATAAGAAAATATGGTGAGGAAGTGTAAAGAGAGAAGCCAAGGAATTTCTTGATTGAGCAGTGAGTGTTTTTCATAATGAGACCTCTATGTTCTCAGGCCTTTCCACAGTTTTCTGTGGGAGCCCCAAGAAAATGCTAATTCATTTGCTCAAGAAAATTATAATTCATAATAGAAGTCTAGTGGACAAAATTTATGCACCAGGGGAAGGGGGAGTCCCCCTACCCAGCCTGAACACCCTCCAATCCAGAACATTCCTCTCACAATCCTGGACCACTGGCTCACTTGCCTGCCTGCCTGGTTGCCCCTAGCATCCCCCTCCCCCACTGACCTGATCACCCCTCACCACCTCTGCATGCTGGCCTTGTCACCCCTAATTGCCCCCTGCCAGCCTAGTCACCCCTCACTGTCTCCCCTCCAGCCTAATCACCCCTAACTGTCCCCTCTGCCAGCCTGACTGCCCACAACTGCACCCCCAGCCAGCCTGGTCATCCCTAACTCCCCACCCCTGCTGGCCTGGTCACCTCTTACTGCCCCCCCTGCTGGCATGGTCGCCCCCAACTACCCCTTCTGCTGGCCTGGTTGCCCCTCAAAGTCCCCCCACCAGCCTGGTAGTTCCATGCAGCCTGCTGTTCAGTCGTTTGGTTGTCCCTCACTAACCTCCCTGCCAGCCTGGCTGCCCCATGCAGCCTGCTTGTTCAGTCATTTGGGCAGCCATCTTGTGAAGGTGTGATGGTCAATTTGTATATTACCTCTTTATTATATAGGATGATGGGGGGAAACATTCATAAGACACTAAGAAGAAAATTAGTAGACAACGGCTGGCTAAATGCTAAATTCAAGAAAAAGGAAGTCACAAAAGAGAGAATTCAGGTTCATAGTGGTCCCAGGTGTTTGGAAATAACTTCCTGGAGGAGGAACATTCAGGATAGGAAACTGTGGGGACTTTAGACCTCTGAGGCTCTCCAATGGCAGGCTGGGGCCCTTTTATACAGTTATAGTTTACACTGTAGGTAGCAAAGAATCATTGAAAAATATTGACCTGGGAGCGGTATAATTAGCTATGGATTTTAGAAAAATTAATCTCATATATAATAAAGAGATGAGGGTGGGAGGTGGGGATGTGAGATAAGATCAAGGGGAACTAGCTTTGCCATAGCACCAGTGAAAAATCATGGCAGCCTCAACCACGTCCCTCAGTTGAGGTTCCTGGCTCCCAGCAGCTGAATGGCCCTCATAAATAGTTCCTTTACCTTGGCACCTGCTCTAGTAAATATTTCTGGGGGGTTGCAATTCACTCATTCATTTAACAAATATATATTGTTCTAAACTCAGGTCTAGGTACTGGGAATAAATCTGTGATCAAAACAATAAAATCCCATGTCTTTGTGGGGCTCCCACCCTAATAGTGTTTTGTACTGCCATAAGTTGCTCCCAGGGAGAGAAGTGGTCCAGAATTGTCTTTCAGGTCAGTACATCTGGGAGGTTCTTTTGACAATCAATCAACTTTCCCTATCCCAACTCTCTCCCACAGCCCCACTGGCCAATAAGCCATGTGCGTCTTCCATTTTATCCAATTTAGTCCTGATCCCCTGCAGAGCCTAATGAGGTGGATGGTGGTGCCTATTATGCAATGATAATGTGTGGGAAAGGACTCTTGGGATGCCTCTGGCAATGGCAGGGGGCATGTATGTGCTCAAGCTGCTATTCATCAGGCATGCGGTTAGTAAGGAGGCCATTCTCAGGCCAAGGAGGTTTCCTTAAAGCCTGAGTTGGTCCTTAATGCCTGGGGAGAACCACATACCTCCTCAAAACCAACACTGGTATCCACAGAATGCTGATCAGACTCACACTTCAGGATCTAAAATGATACTGTGAGGCAGAAAATACACAAAATAACCAGGCAGCCTTTATAATTAACTTCAACTCCCTTCCAGCAGTCATTTGGAGTAAATGGTTTCTTAATTCAGTGCTCATTTTGGTGACTTTAATTTCCAATTAATTTTGCCAATTTTCCTTCGAGGTGCTTATGGTGTGATAGAAATTCCTACATGGTAAAGTCCCCACCATAGGGACCTGGGTGGGGGCAGTTGAGGTCAAACTATCACCAGAAGGCTAAGCCCTACCTGGATGCAGAAGTCAGAGCCTCCCGAGTCAAGGGGGTTCTTGAGGGGATTAGGTGACAGAGGAGCGCTGATAAAGTGGTGTAGGGTGATGATGCTCTTTAATTTTCACTGGCTCTTTATGAGAGTGGGGTAGCTGAGGAAGTCCACCCCTGCTGGAAATATAAGGGATGCTGCAAACTAGGGAAAATGTCCTTCTTTCAGTCAAGCAAAGGGGAGATTTTTGAGATCTTAGTGCTCTGAGCCAGGCCAATTGGTGCCTGCCCAAATACCCTTTGCTGGGCCTATGTCCAGCTGCTGTAAGTGTTAGCTGCTAATGGTGCAAAGCACCCACTTTTTTAGAATTGCCTTTGGCAAATGGAATTCACCTCTGCTAAGAGGCCCCACCTTCCCTGCTGCTCAGGCGTCCTGTAGACAAGTGATGAGTGGTATAAGCAAGGCCTTTAATAAAAAGGCCACAGCTGGCTGTGCTCCCAAAGATGCAGTCCATAAGGGACCACAAAGCTGACTGTTCTCTCTGATGCTTCTCAGAGGAAAAGAAGAGACCCGTTCACTTCCTGAGGCATGCCTGGAGTTGGGTAAGGACTGTGAGAGGGGTGAACAGGAGTGGTGCAAACATTCTTTCCTTCTCCCCTCCCTCCCCAACACCCATCCTGCTTCCTCCTTCTTTTGACTTAACAAGACCTTATCTAGGGCAGCCACTTCCACACAGGCCAGGGAAGCAGGGAGGGGACAAGGCAAGATCCTGTCTGCCATCATGATCTCTGTGAGTCCCAATCCCTTTCCACTTTTCCTCCCCAAACCAGCCCTCTCTAATGCCCATGGCAATAGCTGCTGCCAGATCAAAACATCTGCCAGGAAGCTCAGGCCCAAAGTCTGCCGGAGGGTGTCAGAGCTATTGTGGCCTTCACTATAACAGATCCCAAATCCCCAGCTGGTAAGAGCTGCAAAGTCCTGTGAGTAAAAATGCTGCCTTTGTGAATAAGGACACCAACTTTACTCTTGAAGCCAGGGCGACAGGTGGCATGTTGTGGCTGTTAGAGGCAGCCCTGGAAGACCCTCCTTGTTGTGCTCCATCTTCTTTTCTCACCCTCTCCACAAGCACAGCTCTAATCATGCCCCTCTCCTGTTCAACAACCATAAAAGATTTTATAAAGCTCACTGGATGAGCTGCCATGCTCTGGCTCTAAACCACCTTTACTCATGTCACAGATGCCAGTTAAATCTAAACTTGCGATAGGAGAACCAAGATGGCAGCATAGGTATACACCTATTTTGCTGCCCCACACAACAATTCCAAAACTACAACTTAACAACAAAACTAACATCATCGAGAATCACCGGAAAGCTGGCTGAGTGAAAATTCCACAAATAAAAGTAAAGATAGGACACTGTGACTCAGAGGAACAGCAGTGCGCAGCCTTGAAGATATGCGAGGAGAGAGGTTTGGAGCTGTGCGCGCAAGCGGTGAGGGACGGGCGGCAGCAAACCGGGCTGGTTTTCTCCAATGGGGAGGGCAGAGGCCTCCCACAGCACTGATTTCCCAGTTCCAGGCGAGGTTCCAGGTCTGGGAAAGGCACGCTAAAACCCAGGCGCGGCTGAGGTCTGCGAGTTTGAGGAGAGTGCGCGTAACTTGGAACAGCAGTTTGTGTGTAAAGTGCGCGACTGTGCAGAGAGGACGCGTGACTTGCTCCTTTGCTCGGGAGACCACCAGACTGCTTTGTTTTACAACCCTGGGCGAGACTTTGGGGGTGCAGACTCATTTGGGGAGAGGCAGAGTTGTCTGGCAGTGGGTGGAGACCAGTGGCGGCTTTCTCTTGGAGGTGCCTGCAGCCATTACCACCTAAAACAGAGACCCACGCGCCGCATAGGGTGGAGTTGATGCCGCACGCCACATAGGGAGGCTGAGCCACTGTCCCTTAGAGGACATCTACCACACAAAGCTAATGGACCAACTCAGGAAAGCAGCCACAATGCAGAGAAATGGAAAGAAATCAGGTGTGAAAGAAATGGATGAAAAAAGACGACTACACATAGAGTTCAAAACCACAGTAATAAGGTTTTTCAAGAGGCTACTAGAAAAGGCTGATGAACTTAATGAGAACTACAAAGAAATGAACAAGACCTATGAAGAAATGAACAACACCTACAAGGATATGAATAAGGATAAACTAGAAATTAAGCATACACTGACTACAATAAAAAATATTATACAAAGACCTAAAAGCAGTCCAGAGGATCACAAGAACCAAATCAAAGATTTGAAATACAAAGAAGCAAAATCCACTCAGCCAGAAAAGCAAGAAGCAAAAAGAATCCAAATAATTGAAGGTAGTGTAAGGGGCCTCTGGGACAACCTCAAGCATACCAACATTCAAATTATGGGGGTGCCAGAAAAAGACAGAGAGCAAAATAATGAAAACCTATTTGAAGAAATAGTAACCAAAAACTTCCCACACCTGGTGAAAGAAATTGACTTAAAAACCCAAGAAGTGCACAGAACCCCAAAATATAGGAATCTAAAGAGGACCACATCAAGACACATCATAATTAAAATGCCAAGAGCAAAAGATAAAGAGAGAATATTAAAAGCAGCAAGAGAAAAACAGTTAGTTACCTATAAGGGAGCTCCCATATGACTGCCAGCGGATTTCTCAACAGAAACGATGCAGGCCAGACGGGAGTGGCAAGAAATATTCAAAGTGATGAATAGCAAGAATCCACAACCAAGATTACTCTATCCAGCAAAGCTATCATTCAGAATTGAAGGTCAGATAAAGTGCTTTGCAGATAAGAAAAAGCTAAAGGAGTTCATCACCACCAAACCAATATTATATGAAATGCTGAAAGATATTCTTTAAGAAGAGGAAGAAGAAAAAGGTAAAAATATAAATTATGAACAACAAATACACATCTATCAACAAATGAATCTAAAAATCAAGTGAGTTAATAATCTGATGAACAGGGTAAACTGGGGCATAGAACAGAATCATGAGCATAGAGAGGGAATGGACTGACAATTCTTGGGGAAAAAAGGAGTGTGGGAAGTGCAGCAAGAGACTGGACAAAAATCATGCAACTATGGGAGAGGACAGTGGGGGAGGGGGAGGTAAGGGCAGAGGGTGGGATGGGTACAGGTGGAGGGGAGCTATAGGGGGAAAAATGTAATTAATAAACTGAACAATAAAGATTAAAAAAAAGAAAAAATCTAAACTTGCCCATTGCTGCCAAGCCTCAGAACCTTGGCACATGGCATATTCTCTGGGTGGAGTGCTCCTCCATCCTCTTTCCCACTTAGAGAACCCAGACCAACAGGCCTGATATTAAGTCAGCCAATATTATCCCTTTCCCTGGTGCCCAAGCTCTCCCCTGCCCTCACGGCCTTTGTCTCCCTAGATCCTGGGGAATGCAGCAGAATTATTGTGATAGGGTTGGAAGGGACCCAAGAACTCCAAGTCCTCCCATACTCCACCACCCCTAGATCAGTGATTCTCGTATTTAGAATGCATCAAATCCCCTGAGAGGCCCACCACCAGAGTTTCTGATTCAGGAGGTCTGGAGTGGAGTCGAAGTATTTTCATTTCTAACAAGCTACCAAGTAATGTCAATATTGCTGGGCCAAAGACCACACTCTGGAAACTGCTAACCTAGATTTTTATTCAAAAGTTAACCTTGTATCTCTATTTCCCCAAAGGACCCAATGCAAACACACCCACTCTCTGGTTAGGTTTTCCTTGACGGCTGTTGTGCTTGAGGGAGAGACTGAGCTTACAGACACCTGCCATTTAGAGCCCTGAGGAAAGTTTCAGCCGTCAGTACTACAGTGAAGTCACTGACAAGAGCATACAATTCTCCGCAGGGAGAATAATCACAGTGACCAAAAAAGTAGCATGATATAACCATCAATAGTGACCATTTATATTGACCTGAGCAATATAAAAGAATTACTGACATACTCAAATGCTCACAAAGTCTAGCTTAGAAATATTCAGAACCATTTGGAATATGGTAATGGTTATGACAGCTGTAACACCAAACTGCATTTATACAAAGCTTTGGAGATTCACTAGTTTTTTTGTTCGTTTTGTTTTGTTTTTTTTGCAGACACACTGGGAAGTAGACAGGCACACTTCTTTGGTTTATAAATGAGGCTCACATTTGGCAAATGTGGGTTGAGTACGTGTTATGTGCAGGTTATGTGCTTTTACTAAAAATATTATTTATTATTCATCAAGTTTAACTGGGTGTCCTGTATTTTATTTGCTAAATCTGGCACCCTGACTGGGGAAGGAAGGAGGGAATAAAAAGAATAAAAAACATTGCTTGCGGAGAGAACCAAGATGGCGGCATAGGTAAAACATCTCTCTTGCCGTCATACACAGCAATTTTAAAACTACAACTTAACGAAAGAACAAACACCTTCCAGAATCACTGGAAAGCTGGCTGAGTAAAAATTCCACAAATAAAAGTGAAGATAAGACACTGTGACTCGGAGGAGTGGCTGAGGACAGCGTTGAAGATACGCATGGAGAAAGGTTTGGAGAAGCGCGTGCCAGTGGATAGGGTGGGCGGCTGAAAACCGGCCAGTTTTCTCAAACGGGGAGACAAAGACGTCCCACTGGACTGACTCTCCAGCTCTGGGCAAAGTCCAGGGAACCCACTATCATACGGGGTAAAAACTGGACAGTGGGAGGGCACGCTGAAGCTCGAGTGCTGCAGGGGTCTGCCGGCTTATGGAGAAGGCAAGCTTGTGCGGAGTGCACGTGAACTTGGGAACAGCGCAGCTGCATGACCACATAGAGAGCACTCACAACTTGCTCTCTCATTCGGGAAACCGTCAGACTGCTTTGTTTCACGACCCTGGGTGAGATGTTGGGTGTGCAGACTCATTTGGGGAGAGGCTGAATTCTCCAGCAGCCGGTGGAGCTAGGCAGCAGCTCTCTCTCAGAGGTGCTGGCAGCCATTGCCCCTGGCACAGAGTCCCTGGGGCCACATAGGGCAGAGCTAATGCTGTCTGCTTGGCCTGGAGACTCCGCCCATCCAAACTGAGCACAGCTGAACTTCACAGACAATTGGCCTGAAGGTCAACCCCTCCAAGTGCTTACAACGATTAACCTGAGCCTAACTTCAGCGAGACTGTACAACCCATATCCACCTCAGGTAACTGGGGAGGCCGAGCCACTGTCCCTTGTAGGACTCCACCACACAAAACTAATTGACCAACTCAGGGAAGCAGCCACCATGCAGAGACATGGAAAGAAATCAGATGTGAAAGAAATGGAGGGGAAAAAATGACTGGATATGGAATCCAAAACCACGGTTATAGGGCTTCTCAAGAGGCTCCTAGAAAAGGTCGAGACCTATAAGGAAATAAGCAAGAGTGACAAGAAAATGAACGAGACTCTCCAGGATAAGAACGAAACCTGCAAGGAAATGATCAAGACCAATGTGGAAATAAATGAGTCCTACAAGGAAATGAACGAGACCCTCAAGGATATGAAAGAGACTCTCAAGGATATGAAAAAGGACCAACCAGAAATTAAGCATACACTGACTGAAATAAAAAATATTATACAAAGACCTAAAGGTACTCTAGAGCACCCCAAGAACCAAGTTAAAGATTTGAAATACAAAGAGGTAAAATCCACTCAGCTGAAAAACAAGAAACCAAAAGAATCCAAAAAATTGGAGATAGTGTAAGGGGCCTCTGGGACAACCTCAAGCATACCAACATCCGAATTATAGGGGTACCAGAAAAAGAGAGAGAGCAAGACAATGAAAACCTATTTGAAGAAATAGTGACCGAAAACTTTCCACACCTGGTGAAAGAAATTGACTTAGGAGTCCAAGAAGTGCACCGAACCCCAATATATAGGAGTCTTAAGAGGACCACACCAAGGCACATCATAATTAAAATGCCAAGAGCAAAAGATAAAGAGAGAATATTAAAAGCAGCAAGAGAAAAACAGTTAGTTACCTATAGGGGAGCACCCATATGACTGCCAGCGGATTTCTCAACAGAAACGATGCAGGCCAGACAGGAGTGGCAAGAAATATTCAAAGTGATGAATAGCAAGAATCCACAACCAAGATTACTCTATCCAGCAAAACTATCATTCAGTATTGAAGATCAGATAAAGTGCTTTGCAGATAAGAAAAAGCTAAAGGAGTTCATCACCACCAAACCAATATTATATGAAATGCTGAAAGATATTCTTTAAGAAGAGCAAGAAGAAAAAGATAAAAGTGTAAATTAGGAACAACAAATACACATCTATCAACAAATGAATATAAAAATCAAGTGAATTAATAAGCTGATGAACAGGATAAACTGGTGAATGTAACAGAATCACGGACATAGAGAGGGAATGGACTGACAATTCTTGGGGTGAAAAGGGGTGTGGGAAGTGCAGTAAGAGACTGGACAAAAATCATGCAACTATGGGAGAGGACAGTGGACGGGGGTGAGGGTGGAGGGTGGGATGGGTACCAGGACGAGGGGAGCTATAGGGGGAAAAAGGGAACAATGTAATTAATAAACTGAACAATAAAGATAATTTAAAAAAACAACAAAAATGTTGCTTGCCCTCAGAACAAGTTCACAGTCTGACAGAAGACGAAAGATCCCAGACAGATGATTAAGGTCCATATGATCAATGTGGTGAGGGTTGCGCTTCTCAAACTTGAATGTGCTCAGGAATCACCTGAGGATGTTGTTAAACTGCAGCTCAGCTTTAGGGAGCTGGGTGTGGGGCCCAAGATTCCACATTTCCAACTACCTCTGGGAGATGCAGTTACCACTGATCCCTTCACACTCTGAGTAAGAGAAAGTGCAGATGGAAGCTTAGAAGCCGTGGGAGCTCAGAGGAGGTACCTGGTTCCCTCTGGGGTGTGTTTGGAGGAGGTGGTACCTGGTGAGTCTTGTGGGTAAGACTCAGGGGAGGAAGGTAGAGAAGATGTGCCAGGTGAAGAAGCACCATTTGTGGAGTCCCAGTGGAGAAGAATTAAAGGTTAGGGAAGGGCAGAAGGTATATGGATGGAGGTCAGGGTTTGAGCCAGCAGATATAGGCTCTAGGAATCCAGATATTAATCAGACAAAGTTGTTGCCATCTCAGACCCGCACCCTATCTCATAGGAGAGAAAGAGCTACAGGCAGACCAGTATCATCCTATATTCTGGTGCTAAGTGTGAGGTAAGCATTGAAGTGGGAGGAGCCCAGGGCTTGTTGGATGAATGAATTTAATGTAAATTTAGTGCAGAGCAAAGGCAAGGCCTAAAGGAGGCCCAACTGACACAGTGACCCAGAGTCTATATCCCAGGCCCTCACTCATTCACATCCTCTCCACATCTTGATAAAAATATCAGTGGCAGAGCAACTGAATGTCAGTAGCCTTGTATTCACATTATTGGGTTCTAGAATTTGTAGTGATTATGTGGCCTTGAAAGACTTTAGAGTTACCAGCGCTGGGATAGTAGCCCTCACAAGACCTGTTCCATTTTTTCAGGTTCATCATAGCACCTAAGACAAAATCCATTCTCTCCCTCTCCCTTTGGTAATAGATCACCTGTGTTTAGCTTGGGACATGGCTTCTCACACCTCCCAAGATGTGATTTTGCCAATAGGGTGTGGTAGTCATAGCCTGGGAATCAGTCTGGGTACAGTGCAGGAAGCAGGATCTACTCTAGGTGTTTCAAGTAAAATGGGACTTAATAATGAGGTGGGCACTGAAAAAGTCATTGACATGGCTGGAAACAGGAAGGTGGTGAAATACTGTTAGGATTTGTAGTCATGGCAGCTACAGACCAGAGGTCAGGAAGCTCCAGAAAAAACACTCTAATGTTGTAGCTGCCCACAGACACAAGATGACCTTCAGCACAATGGAGATCTAGCCACTAGTCGAAATTCCCATGGGCCAGAGGTTAAATAAAGACCAGCTGTGTTCACTGCCTCAGGAATAATGGCCTCAGCCTTCTTTCTGCCTTCCAGAGCCCACGTGGTTGAAGCTCATTGGCTGGAACTAGACACATCCAGAATCCTAGTGTCAAAGGAGTCTGAGTCATTCAGTGTTGAGGCTTCTAGGCTCTGTGATAAAGCAAAAGCATAGCAGGGCAAGGAAAGAGCAGGCCAAATGGCCCTGGACAGTACTTACTATCACCCTTCCTGCCAACTGGGACACAATGGAGACAGCAACATCCTGGGATGGCAGAGAATCACAATAGAGGTCTCAGAAATGCCCCAGGAGCTGCATGAGAAGTAAATTTCTGTCATGTTTAAGTCATTGTTTCATCAGCCAAACATGTTCTGATACAGCACCACAAAGTATAAAATGAGGCCTTACAGGTATCCAGAACCTGTGGTATTGACAGTACTGGAATATCGATTCTACCTGGCTAACAGGGTTGCAGCAGTCAATACTCTATCTACTGCAAAAGCAGTATTTAGGACTGTGAGTGGCTGGTGCCAAATGCGGACCATTGACTCTATGCTAAGGGAAACTGGAGTATGCTCAGAGAGGACAGGGATGTTGGGGAAGACTTCTTGTAGGAGGTGGAGCTGGGTACAGAAAGGAAGAGAAAAGCTTTCTGGTGGAGGCCATTTTCTGTCCCTTCCCCAGAACCTCACTGACCAAAGAGCCACCCTACCAGCTGTGGGGGGCAGGAAACAGAGGTGTGGTGCCCAGTTAACCACAGGGCTGACCTTCAACCTGGAGCAAGATGGAGATGAGAGGGTGGCCTAGAAGGAATGAAGGGAAAGGAGCTGGGCATTGCTTCAAATGGAAGGGACCTGTGTCTCTGAGACATTAGTTTCAAAACTCTGAAGACAAGGATGAGATTGGACCCACTCAAGAAATAGCCTCAAGTCATGAGGTAGTGCCTGGTTCTGGCTTGCTTCCATTTCTGCCCTGCGCTCCTCTGCGTAAAGGCACACAACATTCTCATTTCAAAGAGGGGTGTTCCTAGTAGACCTGCAGCCTGGGGCACAAGGACAGACACCTGAGCTGCATGTCAATCATTGGGGTTGGGCCATACCCAACTAGCCATTCTCTCTTCACTCACCTTTATAAAGAATGTTTGTTCAGGCTGGGGTTATTGGCCCCAAATGGCCAGGGTCAGCTCTTGTTTTAGGGGCCAGGTCAGGACTGTCCAGGGTGAAGGTAGAGTCCATGGCCAGGATTAGAAATTAGTCTTGGCCAGAGACCATCCTGCACTGGTCCAAACTCACAGTGTAAACTGTGACAAGGACCACAGCTCAATCTCAGAGCAGTGGCAGGATTCAGTCTGGGACTGGTGTCTGGCTCATTTTTTGATGGGGAAAGTGTTGACCCCTGTGTGTGACCCATGTGTGAGCTCAATTTCATTAGTTCCTTGGACAATAAGCCCTAATGAAAGGCTGTCAGAGTGTGTGTAATTTCTTCATTTGTATCAAGCTTAGCCTTCAAAATCATTTTACTCTGAACCCTCTCTTTATTCTTCCCCAAAACTTAGGTTTAGACTCTTATCCCCTCCTGGTGGAAGAGGACATGCAGGCACAGAGAATTAAAACAAGCTTCCTTCATTCTCACAGAAAATTCAGGAGAAGGAACCAGGCAAGGAGCCAGCTGAACAGGTGCCCAGCCCAGGGCAGCCTAGTGGACTCACAGCTTCCCGCAGTGATTTGGAGAGAAGCTCCAGGTCACCCTGAAGCCCACAGGAAGCAAGACGGGGGGAGGAGTTGGCAGCAAGAATGTCCTGGATCAGAACCTTGGGCCATAGCCATGGCAGTTTAGTTGGGGCAGAGGGTGAGGGCTGAAGTTTACTCAGCCTGTTCTACAGCAAGCCGGAATGATGGAGTCAGGAACCACCAAGTAGCCAGAAAGGACAGGGAACCCCCAACCCAGCTCCTCATGGGCACGCTCAGCTGCTCAAGGAAATACAAAGTGATGGTAAATGACAAAATAAAAAATGTAATTATGACAGATGGACCAACTGGCAGGAATGATAAAAACTGATTCCCCAGGCTCTGAGATTTAAAGTGATTCTGCCTTCTAGATGACCCCATCTTGGCCACACAACCAGCGAAAAGAAGACAAGGGAATGAGCTTAAGGACAGGAGCCAAGCTCCGTGGAGGACAGTGAGCAAACGGCTTCTGTTGCACTGCACTGGTAGAGATTGGGGTCAGATGCAAGGATGAACTTCCTAGAGGTGAAGGTGCTTAAACATTGGCATAAGTATGACATCACCTCCTTTTCCCAAGGACATATATATTACTCATGGATAGGCTTCGACACAGGGCTCTGTACAACAGGACCCCTCCAAGATCTGTGGGAATAAGAATGGCTCCATTATCAAATGAGAAGTCTGCGCAGGTGGAGGCAGATGGCATTTGAGAAGAGGGCAAGGGGAAGAGGACTCAGTGTGAAGCTTCCTTCACAGAGAGCTGGAGAGCCGGCCCCATGCAGGTGGACCTCATAATGCTTGACCCTGACAATGTGAGGAGGTCTCTGAGTGACTCCTTTTGTTCCTTCTGAGATTCCTTCCCCTAGGTCAGACCAGGGCAAGAGCAGGCATGGTGGCCGCTCCTCAGGAGGAAACAGCAGACTGCTTAGCCCTGGGCTCTTTGAGGCTCTGATGGAGGTAAGCCTGTCTAGGCCCATGTGATAGATGGGATTCCTGGGATCTGTGGAAATGTTCATGCAAGAATTGGGGAGCTTAGCACCAACATCTGGAGCAGACTTGCATTGCCAACTACTGCTTTACTATGCAGGACTGAACTGGCCAGCTTTATTGGCCCAAATTCCATTAACCCCTTATGCCATGGCTCTGTGCTGGGCATGGGGCGGGAGAGAAGGTGGCCTCCTTATGTTTGGTAAGTTCCCAGGTTGATGAGAAAGAAGAGACTCATACTCCAACTCAAAGTAATCAAGGTAAGTTTCCATTTATTGAGCATCTACCTTTTCCAGGCATGGGCAAGATAGAAGCCCACTGTGGAGGTTAAAAAGTTTATAGTTGGCTGGGAATTGAGGCATAGAAACAATCCTACATAATAAAAGACTAATATGCAAATAGACCAAATGGCCAAACAACTGAACAACTGGTTGCTGTGACATGCGTTGACCACCAGGGGGCATGCACAGAACATGGTGGGCGTCACCTGAGGTGAGATGCTGTAGGTGAGCAGGGTGGAGCAGGTGAGTGAGGGGTGCCAGACCAAGGTGGGGTGCCAGTCGCTGTCATTGGGGCAAGCTTCTGGCCGTTATTGAAAATACTTTGCTCCCATGTGCTGTGGTCCTGCTCAGCACTCTCACCCTCTGCTGGCGCCGGACACTGGACCCCAATCACTTAGCACCGTCAGTGTGCAAGCAGTGGCTGGTGGCCCCAATCGCTCCTGAGGGCTTCTCCACGTCCCCCTGCTCCTGAGTGTCGATCGGGGCAGCAGCCGCTACTCACACACACTGTCAGCACCGGCCCCACTTGCACCTGCTGCTGGTGCTGGCCCCAATCACTCTACACCATCAGTAGCTGCGAGAAGGACCAGTGCTGTCAGCGTGTGGGAGTAGCAGTGGCAGAAGCAGGGCCACCAGCAGACAGGTCTGTGGCAGGAGGGGCTGGGCAGGGGCATGGAGGATGGGTTGAGATCCACCCCTGTGTCCACCACAGCCTCGCAGCCCACCGTTCCTTTCAAGGTACACAAATTTGTGCACTGGGCCCCTAGTTAGATATAAGTGAAATAGCCAGGTATTAACTCAAGGTTACATGTGGTTCACATAGGAGCTAGGGAAAGGAAGAATTTGGTATAGGCCAGAGAAATCAGTATAAGCTTCTCGGATGAGGTAGAGTTTAAATCTGACCTTTGCAGGATAAGAAAGAATGGCTTTGAAGATTAGAGGAAGGGGAATGCATCCCAGGTGGGCTCAGTGTATAGTACACATATAGAGGTGGAAGAGAGTATTCAGAAAGAGAGTTTATGAACTTCAGCTCAGAGTTGAGGTGAGGGGGCAGAAAATAGATCCTTAGTGACCCCAACAGGTCCAAGGCCACTTTATGAACAAATGTTTCTCTGTGAAAGGAGCCTTGCCCAGGGATAAATTAATTTCTCCAAGTGGACAGATTCATCTCTAGGAGATCAGCCCATATCTGAATGGCCCCTGTAGTCCTCAGTCTTGGGTTTGTGGAGCAGGTTATACAAGTCCTGACCCTAAGCCACAGAAAATGAAACCAGATTAGAATAAATGATGACCCTCTGCTGTGTTGAAGGTGAGGGATCAGTCATTCAACCCTCCCATGTCCAAGAAGTGGGAAGATGCAAGTTTTGGACAAGGAGGCCAGTGCCTGTGCACTTTCCTTCCATCAGGAGCTGGACCCTTTGCTCCTTTGGCTCCAAGGCTGACTCTGCAGTCCTTGGTTGCCAGGGAAAATGTAATGGAGATAGGTAGCTGGACTATCATTAATCACAGGACACACCTCTGTTATAGGTACTGAGCATAACATAGGGCAGGCATCATCTAAGAAACTGGAGACAAAGAAGGAGCATTGCATCAAGCACACCATCTGGCTGTCCATCATAGGCCATGCATTTAGGCCTGCAGCCAGAACACTGGAATGTAAGATTGGGCTTTATTGGGGGTTGTTAAATTACAATGAATGCCACTCTTTTTCCTTTTAGGGACATTCTTCCTAAAACATCTCTATCTCCCTGACTTGCCATTCCTCATAACCCAAGACATGTGTGTCTTCCCACCAGCAGCCCTTTTCTGGGGGTGTTTTCTCCATGATCTCCCCTGATTCCACGAGTCAGCCTCTCACCTTGGGCAAGCCCCTGCCGCACCCGGGAGAAGAGGTGACCAGAGTATAAACTGTATGGGGAGGAGGAAATAAGGTCCCTTTTTTGATGTACTTACTTGACCTTTTAGGAATGTGAGCATTCAGGGGAGCTCTTGTCTCTCACCCCTGCTGGCCTTAGGGCAACAATGGCAATTATAGGTACCAGCTGTGTTGCCTTGGAGAAGTTACTCTTCACACTTGGGACTATCACCTTCTCCATTAAATGACAAGATCAAATTGGATGAACCTTAATGCTTCTCCCCACTCCAAAACTGGGTAAGCAGAGGTCCTGGAGGCCTCAGCTCATTCAAGGTGAAGCCTGGCTAAGGGCTGGCATTCCAGAGTTCCAGAGAGAAGCCACAGCCAGCGACCAGGGCTGTGCTGTAAAGACGACACTCAGTCACCTTCACATTGGGGGGTCCCATTGGGACCTGTTATTTTGGGTGCTTCACTGCTGGCTCCCACCCCATCTTTTCCTCTGCCCCCTTCCTTTTTCTCTTTCCTTCTCATCTGATTTATACCTGCTTAAACTTTGCCATCCTGCTTCCCACAAACTATTTCAAACCATATTTTGTCAAACCAGATATGGTCCCAGTGTTTTCCCACCCAAGGTCAGAATGTGAAGCCTCAGTTTCTGAATTCTGATTGGTCATATTGTTTAACTAGAAGCCAGATGCATGAAATTCATGCAAGAGTAGGCCTTCCTTCGCCTGGATGCTGGCACTGGCTTCCCTCTGGCACCCGGGCTCAGGCTTCCCTTGCAGCCCCAGCTTTGTCCAGGAGGTCGTCTGGTCTAATTAGCATATTACACTTTTATTATTATAGACTAGAGGCCTGGGGCACAAAATTCGTGCACAGGGGAGGGGAGGTGTGTCCCTCAGCCCAGCCTGCACCCTCTCCAATCTGGAACTCCTTGAGGAATGTCTGACTGCCCGTTTAGGCCTGATCCCGGTAGGATTGGGCCTAAATGGGCAGCTGGACATCCTTCTCACAATCCAGGACTGCTGGCTCCAAACTGCTTGCCTGCCTGCCTCTCTGATTGCCCCTAACCGCTTCTGCCTGCCAGCCTGATCACCTCCTATCCACTACCATGGCAGCCTAATTGATGTTTAACTGCTCCCCTGCCAGCCTGTTTGCCCCCAACTTCTCTCCTCTGCTGGCCTGGTCACCCCTAACTGCCCTCCCTTGCAGGCCTGGTCCCTCCCAACTGCCCTCCCAACTGCCCTCCCCTGCTGGCCTGATCACCCACAACTGTCATCCCTTGCAGGCCTGGAACCTCCCACTGTTGTCCCCTGATGGCCATCTTGTGGTGGCCATCTTGTGTCCACTTGGGGCAGGATCTTTGGCTACATGGGGGCAGCCCTCTTGGGTGTTGGAGTGATGGTCAATACTCTTTTATTAGATAGGATAGAGGCCTGGTGCATGGGTGGGGACCAACTGGTTTGCCCTGAAGGGTATCCTTGGGGTGTGGGGAAGCTTGGGCGAGGGGCCTATGGTGGTTTGTAGGCCAGCCAGACTCCCTCCCACCCCCAGCGACCCAAGCGGAGGCCCTGGAATCTGGGATTAATTTATGTTCTATAATTGAAACTTTGTAGCCTGGAGCAGACTTAAGCTTTCTGCTCACACTATGGCGACAGCCATTTCTGTTTGAAATTTTGTAGCCTAGAGTGGAGGCCTACACTAGGGCTGCAGAAGTTTGGCTTCCTCCATCGCCCTGGCAACCCTAGCCTCTTCTCTCTCCAGCTCCGTGGCTGCCACCATTTCTGTTGGGATTATGTATCTTCTATAATTGAAACTTTGTAGCACTGAGTGGAAGCCTAGGCTGGCAATGGCAGGCAGAAAGCTTGGCTTCCTCCATTGCTGGGGAAACCCAAGCCTCCCTCCTGCTCTTAGTGGCAGCAGCCATCTTGGTTGGGGTTTATTTGCATAATTTGCTCCTGATTGGCCAGTGGGTGTGACTTGATCGGAGGTACAGTCAAATTTGCATATTGCTCTTTTATTAGATAGGATGACATCAGAGACTGCCATAGTAAGAGACCCTCATGGAGAAATGATGGAGAAACATTCCTGAAGCTGGGCATTGGACATCTAATGTGCTTAGAAGCTGGGAAACATTTCCACTCTAATTTTCTCAGTCCACTTCCCACTCTTATGAGGATGTAGCTGGTTCTGTCCAAAGCAGGGGGCTGCAGGAGTCCTTTTAGAGAAGGCTGATCTGGAGTATGAGGTAAGCATTCACACAGAGGAATCTCTGTGGTTCCAAACACCTGTCTTAATAAACCAGGTAAAATGGTTCAGACATAGCAGTGTCTTTTGACCAGAGATATATATTTTTTAAGTTTTTTGAATCTGAAATATCTTCACATGGTTCCAAAATGAAAAAGTATTAAAGGTAAAATGAAAAAATATTAAAGGTATATAGTGAAAGGTTTTCTTTCATTCCCATCTGAAATCCAGTTTCCACTACTCCCCCATTCAACAGCTATTTATTTCTTATGAAGTCTTCCAGAGTACCTTTATGTTTATTATTAGAGGGTCAGTGTATGAATTTGTGCATGGGTAGGGTCCTGTTGGGCCCACTCTAATCAGGGTGGATCAGGGATGGGCCTGTTGGGAGGAGGAGATGGTGGTAGGTTGGCTAGCCAGCCTGCCACAATTGGGGCCTTGTCAGGATCAGGCCAGCTGGGGGGAGGGGCCATAGGTGATTGGCTGGTGGGCCCTGCCCCTGATTGGGGTGAGGGGCCTGATTAGGGGTGGGGTCAGCCATGGGGAGGGGCTGTGGGTGGTAGACTGGCCAGCTCTGCCCCTGAATGGAGTGAGGAGAGTCAATCGAGGGCAGAGGTGGCTGGGGGAAGGGGTCGTGGGCCCATTGGGGGTGAGGCTAGCTGCGAGGAGGGGCCACAGGCAGTTGGTTGGCTTTCCCTGCTCTTGATCTGAGTGGGGGGCCCTATCTGGAGTGGGGCTGGGTGCGGGGAGGGGCTTTAGGAAGTTGGCTGGGTAGAGTAATCTTGGTTGTAGATTCTTGCTATTCATCACTTTGAATATTTCTTGCCACTCCCTCTGGCCTGCATTGTTTCTGTTGAGAAATCCACTGACAATCGTATAGGTGCTCCCTTATAGGTAACTAACTGTTTTTCTCTTGCTGCTTTTCATATTCTCTTTTTGTCTTTTGCTCTTGGCATTTTAATTATGATGTGTCTTGGTGTGGTCCTCTTTGGATTTCTTTTGTTTGGGGTTCTCTGTGCTTCCTGGACTTGTAAGTCTATTTCTTTCACCAGGCGGGGGAAGTTTTCAGTAACTATTTCTTCAAATAGGTTTTCATTATCTTGCCCTCTCTCTTTTTCTGGCATCCCCATAATTCGGATGTTGGTATGCTTGAGGTTGTCCCAGAGGCTCCTTACACTATCTCCAATTTTTTGGATTCTTTTTTCTTTTCCAGCTGTGTGGATTTTGCTTCTTTGTATTTCAAATCTTTGACTTGGTTCTTGTGGTCCTCTAGACTGCTTTTAGGTCTTTGTATAATATTTTTTCATTTCAGTCAGTGTATGCTTAATTTCTAGTTGGTCCTTTTTCATATTCTCAAGGGTCTCATTCATATCCTTGGGGTTCTCATTCATATTCTCGAGGGACTCATTCATATCCTCGAAGGTCTCATTAAGTTTATTGGCCTTTTCTAAGAGCCTCTTGAAAAACCTTATTACCATGGTTTTTAACTCTATGCCCAGTCATTTTTCCCCCTCCATTTCTTTCACATCTGATTTCTTTCCATGTCGCTGCATTTTGGCTGCTTCCTTGAGTTGGTCGATTAGCTTTGTGTGGTAAATGTCCTCTAAGGGACAGTAGCTCAGCCTCCCCAGTTACCTGAGGTGAATACTCTTGGTGTAGTCGTTATGGGTTGCACATTCTTGTTGAAGTTAAGCCTAGATTATTGTTGTTAGCACTGGGAGGGTTTGACCTCCAGGTTAATTGACTGTGAGGATGAATTGTGCTCAGGTTGGATGGGTGGAGTCTCCAGGCTGAGCAGGCAGCCTTGATTTCCCATCAGCTCTGCCCTATGCAGCACCTGAGTCTCTGTGCCTCGTGGTATTGGCTTCACGCACCTCTGAGAGAAAGCTGTCACGAGCTCTATCCGCTGCCAGACAATCAGCCTCTCCTCAAATGAGTCTGCACACCCAAAGTCTCACCCAGGGTTTTAAAACAATGCAGACCGGTGGTTTCCCTTTTTTCTTTTTTTTTCTCCCGAGCGAAAGAGCAAGTCATGAGCCCTCTCTGCACACTTGCGTGCTTCTGCAATTCCCAAGTTTACGCATCCTCTCCGTAAGCTCGCAGACCTTGCAGCGCCCAAGTTACAGTGTGCTTCCTCCAGTTTCATCCCATATGAGTGTTGGTTCCCTGGACCTCGTCCGGAACTGGGGAATCAGTGCAGTGGGATGCCTTTGTCTCCCTCCCATTCCAGAAAACCAGCTGGATATTCAGCCGCCCGCCCTATCCATTCAAGTGCACATGGCTCCGAACCTCTGACTGCGTGTATCCTCAACTCTGCCCTTCGCCGCTCCTCTGAGTCACAGTGTCCTATCTTTACTTTTATTTGTGGAATTTCCACTCAGCCAGCTTTCCAGTGATTCTGGATGATGTTTGTTCTGTCGTTAAGTTGTAGTTTTGAAATTGTTGTGTGGGGCAGCAAAATAGGTGTTTATCTATGCCACCATCTTGGTTCCTCCTATACTCTCTGGGTCACATTCTTGTCTGTCCACCCTAACATGAGTTTCCTGAAGACAAAGTCCTGTTTCTTTGTGCAGACAGATGCTATGTTCAACCTGGGAGAGCTGCAGGTAAAGGACGGTGGCAAAAGAGGCCACTGCAGTGTTTTCAGATAGACTAAAAAGGACTGGTGGGAACAGGAAATCTGAGCAGAATGCAGGAACAGAAATTAGGAACCCTGGGATTACAGTCTTGTCATGGTCTCCCTGGGTGACTCTCACCACGTCCCTTTATCATCACCTGCCAAAGCTTAGTTTCTTCATCTTTAAAATTCATGTGTGCTCAACTATGTGGGGTGATTTATGGGAAGGGCCTTAGAAATGTCAGGAATTCTTTTCAGCCTTGAAATTAGGGACAAGCAAAGGGAGTGGTACCTAGGAGTCTAGGAGCAGGTCTCCTGGTGTTGGATTCTGCCCCTAGACACCAACCCTCTTGTGAGTTTCTTGCAGAAGATAAGTGGAAACTCTGTAGATCTGGTCCTCCCAAGGTGGACACACCTCCAAGATTCAGAACCACGGACAGATCCAGAGTACCTGGGATGTCAAAGGGGCTTAATAAAGGCAAGAGAAAGGACTGGGTGTTTATATGTGAGTCACCCCTTAACCTGGAGATGGATCAACCCTGAGTGAGAACTGACTCCTTTCACCCAAGGTAGCAGAGCAGGGAAGTGAGAGGACGTTTCAGGAATGCAAATCTTGCTTGCCTGACACCTCTTTATTGTTGAATACTCATCCTAAATCTCTTATGTTCTGAGTATCTCTCCTTGACTTCTCTACCTTTCTGGATCTTTCTCTGAATCAACTTATCCCAAGAGCTGGCAGAGCCCTCCGTGACAGCCTGGGAGCACATTGTGTGCTGCTCTTTGACAGTTTTCGCGTATGAAGCTGTACCTCTAACCAGAATGTAAATGCCTAGAAAGAGTACCATCTTTTACTTTACTCATCTATTTCATTCTCACCCTCTGTTTCTACCATCCAGTGTAGCTCCACACAGAGTTAGGCTCTCAGGACTTTTCTGGGGGACATGTTAACCAGGGGATGACTCAGCATTGATTTTCTTCCCAGGATTCCATCCTGTGCAACTTTTCTGTCTGGCACACAAAGCAGAGGGGGCATATTCAAATTATAGGTTACCTTTCAGAACTACTCAGCTCAGCTACCTTCTTTCTCCCATAATCTGTAAGGACATTAACCCAAAGAAATCTCACCCATAGTCTATATTATGCCTGGACATCTCTGTCTATCCTGGAATTGGCCTTCCCCAACCACCTCTCCCACTGGAATTATTGAGAAACCTTGTCATGGATGCTGTGTTATATTGCCCAGATGGCCCCCACAGGACTTATTCTCCCAGCTTCTGCTCTCTCTCTGGGAATTGTCTCAGCTGAAGAAAGTTTCTTTATCCAAGAATACATCCACATTCCCTGGGCAGTTAATGCTCAAAGACAGGGTACAACAGCCCAGCTCTCTTACCCCAACTCAAGACAACACTGAAGAGTCATCCTGGCTCCAGAGTTCCTGGGAGCTAAAGCTTCATTGAGACTGTATCACAGGCCAATTCCTCCTCTGTCCAATCCTGCTCCCTTCTTTCCTCCACAAGTATTGTCCCTGAGGCCACTCCCCAAGAAATTTTCTGCACACAAATCATCTCAGAGTCTACTTCCAGATGAACCTGACCTGTGATAGCTCTAAAGTCTTGGCCCAATTGTATTAGGCCTCCTGCTGACTCCACTACCCACCATCTGACTACTTGAGCCAAGGTACACCAAGGCAGAGGAAAGCTACCTTCCATATCACTTTTTCAAGTTTCCAAAAAGACTGTTTACTTTGTATTATAGTCCTCAGCCTTGCTTTTAGAAGCGGGTCTTCCCTGATATTCCCTGGCCAGCTGGCATTCTAAGATGGGTTTTGAAGGCAAGCAGATCTGGGTTTGGGCTCCACTCCTTCACTAACAAGCTATGTGATCTTGGGCAGGTTACCTAATCCCTTTGTGACATTGTTACCATATCTGAAAGCAGAAATGATAATAAAAAAATCACAGGTCTGTTGTAAGATTAAATGATGTAACATAAGGAAAAATATTTAGCGTAATGTGTGGCATGTAAATATGTGCTCAAAAAACATTCAATCCCTTTCCTTCTTCTTTTGGGTCTAGGGACACTCTCCAACTAATTACCAATTATGATTTTTAAACTGACCCAGTATTGAACATTATAGATACAGATATGGTATAGGTCTATAAAACATTTTCAAATATATCATGTGATGGAGCAGGGAGATGAGGTACTGGTCACTCAACTCAGTTCTCCCTGTATACTAGTGTTGATTTTCATGTTGTTGGAAAATTATTGACATCTAGCAAAAATTCTTCTTGGCACGAAGAATAGCAGGTGTTTTCATTTTATCCTAAGACATCATTTAATATCTGGTCAGAGCAGAGGCTATTCTACCATAAGGCACAGGACCAGCCCTTCTTCCTAATAAGGAATGAGTTGGAGATGAGGTGGTACGTTAAATTATGGCTGCTTGGGACACACAGCTAGAAGAAAGCATGTGAGCAGACAAGTCAGCCTGAACAAGCACTGTGCCTTTCCCAAACACAATAATCATCCACTCTACTCCACCATCTTCCTGCCCAATCCTCAGGGGAGCAAGAGAGGTCCTGACCTCCCTAGGTAGCACCATATTAGAGCAGTATCTATGGGCTGGATGGGTTTGCAATGTTGGACCTGGAAGGGGTATGGAGAGCCTAGGGCAGAAAGCCACACACCCAGTTCACATTCCAGTTCCAGTTGGGTTTTTCTGACAACCTTGGCCCACCACATGCCATCCTCAGTGATACCCTCACTGGGCTCAGAGAATGCTAAATTCAGCCCCAATTAAGGGGGCATTTGGGGGCAAGCTGCTGGCACCAGCGACTGCTGCTATTTGGGGAGTTGGTGAAGACACTATCTTCTTTCTCTCTCCTTGTCCATTTCTGCTGTTTTATTTTTTCTACTCTCTCACTTCTCCATTATCTCTAGGTTTTTCTCCCTGAGTATACATGTCTTTTAATCTCTGAGCTTCTCTGTCTCTTTGTCACTTTGTCTCTGTGATTGTATCTCACTTTAGATCTCTCTTATCAAACCAACTTGACAAACAGTCTCACTGACACTGGGCCAGGCTCTGGTTGTGCTCTGGAAGAAGCCAAATGCAGGCCCTGCCTCCAGGAGCCCTGGGTATGTCTGCCTTTCTCTGGTTCTCCCCACTCCTCTGCATCTTGACCAGCCCACCTCCTACTATCCAGGAACTTCAGGGCTTGTTTCTGCCAGCCAAGGAGAGAATCACATTCCAGGTGCCCCTGGTTAACATACAGTTTCTGTGCTCCAGGTTCCCAGTCCTGCCATTAGAGTTTGAGGGCTTATTCCTCTTCACGTAGGCCGGGTATGCAAGGTTGATTCTAGAAGGGTAAGAGGATCCTGGGGAAGGAAGCCAAGCACCCAATACACATTCCAGCTCCAAAAGGACTGGCATTTCCGAAATGGGTCTGTGACAACAAAGGCTCCAGAGTTCCCAAGAGACCCAAGACCATGCTGCCTCACCTTGCTAAGCCCAAGGGCCTTCAGTTTGAATGGTTTGGTCTTCCTAGTTCAGGTCAGTAGGACATGCCCCTTGTCAATCAAGAGATGAAGGATTCATAGAGAAGAGGGTCTTCTGAAGGTCCTTGGCCAGCACCATGCTGGGATTATGAGGGTTCTTATTACCATTCTCTCAGTCTTCCAAATACTTACAATCTCCTCAAATCAGCTCACTTACTTTCTTCCTGATCATCCACCTTACACCACCATCTCCTGCCCCGACTCCTGCAGCCCTGGTAGACTGGGCTCTCAGCAATGATCTCTCTATATCCTGGAACCTGCTGGCTGGATTCAACCTGACCTGTGCTCTTTGGCACAGGGTATGAAACGTGATGTTTAAAAGGATCTGCTTGTGAATTCTCCAAGGCCTTCTCCTCTCAGACATTTGTGTCGAAGATCTGCCCTCCCAGGGCTTCCTCGTATACTAAGGGTTACATGGTAATTCATGTACATTAAAAGATTAACACTTTCTATGTTATAGGCACTATTAGACATTTGCAATTGAATTGCTTTATTCTATTCATAGGCCAGCCTTTTGAGGCTTATTGGCCCCATTCTAGACTTGAAGGACCTGAAGCCCAAATGGTTTCCCAAGTCAAATGATAGGAACCCAGATCTCCTGCCTGATTCCACAACCAGAGTTTATTCTGAACCTCAGCTCTGCCTGTAACTAAAAGAAGAAAAGACTTCTACAGAGCACACTCTTCCCCAGGGAATTCTGAAGTGGGGATCCAGGGGGCCTCACCGCCTTTAGCAGCTGCTCAAAAGATAGATCCAGCTGTTCAGAAAGATAAGCCCAGTCGCCAACACGCAGAGCCAGACAAGAGCTTGCCCTCTGGCAGAGGGGAGAAGCCCTTGCTCTGGGCCAGGCTAGGCACAGCTGGTGACAGTTCTCAAAGGAGGCCTAGGGGTGGCAGGACTCTGGGGGAGGAGGAGGTGCCTTATGAGCCAATGTCAGCCAGAGGTTCAGGGCAACAGACACCAAAGATTCCTGAGTGGCAGGTGGGACTGAGACTGCACACCTGATGGAAAACAGGGCTGTCTTTGAAGCTCCCTGGGGCAGGGACATGAGACTCACAACTTCCCTGGTGATCAGTCAGTCCCTTCAAGCCTGTGATGTGCGCAGGGTGTCTGAAGCAAGCTTTAGAAGGAAGGCTCTTTGATGTCTCCTTTCATTGGTGGCTTTTTCAAGATCTCTCTGCTCATTGTCAAACAGTGCTGTGTGGCAGCATGTCCTGCTGAAGAAGATGCAGGCGGGGAAATAAGGGCTGTGCCCGGCTGCTCGAGGGGAAAAACAACCCTGCCCTGGTGCTGAGGCCTGGCCTGAGTGGAGTCAGAGCCCTGAAGCCTGTTCTGCAGCCCAGGCCCAGCCCAGAAGTTCAGAGCCCTAATTTCTGGGAAACGCTTGTCCCTGTCCTGGCCCATGTCTCTCTCACTGGCTTCTAACCAGCAGTCTCCCAGCACCAGCCCTGCTTACCCCTTAGATTTCAAGGGACCCCACAGCCTCAGCGCCAGCTCCTGAATCCGGGGCCAATGACATCTCTGCCTACAGGTCACCAGTCCTGCAGACTTTAAATACTTCTCTGATCCACTGTGTCTTCTTTGGTTCCACCACCTCTGCCCTGTTCAGACCTTCCTTATCTCCTCCTGGATTGTTGTCACACTTATCTAGTCTGCCCAACCAACTGCAGAGCCCACTTTTTAACTCAGTGTCAATGCTTCCCTCATCCTTCACACCCAAGATACAGTAACATGCCCCTGTCCACCTCTCCAGGCTCATCCCCCTTCTCTCCCCATCATACCACCCTGGGCTCAGCTACATGCAGCTATTCCTCAAACACACCCAGCCCTCACCACTGGACTTGGGCCTCCACCCTGCCTGAACACACGGGTTCTCTCCTCCTTCTCCACTCAGTTTCTAGACTCCATTCAGGCTTCACCTTCATAAACTCTTTCCAGGCTGCTAGGGTGTGCCAGTGCTCTCTTTGTGCCCTGGGTTCTTTGTGTCCTGGCCCTTGCCATGCTGTGTCATCGCTACTGGCAGGAGTGTCAATAGAGGGCAGGTGTCTGGTTCACCTCTGTGCTCTATAGCCCAGCACAATGGGGATGATAAGAAAACAGCCCTCCACCACATCCCACTTCTGGTTGAGGTGTCAACACACACACGCACACGCACACAGAAACACTTATACTTATGCCTCGCACATGCATAGTCACATATATACCCACATATACACTAACACACTCTCACATAAAATACTTCTCACACGCACCCACACAATTCAAACGTACAGTACCACCTGGGCCTTCACAGGACCAACCAGTTGCACTAAGTTGAGGGCTAAGTCAATAAGTCAGTTTCCCCTAAGAAGGCAGGATTTGAGCTAGGTCCTGGCAGCTGGCTCTGTGCCTCCCAGGGATGTGGGTGTGGAGTCCTGTGCCAAGTGTGGGTGCTAAATGACTGTGATGGCTCACATTCATGACCCAAAGGCTTCACCCTCCTCGTGCCCATGCCTTTTATGAGTAAGTTTTGTGCTCCCTACCCTGCCCTGTTGACTCCTGGCCAGGTTTGTGACTTTCCTTGGAAATGGATGCCAGCAGACAAGACATGCTTTGAGTAAAGGCTTGCAATGGCACCTGCTTTCTGTGCTCTGCCACCACCATGAGAGCATACCTGAGCTGGCCTGCTGGAGGATGAGAGACTTGTGGAACACAGCCAAGTTGTCTTAGCCCCCAGGCTAGGCTAACTTAAGTCAGCCAATAGCCAGCCCACCTCCAGAGATGTGATCCCAACTGAGACCTAAAGAGCCACCCAACAGAGCCCAGAGTAAATTTCAGACCCCATTACAGTAGGTTTAGTGCTCATTATTTCAAGTCACTGAATTTGGGGGAGTTTGTTACACAGCATTGTTGTGAGAACACACTGACTAAAGCCAAGGAGATCACCCTCTGGAGGGGCAGCCATATTTACAGTGGTGCCCAGAGTGGGATGACAAGTAGTTAGTCTGGACTGAGTCTACCTTTGCAGCAAGCACTGCTCACTGCCCCTCCATTCCAGCCATCTTTGGCTCTGCAAGGCTTCACACATGTTCTGGATCCTCACACAGCGTATTCCCTCCTCTGGGTTGCCTGCTACATCTTGCCTCTGAATCCTGTTCGCCCTTCAAGACTAGGTCGGAACCTAAAGTCCTTTCTGGACACCCAGCCTTGCAGACACCCTAAACATTTTGGGAAGGAGGTTAGGTCAAGGAAATAAGTAAAATCATTTTCTCTCTGCATCTCTCCTCCATACCTCACTGTGGTCGGCCTGTGTTATCTCTTTCATGGTGTGGAGTGTCCTATACAATAAGTAGGTCTGCCTGGCCACAGAGGGAGCAGGCCTCATGTAATCCTAGCCTCAGCCCAGGGTCTGATACCCAGAAGCATCTGGGCAGTGGGCAATGAATAGAGAGGAATACACTTCCCAGCTATCTATTTTGAAACAATGTGACATGATATATTGTTAAAAAAAAAATCCAAAGACCCATTTCTTTTTCATTCCTTACCTTGCTCTGCAACGTTGGCAGAGCCCTGTTCCACTCTGAGCTTTAATCCCACTTAGGTATAATTAGGATCTGACCTCTCTCCATTCCTTGCCAATGCTGAGCATCGTGGTGTTTGCTCCAGTGTCCAGTCCTCTGGCTACCAGCCCTGCCCGTTCCTCCCACTGCTGCTCCCTGGCTCTGATTTTGTGTCAGAGCTTCCCACCTGCCCGGAGCACTGGCCAAGCTTTTCAATAGTGATAGCTGCTGAGTTGGTCTGCCTTCTTTTGATTGTCAGTGCCCTCTACTTCCTAAACCTGCCCATGGGTTTGTTGAGGCCTTGGTGTTGGGAGGCATCTTTTCTGAAAGCTCTGCTGGTCACGGCTGGATCTGAAATCCCCCCCCCCCACACACACACACACACACACAGGACTCCTCTCCCGCAGTCTCTGTTGTGCCAGTAGGAAGGAATGCTTACTGTTGTATTTCTCCCACTAGAGTCAGGTGAGAAGAGGATACAGAAGGAAAATGAGCCTGCGCGAAATTATTCAGAGAGGGGAAGACCTTTCCACTCTAGCTTACAGAAAACAAGGAGGAGAGATTTCAGAAGGCAGAGAGCCAGGCTGGTACATGCTTAGAGAGCACAGCGTCCTGGATACAGTCCAGGAAAGGAGGCAGGGGCTTCTGACCTAGATTGTAGCCTCTAGCTAATGTTGCCCTTCTCCAACCTCACCTCTAGGCTGTTTTGGAGTTGGGGAAGCGCCAGAGATGCTCAGATCACATGTTTCCCCAGAGTTTCATGAGACAGGAATTCATGGGGTGTCTGTTGCTATGGCTGGGGCTTCAGGGGAGAGGAATCCCAAGCCTGCAATCAAATCTGTCCTGCCAACAGGGCCTCCAGATAATGTCCATCAGTGGCCGCGAGGGCCTGATCTGATGCAGACTCTTCAGCTTTGCTTTGCTGTCTGCCCCTGTGTCCAGCAGAGAAGGCTTGAAAGAAGCACAAAAAGGCTGTTGGTAGGTGCTCACTCACTTCTCTGTTCCCATCCCACCTCCCATCCCACTTCCGTGAGAGTTGGAGACAAGAAACTAGAAAATCCAGCTCTTCATTTGGCTATCTGAATACTTGGATATCTCTTCTGCATTCAAGAGGTAATCAAGCCCATTCTGTCAGCAGGCCTCAGGGATGGAAAAAACCTGGACTTATGCATAGATGTTTTCATCATGGAGGCCACAGAGTGGTCGCCAATGTGCTGGGGCCCTCACTGAGGGGGTCTCAGGTCCCTCCTTTGCAGTCTCTTTGCAGTCTAGGCTTTGAGAAGCAGAGCCAGGACTGGGCTCAACCCAATGCCCCACTTCATGTTTCCCCAATGAGCCAGCAGCCTTTGAAGCCTCTGGGCACATTCCAAGATAGGGTGGTTAGCAAGGTAGAGAGGAGATGTTTTGAGCCTTCCCTTCAGAAGTTCCCTACCTGGGGTGTTGACAAAGTGAACAGTAAGAAGTCAGAGTAAGACAGATAGTGAGCTTAGACTCTCCAGGAAAGGAGAGGGTGGTGTGGGGGCTGGAGGAGTTCAGAAGGCATCCTGAAGGAAGGGAGAGGCTTGAGCTGACCTTAAAGGACGCAGCTGCAGCTGCAGTGAGCATGACTGATTGAGGTTCCACAGCCTAGAGGCAGAACAAACAAACTCCAGGGGAGGTTCTTGTGCTTGACCCAGGTCTAAAGAACAGCCAGCCAGTCATCCATGCCCCACAGCAGGGAACCATGGTGGCTGGAGGGGAGTTTGAGCAGAGGTGGGATGGCACTGGTGCCCCAGGTGTTCCCCTTCTGCTCCTCTCGCAGCAACTTCTATAAAGGAGAGAGCACTAGACTAATGAATTGGTGACCCAGAATACAATCCTACTGGTGGCCACCTCCTTTTGCTTGTGAGCCTGGCCAGAATGGAGGCCAATTATCAGCCTTTAGAAAGGTCAATGTGTCCAACTTTCTATCAGAGTGAAAAGAGGCCAGAGAATTCACACCTTCTGGGTTTGCCTTCATTCCTGTGAACCTGCCATCTCAGCCATTGGGGACAGAACAGAGATTGTCACACCCAATCTAGAGATGAGAAAACTGAGTCTGAGGGAGTAGAGGGGTTTGACCTAAGTGTCAAAAGCCCAGAATTGTATCCTGGGCCTCCTGCTCCTCAGTTGACTCAGTGTAGAAAGGCTAATCAGATCGTCTAGGTCAATGTCGATAACCAGAGTATGTGGGGCAAAAAAATACATTTTGGAATAAAACAGTGTTGTCACCTACCCAGGGCCTTGTTTACTGGTAGGACTCAAATCTACAACATTAGTGAGTTATCCTCAGCTCCCTACACAGGTGGGTGACAAAACAGAGGCCTGGGGAATCTGGGCAGCTTTTCCAAACCATCAAGGAGGAAGGGCAGGGCCAGGGTCTGAAAAGAAGTTTCTGTGAAGCCTAAGCTCTGCTATCTTTCAACCTCCACCTCGTCAAGACCAGACAATAGCCTGCATTGTCAGGAATGGCTGGCCCAGGGAGGAAACAGCTCTTCTGGCATGACCAGAGGGTCTCACTGCCTGCTTCCCACCCCAGTTGGCTTTCTCATTGCTTCTCCCTGCGCTGGGCCTGGTATCTCTGGAAATTGGTTCAGAGCATGAGTACCAGCAACATCAGTAATTTCTATTATTACTGCTGTCTGCTTCTATTCACACTGCAACATTTTCTGCACTGAGCATCTACACACACATGTGCACAGACATACACTTTACACACACCCTCTCACTTCATCTTCAAAACAAATCTTTGAGGTAGATTCTCTTTTATCTCCATTTTGTAGATACTAAGTCTTAGAGGAGTAAAGTAACTCTACAGTCTGTCCAAAACCCTGTACAGTGTACAGTACCCACAGATGTCAGGTTGAAAAATAGACATCTTTCCAACAGTAGGAGCTGCCTTAGAGTGACATGGCTATGTCCACAGAAGGCCACTGAAGCTTATGGATTGTGCAGTGGGGTTAGGCTGTGCACATAAAAATACTATTTATAGTTATATTTTAATTAATGTTCAATTATTAGGGACACATATTTGAAAACATAGCTTTTCCTAAGGATTAAATTCCACTTACCAATCTTATTGCTCCATTTATAAATGTAATAAGAACATGACCTTCACTTTTTCTTCAATTAAAGTTTGATTGACTCAAGTTGAAAAAAACTAAACTCCTTCAAAACCATGACATTTACAACTTAATTAAATTTGCTTAAACAATTTCAGCTATGTTTGAACATTTAATATATTTTATTTTCCTAAGTAACTTAAATGTCTAACTGAACAGGCAAAAACTTTCCATCATGTACATGAAAAACTGTTGTAAGTCTAATAAATTAAATTTATAAATATAGCAACTTTCATGTTCTCTTAAATGTTGCAATACTGTTTGCAACATTAGTCAAATTTTCCCATATCTTTCAAGCTCAAATTACACGCAGGCTTCTGGTTACAGCTAAGATGGAGAAAGCACACTTCACCTTCTCTCCCACAGATTATAAATAAAAACAGACACAAGCAGCACTCTCTAAGGCTCTGAAATACACGGTGGGTTGGGAGGAAAATAAACATTCAAAGAATGACCAATAGGGCAGGGAGTTTCTGGGTTTTATTCTTTCTATATCTTTGAGCTGGGACTTTACAGGGCCTGCACAATCTACAGCTGCACAATGGGCACAAATTGAAAAGTTCTCTTTCTGGCCAGAGGACTGGGGACAGGAACCCTACAGTAGAGACATGGAGGAGAATTTTAATTTTTTTCTCCTTTGCTCCCCAGGACTACTGCATGTAAAGTCCCATGATGAAGCCGTGCTCCTGCAGTGTTGCTGGCACGGGACCTAAAACTCTGAGAAATTCCTCCTCTCCGGCTGAAGAAAGAAAAATGGGACCCCATGAAAGTGTGGGGGCAATTGTGATAATTTTCTCTCTATTTCATTTCACTGCTTTGTCCTGAAAGTAGACACATCAGGGGAGATGTGTGACAACGTGGGCATGCTGATGCTTAGTCCAAGACCTAGGAAAAGGCCTCTGGGCAGCAGAGCAGGAGGGTGGCCTTGGGGAACTGGAGAAAGAACTCGCTTCAGTCTGCCATGAAGTCTTGGACTCACCCTTGAGTGTTGAATGCACAGAACTGACCTAAAGCAGAAGGCAAGTCAGGACCTGTGGTCTGAAACAAATAAGATTGATTACATAAGATTAAAAATGTCCCAAATTACTCCACATTCAAAGAATCAGCAAAATCTGTACTCACAAAAGAAAATATAATTAGCAGATGCTGACCTCAAAATGATCCAGGCAGTGGAATTATCACACAAAGACATTAAAGCAGCTGTTAAATTATAGTCCATGAAGGAAAACTGATCTTGATATGAATGGAAAGATAGAAACTCTCATGAAAGAAAGAAAACTATTTTAAAACTTAAATGAAATTTTTATAACTAAAAATTTAATAATCAAAAATTTAAAACTCACTCTGTAGGCTCAATAGAAAAATTTGAATGATAGAGGGAAGTGAGTGAACTTGAAAATAAATCAATAAAAATTATCTAAGCTGGATAGCTGAAAAAATATTTTTTAAAAAAAGAATAGATTCTCAGGGACTTCTAAGACAAAATAAAAAATCTGACACTTATGTCAGATAGAGAGGAAAAAAAGTTTGGTGCAGAAGAAAAATATTTGAAGAAACTATGGCTGAAAACCTTCCAAATTTGGTGAACAAACAAATTTACTAGAGGCGGGGGGAGGGGGTAGGTAGGGTCTCTCAGCTCGGCCTGCACCCCCTCCAATACAGGACCCCTCAGGGGATGTCCGACTGCCTCTTGCAATCTGGGACTACTGGCTTCTAATCACTCACCTGCTTGCCTGCCTGCCTGATTGTCTCTAACCTCTCTACCTGCCTTTATGATCATCCATAACTGCTCCCCTATAGGCCTGGTTGCCCCTAGCTGCTTCCCTGTTGCCCTGATTGTCCTGATTGCCGCTGCTTCACTCTGCACCTGGAATCCAGGATTCCCTTCTCCGGTTGGTCACAAGCATGTGAGACCCAGGCTTCCCTTCCTCTGGTTAGCCACAGGCACCCAGGACCCCGGGGCGACTTCACCTGAGCTGGCCGCAACCACAAGGGACCGTGGACTGTGGGGTGGTTGGCTTGTCCCTCTCCAGATATAGCACAGATATAGCCACTGGTGCCCAGGACCATGGGGACCATAGGGATGCAGATTGCCCCTCTCCTGGGCCACGGGCACAGGCACAGCTGCTGGTGCCCAGGACCATGGGGTGGGTGGCTTGTCCCTCTCCCAGGCCACAGTGTGGCTGGTCCCCATTCCTCTCTTGCAAGCTCATTTGTGCCTGGCCGGTCCCCATTCCTCTCTCCCCAGTGTTGAGTGTCTGAGCCGTTGTGGTGTGATAGCATGAGCGCATGACGACCATTTGCATATTAGTTCTTTATTAAATAGGACAGATTCAAGAAGCTCAGTAACCCCCCCCCCTAAAAAGAATAAACTCAAAGAAAAACTGACTGAAATATATCTTATCAAAACCTTGCTGAAAACCAAGTATAAAGAAAGAAATTAAAAAACAGCCAGAGGAAAATACTAGTAAATTCAATAAGTCAATACATTTTTAAAAATGCATAACAACCCAGTAAGGATTCATTCCTGAGGTACAAGGATAGTTTGACAGCAAATATGATCAATGTAATACACTTCATTAACAAACAAAAAATAAAATTATTAGATCTTATTAATAGATGCAAAGAAAGCATTCATAAGATACAACATACATTTATGATTAAAACACTCAATAAAATGGGTATACAGCTTTAGATGACACCAAATTACAACACTACCACAACCATTAGCAATACACTTAAGGGGTAGACTCAGTAAAGCCCCACTGAAGCCAGTTCTGCTCCATAGGGATTTCCTGCACAGCAGCTTTCCTACTGTAGTTGCAGCTAATCTTCACAGCCAATTGGCCTGGGAATCAATTCCTTTCAGTGACGCCAATAGCAATCAAGGCTCAACTACACAGTCCACCAGGACACAACTAGAGTGCCCAGCTCAGGTGACTAGGGAGGCTGAGTCACTGGGTCCTACAGGACACCTACTACACAAAGCCGCTCTACCAATTCCAAGGGACATAACAGCTCTACCTAATTCATAGAAACAAACACAGGGAAGCAGCCAACATATGGAGACAAAGAAACATGTCAAAAATGAAAGAAATGTAAGCAAGTGAACTACTGAATACAGAGTTCAAAACATGGTTAAAAGGTTACTCAAGGAACTTAATGAGAGCTTCAAGGGACTTAGTGAGACTTCCAAGGACTGTAGTGAGAATGTCAAAGGTATGAAAAAGGATCAGTCACAAATTAAGCATACAATAACTAAAATAAAGAATAATTTACAGGGATTCATCAGTAGAATAGGGAGTTCTGAGAACAAAATCAATGATTTGGAATATGAAAAAGAAGAAAAACACCCAATCAGAAGAGCAAAAAGAAAAAAGAATCCAAAAATATGGAGATAGTGTAAGGAGCCTCTGGGACAACTTTAAATGAATCAACATTTACATTATGGGGGTGCTGGAGGAGAAGAGAGGGAGCAAGATATTGAAAACCTATTTGAAAAAATAATGACAGAAAACTTCCCATATCTGGGAAGACATAGACTTATAAGTCCAGGAATCCCAGAGAGTCCTAAACAAGAGGAACCCAAAGAGACCCACACCAAGACACATCATAATAAAAATGCCGAGGGTTAAAAACAATGAAATAATCTTAAAAGCATCAAGAGAAAAGCAGTTAGTTACCTACAAGGAAGCACCCTTAAGACTGTTAGCTGATTTCTCAACAGAAACTTTGCAGGCCAGAAGTGAGTGGCAAGAAATATTCAAAGTAATGAACAGCAAGGACCTACAATCAAGATTACTCTACCCAGCAGATAAAGAGCTTCATGGACCAGAAAAGGCTAAAGTAGTTCATCACCAATATTACATGAAATATTGAAGGGTATTCTTTAATAAGAGGAAGAGGAAGAAGAAGGAGGAGGAGGAGGAGAAGGACAAGGACAAGGACAAGAAGGAGAAGGAGAAGAAGAAAGAAAGAAAGAAAGAAAGAAAGAAAGAAAGAAAGAAAGAAAGAAAGAAGGAGGAGGAGGAGGAAAAGGAGAAGGAGAAGGAGAAGAAGAAGGAAAAGAAGTAGTAGTAGTAGGAGGAGAAATAAAAATATGAACATTAAAATGGCAACAAAAACATATCTATCAACAACTGAATCTAAAAATAAAAATAAATGAACAAGAAATCTAATGAACAAAATAAACTGGCAAATGAAATAAAATCAGATGCATGAAAACATGGAACAGACTAACAAGTCTCAGAGGGAAGGGGGACAGAGGATGGAAAGAGATTAACCAAAGATCTTACATGGATATATGCATTACCTTACCTATGGACATAGACAATAATGTGGTGAAGGTCTGGAGTGGGGCAGAAATGGTTGAAGAAAGGTAATGGAGGGGAGGGAAAGGGGACATCTGTAATACCCTTAATAATAAAGATTTACAAATAAAAGAAGACCAGGTAGAAAAACAAAACAAAACACTCAATCAGAGCAGGAAAAAGAAAAAATACCTTAAAAAACATGAGGACAGTTTAAGGAAACTTTGGGACAACACGAAACAGAACAAGATCTACATTATAAGAATACCAGAAGAAGAAGAAAGTGTACAAAGGAAGAGAAACTGTGAAAAAATGACAAAAAACTTCCCTGAGCTGGTAAAGGGCAAAGCCACATATGTTTAGGAAGCACGGAAAGTACAAATGAAGATGAACACAAAGAGACATACTCCAAGACATGTCATAATTAAAATGGCAAACATTAAAGACAAAGAGAGACTCTTAATGGTAGCAAGGAAGAGACCCATAAGGCTGTCACCTGTTTTCTCAACAGAAACACTTACAGGCCAAAAGGGCATGGCCTGAAGTGTTTGATATAATGAAAAGCCAGGCTCTAAAACCAAGACCCCTCTATTCAGAAGGCTACTATTCAAAATTGAAGGTGAGCCCAATGGGCATGGCTCAATGGTTGAGCTTCAACCTTTGAACCAGAAGATCATGATTCAATTCCCAATCATGTCACATGCTCAGGTTGTGGGCTTGATCCCAGTAGGGGGCATGCAGGAGGCAGCCAATCAATGATTCTCTCTCATCAATTATGTTTCTTTCTCTTTATCCCTCTCACTTTCTCTCTGATATCAATAAAATATATTTTTTTAAATTAAAGGTGCCAAAACCGGTTTGGCTCAGTGGATAGAGCATCTGCCTGCAGACTGAAAGGTCCCTGGTTCAATTCTGGTCAAGGGCATGTATCTTGGTTGCAGGCACATCCCCAGTAAGGGGTGTGCAGGAGGCAGCTGATCGATGTTTCTCTCTCATTCATGTTTCTAACTCTCTATCCCTCTCCATTCCACTCTGTAAAAAAACCAATAAAATATATTTTTTAAATTAAAGGTAAAATAAAAAAGCTTCCCAGCGAGAAAAAGGATAAAGAAGTTTATTATCACCAAACCTGCACTGAAAGAAAAAGAAATAGAGAGAGGAACATAGGTATATAGGAAAAAATGGCAGGAAATAAGTGCCTATCAAATAATAACCTCAAATGTAAATGGATTAAATGTGCCAATAAAGAAATAGAGTAGCTGAATGGATGAGAAAACATGTTCCGAGAACTAAGATGGCGGCAAAGGTAAAACACCTATCTTGCCGTCATAATCAGCAATTTTAATACTACAACTTAACAAAAGAACAAACACCTTCCAGAATCACCAGAAAGCTCGACGAGTGAAAATTCCACAAATAAAAGTGAAGATAAGACACCGTGACTTGGAGGAGCGGTGGCGGACAGAGTTGAAAGATTCGCGCGCAGAGAGAGGTTTGGAGCGTGCGCCGCGGAGAGGGCGGGCGGCTGAAAACCGGCCAGTTTTCTCGAACAGGGAGACAAAGACATCCCACTGGACTGATTCTCCAGCTCTGGGCGAAGTCCAGAGAACCCACTATCACACGGGGTGAAAACTGGACAGTGGGAGGGCACGCCGAAGCTCGGGTGCTGCCGGGTCTCCCAGCTTGTGGAGAAGGCAGCTTGTGCGCGAACAGCTCGGCTGCGTGACGACGCAGAGAGCGCACCTCGACTTGTCTCTCATTCGGAAAACTGTCAGACTGCTTTGTTTTATGACCCTGGGTGAGACATTGCGCATGCAGACTCATTTTGGGAAAATCTGAATTCCCCAGCAGCCGGTGGAGCTCGGCAGCGGCTCTCTCTCAGAGATGCTGGCGGCCATTGCCCCCAGCACAGAATCCCTGGGGCTGCATAGGGTGGAGCTAACACTGTGTGCTTGGTCCGGAGACTCCGCCCACCCAACCTGAGCACAGCTGAGCTTCACAGACAATTGGCCTGGAGGTCAACACTCCAAGTGCTAACAACGATTAACTGAGCTTAAATTCAGCAAGACTGTGCAGCCCATATCCACCTCAGGTAACCGGGGAGGCTGAGCCACTGTCCCTAGTAGGAAGTCTACCACACAAAGCTAATTGACCAACTCAGGGAAGCAGCCACCATGCAGCAACATGGAAAGAAATCAGATGTGAAAGAAATGGAGGAAAAAAAACGACTGGACATGGAATTCAAAACCACGGTTATAGGGTTTTTCAAGAGGCTCCAACAAAAGATCGAGGCCTATAAGGAAATAAGCAAGACCACAAAGGAAATGAATGAGTCCTACAAGGAAATGAACAAGACCCTCAAGGATATAAACGAGAGCTGCAAAGAAATGATCAAGATCAACGTGGAAATGAATGAGTCCTACAAGGAAATGAAAGAGACCCTCAAGGACATAAAGGAGACTCTCAAGGATATGAAAGAGGACCAACCAGAAATTAAGCATACACTGACTGAAACAAAAAATATACAAAGACCTAAAAGTGCTCTGGAGCACCCCAAGAACCAAGTTAAAGATTTGAAATACAAAGAGGTAAAATCCACTCAGCTGAAAAAGCAAGAAACCAAAAGAATCCAAAAAATTGAAGATAGTGTAAGGTGCCTCTGGGACAACCTCAAGAATACCAACATCCGAATTATAGGGGTGCCAGAAAAAGCGAGAGGCCAAGAAAATGAAAACCTATTTGAAGAAATAGTGACCGAAAACTTCCCACACCTGGTGAAAGAAATTGACTTAGGAGTCCAAGAAGTGCACCGAACCCCAATATATAGGACCCCTAAGAGGACCACACCAAGGCACATCATAATTAAAATGCCAAGAGCAAAAGACAAAGAGAGAATATTAAAAGCAGCAAGAGAGAAACAGTTGGTTACCTATAAGGGAGCACCCATACGATTGTCAGCGGATTTCTCAACAGAAACGATGCAGGTCAGACAGGAGTGGCAAGAAATATTCAAAGTGATGAACAGCAAGAATCTACAACCAAGATTACTCTATCCAGCAAAGCTATCATTCAGAATTGAAGGTCAGATGAAGTGCTTCGCAGATAAGAAAAAGCTAAAGGAGTTCATCACCACCAAACCAACATTATATGAAATGCTGAGAGATAGTCTTTAAGAAGAGGAAGAAGAAAAAGTTAAAGATGAAAATTATGAACAACAAATACACATCTATCAACAAATGAACATAAAAATCAAGTGAATTGATACGCTGTTGAACAGGATAGACTGGTGAATATAACAGAGACATGGACATAGAGAGGGAATGGACTGACAATTCTTGGGGAGAAAAGGGTTGTGGGAAGTGCAGCAAGAGACTGGACAAAAATCTTGCAACAATGGGAGAGGACAGTGGGGAGGGGGAGGTGAGGGTGGAGGGTGGGATAGGTACAGGGTGGAGGGGAGCTATAGGGGGATAAAAAGGGGAAACAATGTAATTAATAAACTGAACAATAAAGATAAAAAAAGAAATAATTGAAAATAAATAAATAAATATAAAAGAAAAGAAAACATGATCCATATATTGTATATGCTGTCTAAAAGAGACACACCTTGGAGAACTAAGATGGTGGCATAGGTAAACACCTATTGTTCTGCCCCACGCAACGATTTAAAAACTACAACGTAACAACAAAACAAAAATCACCCAGAATCGCCAGAGAGCTGGCTGAGTGAAAACTCCACAAATAAAAGTAAAGGTGGGACACTGAGACTCAGAGGAGTGGCGGGAGCGCAGCCTTGAAGACGGAAACAGGTTAGGAGCTGTCCTGGTCGCGCACGCGGCTGGGGCTGGAGCAGCAACCCCGGCTGGATTTCGTCAATGGGGAGGGTGGAGACGCCCCACTACACGGATTCCCCAACGCCAGGCAAGTTCCGAGATCCGGGGTACGTGGAGATGCCCCACTGCACAGATTCCCCAGTGCCAGGCGAGGTCCGAGGTCCAGGGGACGCAGCCTGGAAGCGGGGCGCGGCAGAGGCTCCTAGTCTGCGAGAAACCCGGAGGCGGGGAAAAGAAGTTTGCGTGCAAGTGTTGCACAAACTCGCGACTTGCCCCCTGGAAACTTGTCTCCAGGTCCCGGAAATCATCTATTTTACAACCCTGGGCTAGACTTTGGGTGTGCAGACTCATTTGGGAGAGGCAGAGTTGTCTGGCAAGGGGAAGAGACTAGCGGCTTTCTCTTGGAGGTGTCTGCAGCTATCCCCATCCAACAGAGACCCGCGTATGTGAGCGCCGCATAGGACATAGCTGACACTGAGGCTGCCTGCGCAGCTCAGAGACTCCGCCCATCCAACCTGAACACAGTCTCCCTACACAGCCAATTGGCCTGGAGGTCAAACCCTCCTAGGGCTAACAACAACAAGCTGGGTTTAAATTAAAAAATACTGTACAACCCATAAAGGATTGCAGTAAGAGTACCCATCTCAAATAACTGGGGAGGCTGTGCCACTGACCCTACAGGACATCTACTACATAAAGCAGCCACCATGCAGAGATATGGAAAGAAATCCGGGGTGAAAGAAATGGAGGAGAAAAGATGACAAGACATAGAGTTCAAAACCACAGTTATAAGGCTTTTCAAGAGGCTCCTAGAAAAGGCCAATGAACTTAATGAGAATTACGAGCAAATAAACAAGACCAACCAGGAAATGAATGAGACTTACAAGGAAATGAATTAGACCATCAGGGAAATGAACAAGACCTCTGAGGATATGAACCAGACCCTCACAGATATGAAAAAGGACCAACTAGAAATCAAGCATACACAGACTGAAATAAAAAATATTACACAAAGTCCTAAAAGCAGTCCAGAGGGCCACAAGAACCAAGTCAAAGATTTGAAATACAAAGAAGCAAATCCACTTGGCTGGAAAAACAAGAAACAAAGAATTCAGAAAATTGAAGATAGTGTAAGGGGCCTCTGGGACAACCTCAAGCATACCAACATCCAAGTTATTGGGGTGCCAGAAAAAGAGAGAGAGCAAGGTAATGAAAACCTACTTGAAGAAATAGTGACTGAAAACTTCCCCCACCTGGTGAAAGAAACTGACTTAAAAGCCCAAGAAGTACACAGAACCCCAAAATATAGGAATCTAAAGAGGACCACACCAAGACATATCGTAATTAAAATGCCAAGAGCAAAAGATAAAGAGAGAATATTAAAAGCAGCAAGAGAAAAACAGTTGGTTACCTACAGGGGAGCACCCATATGATTGTCAGCGGATTTCTCAACAGAAACGATGCAGGCCAGACGCGAGTGGCAAGAAATATTCAAAGTGATGAATAGCAATAATCTAGAACCAAGGTTACTCTATCCAGCAAAGCTATCATTCAGAATTGAAGATCAGATAAAGTGCTTCGCAGATAAGAAAAAGCTAAAGGAGTTCATCACCACCAAACCAGTATTATATGAAATGCTGAAAGATACTCTTTAAGAAGAGGAAGAAGAAAAAGGTAAAATTATAAATTATGAACAACAAATACATCTATCAACAAATGAACATAAAAATCAAGTGAATTGATAGGCTGATGAACAGGATAAACTGGTGAATATAACAGAAACATGGACATAGAGAGGGAATGGACTGACAATTCTTGGGGAGAAAAGGGTTGTGGGAAGTACAGCAAGAGATTGGACAAAAATCTTGCAACAATGAGAGAGGACAGTGGGGAGGGGGAGGTGAGGGTGGAGGGTGGGATAGGTACAGGGTGGAGAGGAGATATAGGGGGATAAAAAAGGGGAAACAATGTAATTAATAAACTGAACAATAAAGATAAAAAATAATAAAATAAAATAAAAGAGACACACCTCAAGCCCTAGCTGGTTTAGCTCAGTAGATAGAGTGTCAGCCTGTGAATTGAAGGGTCCTGGGTTCAATTCCAGTCAAGAGCACATGCCAGGGTTTCAGACTTGATCCCCAGTAGGGGGAATGCAGGAGTCAACCAATCAATGAGTCTCTCTCATCATTGATGTTTCTCTCTCTCCCTCTCCCTGTCTTTCTGAAATCAATAAAAATATTTTTTAAAAAAACCTAACACAGGATGAAAGTGAAGGGATAGAAAAAAATTTTCATGTAAATTGGAATGAAAGAAAGCAGGGATAGCAATACTTATATCTGACAAAATAGTCTTCAAAGCAAAAACCATAAAAGAGACAAAGAAGGTCACTACTCTGGCTGGAGGACCACTCCTGTAGCTCCCTCCACCCCTCACCCGCCCACTCATAACAGGCATCCTGCTCGGCGCAGCGACTCCACACTGTGCATGCAAATTAACCCACCATATTTGTTGGGATAATTTGTATACTCACTCCTGATTGTCCACTGATCTCTCAACAGAGGTATGGTCAATTTGCATATTTCTCTTTTATTAGTGTAGATAGTGTGGAAATCCTAACCACAGAGATTAGATGAGAAGAAAAAAATAAAAGGCATCAACATAGTAAAGGCAGGCAATTTGTCAGAGAAAGAATTCAGAGCAATGTTTATAAGGACACTGAAAAGGATGGAAGACAAATTCAACAACATGTATAAGAATCAAGAGGCAATGAAGAAGTATCAAGATGCAATAAAGAATGACACCGCTGCAATAAAGAACACAATGGAAACTATCAACAGTAGATTAGAAGAAGCTGAGGATTGCATCAGCAAATTAGAAGACAAGGTAGAAGAAAACACCCACACAGAACAGAAACTGGGGGGAAAAAAACTTAAAAAGCAGGAGGAGAGCCTAAGAGAGCTTTGGGACAACATGAAACAAAAAAACACCCACATAATAAGGGTGCCAGAAGTAGAAGAATCAGAGCAAGGAATAGAAAGCCTGTTTGACAAAATAATGTCAAAAAAAACTTCCCTGATTCTGGGGAGAAAAAGCTCACACAATTCCAAGAACCACGCAGAGTCCCAAACAAGATAACCCAAAAAGACCGACACCAAGACACATCATAATTAAACTGACAAACATCAATGACAAAGTAAGAATCTTAAAGGCTCCCAGAGAGACACAGAAACTTACCTACAAGTGATCTTCCATTAGATTGTCCACTGATTTCTCAACAGAAACACATCAGGTAAGAAGCAAATGAAATGAAATAAACAAAGTGATGCAAAGCAAGGGACTGATTCTGAGAATACTATACCAGCAAGGCTATCATTCAAAACTGAAGGTGAAATCAGCAGCTTCAAGACAAAAAAAGGCTAAAGGAGTGTATTACCACCAAAGCATCAATGCACGAAATGCTAAAGGGACTGCTGTAAAAAGAAGAAATAGGAAGGGAAGAATGAATGGGGCATGAAGAATAAAAATGGCAACAAACAAGTACCTACCAAGAATAACCTTAAATGTAAATATATTAAATGCTCCAATCAAAGGCATAGCGTAGCTGAATGGGTAAGGAAACATAACCCATATATTTGGTGTCTACAAGATACCTACCTCAGAACAAAGAACTCACAAAAAGTGATAGTGAAGGAATGGAAAAAAACTTTTCAGGTGAATGGAAATAAAATTTAAAAAGCTGAGGCAGCAATACTTACATCTGACAAAATATACCTAAAAGTAAAGGCCATAACAACAGATAAGGAGGCCACTACATATTAAAAAGAACAATTCAATAAGAGAATATAACCGATAAATATATATGCATTCAATACAGGAGCACCCAATACATAAAAAAAAAATTCTGGAAGGGAGAGATCAAGGGAGAGATCAATAGCAATACAATCATAGTAGGGGACTTTACTACCCCATTTATACCACTGAATAAATCCCCTAAACAAAAAGTCAGCAAAGAAACAGCAATCCTAAATAACTCCCTAGATCAGATGAAATTAACTGCCATCTTCAGAACATTTCACCCCAAAGCCAAGGAATATACATTTTTCCAGCGCACATGGGACATTTTCAAAGATAGACCACATATTGGGACACAGGCAAAGTCTATTCAAATTCAAAAAGATAGAAATCATATCAAGCATATTCTCAGATCACAATGGTATAAAAATAGAAATTAACTACAATAAAAACAATTGAAAAATCAAGTACTCGGAGTCTAAATAGTATGCTATTAAACAATGGTTGGGTTACCAAAGAAGAAACAAAAATCATCCTGGAAACAAATAAGAATGAAAATACAACAATCAAAAATCTATGGGACACAGTAAAAGCAGTCCTGAGAGGGATGTTCATAGCTCTACAGCCTACCTCAAAAAGGAAAAAATATAGAGCCGAAACTGGTTTGGCTCAGTGGATGGAGTGTTGGCCTATGGCCTGAGAGGTCCCGGGTTCGATTCCAGTCAAGGGCATGTACCTTGGTTGCGGGCACATCCCCAGTAGGAAGTGTGTAGGAGGCAGCTGATCGATGTCTCTCTTTCATCAATGTTTCTGACTTTCTATCCCTCTCCCTTCTTCTCTGTAAAAAATCAATAAAATATATATATTTTTTTTTAAAAAGGAAAATAGCCCAAACCGGTTTGGCTCAGTGGATAGAGCGTCGGCCTGCCGACTGAAGGGTCCCGGGTTCGATTCTGGTCAAGGGCATGTACCTTGGGTGCGGGCACATCCCCAGTAAGAGGTGTGTGGAAGGCAGCTGGTCGATGTTTCTCTCCCATCGATGTTTCTGACTTTCTATCCCTCTCCCTTCCGCTCTGTAAAAAATCAATAAAATATTTTTTAAAAGGAAAATATTTATTTATTTATTTATTTAACCCTACAACTTAAAGAATTAGAAAGAAAGCAATAAGAAAAGTCCAGAGTAAGCAGAAGAAAGGAAATAATGAAAATCAGAGTGGAAATAAATGACACATAGAGAAAAGAACAACACAAAAGATCAGTAAAACCAAGAACTGGTTCTTTGAAAGGATAAATAAGATTGACGAATCTCTAGCCAGGTTCACCAAGAAACAAAAAGGAGGGACACAAATAAACAAAATAAAAAAAATGAAAGATATGAAGTAACAACTGACCCCACAGACATACAAAGGATTGTAAAAAAAATACTATGAACAACTCTACTCCAACAAATTCGACAACCTCGATGAAATGGACATATTCCTAGAAAAATACAATCTTCCAAAACTCAATCAGGAAGATTAAAAAAACCTGAATAGGCCAATAACTACTGATGAAATTGAAACAGTAATAAAAAAAATCCAGCAAATAAAAGCCTTGGTCTGGACAGCTTCACAGGGGAGTTTTACCAAACATTCAAAAAATAACTCAAACCTGTCCTCCTCAGACAACAAATTCAAGAGGAAGGTACATTTCCAAGCTCTTTCTTTCTATGAAGCCAGCATTATCCAAATCCCCAAACCAGATAAAGACACTACAAAGAAAGAATTATAGGACAATGTTACTGATGAACATAGATGCTGAAATGTTCAACAAAATTCTAGCAAATTTGATCCAGCATTACATTAGAAAGATCGTACACCTGGACTAACTGGGATTTATTCCAGGGATGCAAGGCTGGTACAATATTTGCAAAACAATAAACGTGATAGAACAGAATTTGAGAGATAAAAATCACATAATCATATCAATTGATGCATAAAAATCATTTGATAAAATCCAATACCCATCCTATCTAATAAAAGAGTAATATGCAAATTGACCATACTTCTACTACACCCAACGGTCAAGCCCGCCAGCCAATCAGGAGCAAATATGCAAATAAACCCTAACCAAATTAGCTGGGGCCACCAAGAGAGCAGGAGGGAGGCTTGGGTTTCCTTGGTGATGAAGGAAGCCAAGTTTTTGCACACCCTGGCCAGCCCAGGCCTCCATTCAATGCTACAAAGTTTCAATAATAGAAGATAAATTCCAACAAAAATGGCAGCAGCCATGGAGCTGGAGAGGGCAGGAGGCTAGGGTTGCCCCTGGCGATGGAGGAAGCCAAGCTTTCTGCAGCCCTGGCCTGGCTTGGCCTCTGCTTAAGGCTACAAAGTTTCAATTATAGAAGATAAATAAATCCCAACAGAAATGGCTGCAGCCACAGTGTGAGCAGGAGCTTGGCTTCGCTCCAGGCTATAAAGTTTTCATTGTAGAAGATAAATAAATCCCAGATACCAGGGCCTCTGCTTGGGTCGCTGGGGGGATGGGGGGCATGGCCAGCCTGCAGGGCCTCTGCTTGGGTCACTGGGGGGGGTGTGGCCAGCCTGTAAACCATCACAGGCCCCTCGCCCAGGCCGTCCCACACCCCAAGGGAACCCCCATCTTGATCCAGGACACCCTTCAGGGCAAACCAGCTGGCCCCCACCCATGCACTAGGCCTCTATCCTATCTAATAAAAGAGTAATATGCAGATTGACCATCACTCCAACACACAAGATGGTTGTCCCCATGTGGTCAAAGATCCTGCCCCCATGTGGCCACCACAAGATGGCTAGCAGGGGAGGGATGTTGAGAGAGACTAGGCCTGCAAGGGATGGCAGTTGTGGGTGATCAGGCCAGCAGGGGAGGGCAATTGGGAGGGACCAGGCCTGCAAGGGAGGGAGGTTGGGAGTGATCAAACCTGCAGGGGAGGGCTGTTATGGGTGACCAGGCCAACAGAAGAGGGAAGTTGGGGGTGACTGGGCTGCAGGAAAGGGCAGTTGGGGAGGAACCAGGCCTGCAGGGGAGAGCAGTTATGGGTGACCAGGCCTGTAGGAGAGGGCAGTTAGGGGTGACCAAGCCTGCAGGGGAGAACAGTTAGGAGTAAACAAGCTGGCAGGGGAGCAGTTAGGCACCAATCAGGCTGGTAGGGGAGTGGCTTGGGGGTGATCAGCCTGGCAGGCAGGCAAGCAGTTGGGAGCCTGCAGTCCTGGATTGTGAGAGGGATATCTGACTTCCTGGTTAGGCCTAATCCTGACAAGATTGGGATTAAATGGGCAGCCAGACATCCCTGGAGGAGTCCCAGATTCGAGAGGGTGCAGGCTGGATACCCCCCCCCTGCCTCCCATGCATTAATTTCATGCACCAGGCCTTTAGTTTATAATAATCTACAGTAAAGCATAATATGCAAATTGTCCAAATGACTGAAGAGCAGAATGATCATCTGGACAACCTTCTGGATAACCACACTATGACACCCACTGGCACTAGGCCAGCCAAGGTGGGTGCAATGCAATTGATTGGGGGCCTAGCCATGGCCACATGATCATCCTGCAGAGGGAGGCCCAGGCCACTGGCCAGCAGGCTGTGATGGGTAGGTGGGGATACTCTGCAGGGGCATGATCAATCGCCCCAAAGAGGGAGGCCCAGGCTACCCTGTGACAGTATACGGCAGGTGGGCAGGGCCTCCCTCTGCAGGGGCAATCCATCTAGGAACCCTGGCCAGGTAGGTGGGATCTACCTCTCTGGGGTGATTAATTGTGGAGCTCCTGGACTGTGAGAGGGCACAAGCTGGGCTCAGGGATCCCCCATCAAGTGCTCGAATTTCATGCACTGAGCTTCTAGTTCCTAATGAAAACTTTCAGCAAAGTTGGAATAGAGAGATTATATCTCAACATAATAAAAGCTTTACATGACAAACCTACAGCCAACATCATACTCAATGGCCAAAAACTAAAACCATTTCCCCTAAGAACAGGAAAAAGACATGGATTCCCACTCTCACCATTCCTGTTTGACATAGTACTGGAGTACTAGTCATAGTGATCAGACAAGAAGAAGACCTAAAGGACATCCAAATTGGAAAGGAAAGGATAAAACTGTTATTAATTGCAGATGACATGATATTGTACATAAAAAACCCTAAAGGCTCTATCCAAAAAAAAGATTAGACTTAATGAATGAATTTGGCAGTGTAGCAGATACAAAATTAACACCCAGATATCTATGGCTTTTTTATACACCATAATGAACTCACAGAAAGAGAAACTAAACAAAACAATCCCATTAACCATTGCAACAACAAAAAAATCAAAATACCTAGGAATAAACTTAACAAGGAGGTAAAAGACCTATACTCAGAAATATATAGGACATTGAAAAAAGATATAGAGGAACACATAAACAAATGGAAGAATATACTGTGCTCATGGATTGGTAGAATCAATATCATTAAAATTTCCATACTACCCAACTAATCTATAGATTCACTGCGATCCCCATTAAAATTCTAACAGAATATTTCACAGACCTAAATAAACACCCCAAACATGTATCTGAAATTAAAAAAAGATCCTGAATATCCACAGCAATCCTAAGAAAGAATAAAATTGGAGGGATCACAATACCAGATATCAAGCTATATTACAAGCCACTGTTCTCAAAATGGCATGCTACAGGCACAAGAACAGACATATAGACCAATGGAACAGAACAGAGAACCCAGAGATCAACCCAAACCACTATGCTCAATTAATATTTGACAAAGAAGGCAAAAGCATACAATGGAGTCAAGACAGTCTCTTCAATAAATGGTGCTGGGAAAATTTGTCAGGTACATGCAAAAAATGAAACTAGATCACCAATTTACTCCATACACAAAAATAAACTCAAAATGGATACAGGACTCAAACATAAAAAGGGAAACCATAAAAATCTTAGAAGAATCCATAAGCAGCAAAACATCAGACATATCTCATAGCAATATCTTTACTGATACAGGTTCTAGGACAATGGAAACTAAAGATAAAATGAACAAATGGGACTACATCAAAATTAAAAGCTTTTGCACAGCAAAAGAAACCAAACCATCAACAAAACAACAAGAAAGCCCACTGTGTGCGAGAACATATTTGCCAATGTTATATCCAACAAAGGTTTAATCTCCAAAATTTATAGGGAACTCATACAACTTAACAAAAGGAAGATAAACAATCCAATAAAAAATGGGCAAAGGACGTAAATAGACACTTTTCAAAAGAGAACTAACAGAAGGACAAGAGACATATGAAAACATGTTCAAAGTCACTAATCATCTGAGAGATGCAAATCAAAAGGACAATGATGTATCATCTCACACCTGTCAGAATGGCTATCATCAATAAATCAACAAACGACAAGTGCTGGCGAGGATGTGGAGAAAAACGAACCCTTGTGCACTGCTGGCGGGAATGCAGACTGGTGTAGTCTTTGTGAAAAAGAATATGGAAATCCTCAAAAAATTAAAAATGAAACTTCCATTTGACCAAGTAATCCTTCTTCTAGAAATATATCCAAAAATCAGAAACACCAATCAGAAAGGATATATACTAGTATCCCCCTATGTTCACAGCAGCACAATTTACAGTAGCTAAGATTTGGAAAAAGCCTAAGTGCCCATAGGTAGATGGGTGGATTAAAAAACAGTGGTACAGCAGAGACCGGTTTGGCTCAGTGGATAGAGCGTTGGACTGCGGACTGAAGGGTCCTGGGTTCGATTCTGGCAAGGGCATGTACCGTGGCTGTGGGCACATCCCCAGTAGGGGGCATGCAAGAGGCAGCTGATCGATGTCTCTCTCTCATTGATGTTTCTGACTTTCTATCTCTCTCCCTTCCACTCTGTAAAAAAAAATCAATAAAATATATTTAAAAAAACAACAACAGTGGTACAATGGAATACCATACTGCAGTAAAAAAGAAGGAACTCTTATTGAAACAGCATGGATGGAGCTGGAGAGCTAAGCAAAATAAGCCAGTCAGGGAAATGCAAATATTAAATGATTTCACTCATTTGTGGAATATAATGAACAGCATAAAGTGATGAGCAAAAACACATCTAGAGACAGAAAAGCATCGAACAGACCATCCAATCTCAGAGGAAAAGCAGGGGAGTAAGAGAGCAACCCAAGGACTTGTATGAATGCATATAAGCATAACCCATGTACACAGACAGTAGGGGGTGAGGGCATATGCTGGTGGGTGGGGTGGCCTGGGAGAGGTTAATAGGGGGAGGAGAGGAAAGGAGACATATGTTATACTTTAAACAATAAAGAATTTTTTAAAAATAAAAGGCTCTGGGAGTACCAAGATGGCAGCATAGGTAAAACACCTATCTTGCCGTCATACTCAGCAATTTTAAAACTACAACTTAACGAAATAACAAACACCATCCAGAATCACTGGAGAGCTGGCTGAGTGAAAATTCCACAAATAAAAGTGAAGATAAGACACTGTGACTCGGAGGAGCGGCACAGACAGCGTTGAAAGATTCGAGAGGAGAGAGGTTTGGAAGGCGTGCCAGCGGATAGGGCGGGCGGCTGAAAACCGGCCAGTTTTCTCGAATCAGGGAGACAAAGACGTCCCACTGGACTGATTCTCCAGCTCTGGGCGAAGTCCAGGGAACCCACTATCATACGGGGTAAAAACTGGACAGTGGGAGGGCACGCTGAAGCTCGGGTGCTGCAGGGGTCGGCGGGCTTGTGAAGAAAGCGAGCTTGTGCGGAGTGTGCATGAACTTGGCAACAGCGTAGCTGCCCGACAGCGCAGAGAGCACTCGTGACTTGCTCTTTCATTCAGGAAACCATCAGATTGCTTTGTTTTATGACACTGGGTGAGATGTTGGGTATACAGATTCATTTGGGGAGAGGCTGAATTCTCTGGCAGCCGGTGGAGCTCGGCAGCGGCTCTCTCTCAGAGGTGCTGGCAGCCATTGCCACTGGCACAGAGTCCTTGGGGCCACATAGGGCGAAGCTAATGCTGTCTGCTTGGCCTGGAGACTCCGCCCATCCAACCTGAGCACAGCTGAACTTCACAGACAATTGGCCTGGAGGTCAACCCCTCCAAGTGCTAACAATGATTAACCTGAGCTTAACTTCAGCAAGACTGTGCAACCCATATCCACCTTAGGTAACTGGGGAGGCTGAGCCACTGTCCTTTGTAGGACGTCTACCACAAAAAGCTAATTGACCAACTCAGGGAAGCAGCCACCATGCAGAGACATGGAAAGAAATCAGATGTGAAAGAAATGGAGGAAAAAAAATGACTGGACATGGAATTCAAAACCACGGTTATAGGGCTTCTCAAGAGGCTTCTAGAAAAGGTCGAGACCTATAAGGAAATAAGCAAGACCTACAAGGAAATGAATGAGACCCTCAAGGATGTGAACGAGACCTGCAAGGAAATGAACAAGACCAACATGGAAATGAATGAGTCCTACAAGGAAATGAATGAGACCTACAAGGATATGAACGAAACTCTCAAGGATATGAAAAAGGACCAACCAGAAATTAAGCATACACTGACTGAAATAAAAAATATTACACAAAGTTCTAAAAGCAGTCCAGAGGGCCACAAGAACCAAGTCAAAGATTTGAAATACAAAGATGTAAAATCCACTCAGCTGAAAAAGCAAGAAACCAAAAGAATCCAAAAAATTGAAGATAGTGTAAGGGGCCTCTGGGACAACCTCAAGCATACCAACATCCGAATTATAGTGATGCCAGAAAAAGAGAGAAAACAAGACAATGAAAACCTATTTGAAGAAATAGTGACTGAAAACTTCCAACACCTGGTGAAAGAAATTGACTTAGGAATCCAAGAAGCGCACCAAACCCCAATATATAAGAACCCTAAGAGGACCACACCAAGGCACATCATAATTAAAATGCCAAGAGCAAAAGATAAAGAGAGAATATTAAAAGCAGCAAGAGAAAAATAGTTAGTTACCTATAAGGGAGCACCCATATGACTGTCAGCGGATTTCTCAACAGAAAAGATGCAGGCCAGACAGGAGTGGCAAGAAATATTCAAAGTGATGAACAGCAAGAATCTACAACCAAGATTACTCTATCCAGCAAAGCTATCATTCAGAATTGAAGGTCAGATAAAGTGCTTCACAGATAAGAAAAAGCTAAAGGAGTTCATCACCACCAAACCAATATTATATGAAATGCTGAAAGATAGTCTTTAAGAAGAGGAAGGGTAAAAAGATAAAAGTGTAAATTAGGAACAACAAATGCACATCTATCAACAAATTAATCTAAAAATCAAGTGAATTAATAATCTGATGAACAGGATAAACTGGGGGATGTAACAGAATCACAGACAGAGAGAGAGAATGGACTGACAATTCTTGGGGAGAAAAGGGGTGTGGGAAGTGCAGCAAGAGCCTGGACAAAAATCATGCAACTATGGGAGAGGACAGTGGAGGGGTGTGAGGGCGGAGGGTGGGATGGGTACCAGGTGGAGGGGAGGTATAGGGGGGGAAAAGGGAACAATGTAATTAATAAACTGAACAGTAAAGATTAAAAAAATAATAATAATTTAAAAAATAAAAAATAAAGTTATTGAGGAAAAAAATAAATAAATAAAAGGCTTCTGTATATAAGAGAAACCATCAACAAGATGAAGATAGAGCTCACTGCATGGGAGAATGTATACTGAGTGGCCAGATTATTATGATCTTTGAACACATAATAATCTGGCCACTCAGTGTATATCCTATATAATAAAAGGCTAATATGCAAATTGTCCCCTCAACCAGGAGTTCAGCCAGCAGGCAGGCAGGCCAACCGCCCATGTCCCTTCCTCCTGGCTAGGCTGGCTGAACCCCAACCATGCACAAATTCATGCACAGTGTGTGTGTGTGTGTGTGTGTGTGTGTGCGCGCGCGCGCACGTGCACACACACAAAATTCGTGCACAGTGGGGGGAGTGTCCCTCAGCCCAGCCTGCACCCTCTACAATCTGGGAACCCTTGAGGGATGTCTGACTTCCTGGCCTAAATGGGCAGCCTGACATCCCTCTCACAATCCAGGACTGTTGGCTCTCAACTGCTTGCCTGCCTGCCTGCCTGCCTGATTGGCCCTGCTTCTGCCTACCAGGCTGATCACTCCATAACCACTCCTTCACCAGACTGATTAATGCCAAATTGCTCCCCTTCCAGCCTGTTTTCCCCTAACTCTCCTCCCCTGCAGGACTGGGTGTCCCCCAACTGCCCTTCCCTGCAGGCCAGGTCACCCCCAACTTCTCTCCTCTGCCAGCCTGGTCACCCCTAACTGCCCTCCCCTGTGGCTTGATCACCCCTAACTGCCCTCCCTTGCAGGCCTTGGCCCTCCCAACTGCCCTACCCTGCTGGCGATCTTGTGGTGGCCATCTTATGTCCACACAGGGGCAGGATCTTTGAACACATGTGGGCAACCATCTTGTGTGTTGGAGTGATGGTCAATCTGCATACTACTCTTTTATTAGATAGGATAGAGGCCTGGTGCACAGGTCAGGGCATCTGGTTTTCCCTGAAGGGTGTTCCAGATCAGGGTGGGGGTTCTCTTGGGGGGTGGGGCAGCCTGGGTGAGGGGCCTGTTTGCAGGCTGGCCATGGCCACTGGCGATCCAAGCAGAGGCCCTGGTATCTGAGATTTAGTTATCTTCTACAATTGAAACTTTATAGCCTGGAGTGGAGCTGAACTTTCTACTCACTCCATGGTGGCAGCCATTTCTGTTGGGTTTTATGTATCTTCTATAATTGAAACTTTATAGCCTTAAGTGAAAGCCTGGGCCAGCCAGTGCAGGTGGAAAGCTTGGCTTCCTCCATCTTCAGGAGCAACTCAAGTCTCTTGCTTTATGCAGCTCCATGGCTGCCATCATTTTTATTTATCTTCTATCACTGAAACTTTGTAGCATTGAGTGGAGGCCTGAGCCTGCAACAGCAGGTGGAAAGCTTCCCTCCATTGCTAGGGAAATCCAAGCCTCCCTCCTGCTCTCTGTGGTTGCAGCCATCTTGGTTGGGTTTATTTGCATATTAGCTTCTGATTGGCTGGTGGACGTGGCTTGTTGTTGTAGAAGAGGTATGGTCAATTTGCATATTACTCTTTTCTTAGATAGGAAATATGTATATGTATATATACTGCGTGTCCAGATTATTATGTGTTCAGAGATCATAATAATCTGGCCACTCAGTGTATTTGCCAATGATACATTTGATAAGGGCTTAATTTCCAAAATATATAAGAAACTCATACAATTTAACAAGGAAGAATAACAATACAATTAAAAAATGTGCAAAGGACCTAAATAGACACTTATCCAAAGTCAGCATACAGATGGCCGATAAACATACAAAAAAATGCTCAATGTCACCAATCATCAGCTATATGCAAATTACGAGTCATCACCTCACACTTGCCAGAATGGCTACCACAAACAAGTGCAGACAAAAGGGACCCTGGTATACTCCTTTGGGAGCTCAAACTGGTGCAGCCACTGTGGAAAACAGTGTGTAGTTTCCTCAAAAAATTAAAAATGGAACTGCCATTTTACCCAGTGATCCCACTTTTAGGAATATAGCCTAAGAAACCCAGAACACTAGCGGCTGCCCCCGTGCGGGCTGCGAGGCTGTGGGTGTCCAACCACAAACGACCCCAAGGATGGGCCAGCGGCTGTGAGGGGAGCTCCTCTGGGCCAAACTAGTGAAACATGAAAGGCAAAAAGCGACACGGTAGTAGCAGCTCCTAAAGTAGCAAGATAAGTACTAAGAGCAAGTCTGTAAACGCCAGCCTCGGGGGCCTTTCTCATCCAGCACTGTAGCCAGCCTCGACTCGCCGTCCACCAAGAGCTCAGGACAAAGCAAGCAACCAGGATGCCTGTGTGGAATTCCGAATTGGATACGTCGGTGCCATTGAGAAACTGAAACCCTCTGAAGAAGAAAGTCTTGAAGGGCCACTGGACCTGATAAATTACATCGATGTTGCCCAGCAAGATGACAAGTTGCCTTTCATTCCCCTGGAGGAAGAGTTTATTATTGGAGTTTCCAGGTATGGCATCCAATATACACATCGGATCAGTATGATTGTTGCTCAGGCATGCCCTCCACCTGATCGTCTGGATGGTGTGCCATGACAACGGCCTGGGGGAGGGGAAAAGCCTGCTGGCTGTAAAGACCACCGATGCCAGGTCATCCTATGGGTGTACCAGTGCAGCAGCCTGGAACAAGCACAAGCCATCTGTAAGATTCTGTCCACCGCTTTTGACTCTGTGTTGACAGCTGAGAAGGCATGAGTCTGCTGCCAGGAGAAGTCAGCATCACTGGAAGGAAAGTTCAGCTGTTTCCTAAACTGGTTTTCAATCTGTAGCACTGAACTAGCCTGCAAGTACGCAGTGACCCCTTGTTCTAGATTTTCTGGGAAGAAAATGCAACACATAAAACATCGGCTATTTGTTTTTCTATTAAAATGTGTCTTATTAAAAGAAAGAAGGAAAGAGATAGAGATAGAGATAGAGATAGAGAGAGAGAGAGAGAGAGAGAGAGAGAGAGAGAGAGAGAGAGAGAGAAAGAAAGAAAGAAAGAAAGAAAGAAAGAAAGAAAGAAAGAAAGAAAGAAAGAAGAAAGAAACCCAAAACACCAATTAGAAATAATATATGCATCCCTATGTTCCTAGCAGCACAATTTACAATAGCTAAAATCTGGGAACAGCCCAAGTGCCCATCAGTAGATGAGTGGATAAAAAAGCTGTGGTACATTTACAGAATTGAATACTATGAACCTAAAAATAAGTATCTCTTACTCTTTGAGACAGCATGGAGGGAACTAGAGATTATTATGCTAAGCAAAATAAGCCAGTCAGGGAAATACAAATATCACATGATCTCACTTGTATGTGGAATTTGATTATCAAAATAAACTAATGAATAAAATAGATCCAGAGGTATGGAAACATAGAACAGACACAAATCTCAAGGGAAGAAGGGAGGGGTGCCAGAAGAGATTAACCAAAGAACTTATATGCATATATGCATTACCTATAGACACAGACAAAAAAATAAACAACAGAAAACAAAACAAAACAAAACATCCACCTCACACCTGTCAGAGTGGCTATTATCAACAAGACAAGTGCTGGTAAGGTTGTGGAGAAAAAGATACCCTCACTCAGTTGGTGAGAATGTCAACTGGTACAGCCACCATAGGAAACATGGTGCTTCCTCAAAAAACTAAGAATAGAGATGCCATATGGCCTAGCAATTCTTCCTCTGGGAATCTACCAAAATTATTTGCAATGATATATGCACCCCTATATTCACTGCAGCATTATTTACAGTGGCCAAGACATGGAGACAGCCAAAGTGTCCTTCAATAAAGAATTGGATAAAGAAGATGTGGTACAGATATACTATGGAATACTACTTAGCCACTAGAAAAGATGAAATAGAGCCATTTGTGACAACATAGGTGGGCTTTGAGAATATTATGCTAAGCGAAATAAGTCAGTCAGAAAAAGCTAAGAGCCATATGATTTTATTCATTGTGGGAAATAAAACTGAAACTCATAGACACAGACAACAGTACTGTGGATAGCTGAGGGGAAAGGGCAGATAGGGGGAGTAAAGGGTAAAGGGGGCCAAATATATGATGATGGAAGAGGATTTGACTTTGAGTAGTGACACACAATGCAATATACAGATCATGTGTCATAGAAAAGTACACTTGAAATCTATATGATTTTATTAACCAACTAGAGGCCGGGTGCATGAAAATTCATGCACCGGAAGGGGGGTTCCTCAGGTCGGCCTGCCCCCTCTCACAGTCTGGGAGCCCTCAGGGGTGGGAGGCAACCTGGTGATCAGGCAAAGGCAATGCCGCATCAAACCTCTGTTGCTGCTACTGCCGGCAGGGCCAACCTCGGCCGGCCCTAGTTACCTGAGCCTTGGGCAGTCCTGGATGGCTGGGCAGCCATCATCTGAGGCTTGCCTATACCTCGTGCTGGCACTGGGAGGCTGGGCAGCTGCCATCTGAGACTTGCCTGTGCCTTGGGCCAGCCCTGGGTGTCTGGGCATTAGACATCTGAGGCTTGCCTGCATCTGGGGCATTGGCTGGACACTATCTGAGGCTTGCTTGTGCCTTGAGCTGGCCGTGGGTGGCTGGGAGACTGAGGGAACTGAGAACATCAGAGGCAGGTACACAGAGCAGCTAGGCCCGCATGGGGGCACACCTGGGCTTGCAACATGCCTGTCACCCCAGCAGGGCTGAGGGAACTGGGCACCACCATCTTGTGGCTGTGGGCACCACCACCTTTGAAAGCAGGGCAGTCAATTAGCATACTCCCTCCTTATTGGCTATTGGTGCCACCATATTTGAGGGTGGGGCAGTCAATTAGCATATTCCTTTCTTATTGGCTGTGGGTGCCACCAACTTTGTGATGGTGTGAGGGTCAATTAGCATTTCCCCCTTTTATTAGATAGGACTAGAGACCTGGTGCACAAAATTTGTTCATGGGAAGAGGGTATCCCTCAGCCTAGCCTGCACCTTCTCCAATCTTGGACACCTCAAGGGATGCCCAACTGCCTGCTTAGGCCCAATCCAGGTGGGCCCAATCCTTTACATCCCTCCTAGTCTATAATCCCAGGTGGTATTGGGCCTAAATGTATAGTCAGACATCACTCTCACAGTCCAAGACTGCTGGCTCCCAACTGCTTGCTTGCCTGCCTGCCTGATTGCCCCTAACTACTTCTGCCTGCCAGCCTGTTCACCCCCTAACCACTCCCCTACCAGACTGATTGATGCCTAATTCCTCCCCTGCTAGCCTGATTGCCCCCACTGCCCACCCCAGCTGGCCTGGTCATCCCTAACTGCCCTCCCCTATCTGCCTGATTGCCCCTAACTGCCCTCCCCTGCTCTCCCAGTTACTCCTAACTACTCTCCCCTGTGGGCCTCGTCACCCCTAACTGTCTTCCCCTACAGGCCTGATCCCCCCAACTGCCCTCCCCTGTAGGCCTGGTTGCTCCCAACTGCGCTCCCCTGCTGGCCATCTTGTGGTGGTCATCTTGTGTCCACATGGGGGTGGCCATCTTGTGTGTTGGAGTGATGGTCAGTTTGCATATTACTTCTTTATTATATAGGATGTCATCTCAATAAATTTAATTTTAAAAACAGCCAGAGGAAAATAATACATTACATATAAGGGAAAAACAATTAAAATGACTACAGATTTCTCATCAGAAACCATGGAGGCCAGAAGGCAGAGGAACAGCATCTCTAAAGTTCTGAAATAAAGGACTGCCAACCCAGAATTCTCTATCTCATAAAAAAATATATTTTGGAACAAAAGAAAAACATTTTTAGATGTAGGAAAACTAAGATAATTTATTACCAGCATGCCAGCTCTATAAGAAATGCTAGAGGAAATTCTTGAGAAAGAAAAATGATACTAGAAAGAAACTTGGAACTAACAGAAGAGAAAAAAATGATAAATAATAGATTATTTTCAACTTCCTAAGTACTTTAAAATGTATATGATTATTGAAAGTAAAAATGATAACTTCATTTAATGGATATTTCAATGCATATAGATATGCCACCTATAATAAGTACAACATAAAGAGAGGAAGAAAAAGGGACCTGTATGGCTGAAGGTCCAGCACCTGGCAACTCTTTCATACTGATACCTAGTATGACAAAAGAGAATGCTTTTGTTGCTGATGAAATCATGAGTGTGTTTAAAATGTTCATCAAAGTCAACCTAAGGAATGCTGGTTGTTTGTTTTTTTTAGTTATTGAAAATTCAGGTTTCTAAGAGTTAAAAGTTCAAATTACTTGGAAAGAAATTGTATGGCTTTGGTAATAGAAGGCATGAGGCATGGATTAGCACAATTTAAAATATAAAGAAGTCATCAAGAGTGCTAATGTTGCTAAGGGTGTAAAAGCGCTCACAAAACAACAACAACAGGCAATTGAAGAGGCAGAAAAAAAAGTGTTGATATGAGTAAATGAAAAGCAGTTAGTTGATAACAGCATTTTGGAGGCGGTGATATGTGAAAAATCGAAGATGCCGCATGCTGACCTCAAAGACACCCCTGGAACAAGTGCTAAAAGTGAGTCCTTTAAGGCTAGTAGGGGTGGTTCAATAAATTTAAGAAAAGACGTATTTACTTACAGATTAAACAGTTCATTAGACATGTGCTGTATGTAAAAAAGGTTAAAACAGGGAATTATCCCAGCCACTTCAGTGAGTGAGCATCGGCATATGAACTTGGAGGTCATGCTTCAGTTCCAGTCAGAGTACATGTCTGGGTTATGGGCTTGATTCTCAGTAGGGGACATGCAAGAAGTAGCCAATCAATGATTCTCTCACATCATTGATGTTTCTCTCCCTTTTCCTTCCTCAGTGAAAATATTTTTTTTAAAAAACCACACACACACACACACACACACACACACACACACTCAAGAAAACCCAGGGAGTCATTTTGATCGATTCAACATACATTATTTTTAATGGGGAAAAATGATTAGGTTTTCAAAACAATCACTTTCCTTCTGGAATGAATTAAGGTTGAGAACCAAAGTTTCACTGTCTTTCACTTGAAGTGCTAAAATATTAACTCTAACTAGACCATAAAGAGATAGGCATATGTGTCATAATCTCTAGAAAAAATAACACTTAAAACTATATAAAAATGTAGTAAACAAGCCAACAGAGAAATAAAAATGGAATACTAAAACAATATTCAAATGATCCAAAAGAGGGCAGAAACAGGAAACAGAGGATTGAAAAACAGAAGGACCAAACTAAAACCAAACAATAAAATGGTAGACCTAAATCCAACCATACTGATAAATATATTAAATGTAAATGATTTAAACACATGAACTAGAAGACATACTGTTAGATCACATTTAAAAACATAAGAACACCTTCTCCCAAAAACAATAAGACACAAATACTAGTACATGCTGTCTATAAGAAACTAACTTAAAATGTGATCAAGGACTTATGGAAAACCATAAAAATACTAGAGGAATCCATAGGTGAAAAATCTCTGACATATGCCAAATGAATTTCTTCACTGATACTGATCCTAGGGCAACAGAAACTAAAGAGAAAATAAACAAATGGGACTACATCAAAATAAAAAGCTTTTGCACAGCAAAGGAAACCATCAATAAAACAACAAGGAAGCCCGATGTATGGGATAACATATTTGCCAATGATATCAAAGATAAGGGTTTAATCTCTAATATTTATAGGGAACTCATGCAGCTTAACAAAAAGAAGATAAACAACCCAATCAAAAAATGGGCAATTGATCTAAACAGACACTTTTTGAAAGAAGACAGAAAGAAGGCCAAGAGACATATGAAAACCTGCTCAAAGTCACGAATCATCAGAGAGATGCAAATCAAAACAACAATGCAAAAATAAATCATAAATAAAAAGAATGCGGTACCATCTCATACCTGTCAGAATGGCTATTACCAACAAATCAACAAATGACAAGTGCTGGCGAGGATGCCGAGAAAAAGGAACCCTCGTGCACTGCTGGTGGGAATGCAGACTGGTGCACCACTGTGTAGAACAGTATGGAGTTTCCTCAAACAACTAAAAATGGAGCTCCCATTTGACCCTGTCATCCCACATCTTAGGACTATATCCCAAGAAACTAGAAACGTGAATTAGAAAGGATATATGCACCCCTATGTCCATAGCCGCACAATTTACCATAGCTAAGATTTGGAAACAGCCTAAGTGCCCATCAGCAGATGAGTGGATTAGAAAACCATGGTATATCTACACAATGGAATACTACACTGTGGTAAAAAAGAAGGAGTTTTTACCATTTGCAACAACATGGATGAAGATGGAGAACATTATGCTAAGTGAAATAAACCAGGCAGAGAAAGATAAATATCACATGACCTCACTCATTTGTGGAATATAATGAACAAGATAAACTGATGAACAAAAATAGATCCAGAGATGAGAGACATTAATCAGAATGTCAAACCTCAGAGAAGGTAGGGGACAGTGGGGAAAAGGGGGAGATATCAACCAAAGGACTTATATCCATGCATATAAGCCTAATCAATGGATACAGACAAAGGAGTGGGGGCATAAATGGGAGGTGGGGGGTAACGGGAGAATAAGGATATATATGTAATACCTCAATCAATAAAGAAAAAATAAATAAATATGATGATATAGATAGGTTAAAATGATGAAAGGAATATATCATAAAACATTTTTAAAGCTAGAAAGGCTGTATTAATATTAAGCAAAGTAGACTCCTGAAGACAAAAATTTATTAGGAATATTCCATGATGATAAATAAACCAATTCACTTTAAAAAAAAACACAAAAAAACAATCCTAGATTTGAAGGAACCAAGAAGGCAGCATAGGTAAACACCTATTTTGCTGCCCCACATAACAATTCCAAAACTACAACTTAACAACAGAACAAAGATCATCCAGAATCACCAGAAAGCTGGCTGAGTGAAAATTCCACAAATAAAAGTGAAGATAGGACACTGTGACTCAGAGGAGCGGCGGAGCGCAGCGTTGAAGATACATGCGGAGAGAGGTTCGGAGCCATGTGCACGTGAACAGTAAAGGGCGGCGGCAGCAAACCCAGCTGGTTTTCTCCAACAGGGAGGGCAAGGGCGTCCCACTGCACTGATTCCCCAGTTCCAGGCGAGGTCCAAGGTCTGGGGAAGGCAAGCTAAAATCCGGGCGTGACAGAGGTCTGCGAGTTTGAGGAGAGTGCGCATAACTTGGAACAGCAGTTTGTGCGTAAACTTGGGAACAGAAGTGCGCGACCACACAGAGAGGACTCGTGACTTGCTCCCTCGTTCGGGAGACCACCGGACTGCATTGTGTTACAACCCTGGGCGAGACTTTGAGCGTGCAGACTCATTTGGGGAGAGGCAGAGTTGTCTGGCAATGGGTGGAGACCGGCAGCTGTTACCACCCGGCTCAGAGACCCATGCGCCACATAGGGTGGGGCTGATGCTGCCTGCTCAGCCCAGAGACTCCGCCCATCAAACATGAACATAGCTTACCTTCACAGCCAATTGGCCTGGTGGTCAAACCCTCCTAGTGCTAACAACAATAAGCTGGGTTTAACTTCAACAATACTGTACAACCCATAAAGGATTGCAGTAAGGGTATCCACCTCTGGTAACTGGAGAAGCTGAGCCACTGTCCCTTAGAGGACATCTACCACACAAAGATATTGGACAAACTCAGGAAAGCAGCCACCATGCAGAGATATGGAAAGAAATCAGGTGTGAAAGAAATGGGGGGAAAAGGATGACTAGACATAGAGTTAAAAACCACGGTTATAAGGTTTTTCAAGAGGCCCTAGATAAGGCTGAGACCTACAAGGAAATGAACAAGACATACGAGGAAATGAACAAGACCTATGAGAAAATGAACAAGACCTACGAGGATATGCAAAAGGACCAACTAGAAATTAAGCATACACTGACTGAAATAAAAAAAATATTACACAAAGCCCTAAAATCAGTCCAGAGGATCACAAGAACCAAGTCAAAGATTTGAAATACAAAGAAGCAAAATCCACTCACTGGAAAAGCAAGAACCAAAAAGAATCCAAATAATTGAAGATAGTGTAAGGGGCCTCTGGGACAACCTCAAGCATATTAACATCCAAATTATAGGGGTGCCAGAAAAAGAGAGAGAGCAAGATAATGAAAACCTACTTGAAGAAATAGTGACCGAAAACTTCCCCCATCTGGTGAAAGAAATTGACTTAAAAGCCCAAGAAGTGCACAGAACCCCAAAACATAGGAATCTAAAGAGCACCACACCAAGTCACATCATAATTAAAATGCCAAGAGCAAAAGATAAAGAGAGAATATTAAAAGCAGCAAGAGAAAAACAGTTAGTTACCCATAAGGGAGCACCCATACGATTGTCAGCGGGTTTCTCAACAGAAACGATTCGGGCCAGATGGGAGTGGCAAGAAATATTCAAAGTGATGAATAGCAAGAATCTACAACCAAGATTACTCTATCCAGCAAAGCTATCATTCAGAATTGAAGGTCAGATAAAGTGCTTCCCAGATAAGAAAAAGCTAAAGGAGTTCATCACCACCAAACCAATATTATATGAAATGCTGAAAGGTATTCTTTAAGAAGAAGAAGAAAAAGGTAAAAATATAAATTATGAACAACAAATACACATATATCAACAAATGAATCTAAAAATCAAGTGAATTAATAATCTGATGAACAGGATAAACTGGGGAATAGAACAGAATCATGGACATAAAGAGGGAATGGACTGACAATTCTTGAGGAGAAAAGGGGTGTGGGAAGTACAGCAAGAGAATGGACAAAAATCATGCAACTATGGGAGAGAACAGTGGGGGGAGGTGAGGGTGGAGGGTGGGATGGGTACTGGGTGGAGGGGAGCTATAGAGGGGGGGAAAAAAAGAGGGAACAATGTAATTAATAAACTGAACAATAAAGATAAAAAACATAACAATCCTAAATGTGTATGCACCAAAGAATAAAACTTCAAAATATATGAAGCAAAAAACTTATATAACTAAGATGAATAGACAAATCCAGTTATACTACACTTTAACACTCATATCTCAACTGATAGATAAGTAGAAAAAAACCAGGAAGGATATAGAAGACTTGAACAATGTTATCAATCAATTACTCTAACTGACATTAATAAAACGTCCCCCAACAAGAGCAGAATGCACATTCTTTTCACGGTGATCATGGATCATTCAGTACAGACCATATTCTGGGTCCTAACACAAACCCCAACAAATGTAAAACAACTGAAATTATACAAGGCACACTCTCTGACCATAGTAGAACTAATCTAGAAATGAATAACAAAAATGTATCTAGAAAATTTGTCAATTACTAGAAATTAAGCAACCCACTTCTAAATAAACCATGGGTCAAAGACCTAGGAGCTGCCACGCCAGCCCAGAAAGTTTGGCCCAGGAGCCCACACTCTTAACCACAGGCCATGTGAATTCTCAGTTTTTCAGGATCTTGAATGCTAGGCTGAGGAATTTGGAATTTGCACTGTATTTAATAGCATTTAAGGATTTTCACAAATAAGGCACATATTTGCAGATAGTTTGAGTTGGGTGTAGTTTGTAGCGGGGAGGAGTAGGAAAAATCTGCATTCTGTTCCACCTCTGTGGTGAAATTAAAGAATTTGGATATTTCCAGATGTCTGAATTGAGACATTTTAGAAGCAGAGCCCACCCTTCCATTTTCAAAGCATTTATTGTCACAGTTTTTTTGGGGGGGAGGCAGGTTTTACACATATTAGGTGAACTGGCAGCTCCAGAGGAAGGTGCATCCCCTGTCACCCAGGCGACTTTCTTAGGACAAAGTCCTTTAAGTCCGTAAGAATGGGGGGTTCCCCAAGGGTTAACTAGCTTGTGGGTCTGGACAGGTTATATAATCTTTCCATGTCTGTATCTCATCTGAACAATGGGATGGATATATTAGTTATTAGTTCCAAAGGATCAGTCTATGACCTTGGGCTGAGCTGCCTGGAGAAAAGCCGGGTGGAGAATGGGAAGTGCTGGCTCCTGGTAACTGCTGTGGGACCCTGGATGGCTAGCAAAGGGATCTCTAGTACACAGTGAGACTTGGAGGAAGGCCTTGCATGAAAAGAAATGGGACTCCTACCTCCGGGGCTGGGAGGAGGGACAAGGTAGGGCACATAAAACATCCTTTGCAGAGACTTTGATCAACAGCCATGACAAGATGTCTGTTCTCTGTGAATCAGTAGAGATCAATCCTCCTTATCTCAGTCTCTCTGTGCTGTGGTGTCATGTGCTGCTGCTGCTTGCCTAGACATGCCTCCCCTGGCTTCCCGTCTACCCAGGATAAGGGCAATGAGCAGATCCCCCCACTTTCTGGCCAGACCCTAGAAGGGAGGAAAAGGAAAAAGAACTCCTACGCCACAGTAAATATGGGCTCCCATGACTCACTTTTGTAAGGGTTCCCCCTCACCTGGGCACTTCTCTTTTCTTCAAAGCCTGGCTTTGAAACATCACATTTTGCTGAGATTTAAAGATATTAGGCCAGGAGACAGGAGACTGGTTCTAGTTACAGGTCTTTCTTTGATTTGCTGAGTGACCATTAGCAAGTTACTGCCCCCTCTGGAGCTTAATTTATCTATGAAGTGGAGTTGCTGTAAATGTTTTTCCAGGGCTCAGTTTAACTCTGTGATCAATACCAGCCTGTGGCCAGGGTCAGAGTCAGAGTGGGTTCAGATTGTAGAGTAGTTTTCCTCATGTCTGTCACAGAATGGCTGAATTCCTGATCAAATGTTTTTCTGCACAATCCCATTAGTGGAAATAGCCGCTTTGCCAGTAAAGCAGCTTCCTGAGTCTGTGAGCAATGCCCATGAAGGGCAAGAAGAATCCTGTTACAGCGCCATCCCCAGCTTGCTCAAGGATGGCAAAAAGGAGACGCTTGCAGGGTTGCTCTATCCCCAGAGGCTGAGGAAAGAAGAGGATGGGGCATAAAGCATGCAAGCAGAGGATTAGGGGTTGGGGTTGGAGTAGGGTGGGGGAAGGAATGTCCAGGATCTTCTTCTGGCGGGTGTTGTGTGCTTATGACTATACAGGGATGAGGAGTGCAGGGCAGGGTCAGGAAGCTGCTTCTGCCCTGCTCCACTGGCCAAGTGAGAGTTGCAGACACAGAAGTAAGGTTGTTCCCTCATGCTTTGTTCCCCAAGCAGGTCCCAAAGATGAGGGCAGAGGACACAGGAGTCTCACTCCTCCCAGCAGACTCCTGAGCTAACACTGCTTTCAGGCATTGACCAGCTGCTTCCTTTCAAGAATCCCAGTGATAAGATTCTTGTATTTAGTCTCCAGAGCAATCATGGGCCATAACCAGCACTCCCAGTGTCTCCCAGGGTCTGGAGAATAGAATAGTTCCAGAAAAGAGAAACAACGGGGAATGAGGTGGGAAAAATATTTCTAGTCTCCTTGCTTCTACCAGGTGCTTGCATGTGTCTGCCCCCAAAACTGTAGAGTATCAGTACTGATCTTCAGCCTCCTCCATTACCCCTTCCCCAAGATCTGACTTTGTATGTGCCCTCCTGTCACTCCATGCACCTGGAATCCTCCTGCTATGCCCAGTCCTCATGAACTTTGCCCTCAGGAAGTCCCCAAGGTTAGTATTCCACCCCATCTTTGGCCTCCTCAGCAGGGGCTGTCTCTGAAGGGAACCATCTCTGAACTATTGCCAAGACTATGGGGCCTAGGGTGGCCATCCCTGCATCCTGCCCAGGGTGTGTTTGTGTGTGCAGATGCATACACATATGTGTATATTTCATAGTGCATGTTTGCATAGAAGTGGGGTGTTCTGAATTGATCTATGCAGTATTTGGGGAAGCACATACCTGTGTATATGCTATAATATCCTATATAATAAAGAGGTAATATGCAAATTGACCATCACTCCAACACACAACATGGCTGTCCCCACGTGGTCAAAGATGGCTGCCACAAGATGGCCAGCAGGAGAGGGAAGTTGTGGGTGATCAGGCCAGTAGGGGAAGGCAGCTGGGGAGGACCAGGCCAGCAGGGGAAAATAGTTAGGGGCAACCAGGCAAGCAGGGAAGGGCAGTTAGGGGAGACCAAGCCTGCAGGGCAGTTAGGGATGACCAGGCCAGCAAGAGAGGGCAGTTAGGGGTGACTGGGCCAGCAGGGGAGGGCAGTTAGGGGCAAATGGGCTGGCAGGAAAGGGCAGTTCAGGGTGACCAGGCTGGTAAGGGAGGGAAGTCAGGGGTGAGTGGGCCAGCAGGGAAGGGCATTTGGGGGGCAACCAGCCCTGCAGAGGAGAACAGTTAGAGGTGACCAGGCTGGCAAGGGAGGGCAGTAAGGGGTGACCGGGCCAATAGGTGAAGGCAGTTGGGGGTGACCAGGCCTGCAGAGGAGAACAGTTAGAGGTGACCAGGCTGGCAAGGGAGGGCAGTAAGGGGTGACCGGGCCAATAGGTGAAGGCAGTTAGGGGTGACCAGATCTGCAAGGGAGGGCAGTAGGGAGCAACCAGGCTGGCAGGGGAGGGCATTTAGGGGCAATCGGGCCGGTAGGGGAGTAATGAGGCCTCTATCATCCTGGCAGGGGAGTGCTTAGGGGGTTATCAAGCTGGTAGGCAGAAGTAATTAGGGGACATCAGTCAGGCAGGTTAGGATCCAGTAGTCCTGGATTGTGAGAGTAATATCCGACTGCCTGTGTGATTGGGCCTACATCCCTCGAGGGGTCCCAGGTTGGAGTGCTGACTGGGCTGAGGGACACTCCCATGCACAAATTTCATGCATCAGGCCTCTAGTGTATTATATATTATACTAGTGGCCTGGTGCACAAAATTCGTGCATGGGGATTGGGGTGGGGTCCTTCAGCCTCATCTGCACCCTCTCCAATCTGGGAACCCTCTTGCAATCCAGAACCACTGGCTCCTAAGCACTTACCTGCCTGCGTGCCTGATGCCCCCAACTGCTCTGCTGCTTCCCTGATGCCCTTAACTGCTCCCCTGTCAGCCTGATGGCCCTAACTACTCTCCCCTCCTTGTCTTAGTCCCCTAAATGCCTATGTGCTCTCCCTTCCTCTCCACACCGTCAGACCCTGGAGCAGGAGTTCTGAGAGCTCTCTGCTGAGGCCCCACCCTGTCCTGACACCCTGCTCTGGGCCAGTGGTGTGGAGGGCCTGTATGCGCTTCCATTGGGGGTGGGAGCACTGCAGCCCATCCTCATGGTCCCCTTCAGCCTCATGTCCCAGTGGCGCAAGTCCTCACCCCTGTCCCTGCCCACCAGCTCCTATGCATGCGCACCTTTGACCAGTCGTGACTAGGGCACTGTTAGGACCAATTAGCATATCACCTCTTTAGATAGATAGATAGATAGATAGATAGATAGATAGATGATAGATAGATAGATAGATATGTGTTTAAATGCACATTGGTTCGGGTGCTGGAGTTTCTGAGGGTCTGAATCTGTTTAAAAATGAATGCTGAAATAGGTAGTCCTGCATGTTAGGGGTGCTTGTGTACTCCTAAATTTGAGGGATGTTATGTATCAATATGGAACTTTAACGTAGGAGAATAGTGACAGCATAAGAGCACTGTGCAGAGATACCTGTGCCCAAGGTAATTTGGGATGGGTGCTGGGAGCTCTTGAGTATCTTGGCCACTCGTTCTTCATCTGAAGGAGCCTCCTGCTGGCTCTGGCCTTGCTGTCTCATCTGCATTGGAGAGTCAAATGGGGGTCCTTGACCAAAACAGCCATCTGAGGTCAAGGGTCAGCAGCAACCTCAGGGATCACAGTTGTACCAGTTGTCCTCACTGCCTGGTCCAAGAGGCCCAGCAGGTGAGAGGGCTGCCTGAGGCTGGAGGATCCCAAAAGCATTTCTTGTGGGTTCAAGGTTAACCTGGATGTGTTCTGGAGCAAATAACAATACAGACAACTGTGCCAAATACTATGTGCTAAGCACTTTAGACATTATTTAAACCTCACAACAGTACTATGAAGTAGTATCATTACCCCATTTTACAGATAAGAAAATGGAGTCTGGATCACACAACAAATAACTTGTAAGACTTGCATCTTATACAGATCATCCTGGAAAGATGGGAGAATGGGTCTCATTTCCCCCAAAACCCACACTTCAAACAGGTCACTTCAGAGAAAAAGCTTTACTCCCCCTGGATTTAAGATCCAAGACTCCCTGTGGGGACTAAGGGAGAGGTGGGAAGACGGAAATGACTGTGTCTTTCCCAGGGAGCTACTAATGTTCCAGAGCCCAGGCTTGGGAGTATTCCCTGGCTTGCTCTACGGCTTCCCCAAGAGGTCTGCTTTGTAGCTCCCTAGAGATCAGACTTTAGGAAAGTGACTCAGGTGACAGGGCCACCACGGCTGCTCTTGTTATGCTGGGAGACTGTTCAGTCTTTCCTTCTCTGATGTAAGTAGCAGGGAAAATATGTTATTTTTTCATTGAAAATTCGTTTTTGAACAGATAGCCTTCAGAGATGTAATGAGCCACACCACATTATTTCCTTCCATTAGCAGTCCCTGGAGTTTGCTGGAATTTCTTGTCCATTTCCCTCTCCATTTCACTCTTTCCATCCTCATTATCAGCTAGGTTGTAACACTTCCCCTCTTCCTCTTCTGACCATCACCACTTGTTCTAGTTGGGACTGAACAACTATTTGAATACCTGGAGAAAGAGTTACAGGAACTACCTCCTCCCTGCTGGGCACGGGATCACAGTCCCCTGAGGCAGCAAGGGTTTGAAGATGCCCATTTCCGCCAACAGGACTCCAGAGGGAGCTCCATGTGATACAGAGGCAGCCTGTCTAGTGGCAAAGCTCAGTAGAGCTAGGCGGTTACTGGCTCCCCTACTTACTAGCTAAGTGATCCCAAGTAAATAATGGGATCTCTGTGACCTTCTGTTCCCCTTCCAGAGTGGTTAGGGTTGGCACAGACATATGTAAAGCACTTCACCTGAGGTATATAGCAAATGCCCTGTAGAAGGTAGCTGTGGTTGGGCAAGAGAGGGCTTCTGGGGACCAAATAAGCAGTAGACATGACAGCAGTAATGATCAGGCTGGGCTCGGTGAGAGTGAGAACCACATATGTGGTGGTTTCCCAGGAGCCTGGGCTGAGGGAGGGGAATCAGGAGAACCACATGAAGGAGCAAGATCCTTTCGAAGCAGGAGAGAGCTTGTGGAGGTGCAGCCTCAGCTGAGTGCCTCCCTTTTGCTGACTGTGGTGGCTTCTTCTCAGAGTTGTTTGTCTGAGTTATTTCTGGTGTTTGTGACTGACAGCTGGATGGGAGGTGACAGAAGGGAAGTGTGGAGCAAGTGAGAACTAAGATGATGGATATGGTCCAAAACACAACTAAAACCCAGTGGCACTCCAACTAGCTTAGGGGTTTCAGAGTGGCTGTGCTGGCTATTGCTCTGGGGAACTCCAACTACCTCATGCTCAGAAGCAAGCTGTCTTTAGCCCGCATCTCTGCTCCTCTCCTGCTGGTGACACATAATGTGAGGCTGTCGCCAGCATCATCATCACCAGAAATGCCGAGCTCAGAGCGGGTGGAGGAGGAAAACCTGCTGCTGAAGCTAAACTGGCCCTGGCTCCCACTATGAGAGCCAAAGAGGAAAGCACAGCGTTGGCACAGATGATCACTGGCACTTCTCTATGAAATAAAATCACAAACTGCGGCATTTATACCTAGAACTAAGTGCCCCAGACTTAGACTGTCAGGGGTAGGTGTCCTTTGAAGGTGCCTCACTGATAACTGTTACAGGGACACAAAGTCGTGTCATGTTGTGCCGACATGAAGGAAACAGGAGTGAACTCAGTTTCTAACAACAGGCTCATCCTCCTTTTGTGGTGCTCCTGGCCTAAGTTCCTGGAGAAATGCAGAGAAACCGCAGCTGGGCTTTGAATTTGCATGATATGACTGCAGGCCTGGTGGAGGGGTAGTTGGTAGAGATGCTGTGGAGAATGTCTTGAGCATTAGTCATACTAATGGTGATGCTGGGACCACAGTTTATCCCACGCATGGGCTGTCCCTGTTCTCCAGGCCCCGCTGGGCTCTTCACACACTCTGCGCACTCACTCTCCAGTTCCATGAGGCATTATCAGCGTATGAAGACACTGAGACTCAGAAAGTTAAGAGATGGTATCAAGCAAATGACACATTTTGCCACACTTCTAGGGAGGAGCCCCACTGCATGGTGGGGTGCAAACAGCACAGCAATGCCTGCCACCAGGTCTCATCCCAGAATGTCAACCCACTGCATGGTTTGCAGGCGTCACAGTTGCCAAGAAGACATGACTCACCCAGGCACCTGTGGGAACGTTTTACTACGTGGAGAAGGGGCAGAACAGGATCAGCTTCAATAGCGGGCATTGGTCCCCATGCAGCAGTCTTGTCCCACAGCTGACACAGGGTGACAATCTGATCACCCCCTGCCTCCACTCACGCTGCAGGTGAAGGACTCCATTCCCTCCCCACCAGGAGCAAACATGGCAGTGGGATTGCCAGGCACCATATGACACACACACTTAAGCAGAATAAAGGAGCACACATTGAATTGGGAGCAGAGAAAGACATTCCCACACAAGGCCCTAAGCCCAGCACAGGCTGTGAAGGCTCCTATCAGTGAGAAATAGTTCCTGGTCCAAGGCCCACTCTTCTGAAGCCCAGCAAGGGTGAAAAGACTGTACCCCCCACCCCCCAAAAAAAGGTGAGACCAAGTCACATGGTTGGTGGGAGACAGGATTAGCATTTTAACCTGGATTTTTCTCAGGACATGAACTCTGAACTCCTAAGGATGAGAGGGTCTCCCCCAGGCACCTTCCAAGTCAGCCCTGCGGCCCCACCACCAGACCCCATGCACAAACCCCTCAGAGCAGGCAATGCTGGGAGGCTGGCTCCTTTCCAGGATGTCTTTCTTTTTTCTTTTGTTAATTTAAGTTCTTTTTTTATTTTCCTCCACACTGGCAAAAGTTCCGAGGGAGCTTAAAGTTTTATAAACATTTTAACTATTCTTCTTCCCCACCCCCATCCCCCCTTTTGAATTTACAAAGCAAAGGAGAGCAGGAGTCTCGATTTTAAATGGTTCCCCATCTCCTCATGCTATTTGATCCAAAACTATACACAAGTTTATAGCAGTCTCTGTATAGTTATTGTACATGTTTAGGAGGGAGGGAGGTAGAAGGGATAGGAAGAATGGTGATCCAAAATAATAAAAATAGAAACCAAACTGCTCTCAGCCAGGATTTCTTTAATGCAAATTCTAGATCTCTCCTGCCTTGATCCACACTGTAATACTAAAAGTAATGTTTTTAAACCTGGGATTCTTGTATCCTAAAAATCCCCATGTATAGAAATTTAAAGCAGAAAATTGGACTCCCATCAGAGAGGGGGTAATGCATAAAAGAAAAGTAATATAGGAGAATCTAAAGGATTGGAAAAGTTTTGCAAATAAAAGGACCTGTTAAGGACCACTCAGCCCTGGAGAAAATGAAATTGATGTGTGCAAACTCCTTGTAAGAACCAGAAAAGGAATAAGAAACCTTTTTGTTTCACACAGTGTCTGCAGCCCTGTTTGAACATTAAGACTCCATGTGGTTGCTATGAGGCTTTTGTAACATGAGCAAACTGCACTGACTAACTTGGGGCAGAGTTATTAGCTCAAGTTTGCAGAGAATGAGCCAGAGGTGAAAGGAAGTTCAGTAGATGATCTATGTCCATCATGTTCATTTTAGAAGCCATGTCGGATTTGCCAGATTTGCCATCTCTGTCTCTGATCCTCAGCTTCTTAGGGAAAAGTTGCAGTGAATTCTCATTGGCAACATAGCTCGTGTTAGAGAACAGAGGCATAGATCATCCCAGATGGCAAGTAATGCCCAGTCCTCGCCTCCTGCTCTGGGCATTTGCTTTGGACACTTCCTTAAGGACCTTAGAATGAAAGCACCCTGTGTGGGAGGTGGTTCTGTCCTTTCTCCACTTCCTCCCTACTCAGAGGCACTTCACCTCCTGCTCCGTGAAGACCTGGGGGCAGCAGATGAAGGGGAAGAGGCCATAATGCTTTCCTGGGTTGGGACTGAGTAGGGAGGGAGGTAGAGAACACAGCATTTTTATTTAAAAGGACTCCTGCAGTGCCACAAACTTTCAGGATATGACAGTAAACAAGACAAATGTGTCCACTGTAGACTTTCATATGGACACTGATTCATGATGTAACAGGAAAGTGAAAGCCAGAGGCCGATAGGTAAGGAAGGAGGAACATCCAAACTTGAGGTCAGAGTCCAAATTCCAACTCCAAGCTCCTAATTCAAATTTGGTTTTTCTCCTTAACTGTTAGGAGGCTTTAAAGTTAGGTGACTTTCACAGCCAGGACCGGAGTAGAAATGCAAGTGACGCTTATGGCAGAGAACGGCGATGTCGGAGCCAAGAGGCGCCAACTCCTCGGGGTCATTCAGCAAATCCTGAGCACCAGTGCCAGGAGGCCAGAAAAGTGCAAAAGAATCAGACATTGACCCTGGTTGGAAGGAACTCAGGGCTCCGGATAGAAATTTCTGTAATACACACAGAGAAGATGAGATCTGAGAGCTTCGTTTATTTTTCCATTCAGTTAAATCATTTATTTACTCACTCAGGCACTTTCTTACGTGCTCTGGATATAAAGGTAAATTAAACTGGTCTCTACCCTCTGGAGCTACCATTTAAATATTGAATTATAGTCACCTAGAAGCTTTTCAAAATACAGTTCCCAGGCCCCAGCCCAGATGCCCTGATTCTGAATGTCTGGAAGCTGCACTGGAGAAATCTGAGGCTCCATTTCTAGGTTTCTCTAGGTTTGAGTCCTGGTCTTGTAGGATAACAAGTGAAGGGACTCTAAAGGTGGGAGAGCCAGAGTTAGAGAGAAAGGCTTCCTGGCCCACCTCTGCCAGGAAGCCTTCCCTGACCACCCCAGCATACCCCAGGACATGTTCTGCATGTCTTGACTCCATCCTCCTACAGGTACTGCAGTTTTCTTAGATGACTAGTACGTTTAGTCCCCATGGCTCCAGAATGTGTCATACCTTTGAAGCTGAGAACTCCATGTTCCAAGGACATTGTGACAAGGGTTCTAGGGGTCTTGTGACACACAGCCGGCTGGCTCTGTTCAAGTGTGGGAGGTCAGGGGAGGCCCAGTTCCCCCTGGAATGCAACTCATCCCCCAAAATGAAGATCAGTTTCCCCACTAATTACGCATCATTTAAAACTCAAAGTAAGAGGGTGCTTTGAAGATAAACAGCAGGAGTCATGACCACCCTCTCTCCTGAAAACAGCCTCTCTGCCAGGCTGTCGGCCTCCTTCATCCTGGTGCGTGTTCTTCATCAGCTCCAAGTCCCTCCCTCCCCAACCTCTGGTTTGTATTAAGCCATTTCCCCGCAGGCCGGGAAAGACTGGAACTGTGAGCTGACCTAGAAGGGTAGGTTGTACCTTGGTCTCACCATCAGTAGCAACAACAGGACTGAGAAAAACAGGTGCCCTTTCACCCTTCTCTCTAAACCAGTGTTACCTTTTCTTCATTTGTGACATTCTACCTAACGAGCTTTATGTTTGCAAATTCAGTCTTAAAGATTCTGATTAATTTTCCTTGGTGCTATTAACAACAATTTTGGCATGCTGCCACCAGGTGGCAGTAATGCTTTTGTTAGTGGTGTTTCCAAGCCTAGTTAGTAAGATAGATTTTTTCATTAGAAGTTAGCCTCAATCATAAAAATTGCCCACATGGTATATTTTTCAAAATTATAGCAACTAATTATAATTTCAAGTCTCGTTAATCATAATGATTAATAGAGTGATAAAAGAATAGAAATCCAAAATGGGCACCCTTCTCCCTGAATTTTAAATGTTATAGATCATTGCAGATTATTAACAGGCCTTGATTTAAATTTTATTCACATCTTCCTTAATTTCTCTGAACTTCAAGAAAAATAATAATAAAACAAGTTTTCAAATAGAATCTATATTGTACAATGACTATTCTAAATGTGTTATAGCCACTATTCTCATCATAACTCTGTAAGATGGATGATACTATTCATTTTATAAATGAAGACGTTGAGGCACAGAGAGTAAATAAACTTGCCTACACAGCTACTAAGTGGCAGAGCTGGTATTTAGATTAGACAATAGGTTACAGAGTCCATTTTATTTTTCCCCATTGATTTTTAGAGAAGGCAGAAGGAAGAGAGGGAAGAGAGAGAGAGAGACATCAGTGTGAAACACGCATCTATTTGTTGCCTCCCACGTGTGCCTGACTGAGGCTGGGATCAAACCTGCAGCTCAGGTGCGCGCCCTTGACCAGGAACGGAGCACAAGACCCCTCCGTGTGCAGCCTGCACTCTGACCACTGAGACACAGGCTGGGGCAGGAGGTCCGTCTGCTAACTCAGTGATTCTCAGGAATGGCACTCAAACCTGCAGCATCAGCATCAATTAAGAAATGCAGATTCTTTTACTTTAACAAACCCTCTGGGTGATTCTGACGTGCAGTTAACTCTGAGAACCACTGTTTTAAACCATTCTGTTCGTCAGCATGCTATATTGATGATATATCCTCCACACCTGGGTTATTGCTAATCACCTGAGTAACTTTCAAGTGCACTTACTGCCCCCGCCCAATTTTAATATGCATGCCCTCCTTGGGCCCCCACCTCTCTGCTGGGTGAGAACCATTGACGTGGTAGGCCATAGTTACTGTTGGGAGTGTGTCTTGTCCTTCAAGTGAACTGGAGTGTAAAAGAGGTTAAGAATCTTAAGCAAGTCAATGATCCTTCCCAGGCTTTTTTGAGGGCCCTGTTTCTGAGTATTCAGAGCAACATGGCATCAAAAACAATCATAGACAGTTTTTCTTACCCTCCAGTGGATTTCCTATTTTATACTGGAGACCCTGTGCACAAAATTCATGGGAGGGGGTGCGGATATGTCCCTCATCCAGCCTGCACCCTCTTCAATCTGGGACCCATTGAGGGATGTCGGACTGCCCATTTAGGCCTGATCCCACTGGCAGTCAGACATCCCACTCACAATCCAGAACTGCTGGCTCCCAACCATTCACCTGCCTGCCTGATTGACCCTAACCAATTCTGCCTACCAGCCTGATCGACACCAAACTGCTCTCCTACCAGCCTGACTCCCCCTAATTGCCCTCTCCTGCTGGCCTGGTCACCCTTACTGCCCTCCCCTGCCAGCTTGGTTGCCTCTAACTGCCCTCCCCTGCAGGCCTGATTGCCCCCAATTGCCCTCCCCTGCTGGCCTGATTGCCTCTAACTGCCCTCCCCTGCCAGCCATCTTATGGTGGCCATCTTGTGTCCACATGGAGGTGGCCATAGTGTGTGTTGGAGTGATGGTCAATTTGCATATTACCTCTTTATTATATAGGATTAGTGGAAATTCTTAACCCAGTGATGCAGAAGGGAAGGAAGGGTGGGGAGATGTACACCTGCAGCCAAGGTCTCTGGCAGCAGGAAGCCCCTTTCTCCAGGGAAAGGATGGCCAAGTTTTCCCAGGTTTGCTGGTGGGGAGTTTTAGCCTGCTTTATGCGCATCATGAAGGTAGGAGATTTCTACAACTGCTCTATCTAGCAATGTTCTTTTGGGGGGAGTAGAAAAGCAGCTACTGCATATCCAGCTTGTATACAACATAGTTCCCCCTCTCTGGCCACCAGGCTATTATACCCAGATGGATTGTGCAGGGCATTAAGGAATAGGAGAATATGGGCAAATGAAGTGGATTTGAGAAGCCATGGAGCTGAAAGTCCCCACCACTTTGCAGGACCCCAGATACAGGCTCTATGACTTCTGCAACAGATGGGAATTGTGGATGTACTAGAAGGGATAGAAGGAGCTTTCATGAGGAAATTTTCACTTTCAGCCCCCTGCATGTCAACAAATTTCTTGTGTTTGTTCTTGGCTTGCTAGATCTCTTGTGGGTGGCCTGTTAGCTAAGGTTTGGGAAGTACAAGGAAGTAGATGGCATAGAGAAAAGGAATTTCCTGGAAGGAGAAGACAGTGACTTTTTATAAACAAATTCAGTGCTGATAAGGTAGGCACATGATTGGCCCATTGTAGGTAGACGTTTAGTAATACAAATTCTTAAAGAAGGCAGATGACTTATTGTGATGTTTCTAATTATCTCTCCTTATTGTGCTGATGTCATGTCTTTTATTGTGGTATACTGTGTATATTACTTTGATTATTTTGCCACTCTTTTATTGTGTTTCTCTCTTTATATATTTGTTCATCTTTCTAAGGCATTTGATTTTAACACATACCTTTTGCTTACAGCTTTTGTTGATGTGTGTATTTTTTTAATTCAAACTGAAAATTCTTGCCTCTTGTCTGTCCTTCCTGGTGGCATGGCATTGGGGTTCAGCACCCTGATTCTTGCACCAAACAGGTCTGAGTTCAACTCTCAGCTCTGATACTGGCTGTGTGACTTCAGATATGCTAATTAGCCCTCCTACAGTTTCCTGGCCTGTGAAACAGTGTAATAACTACACCTACCTTATAGATGGGTGAGAAGATTAAACAAGTTAATATATTTAAACTAGAGGGCTGGTGCATGAAATTCTCACATGGCTAGGGTCCCTAGGACTGGCTGGCAATCAGGGCTGATCGGGGCCTTCCAGCTGCTGGTTGGAGCCTCCCTTCCCAGGCTGCCATATATATACACACACACACACACACACACACACACACACACACACACTCTAGGGGCCTGGTGCACAAAATTCATGCACTGGGGGTGGGTGGTCCCTCAGCCCAACCTGCCCCCTCTCACATACTGGGAGTCTTCAGGGGATGTCCTACTAACTTCTCACCCCCAGCCTGCCCAAGGCCTAAAGACTCTGGCTGAGGCTTTCGTCCTTAGGCAGGGGACCTCAGCCAGAGGACTCCAGCCAGTGGTCACCCTGCGATCCAGCTATTGCTGGCTGAGTCGCCTCCAGCCCTAGCCCAAGTCTGCCCCAAGGCCCGGGGGAGAAAAGATTGTTGGAAGAGGCTTTATTTTCTCAGCCTTGGCAACCCAGTGGATCGCCCAGCAGTGTGGCCGATCTGCTGGCTGGCCCTGGCCACGCCCTCACCTCCAGCCCAAGCCTGCCCCACGGCCACGGTTGGGGGTGTAAGCCTCTTGGAAGAGGCGGTTTCCTCTTGGAAACCCAGCAGATCACCCTGCAATGTGACTGATCCACTGCAGGCCCAACCCGCCCTCCACCCACCCTGGTCCCTACAGCCACTGCTGTGAGTGATCAGGAGGTCTGCCACCATGCACAGCCCAGCCCCACTCCCCCACCTCATGGCACGAGGTGGCCCCACTTCCCGCTCCTGATTGGCTGGTAGCGTGGCAAAGGTATGGTCAAATGTGCATATTACTCTTTTATTAGATAGGATAGATAAGAACTACATTAAGCACCAACTTTCTGACATCCCCCAAGGAGTCCAAGATTGCGAGAGGGTGCAGGCCAGGCTGAGGGACCCCACTGGTACATGATTGGGGCTGGAAAGGGACGTGGGAGGTTGACCAGCTGGAGAGAGACCATGGGAGGACTTCAGGGCATTGTCTGGGCCATCTCAGTGCCAATCGGCCGGACCCCAGCAGCAACCTAATCTAATAGTCAGAGCATCTGTTCCATGGTGGTCAGTGCATGTCATAGCAACTGGTCAACCTGTCAACTGTCTGCCCCCTGGTGGTCAGTGCACATCATAGCAAACAGTTCAGTGGCCTTAGCATATCATTAGCATATTACATTTTTATTGGTTGAATGACCAACTTGTTGACAGGACACTTAGCATATTGGGCTTTTATTATATAGGATTGGTTAGAAAAGTGTCTGGCCCATCACTGATGCTTTTAAGTGTTTACAGCTAATAAGAGAATTTAATGAATTTGTATTCAAAATTAATTTTTTTAACTTCTATAATTTTTATGCTTTATGATTTCATTACTTCCCTGTTGTTTTGTATTATTAAAATGAATTGGAAGAAAAACATATGGTTCCTATAAATCTCTAATATTTAAAGTAAAAAAATTAAACAGTTTCCTCTGTCTCCATCTTCAAATTAAATAAAGAAACTGAATTTGCAGTTTAAAATCTTTCCACAAAGAATACTCCAGGCCTAGATGGCTTCACTGCTGAGATGTACCAAACACTGAGAAACGATATAGTAGCAAGTCTTCAAAAACTTGAAAAGCACAAATGCATTCCTACTAATTCTATAAAGTCAACATTACCCTAACGCTAAAATAAAAGAAATTGCAAAAAAAATTATAGCCCAGTATCTCTCATGAACATGGATGGGAAAATCCTAAATAATATTTTAGCAAATAGAGTCCAATGATATGTAGGAAGGATAATATATGATTACCAAATGGATTTATCCCATTTCTATAGAGGCAGAACATCATATAAAAAAAACCAAACACTTAGTCCTGAAAAAAACTCTCACCAAACTAGGAAGCTAAGGGCACTTTCTCCATCTGATAAAGGGCAGCCACAATTCACAGCATGTGGCATCATGGAGCCCGGATGCTTTTCTGTAAGATTGGGCACAAAGAACGGTGTCTGTCCTCACTACTCTCCTTCAGCATCACACCCGCGTCGCTAGCCAGTGCACGAGACAGCAGGAAGACGTGAAGCTTCCGGCCGGGGGAGGAAGAAGGTGTTAAACTGCACGTGTCCGCGGGAACATGGTTGTCAGTTTGCCAGCCCTGACACAGGCGACCATGTTTCTGATCAGGGAGCTCATGGGAGGCAATCCATCGGCGTTTCTCTCCCACATGAATATTCTCTCTCTCTTTTCCTCTCCCCTCCCTAAGCCCTTTCTCTCTCTCAAATTAATAAGACATATTTTTAAATAATAATAATAATCACTGTTAGTTTTTGATGGTTTTTTTGGTATTTTTAGTCTTCTTTTTAACAATTTTATAGTGATGAATTCACTATGTATTTGAGTATATAAGATGTAGTTTTACAATATATAACAAACATTTATGGAAGATAGATAGTATATAAAGAAGATAGATACTGAATGTGCAATTTTGTATACTGCTTTTTTCTGTTAACATTTATATTTTTCCAGATTATTCACCCTTGTAAGCATTGTTTTATAATATTCCAATGAGTACATAAACCATGGTTTACATAACTATTCCCTTATTGCATAACACTTAGAGCACTTGCCTTGTTCATTTTGGTAAATATGTGCAATGAAAATTATTGTGCATACAGCATTTTAATATATTTTTTCAGTAATTTTTTTCAGGATAAATTTCCAGAAATGAGTCAGAGACTACTATGAGCTTATATTCACATTGCAAAATCCAGAGTGTATCACTTAAAAATCACACTGAAAAGAAAAGCCAAAGGCCCCTAACATAAGGCTAAGTGGTTGTCCTCCACAGGTGAAGAGAAAACCGCCCATTGACAAGACAGAATGGGAGGGCTTCTTTGATGAGAATGGTCAGTTGGCCAAGTCACGAGACTTCATTTGTGTTAACATCCTGGAAAGGGTATGGTCCCCAAGTCTTCGTCTCCCCTGGAACTAGGGAGCAGGGTGGGCAAGCGGGGAGGTGGCATTGGGAGGGGCTCCTTTGGCAGGCAGAGAACCCATGGCTTCTCACCATCCATCCTGACCCCAGGGTCTGCACCCCTTCGTGAGGACAGAAGCCTGGAAGTTCCTCACAGGCTACTACTCATGGCAGAGTTCCCAGGATGAGCGGCTCTCAGTGGACAGTACAAGGAGGTAGAACATTCCAGATCCCATAGGGAAGGGTCGGTAGTACAATGGGTAGGGGGTGCTCACCCCAGCGTGGCTTTAAATAGACTTCAAACAGACTTCTCATTCTGAGCGGCAAATTCCGCATGGCACTCCTGACCCAGGGCCCACATACAGAAGGGGCCTTTACCAGCCCATGTCCAGTTCTATTTACCAGCTTACATACTAGCAAGACATGGGCTTGACCCCACCTCCTCCCACGACATCCCATCCTTCCCCTGGGCCTGTGCAGCCTAGGGAGGTGGAGAAGATTGACGTGCAGGGTGAGTCAGAGGAAAATCCAGGGCAGTAAGGGGATCTGAGGGCCAGCTGGGGAGCCCTGAGACAAGAGCCCTCCTGTGTTAGTTTCCTGAGGCTGCTCTAATAAAGCATTACAAACCAGGTGTCCTACCGCAGTAGAATATATTCTCTCAGTTCTGGAGGCCAGAAGCTCAAAAGCAAAGGCCTAGCATGGCCCCTCTCCCTCGGAAGGCTCTATGGGAGCCCCTTCCTTGTCTCTTGAAGGTTCTGGTGGCTCCAGACATTCCTTTGCATGTGGCTGCATCACAGCAGTCTGTGCCTCTGTGGTCACATGGCCCTCTGTGTATCTCTTATACGGACACTTGTCATTGGATTTAGAGCCCAACTAGGTAGTTAAGAATGAACTCGTCTTGAGAGTCTTAATTATATCTGCAAAGACCCTTCTTAAAGTAAGGTTACATTCACAAGTTCCAGAGGTTAGGGCATGGACATGGGGGACACCATTCAACCTCATTGTGATGATGGGCACATAACACCCCCTCATTCAATCCTTATAATTCTGAGGCATAGGTGCTCGTGTTATCCCACTCTACAAATGAGGACCCTGGAGCTTAGAGAAGAAAAGTGGGGTCGCCAAGGCTTGACCCCAGTTGTAGAGCCCAGTTATTAAGTTATGAAACCAGGATTCAGGGTGTCCATCGGACCACAGAACCATGAGGTGAATCTTGTCCCCATCTGCACTCCAGGCACATAGAAGATCATGGTTAGGGCTGGCACAGCAGGAGGAAAGGGGAGCATCCCAGACAGTGGGCACAGCCCAGAGTCCCTAGACTTGCTGGGAAGAAAGGCTGTCTGGTTTAGCTTTAGTCCTATTCTCATAGAAAAAACTATGAAGCTTTATGGCAGATGTATGAGAAGATTCAGCCCCTTCTGGAAAACCTGCACCGGAACTTCACAGAGACTCGGAATAACATTGGTGAGCAGACTGGGGTGAGAGGGATATGCAGAGGGGACTGCTGGAAGCCATCTCTGAACCCTCCTCAGTCTTGTGGGGATACTTCCCCAGTTCCTGGAAGCTATCTTGATATGTGTCTAACCAGTGAACTGTGGTTAGTCCATACATCCACCTCTACTGGGTGCCCCAACATGGCCGTGGGGCATAGTGTTTCCCTGGGTGCATGTGTTCCTGTTGTTTGTCTTCATCTCTTCTCACCTTGGTCTAGAACCAGGTTGGATTTGAATTGGATGAAGGGTCACAGTCCCGGCAGAGGGTTCAGCATGGTAAAAAATTTGGAAATGGGAAGGATCCCAGGCAACTCAGGGTGTGGTGAGAGATAGAGTTGGGGCTCGGAGGTGGGGAGAGGGGAAGCTGATGTTCCTTTTAAAGCTTCCTGCCTGAGTTGGTTGGGGGGAATAAACACACCCATAGACCTGCTGCTGGAGGTGATCTGGTGCTACCCCTCCTGTCCCTTGTTTGCGATCTAGCATATGACATCCAGAAACTCTATGACAAAGATCCCCTGGGCAATGTTCTTATTGACAAGAAGAAACTGGAGAAGATCCTGCTCCTCAGCTATGTCTGCAACACCCAGGCAGGTGCGCCATAGCGCTGAGCCTCCCCATGGCCTCCACTTCTCAATTCCTTGCTGGAATTCCTTCCCTGCCCAAGTCCAGGCTCTACCCTCGTACTCACCCCCTCTTAACTGGCCCCTCCCCCAGAGTACCAGCAGGGCTTCCATGAGATGGTGATGCTCTTCCAGTTGATGGTGGAACATGACCACGAGACCTTCTGGCTCTTCCAATTCTTCCTGCAGAAAACGGTGAGGTTTTGGCCTAAGCTGAGGGCCTCTTCTTCCTAGCTAAATCTTTATTTATTTTTTTAATTATTTTTTTACTTTTTTTTTTATCTTTATTGTTCAGTTTATTAATTACATTGTTTCCCCTTTTTATCCCTCTATAGCTCCCCTCCACCCTGTACCTATCCCACCCTCCACCCTCACCTCCCCTTCCCCACTGTCCTCTCCCATTGTTGCAAGATTTTTGTCCAGTCTCTTGCTGCACTTCCCACAACCCTTTTCTCCCCAAGAATTGTCAGTCCATTCCCTCTCTATGCCCATGTCTCTGTTATATTCACCAGTTTATCCTGTTCATCAGCCTATCAATTCACTTGATTTTTATGTTCATTTGTTGATAAATGTGTATTTGTTGTTCCTAATTTATATTTTTACCTTTTTCTTCTTCCTCTTCTTAAAGAATATCTTTCAGCATTTCATATAATGTTGGTTTGGTGGTGATGAACTCCTTTAGCTTTTTCTTATCTGCGAAGCACTTTATCTGACATTCAATTCTGAATGATAGCTTTGCTGGATAGAGTAATCTTGGTTGTAGATTCTTGCTGTTCATCACTTTGAATATTTCTTGCCACTCGCGTCTGGCCTGCATCGTTTCTGTTGAGAAATCCGCTGACAATCGTATGGGTGCTCCCTTATAGGTAACCAACTGTTTCTCTCTTGCTGCTTTTATTATTCTCTCTTTGTCTTTTGCTCTTGGCATTTTAATTATGATGTGCCTTGGTGTGGTCCTCTTAGGGTTCCTATATATTCGGGTTCGGTGCGCTTCTTGGACTCCTAAGTCAATTTCTTTCACCAGGTGTGGGAAGTTTTCGGTCACTATTTCTTCAAATAGGTTTTCATTGTCTTGCTCTCTCTCTTTTTCTGGCACCCCTATAATTCGGATGTTGGTATGCTTGAGGTTGTCCCAGAGGCCCCTTACACTATCTTCAATTTTTTGGATTCTTTTGGTTTCTTGCTTTTTCAGCTGAGTGGATATTCCCTCTTTGTATTTCAAATCTTTAACTTGGTTCTTGGGATGCTCCAGAGCACTTTTAGGTCTTTGTATAATATTTTTTATTTCAGTCAGTGTATGCTTAATTTCTGGTTGGTCCTTTTTCATATCCTTGAGAGTCTCCTTTATATCCTTGAGGGTCTCCTTCATTTCCTTGTAGGACTCATTCATTTCCACATTGGTCTTGATCATTTCCTTGCAGGTCTCGTTCATATCCTTGAGGGTCTTGTTCATTTCCTTGTAGGACTCATTCATTTCCATGTTGGTCTTGATCATTTCCTTTGTGGTCTTGCTTATTTCCCTATAGGCCTCGACCTTTTGTTGGAGCCTCTTGAAAAACCCTATAACTGTGGTTTTGAATTCCATGTCCAGTCATTTTTTTTCCCTCCATTTCTTTCACATCTGATTTCTTTCCATGTCTCTGCATGGTGGCTGCTTCCCTGAGTTGGTCAATTAGCTTTGTGTGGTAGACTTTCTACTAGGGACAGTGGCTCAGCCTCCCCAGCTACCTGAGGTGGATATGGGTTGCACAGTCTTGCTGAAGTTAAGCTCAGGTTAATCGTTGTTAGCACTTGGAGGGGTTGACCTCCAGGCCAATTGTCTGTGAAGCTCAGCTGTGCTCAGGTTGGATGGGCGGAGTCTCCGGGCCAAGCAGACAGTGTTAGCTCCGCCCTCTGTGGCCCCAGGGACTTTGTGCTGGGGGCAATGGCCGCCAGCACCTCTGAGAGAGAGCCACTGCCGAGCTCCACTGGCTGCCGGGGAATTCAGACTCTGCCAAAATGAGTCTGCATGCGCAATGTCTCACCCAGGGTCGTAAAACAAAGCAGTCTGATGGTTTTCCGAATGAGAGAAAAGTCGCAGAGCGCTCTCTACGTGGTCGCGCAGCTGAGCTGTTCGCGCGCAAGCTGCCTTCTCCACAAGCCAGCAGACCTGGCAGCACCCGAGCTTCGGTGTGCCCTCCCACTGTCCAGTTTTCACCCCGTATGATAGTGGGTTCTCTGGACTTCACCCAGAGCAGGAGAATCAGTCCAGTGGGAAGTCTTTGTCTCCCCGTTCGTGAAAACTGGCTGGTTCTCAGCCGCCCTCCCTCTCCGCGGCGCGCGCTCCAAACCTCTCTCTGCGTGAATCTTTCAACGCTGTCCACCGCCGCTCCTCCGAGTCACAGTGTCTTATTTTCACTGTGATTTGTGGAATTTTCACTCAGCCAGCTTTCTGGTGATTTTGGAAGGTGTTTATTCTTTCGTTAAGTTGTAGTATTAAAAATGCTGAGCATGACGGCAAGATAGGTGTTTTATCTATGCCACCATCTTGGTTCTCCTCCCCTAGCTAAATCTTTAAACAACCCCTTGAGGTTAGGCAGGCATTGGCAGCCCCAGCCATTTCTTCTAGCCCTGGAACAGATCTTTGGGTCCCAGAGGACCCTAGAAGTGTGTTCCCCAGTGCAGTGCGTTCTAGAGTGCAGATGGTAAGCACTGGAGTTGTGTAGGGGGTGGAGTGATGCTCTGAGTCAGCTTTTACCAAACCTTGAAAGGGTGTGACTGAAAAGGCCCAGTGATGGCATACACTTTTAGCATTCCTCTCCCAAATATCCTCTGCTCCTACAAACATTCCATGGCTCCTCACAACTTCAGAATAAAATCCAATGACCTCAGCCAGGCATTCCATTCTCCATCGTCAGGCTGCTCTCATGGCTCCCTTCACATGACCTGTGCTCCAGGCACACTGGGGACTCAGATTACCTAGATGCACTGTCCAGGCTATATAAAGGCTTTTGTAATTGCCGCTCCCTAGAAAGACTTCCTCATGATCTGTGAGAGGCTTCCCAGAACCCACTCTCATCCTTTCCTCCACCATACAACAGTGTGCATACTGTGCTTCCTTGGTGCTGCTTCTGACCCACAGTATGTGTGCAGAATAATAACAGGGCTCACTGCATTGTGAGCTACACCTGAAACATCTCTGCATCCTCATCTCTCTCTCTCATGCATACACACAGGTGCACACATATATACAGATGGATACACTGGCACACACAGACCACACAGACACAGACATGATGTGTGCATGTGTGCACATATACATATACAACATCCAGACTTACACAGAGACATGGGCCTGACCTGGAATACAGAGACATACAGAGGCTCCCTAGAATTGGAGAGCAGGGCTGGCTTTTCTGGTGCCCTCAAGCCCAGAGGACTTAGTTTTCCCCTCTCCCACCCATCTTTCACAGGAGCACAGCTGTGTCATCAACATCGGGGTTGGCAAGAACTTAGACATGCTCAACAACCTGATCGGCTTCCTAGACCCTGTGTTTGCTAAGCACCTAAGTGAGTGGACAGGGTTCATCCCAATGGGGTTTGGAATATGGACAGTTGAAAATCCACCACAAACAATCTCCAAGGGCAGCTGGAAAAATGACAGCCAAACATCCTGTGTTTCCCAAATGTGTGGTATACTTTAGTGTCTGGCTGTCTGTTTCAGCTCCCTTGTGTGTGTCATCCATTTTCTCTGATATAACCTCCTGACTGGCACCCCATTTCTCTCCCCACAGAAGGAAAGGGTGCGGGGGCTGTTCAGTCCCTCTTCCCCTGGTTCTGCCTCTGCTTCCAGCGTGCTTTTAAGTCCTTTGATGACGTCTGGAGGCTCTGGGAGGTGAGGTGCTCTGCTGGGGGTCCGCCCCTCCCCTCAGGCAGGCAGCAGGAGAGCTCTTTGGCTTTCTTATGGCTTTAGATGGAGTCCAAGTGCTCAGGATTTATTAGGTCAGTGACCCTGCTCCTGCCCAATAAGGAGGAAGCTAGAGCATCAGTTCATCCATCTGTTCATGAAGTCCCACCAACTTCATCTCTCTGGGCAGTCAGGGCAGAAGAAAGGGCCTTACAGCCTATGCTGTGGACGCCTCGCCTGTAGCTCACTTCCCTGCCTCTTGCCAAGTGCCTCACTCTGCTCTTATTGCCTCATCTCCCCATTCCTCCGTCTTCCCATCCACCTGGGTGCTAGCTCCTTACGGAGCCTTCCCCCTGGAGGAGGTGGATTCCCACAGACAGGCTGCACCTGCAGTCCTTTGATCCCAGTCCCCATGGCCATCAGCACATGAACCTCCCCTAGAACACACCCACCACTCATCACTGCCCTGTCCAGTGGCCTCCACTGTCTGCAGGACCCAGCCCAACATTTGGCCTGGAAGATTTAGCCCTATGATTCAACCCTGCTTCTCTCCTCCCTCCTGACCTGCTGGTCTCCATGCCCAAGTGGATGACCACCCATAGGACTTTGGTGACACCTGTATCGTTGACATCAACTATTACTTTGCTGAAGCTCCACTCAAATGTTACCTGGTTTTTCTCTGCCCTCTCTCTACCTCCATTTCCCCTCCCCATCCCTCTTCCTATTTCTCTCCTCCTCCTCCCCCTATCTAATGAATTCCCTGAAGGCTTTTACTGATTCTCTCAGGAGCAGAGAACCCCAGCACAATGCCTAGAACCCCATAGGTAGCTGTGAGCACTTGTCTGAGTGACTGAGTAAGTCAACAGTGAGGCCCAGGAATGTCGGACCCTGGGCATGTGGGTGGTGGGTACCTCACCATCTTCAGGACAGTGCAATCTCAGGTCACGGGGCGCAGACCAAGACTTGCCTGCCCGAACAGGTTCTGCTGACAGGAAAACCCTGCAGAAACTTCCAGGTGCTGGTGGCCTACAGCCTGCTGCAGATGGTGCGTGAGCAGGTCCTGAAGGAAAGCATGGCTGGTGATGACATCCTCCTGGTGAGAGCATCCTTTGGTCAAGCCCAGCCCCACAGCTCCTGGGGACCTCCCACCCTGCGCTTTCCTGGCTGAAGGCCCAGGCTCATGGGGAGCTGGGCTTCTGTGCCCTCTTTGCCCTGAGAAGGATCATGATGGGAGCTGACATGTCCCAAGCACCACTCTGAGTGCTTTAAAGACGCGCTCATTTGAGCTTCACAACAAGCCTGACCCAGAGGGGTGATGCCCATCATCATCTTCACCTCGATGTTTCATATGAGGAGTCCAAAGCCTTGGACGGTACTTAACCACTAGGCTTGACTGCTTCACAGTTAATTTCTTGGCTCTAATGTCCTTCTGTGGCAAAAGACCTACAGTTTCCCAAAATTTCTAACCAGTGCTGAAGTCTTTATTCAAAAAACATCTTAGGTGGCACCCCAATTATAAAACAAGTCCTTACTTGGCAACCTGTGAGATCTTCAGTAGAACCCCAGAACTCCCTAGACCCCAGTATGAAAACTACAATTACCATCTCCCCAAAATATAAATTTTCAGTGTTGAAATTTCAAGCACGGTGCCAGATGGGTTAGGAAAAGACCCGGTGGCCCCAGTGACATCCATAAGTAGTAGCTTTGTCCTCTCAGCCTGTGCCTGCTTCCTCCACCTTTTCCTGGCACAGGCCTGCAACAACCTGGTCGACCTTGATGCCGAAGAGCTGATCTCTGCTGCCTGCTTGGTTTATGCGGAGCTCATCCAGAAGGATGTAAGTTGCCCCAATTATTTGTCCTTCTCCTTTTTCCAACCCCAGCCCATGGCAGTTATATTCAGCTTCAGAGACAGTTTGTGCCACATTATCTGACAGCAACCCACAGGGGTTCTCTGGCGTGGTCTTTTCGCTGTTTCACATGTAATTTGTGCCTCCTCTAGCAGGCTGCGCTTCTCAAAAGCACAGCCCTCACCCATCATTCCCTGTATCCATCCCAGTGGATCTGGGCCTAGCACTGAGCACCCAGGGACTCAAGAGAATGTCACTGGCTCGATGAACTAAAATATGAGAGCAGCAGACCAATGTCTGTTTCCCTCAACCTGCCAGACCCTCCTCTTCCCAGGTTCCAAAGCCATTAAAGGATTTCTTTCTCTGAGGACACACACACAGTGGACAGATGCCCTCAGTGGACAAGACAAAATTGGTGCCTCAGCCATGAGGTCAGGATCAAGTCCGATGGGGTGTTAGGGTAAGGGCATAGTTAATACAGATGCAATACAAACAGCCTTCTGGAGTCAGTCTGTGGTGGACAGTGTGTGCCAGGTGCTGAGGGTACACAGGATTGTCCAATGAGAAAAGAGTCCTAAGAGGGGAGAAAAGAGATTGCAAGGCTGTAGGCAATGCTGGGAAGAGATTGGATGGGTTGGGTCAGCAACTCTCCCATGGTTAAGAGTTTTCCAAGGTGACAAGGGTTCTGAACTAGGAAGCAAATGGTTAAGGGTCTAACCAACTCTAGGAGCCTTCCCACCTCCTGTGAAAGAGAGTTGATGGTCTAATAAGCTTGTTCAATCCATTGGACTCAGTCCAGAGAGGGGTTGGCATCTCCCATTGCTCCCTGTACTCCCAACACAACAATCCCACATTAGCCATTTCTCCAGCGCTTCCCCAGCAGTTTGTAGGACAAAGCCCAAATCTCCGGGTAGCAGGTGATTCCATACCTGGTTTCAAAGCCTCCCTCACAATTGTACCTTCATTTAACAGTCTGAAAATATCTCTTCAAATTGAACTCCTTTTCAGCTATATTCAGTCTCCCCAGAGAATGCCACCTTTTCCCTGGCCAGGCAGTTCAGTTTCTCCCTGGGGCAGAAACTCAGTCATGCACTCTCTCCAGGCAAGACCAAAGCTTAGAGCCTCCTGCCAGCCTGCCATGCCCTTAGGGGTACCTGAGGGTATACATGAATAATTACCAAAAAGAGCTGGGATTAGTCAGTGCCCCCATAGCTGCTTGGTGTGTGCACATGTGTACACACACACACACACACACACACACACACACACACGGCCCTGCCCAGGGACTACCATTTTTCAGAGAGGGATCCATTGATTTTACTGTGGATCCTGGCCCTTGGGGGTGAGAGATAACCATCCTCCCACTCTTCATCCAGCTGCCCCACCCTTCTACTCCCATCCTATCACTCTCAGTGACCATAACTCCAAAGGCACGATATTGCCAATTCTGTCTCGTCTCCTCCCCTCAGGTGACAATCTCCCAGCATTCATTGGGAAGATTCGTAGACTGTGCTTCTCCTTAGGTTTATGTTCCCAAGACAGGTGATTTAAGTAAGGATTCCTGCATGGAATACAGTGCTCCAAGAACAAGACTGTGTTTTTATTCTATCAAAGAATGAGAGTAAAAGACATCTTGGGGAGCTAACTGTAGCCTTAGAAAGAGAAAGTCCACAGAAACATTAGATAAGCATTTTTTTAGTGCTTCTTTTGGCCTGGTGGCATTAGTTGGTCTATGGTTTTTGGTTGGGACATCCACAATGCTGCACATCTCTTCCAAAACTAAAAATTGAAAGCACTCACCTTATAGGCCAATGGTTTTCAAACCTGTTTCTAAAATCACTGGTACCCCATTATAACACAGTCTTTCCCAGAATCCCATAATTGATGTTGGGATGGGGAGCCCAGAGCCCTCCTTTCTGGGATCCCCATCAGATCCCTGCTCAAACTCACATCATTAGCTCCAAGGAACTTCTGTCCTACTGAGAGCTTGGAAAACTCCTGTTGGTCTTAAAGATGAATTGGGTTAAGTCTCAACACCAAATAGTTTCAGATTCAGATAAATTCCAGGTGGTATAATGATGGACATACATATCTTAGAAGAACCAAACTTCTGTTCGCTCATCTGTAGCAATCCTGGCCATGAACTGTAGATTATTATCTTCTCATCATGGCTGAGCATATCATGGAGCCAGAACAGGCTTCTCCTCACTTGTGTATCAGTGCTATTTTTTCTAGGTCCAGTCAGGAGATAGAATTATGGAAAGAATTGAAATCCTAATTTAAATTGCCTTTAATGTAGGGGCTGTACTAGTCTAAATAATATGTTAATTCAACACTTTTATTGAGTCCTTACTGTGAGATTCCTATTGTCCAGGCACTGATAATGTAAGAGTGGGGAAAAGAGAGATACAATCCCTGTTTCCATGACACTTAGAGTTGAATGGGGACCACTCAACATTAAAGAATGTGTGATTACAAATTTCTTTTTGTGCTCTGAAGCACAGAAACACAGTTCTAGGAGAGAAGATACAAATCAGTGGTGGTGGCAGTGACACTAATGATGATACTGATGATGTCCATGATGGTAGTGATGATGGTAGCTGGGAGGAGTTGTGATATCAATCATAATGGTGGTGAATGATTGTGATAGGAATATCAGTGATAACAATAGTAGAAATGTCAATGATGATGGTGGTGGTGCATTGACTTCAGCAATGGTGTAGTGTTGGCAGCAGAGATGGCCATGTAAATCTTGGCAATGATAATGGTGATGTCAGTGAGGTTGGTGGTTATCAGTGATGTTAGTGTCAATGGCGTGGTAGGGTTGGTGGCAGGGTTGATGTAGTGTACTGTGATGGTGGTAGAAGAAACTGGGATGTCATTGATGACAGTGACTGTTGGTGGTTGTGTTATCAATGGTGCATAGATTTGGTGGAGGTGGTGGTTGTGGTGATGTCAGTGGCAGAGTCTGCAATGTTAGAGATGAAGATGATGGTGATTATGGTGGTACTTTCATTCAGTCAACAATGGCCATCTCTGTATTGATATTGATGATGGTGTTGGTGGTGACAGCAATCATAGTAGAGGTGGAAACAGTGAAAAATTCATTCTGGAAAAACTAGTGCCTGACACATTTCCAATATAATTATTTTTAAGTGAGTCATAATGGCCATGAGCATAGAGATAAAGAAAATGGAGGCACACAGGCCTTATCTAAGCTTTCTAAAACTTGGTCCTGAGCCTGATGTGAAAGCTTAGATAGACTGTGTGCCTTCTGTGACCTCACCCCACCTCTCCTCCTTTCACTCTGTTCAAAGCCTCTTCCCTAGGGGTCATTTGCTCCATTTTCTCTGGCCACTTTGAATGATGCCAAGCTCATCTTCATTCCTAGAGCCAGGATAATGGCTCTCCAACTTCTCAGAGGCACATGAATAAAGATCCAAGTTCTCTGGGCCCCAGAGTCTGTGTTTTAGACTAGAGGGAGAGAAAGGAGGAAATCTCTGCGTACACCCTCAGGCTTGCCAGACCTTAATCCATTGGGGGGAAGGACTCCTCCCATCTTTAAGGAGAAGGACACACCAGCAGGGGAGGCCTCCATTGTCCAGCACCCAACCCCATTGATATGGCCATTCTTGGGGTGGAGCACTGGCCTCTCAAAAAGACGAAGAGGGAAAAGGAGGTAGATTTTTAAAAAGTGAAAGAAGAGCCGAAACCAGTTTGGCTCAGTGGTAGAGCATCGGCCTGTGGACTGAAAGGTCCCAGGTTCAATTATGGTCAAGGGTATGTACCTTGGCTGTGGGCACATCCCCAGCAGGGGGTGTGCAAGAGGCAGCTGATCGATGTTTCTCTCTCATTGATGTTTCTGACTTTCTATCCCTCTCCCTTCCTCTCTGTAAAAAATCAATAAAATATATATTTTTTAAAGTGAAGGAAGAAAAGTGGAAAGTTTTAGAAAATGGGAGGTGGGAAGAAACGGAAAGAAATGTAAGCTTCCTTTTTATCTAACTAAAGGCCATCACTTACATTAGGGACAATCAACAGAGCTATGAGTTATGGTTCAATATGGCAAAGTGACTAATGGTGCTTGGGCCCTGATCCTCGGGGCTGATACTTCTCAGTAATGAATTTCCCAGACCACTCTTTACCCAGCCCAACACAGACAGGTGTGTGTGTGTGTGTATATATATATATATACACTCCATACACTCCCAGTGCCGCCCAGGCATCCCTGGAGGTGTTTTTGTTAGCCTGACTGAGATGTAGCTATGCCAGAAAGATCTTCTTTTTGTTTGCCTTTCAGAAGAGTCAGGATGTTCAGACCCATTTAGACGAAAGAAACTATCTTCTTCTCTCTTACTGCATAACACATACACACTGCCACGCACAAATACACACTCATACATACACACACTCATACCCATTCACACAAATACACACTCACACACCTACACTCACACACTCACAACACACACATACTCACATCCACACTCACACACATATATACTCATACACACATTCACATACACACCCATACACACAGAAACACACACAACACACATACACACTCACACACATATATAGTCACCCACACACACTCTCACACAGACAAACATACACAAATACATTTTCACACATGCTCAACTCCAAGACCATATGAATTCCTGCAACAGACAGGAACTGACAGGTCTGTTCCAACCACACAGACAGTCCAGAGACAGAAGACCCTGACAACACCTTGCCATGCTAACAGTCAGCAGCTATGCGTCGCTGCAGGTTGTCCCGTACCAAACCAAAGAGTGTGGGACCTGCATTGCCACCATTTGTCCACCATCCAGATATCATTGCTGACATGTACACATAAGGAACTATTTGACACTGAAACTGGGACTCAGAACTGTTGGACATTGAAACTGAGACTCAAACATTATTTTGTTCTTATATGTTTATCTCTAGTATGCAGATACAAGATTTTGTAAAGAAAAGAAATGGGGGGAAAGAATGGATATAGAGGCAAAAAAAAAGCATTGAACAGACTGTTAGACTACAGTGGGAAGGCAGGGGAGGTTGGGGGGCGGGGGCTGTAAGAGATCAACTGAAGGACTTGTGTGCATGCATATAAGCATAACCAATGGATACAAGACATGGGGGGGGGGGAGAAGAGCAGGTGAGGGCATGTGCTGGGGGTGGGGGAGGCCGGGGGGAGGTAAATAGTGTAGGGGGGGGGGAAACATATGTACTACTATTTGTAATACTTTAAACAATAAAAAATATTAAATACATACATACATACATACATACATAACCCGGGCCCATGGCTCACCTATGAAGTCAGAGTCTCTGGGGGTGGTGAGAGCTCAGGCATGTTTAAAAAGCTCCACAGGTGGTTCCAGTGTGCAATCAGGGGTGAACACCCCTGCACTTAGAGCAGGTGTCTGGTGGAGGCTGTGAAGGGTTTAACATTTTTCTTCTGCACAGGATGGGGTGAGGGACTTGCCCAAGGTCACACAGCAAAAGGGTCATGGTCTGCAACGGGCAGAAGCGGCTGTGCAGGATACTATCTGAACTGATACCGAGGACCAGAGCTCATCACTGCAGCCAACCCCCCTCCCTCAGTTTGACTCTGGACCACACAGCAAGGTTTCAGGCTGCCCTCTCCTCACTGGCTCTTAAAGAGCCTCCCCACCTTCCCATCTTGAGCCTTCACCTGAATGACTGTAGAAGTAAGCATTCCAAATTCTTTTCTAAAATATCACATTAAAGAGTCTCTTTAGGAAATTAATAAGTGCCCAAGTCTCAAAAGCCTGACCCTCATCTGCAGTGATATGCAAACAGCACCTGGACACCCATAGTTCAGCACTCAGAAGCTGGGAAGAAATGTGAGGCAAATGTATGCAATTGCTATGCAAACAAAAGCAGTCCTGGACTAAGGGCCTCAATATTTAACCAGACAGCAGCTGTCTCTTTCAGTACAGGCCTGGCTGACAGGGGAGCTGAGTTGCCTCCTGTCAAAAGCATCCTGAAGGGTCAAGATGAGGGTATATTCTCATATCTGGCTTGCTGATGGTCTCACCTGAGAAACCTAGGAAGGGTGTCTGCAGGCAGGATAATGTTCTCTGACTAGGCTCCTTGTCCAAGTGCCAGGTTCAGTGCCAGGTGGAGAAAAGGTGATGGTGACAGGGGTGGTGGAAGCCTGGGAGAGATGATGTGGAATTGTTAGGGTTGGAAATAGCTGAGAAGATGGCAGAGTAGAGGTGAGAAAGAGGAAGTCCCTGGTAACGATGGTGATGATGGGTGAAATGGGGTTAGAGGAGACGGTAGCATGGCACTAAAGAAGGTAAGTATATATAGTGGAGGTCGTGGTAGTGGTGGTGGTCATGGAAGAGGCAACTTCAGATGTGATGATGTGGATGAAGTGGCGAAGACAGAGGTAATGCTAACAGCAGTCATAGTGGGAAGAATGGGGGAAAGGATGGCAATGAGGAGGTGAGGGTGTTAGAAATCAGGAAGAGGAAGAGAATTGGCAGTGGCAGGGAGGTGTGGGGTATTAAATTTACTGTGGTGACCAATAAGAGGTAAGGATGATGGAAAAGATGATGGAAGGGAATTGGTGAAGATGGTTTCTCAAACTCTTAAGCTCCTTGGGGGAGGTTGTTAGAGAACCATCACAACAAAAGCAGGGAAGGAGGGGAAAGGAATCTGAAGAGACAATGTCTGCTGTGATGAGGAGGAGGAGGTTTCCAAACATGGACCTAAAGAAAACTCAGAGACAACTTCTCACTTCTCTTCAGCAACATCTCAGCTACACCCAGTTCCAAGTGGCCACTGAGGTGACTGACCCAAGGTTGGAGAAATCATAGCCAATCGACCTCAGTTTCCTCTTCTGTGAAGTTGGAGGAAGTATGAAAACCAAGTTAATAAGTGAATTTGGTCTCTTGCTGGGGCAGCAGGGCCCTTATCCAGAGATCCCTGGGCTGACCAGCTGTGCATGTACAGTGGCAGGAAGTCACCTGTGGGAGTCAGGGAAGGAAGAAGTGAGTGTCAGAAAACAGAGAGCACGTGGTAACCAGGACTGGGGAGACATTGGCAAATGTCTTCTCAGGAGAACAGGCAATTGCCTCCTATCACTCCGCCATTCCTCCATGGCCCAGATCCTCTTCACTTTTCTGTCTCCCTCACCTCATTTTGGTTACTACAATGAAGATTGCCAGAGCTGTATCTCTGACGCTCTCCTCACAGTTCAAGTTCCCTCCGGGGAGGTGACACCATAAGCCAGCTACAGAGTGAACTTGTTTAGTCCACATGCTCTGGAGTCAGACTCCAGATAGCTGTGTGACCCTGGACAATATGCTTAACCTCTTTGAGGCTCTGCTTTCTCTTCTATAAATTAGGAATAAAAATATCTACCATAAAGGTTGTAGTATGGGTGTCTATAACAGTTTAGTCCAGCTAACTTCAACTCAAAGAACTGGTAGCTGTTCTAAGTCACGCAGGCACAGGGCAGACACTTCAGGAGTTGACTGTGCCAATATCATTTATTCTTTAGCCTAAAAAGCAGTAGTCACAGGAGAGAGGGCCTCTCCAAGACCTGTGGCTTCTGACAGCTGCAAGGTACAGCAGCTCCTTCTGGTGGAACCTGCACTTGCACGTATTGTCCTGCAGATGACGCACCTCCTCCACAAGCCAGGGATCCATGGAGGGCCAGACTGCCCCAGGGAGAAAACACTTTCCCAGGATTGTGAGCCACTCTGCAATCCCTGTGCTGCACTAGGATGAAGGGGTGAGAGAGGAGGAAGCATAGACCTCTGGCCAGAGCTGCTTTGGGAGGCTGGAAGAGGGGCAGAGAGATGCAATCAGTTATTTGTGGCGCTCAGAGGTTCTAAGTCTTTCACTCTGGCTGCAGATTTGCGGAGGACTGGCCATTAGCTTAGGGCAGAAGAGCCATCAGGGTTCCCCTAAAAGCATCTCTGGGCAATTCCACACCCTTTTCTTTGTTTTGGAATCCCTCCTCACACATACACACTGTGGTCCAGCATGATTCACTGTGAGTGGCCCAGCCAGTGGCCCATGTTTGCCTAGGGTGGCCTGAAGAGAACGGGACTTGGCAGTCACCTTTCCTGTCTGTCAGCCTCCTCCCTAGGCCCACAAACCATAGAGGTGCACACCAGGATGCTGCTGTTCCCATCAGCAGAGGCTCTGCTCTGAGTCACACAGGCCATGAGCAGTGACGACACAAGCCGTGCCCTCCTGCCACAGGGCCAGTGTCAGGGCCAACAGGGCCATTTATGATGCACACTAAATGCCAATCTGAACAGGTGGAACTAGGGACGTGTCTGAGCCAGAGAAGGAATGCAATGAAGTCTAGGTTGGAGGGCTCTGTGTGTGGCTGGAATTGAAGGCTGCCTCTGTTTTTTCTAGCCAACAGAACTATACTGTGTGCCACAAATGTGGGTTTTAATATTTTAGTAATTTTAAAAGTAAAAAGAAACAGGTAAAATACTTACTTTACTAATATATTCATTGTTGCTTCAACATGTAATCAATAAGATAGTAAAGAGATTTTTACATTCTTATTTGGTATAAGTCTTTAAAATAAGTATATTTTATATTTTCAGCACATTTGAGTTTGACAAACTATATTTCAAGGGCTCAGTAGCCACATGGAGCAAGTGGCTCCCATATGGGACAGTGCATGTGAGACAGTCCCTCACCTTTGTTACCTCTGGTCCCCAATCTCAGTAAGTGTATGTGGACTGTCTGGCTCACAGGCTGGTGGTCTTCTGGGACCCTGAGCAGCAGTAACTAAGGGATTTAATGAGCTTCAGGCTCTCTCCTTTGATTACCCCCACAAGGGCAGCCCATGGAGCCTTCTGAAGAACTGGAACCTGCTCATAGCTGGATGGGCCGTCGACCCTTGCCAGGGAGCTCCCTTGCCACAGGAGGCTGCCAACTGGTGTAAGCTCCACAGGATAGAGTGCTCAGAAGCCCTCTTCAAACCAGTCCTCAGGAACTCAGGCACAAAGCTGCACTACCAGAGCTCCTTGCCCTAGCCCACAGCCCCACCTGAGGCTGGGAATGGCCTCCTGCCCTGCTTGAGCGGAGGGATTTTGTACAACTATAAGGGAAGTTAATAGTATCTGCGGAGTAAAAGAAGAGGGTACAGAAAGAGGTCCAGGAAGGCAACAGTATGGGCAAAGGTCTGAATGTGGGATCTAGGGGACAGGCGATGACAGGGAGCCAAAGGAAAATTAGGGGAGAAAGAGAAAGGAGCAGCTATTGGCCTTGGAGGTGTGTGTGTGTGTGTGTGTGTGTGTGTGTGTGTGTGTGTGTGTGTGATGCATGCTAAATGCCAATCTAAACAAGGTGGAATCATGGACGTTCTGAGCCAGGGAAGGAATGCAATGAAGTCTGGACGGGAGACATTTGACTGGAGCCCATACAGAAAGGACCAGGAAGGAAGAGCTGAGTAAGAAAGTAACCTCTGGGGTGATTATACATGGGATGAAGGGCACTTGTGACCTCCTGTGTTTGGCTCTCGTGAGCTCTGCTAGGTTAGGGCCTTCATGCAGAGTCTGCAGAGAAAAGTGGGCCAGAGGCTTTAAGGTGGGCAACCCAAGAGTTTCCAGGCATCCTCTGCATGTCTCTAGGAGGGCCTGCCAGCTTTCACTAAGGGATTCCAATGGCTACTGTGGCTGTGCGTTGGGTAGGGTTTTGCTCCTCACTCACCTTCTACTCTGGATTCCAGAGTCTGAGGGCTAAGCAGTGAGCCCTGGGTTTCTGCAAAGCCAACATATTCACAGCCCACTGCAGACCATGCAGGGCATTTGTGAGCATCCCTTTGGCAGATAGTGCCTTGTGCTAAAATGTGCCCAGAATGAGCTGGATTTCACTCCTACCTCTCCCGTGGCTGAGACCCAGCACGTAAACTACATGGCCACGCATTGCAGTCCTCTATGACTCCCAGCGTTGAGGGAAACTGCCAAAGTGGTAAGTCATGCCTGAAAAGCACAATGAGATCACCCCCACCTCCCTCAGAGCCATGAGGGAACAGGATGGAGGGGAGGTTCGGGCAGGGTGAACTGCCTCGCCTAGGGAATCAGAGCAGCAGTGTGCCAGGCTACAAAGATGACCACATCTTGTCTCCTCGGAGCCAAGTGAACACAACTCTAGAAGACAGGCAGGACAGAGGGTAGAGTTCTACTAAACAAACAAACAAACACAGGCCAAAACAGTTTAAGTGCCTCAGCGGGCACAGTTAATAACAAAATGGTGGGGATGAGAAGCCAAGTCACAGGGCAGTGAAGAGGCACCAAGCAAACCTAGGGATTGTCCTGGCCCTGATCTTGGGCACTCACTTCTCCTTTCTGAGTTTGTTTATCTGAGTTAACATGAAGATAACTAGGGCTCTTCCCCAGATTAAAGATAGCACTGTTTAGAGAGTGTTCAGTGACAGTGACAGAAACTGGGACTAAGACCCCAATTTCTTGCAGGGAAAGATGTGGACTCCTTAAAGGCCCACAATAGATGAGGAAGTCTAGGATGTTAGAGAGTTGTCGAAGTACCAGACCTGCAGACCAAAAGAAAGTGGCTCAGAAAGTTGTGCCCAGCCCCCTTTCAGGACCAGTTGAGCACGGCCTGCTGAGAGTCCCAGGGCAGCCCCGGCCAATGACTCCTTGAGGTCATGGGTCAGGATCTCTCCCCCAATTTGGGGCAGCTCTGCAAGGCCATCTGGAGCCATCTCAGCAGTGCAGCTGCCCCTCTGCCCACCTCTGCTTCCTTCACTGTGAGAGGCAACCCCACTCACATCCCTGAGGGTAAATCCATCCCTGAGTGCTTCCCAGGTATAGTATTCCTTTCTTCTGGCTGCTGTAACAAATCAGCACAAACTCTGTGGCTTAAAACCACACTCATTTATTGTCTCTCGGTTCTGTAGGCCAAAGGTCTGCAATCAGCCTCCAGCGTGGCAGCGGGCTGGCTCTTTGGGGGCTCTAAGGGAGAACCTGTTTCCTCACCTTTTCTGGCTTCTGGGGGCCTGCTCATTCCTTGGCTCGTGGCCCCTTACTACATCACCCCAACCTCTGCTTCCACTGTCATATCTCTTACTTCCTCCTCTGAAATTCTCATCTCCTCTTGTAAGGACCCTTGTGGTTAAATTTAGGGCTCACCCAAATAATCCTGAATTCTCCACCTCATGATCCCTAACTTAATCACATATGCAAAGTCCCCTTTGACATTTAAGGTATCCCCAGGTTCTGAGGATTAGCATGTAGGCATTTTAAAGGGACAGGGAGAAGCTTTTCAGCTTATAACATCAAGGGGCCAAACCAAAGAAAGTAGCCTTTTATCTTAAGCTGGAAGGCCAGATGACAGTCCGATTCCATCAAAGAACAGTGGGAGGGGTCTATGAAGAGGACTGCCTCTGGAGGCAGTGAGACCTAGGTCGTGAGGTATCTAGCTACCAGGAGGCTTATGCAGGCCTAGAAGTCTTTGAAATCCAGGAATGCCTGCATTCTTTTTTCTGTACCCCTAAATGTTCCTCATTTTGTGAAGGCTTGGCTGCTCCAGCCCACTCAGAACAGCTGCCTGCTCTCTGGCCTCCACCATGGTCCCGGTGCCTCCATTGGTGCCTGCCCCCAGCCTGCTGCATGAATTTGTCTGCAACTTCTTTCTCATTTTCTCACCCTTTGATACCACCATGGGGGTCTGTTCCCCTGGAGAGCAGAAGCCTCGTCTGCTTCCAATCAATCAAATAAATGCTCCCAAAACTGGGTCACCCTGAGCTAATCCATGACTCCCAGGGAGAAAGACAAGGTGCAAGGTGTCAACCCAGTGGCCGGGCAGTTCAGTCAGAATGGGTACAGGCTGGGATGCTCTAGGGAGCCCACCTATACTTCCATCCATCTAGGCTTGGCAGCTGGAGGAGTGGTATTGTGCTGCTGCTACAGGTCCACCTGGTGGCTCTCCCTGGCTTTGAGCAACTCCCCAATCTGTTAGTAGCCCCCTTTCCCTAGCCCCAGGTACCTTCCAATAATTTTCCCATTTCCATATTTTTCAGAGTAATATACATCCTCTGTATTATCTCTTGTTCTCTCATAAGTCAGTTCTATCTGGCTTCTGCTCATTTCTCCCACAACAATGCCTTCCCCAGAGTCACCAATAACCTTGGTGCTGTCCAATCCTAAGGCTCCAGCAAGGGCTGACTTCTCTGCTGCTCTCCATCCTGCCCACTCCTTGGCTTCTTGGTTTCTCTTCAAAAGGCCATTCTGTGGCCCTAGACTGAACTTGGCCCTCACATGGGTCAGACTGGAATGCTTGGGTATGAATGTCCCAGGAACAATCCATAGCCGATCAGGGGTGGAAGTTGGCGGACAAATACTGCTTCCTGTCCCTCCATGGAACAGTTCTAAGGCATGTTTTGCATAATAGGGGGTCCCACTGGGACTGGCCAGGAGTTGCCCAGAGCTGTGGCCTGATCATTAACACACCTTTTATTGACTTGCCTCTCTACCCAGTCTCACTTCCCTGCCTTCTCCTCTGCTTCCTGGAACCACCTCCCAAACAAGTGGCTTCACCCAAATCCTTGTCAAAACGCCTGTTTTCAATCTGGTTGGTACGCACCGAAAAGTCTTAAGTTCCATTCCTGATAAAGGGCATGTACCTGGGTTGCAGATTCTATCCCCACCGCGTTGGGGCTCATTCAGGAGGCAACCAATCTCTCTCTTTCTCTGTCTCTCTCTCCCTCCCTCCCTTATTCCTTCTTTCTCTCCCTCCTTCCCATCCTCCCACTCTCTCTAAAGGAAATAGGGGAAAAGATCCTCTGATGAGGCTTAACAAAAAACAAAATAAAACAAAAACACACACCTGTTTTTGTAGAAACCAAACTAAGGCAGCAACAGATCATGTTACTCTTTCCACTGCCAACCAAGAGACCAGGCTCCTTTGCTCAGTCTCCAAGGCCCTTGATGGTCCTAATGTGTCTGCCTCTTCTGTATCACTTATCCCCCTTTCCAGCCTAGTGCTCACCAGCACCATGCACCACACACAGCAGCTTTGTCTCCCGTACACACTCTGCCCCTGCCTGTGCCTGGGGTGCCCTTGTACCTTTCTACTTTATGCTCAATCAGCATTTTGTCTTGACGGCCTTCCTTTGTGACTGGGGAGACAAATCTTGAACTTCTGCCTAGTTAGCATACTCTGAAGTCAGCTACGAGGAAGAAGTAGCTAGGATGGAATAGACTGTTGGCCCAGAGTGAGACCTTGTCCTACAGAGGCTGCTGTGCCACAGCTTCCCTCCCTCCAAGGCCCTGCAGGCAGGCAGGAAGCCCTGTACCCTTGCCCAGTGATCAGCTTGCCCTGTGTTAACCTAAAAAATAAAAAGTTCTTTCAAAGTGAGAGGCAAACAGAAGAACAGCTATTCTGTGCCATGGCTGGTATGTCTCAGTAGATGGAGCATTGGCCCATGCACCAAAGGATTGCTTGCAGGTTCAAACCCTGGCCCCAGTCAGGGTGCATGCAGGAGGCAACCAATCAATGTGTGTCTCTCACATCAATGTTTCTCTCTCTCTCTCCCACTCTCCCTCTAATAATCAATAGAAATTCTCCAGTGAGGATTTTTTAAAAAGCTACTCTGAGATGCAATGAATCAGCAGAAGCCCAAATAGTGCTGTGTTTAGGAGATGAATATTTATGAGAGGAGAAGGAGAACATCAGTAGAAGGAAGACATTTTTTGTGTGTGTGTGCAAATAACATACATACTGTGTTAATTCTAAGCAATGATGTTGATTTTTAGTCCAGAAGTTATCAGATAGTCAAATAACTGTTTTCCTTTGCAAAAACTTTAAATATATTTAATGTTGATAGTATTACAGATATCTCCCATTCCCCCCCCCCCCCCGCCGCCTTGCCCCTTTCTTCCCCCTTCTCTCAGCCCCTCACCCTGAAAAAAATTTTGGACACAGTATTTCCCTAAAGCCCAGTCAAAAGGTTATTTTGTTTAAACATTCCAAGGTTTGAGGTATCCAGCTCCATTTTAAAGTGGCTCCATTTATAGTATTGTTTACAACTGGCTAAAAAAAAATGAAACTTGCATCTCTTCCCAATTCTGCATTCACTGACATCAAGTGGGTATCTTGAAATCAGCCATGGTGAGAGTATTTACACCATGGAAATTGGCATATGCTACAATTCAAGGATTTAGTTTTCTTCAGGCAGCCACTACTGCTTTTGTCCTCATCCTTGCTCCCCACAAGATGTGGCTCTGGATGTGATGAAATCCACACAATGTTTGTGGGTTTATAGCACAGATCCCAGATCTAAGCTTCCTTTAGAATCAGGGCAGAATCAGCTTGGGGGAGGTATGTCAATTGGGCAGGATAATGCCAAGATGGATGTGGATGGAGCAGGCACCAGAGTGCAGCTAGGTGAGGTGGAAACCAGAGCAAAAAGGAACTGGGAGTGTGTGTGTGTGTGTGTGTGTGTGTGTGTGTGTGTAGAAAAGGGGGAAAAAGCAAGAGAGAGAGAAGGGAAAAAGGGAGAGATAAAACAAACAAAAAACACAGAGGGAGGGAAGAAGACAGAGTAAGACAAAGTAAATAGAAACAGAGGCAGAAACAGAGAAAGACAGCAATGGCAAAAGCCAAGGGCAAAAATAGAAGAATTCAGTGACAAAAGTGAAAACAAGGAGTGATGGAAAAGACAATTCGCATCATGACAGGGCCTGGGAGGTGACCAGGCCCATACCCAGCTGACAGTGAGACCTGCTGCTACAGCATTCAAGCTTATTCCATGGGACAGCTTTCAAGAGAAGCCAGAGAATCAGGTCTCCCCCACAACCCCAGCCACCAGCCACAGTGGGAATACTTCCTTAGGTGCCAATCATCTACCAGATTAAAAAATGCTGTTTGATTGCTTCTTCCATTTAGGCACTAAATCCCTCAGCAATTCAGTAATGCATTGTCCAATTACTCACGTGATGAGCAATTTTACATTAGGTAAAAAAAAATTTAGGCAAGTCAATTGCTAAGTGATTTGATTGTTTCTGAAGGAAATTTCCTCCTAGGGCTTTATTCTCCCTTCTTAATCAGTGGTGAAGGGACAAGAAGATCTAGAGTCTGCCTAGTGGCTCTCCTGGCTGAATTCAGTACATACATGAGGTTAGGCTCCTCAATTTACACCCTGCCCCTTGCTTGGCCATGTACTGAAGTCAGCTTATACTGATGCAAAAAAAAACAAAAAACACAACAACAAACAATTTGTAAATCTTTTCCCAATTCTGCATTCAGTGGCACATGTTGGCAGTTTGAAATTGGTCATGTGCCCTGACTGGGAATCAAACCGTGACCACCTGGTTCATAGGTCAAAGCTCAACCCCTTCCTTCCTCCTTTCCTCCCTTTCTTTCTCCCTCCCTCCCCATAACCTGGGCCCTTACTCCCTATCATCCAATTAGCCCACAGAAAACAGCTAAATATAGTCCCTTGTTCCTTGGCATCTACCAACCAGTAAAAACTGTCCATGCTCTTTCATTGCTCAGCTGTGTCATTCTAGTCATGAGCCATCTGTTGCTCCTGGAACCTCACTAGGTTGCTTTCCAGCCCATTTTTGTTAGGGTCTACATTGAGAGAAAAGTAGTTTGAGGAGACCAGTTTAGAAAATGTGAGACCAGCATGGACTTTGGAAAGACTAGTGTTCAAATCTTAGTTTCACCACCTCCTAGTGTGTGACCTCAGGCAAATTATTTAACTTCCCTGAGCCTCATGGTCCTTGTCTGCACAGTAGGGCTAATATTGCATGGGTCACTGAACTGCTGGGATGGTCAACTAGCATAATAGGTGTAAGCTTTTAGCTTGTTAACAGTTCACTCCTTCCCATCACACATTCTTTGCTTGTCCCACAGTAGAACAGAAGTCCTAAAATTATGCCTACCCAGAAGTTCTGTAAAATCAGTAGTTTGTTATGGACAGAGTATCTGTCCCTATGTCCTGACTCCAACAGTCAATGTGCTTCCTGGAAAACCAGACACACACACACACACACACACACACACACGGGCATGTGCACATCTGTCCACTTAGGGTGCAGGCGCATAGGCCATAGGCTAACTGGGGCAGGAGGAATATGCAGGGAGGCGGGGAGCATGCAGTGCCCCCTCACCCCTAACATCCTCCACCAGCCTGCCTCTGCACTGTCCTCCTGGGCAAGATGGACCCTGTGTGTGAAGAGGCTTTAGTGCCCTCTGCTGACAACAACACTACCTGCAACCCACATTCAACTCAATAGAGCCTGTGTGGCAAGCACTGGGTGCCTGGGGGACTTGCCTCCTTTTAGCGTGGGAAAAAGGAAAACCAGAAGGGAGGAAGAGAACAGAGATGGAGGTTGAAAGAGCCTCTTCTGTCTTCAAAGCCACCAGGGTGGAGGATCCAGCTATGTGTCCACTCTGAGCACAGCAGCTGCTTACAGAAGATTCACCCCCTCAGATGCTCATACGGACCCTCTGAAGACCTCACAGGGACACAGCCAGCCCCAGGGGGTTCCTAGGCTCTGGCTGTGATGCCTGTAAGTCCCACAACAGAACTATACCCTGGTCCAGGGAGATTTTTCTACCACCTCTGGAAGGGCCAAGGCCCAGATGTGGAGGCAGGAGAACCTGATGGTAAAAAATGTGGACTTGGGAGCCACATAAACTTGGGTTCCTAACCTTTTCAAGCCTCTGCATTCTTATCTTCAAAATGGATGGAAATAATACAGTTGCTGTGGGAATTAAATAAAAAATTGCAAGTGCACAATAAATGCAGCTATTATTATTACTGCTATTGTCTCCCTTTCCATGGGCTTCATGAGGGGTGAAGGACACAGTGTGGTCAGAACTTCTGCAGCTTACCTGGTACCCTAGGAGGTGGAGGGATGGTGGAGTCATCATATTCCTGGTCTTTGTAGAAGGCCATAGGGTCACTCAGTCAGATACCTACCATAAAAAAGGGTTGAGACGGCCTGGTGGGCACTAACCCTCTTTCTCCTCGGTGGCTCTTCCCTGCTCCCCAGGATCTGCCCTCCTGGGCTAGGCTGCCTCTTCAGGATGTGCATCTGGCCTCACATGGACAGTGAGGCCCTTCTCTGTGACATTTAGACTTAGAGTCACTGAGAACCAGATCTGTCTTGTGACAAAACCTTCACATTACAGCACTTGGATGTCAGTGGCCATCAATTCTGTCTTGTGGAACCAATCAGTCTGCAGTGAGAGGAAAGAATGAGATAGGAATAGAAAATGAGTGATTGAAGGGGTTTTCATGGCTCACACACCCCTGGTTCCAGATGCCACTCATGCCCACCTGTGTCACCACCCCTCCACCAGGTGAACTACTAGACTCCTACTCAGCTTCTGTGAGGTGTTCCAAGATCCTTGCAGTAAGCCCCCACTTCTGCTCAAGTGTGTATGAGTTTGGCTTCTGTTACTTGCAAGCAAAGGGACAAGGACGTGCTCCTCAACTCTTTGGTCCCCTGCTTCTTCTCTTCATCTTCACTCACAGATGTCCCCATCCTACATTTTCCACACACTCCCTAACCATAAGAAGTCCAAAGCTGTTTTTTTTTTCTTTTTGCTTATAAGAAATGTTTTCTCAAGTGTAACATGTTTATTATAGTCTCAGTTTGTTGGAGTATAAACATGAAATTGTTTTCTAACAACTACCCTTCTTACCCAGTGGCAGGGCTCTGTGTGACATAGTAGCTGCATTGATCAAGTCCCCTGCATTCCCATCTGTTAGAACAGTCTCGGTCAGTAAGCAAGACTTGTTCCTGTTCCCCTCCTCCAATCAATCCCACCTCTGCTCAGACAGACTGTGGTCGCCCTCCCCCTCTCTCTTCTATGGATCTCTGGGACTGGGGACTAGGAGAGGGACTGGAGTCTCATGAAATTGTCCTCTCCTGAGTGAATTGTCACTGCTTCTCTGGCTACTCCAACTGTTCTCTGTTCAAAAGCTGAGTCTCTCTGGAGGGCCTGTGCATCCTTTGAAGTGAGGTTCTCTTGGGTGGGCTCCAGCATCGCAGCTGAGTGCAGCTCTATCTATAGTGCTCTCTCTGCCTCCTGTGTGTCTCCTATTTCCCCTTTCCCCTACTCAGGCAGCTCAAGGTATATCACAGAGTCCCCAGACGAAGCAGACATCCACCATGCTAGTCTTGCCTTAAAATAAATTTCCTGTGGAGAGTAGCTTCTGCCAGTGACACGACAGTTGCTCCCCCTTTTCCCCACCCCTTCGGCTCTTACACTACCACTGGGTGTCCAGGTTGACAGAGAAGAGCCAGTGCAATCCTCTTGCCAGCCCTACAGAAGGGAGATGTGTGAATCTCTTACTATAGGGACATAGGGGCCCTGATGTCTTCATATTCAGTTTTGGATCTTAGCTGCCTTACAGAACAGGAGAAAAAGTGCCAAGCAACATCCTGTGATGCTGGCACAGGGCTCCCCTCCTCTCAGAGCCCAGCCAAACTAATCAAAAAGAAAGGAAAGCTAATTCTCAGTCCAGAAATGCAGAGTCCGTGGGAAATGTGCAAGATGCAGACCTAAGGGAGACCCAAGGACTGACTCGCAACTTCAGTTTCTGAGAGAGCAACACTGTACCAGGAAAAGCAAGCAGATGGGATGCTGGTAGCATTTGCTTACTGCCCCCAAATTTGGAAGGCAGGGGGTAGGACATGAGCTTACAGAGAATATGCCATTTGCATATTCAGTGCTGTGGATCAACAGCCTGTGGAAAGATTGACAGGGAGGCCTTGGGGTGCATATGGTCACTAATTCAAGTAGATAATGGGGGGAAGCTCTCCCTAAATCAGCTTCTCCCTGATTCCACATTTCTCCTGTCTGAAAGGGTGGGTGCAAGTCTTGTCCTGGCTACATAGACCCTGCCTGTGTCCCACTGGGCCTGTCCCAGCCAACTCCCAACTAGACCCCCAACTAGATCCCTGAGCTGGTCATGGCACTGGAAGTATCTACTTGAGTGGAAAAAGAAGAACAATGCACGCACGCAACCTGCAGCCAGGTGGACTCACAAGTCAATTCTAGATGAGTTGAAGGGATGTATGTCACAGGCAATTTGTGCCCATGGCCAACTGGTGACATGAGTTTGTATTAACCAGTCCATTAGTCTAAAATGTGATAGGACAATTGGAAAAACACCCAGGTGGATGGTAAACTAAAGGGAATCCACTTGGGGAAAGTAATAAGAATTTACAAACACCCATTTTTAAAGAAAAAGTCACAAACAGGAAACACACACATGCACATACACTTGCAAACTCATGGGGTCTTTGAAAAGACCGCATCATGAAGGGGGAAGACTGTGTCCCGGAAAGGGCAGAGGAAAGAATCCTTTGAAAAGATTTTTCACAGCAACACAAATAACTTTCAGACCACATCTGTTTTGTACTCACTTCATTTCATTAAAATGTGAACTCTTGAGGAAAAAAAAAGAGATTTGAAAATCAAGATGGAAAGAATGAAATGAGAAGATGGTTGGCTAACAGGCAGGTAGAAATCAAAAGCAAACCATGTAAGAGCAAGAAAGGCTGCAGATTTAAAATTGCTTTATGATGGTAAAAAAACAAAAAACAAAAACAGAACAGAAACTACAGAAAACCGAGTTGTTACGTGTGAAGAACAGATAGGAGTTCTTTGAGAATGCAGGGGAGAGCCCAAAGGAAAAACTAAGGGGTGGGGGGAGCACAACAGACAGCAAAGGAGAAACCAAACAAGTGAAACAAAACAAGAATCAAAGAAGAGAGAAGACAGTGTTTCTGAGCTGATAAGAAAGCCTGTAAAGTTAAAAGTACTTTTTTTTTTTTACCTAAGTCAAATTAATAAAAAGAAACAAACTATTATAAATACTATGTAGGTTTTGTCCATTTGAAGGGTAAAGAAATAAGAAACAATCCACATTTCTGAAAATGTGTGATTGGAAGAGAGATTCCATGGAATGTTGGGAAGTGCTTATGTTGGAGGGGGAAGCTTCTGTCAAAACAAACTTGATAAATGCTGAATGAATGAAAAAAGAACAAAATCTTATATTGAAGCTTTGGGGGGGGTTAAAATGTTTGTATATCTTGCTTGATATTAGCAAGCATAGATTTCCAAATTTATTTAATGATGAACCCCTTTTCCATCTGTGCACTCATTGGAATGTACTTTGGGAACCACTCTTATACAGAATTTTGAGAGATCACAGTTTATCCTAAAATTTCAACAATCTTCAGGGGCTATCAGCATGAAGACCACAGAAAGACTTTCCTAATGTCAAAATTTAGAATACATGCCATTCATTGATCCACCTTTGGCGGGAGGGGAGGGAGAGATGCTCAGAGATGCACTCTTAGAATGCAGGAATAAAACAAAAAAGCAAAACTATAGTAAACAAAAACTATAGTAAACAAAGTATGGAGAAGTTGTTGTAATAAAACACCTGGAAGTGAATGTTAAAAACTTGTCAACATCCTTCCCCTGCCCAAGAGGCTGACCCTCACAGACCATCTCTGGGCTGGAGACTCAGGGCTGAAAGGAAAATAAAGCTAGTATTTCCTTCCTACTCCTTCCCGACTTTAGTGACCGCTTTCTGGCAGTGGTGGGACCCCCAACACAGCTCTCACCTGGACCCATTCTCCAACACTCCAGCTCTCTCTGGGTTCCAGTCACACTGGTTCCTTCCCTGTTCTTGCAGCTCTGAGAATGGCTTCTGGTTACTGCTAGTCCCAGTGCCTCACCATAGCCCTTCACTTTATCCACATTCAATAAGCAGACCCTCATTAAAGTCTCTTTATCTAAACCATCTTGGGTGAATGTTTCTTGCCAGGATCTGACTTACACACTTCTCATGTCTTTTTGTAAAGCTAGAACAACCCTGATACTAAAACCTGACAAATTACACAAGAAAGACAGAATGGATAAATGAGTCCTACACTAGTCTCACTTATATAGATGTAAAGCCCTAATACAAATATAATCAGATCAAGTCCAAAGTAAATCCAATAGTACAGTAACAGATCACACCATAAGCACACATTACTGGAATGCAAGGATGATGCTATATGAAAACTGTAGTGAACTGATTAACCACAGAAATAAGTCAAAGAAGAGAAAGAGTATTTTATATGCTGTATTGATGTTTGGTAAATGTCAACAACCATACCTCTAGTGAACTGGAAATGATAAAAACATATTAAGTCTCAAACCCACATCCAACACCAAAAGAGTCAAATGCAAGAAGCATCTCCATTAAATATAGGAACAAGACAAATATCTCTATCTTATATTCAATATTGTTCTAAAGATCCTAGCTAATGAAATCAGACAGAAAAAAATATAAAAAGAGGAGAACAAGCTATAATTATGTGGAATATAATTATCATTTTAGAAAAACTAGGAAAAATACAAAATTATCAAAATAGAAGACACTTAATAAGTGGTCAGTTATATAATGACTAGAGGCCCAGTGCACAAAATTTGTGCACCTTGAAAGGAACTGTAGGCCACAAGGCTGCAGTGGGCACAGGGGCAGGTCTTAGGCCATTCTCCATGCCCCTGCCTTGAGCATTCTGCCTCAGATCCTGGTCTTGTCTCCTGGCAGCTCTTCCCACGGACCACTCCCATGCACTGACAGTGCCGGCCCCACTTACATCCACTGATGGTGTACAGTGATTGGAGCCAGCGCCAGCAGCGGGTGCAAGTGGGGCCAGAGCCGTCAGTGGGTGCAAACGGTGGCTGCTGCCCTGATTGCTCTTTAGGAGAAGGGGGAGGTGGAGAAGCCCTGGGGGGCAATTGGGGTTGGCAGCCACCACTCGCACCTGCTGACAGTGCCAAGTGATCGGGGCCAGTACTGGGTGCAAGTGGTGTATCTGGTGCCAGCAGTGGGTTCCCATGGTTCCCACGAGGCCAGCACCAGCACCAGCAGTGAGGGCACTGGGTGGGACTGCAGCACGTAGGAGTAAAGACTTTTCAGTAACCACCAGAGGCTCACCCCGATGACAGCAACCCCCCACCTTGGTCTGGTGCCCCCCGCTCAACTGTTCCACCATCCCGCTGTGGCTGACACCCACCATATTCTGCATTCTGCCACCTGCTGCCCTTGCCCACCATGTTCCGTGTGCACCCCCTGTTGGTCATCGCATGTAATAGCGTCCAGTTGTTCAGTGGTTCCACTGTTCATTCTATTTGCATATTAGCCTTTTATTATACAGGATTATTTAAAAAAAATAGTATATTTTCCACTTCCTAATAACCTGTTAGAAAACATGATTTTAAAAGTGATGTATTAAAGAAGCCAAGGTGGTGGCTGCCTTGCACAACAATTTCAAAACTGCAACTAAAAGACAAAACGTCTATCACCCAGAACCACAGGAGAAGCTGGCTGAGAGGAAGTTCTGCAACTAGACGGGAAGAGAAAAGAGCACTGAGACATACACAAGCACTGAAAAGCTGGCGTACAGAGGTGTGCCAACTGGGCTAATGGCAAGCGACAAGGCGCTGCGGTTTTCAACTCGAAGGGAAACAAGCTCCTGAATACTCTGAATTCGTTTCTGGGGAGATGCTGGTGACCTAGACTCCTACTGGGAGAAGCTGGATGGTCTGCCATTGAGTAGGAAAGTGAGGGTAGCTGCCTTGCAGAGGCATGCATAGCAATCATTGTTCACTGCGCAGTAGCGCAGGATGTGGGGGACTTGGAAATGTGGAGAAGCATAAACGGCTGAGTAGCAGCCATTGCTGTTTGCCACACCCTATATGCTCAAGCCTAGTGACTCTTCGTGACCCCACCCCGCACAATCTGAAAACCCACCTGAGCTACACACAGCGACATTTGTATATAAATTGCCTGCACTTTCGCAGCTTAATCTAAACTACAGGTCTGGTCAGACCAGAAGCAATCTGCAGACCTCACTGTAGCTCCTGCTGGGTCACCTCAGACAGTAGCTGACCTGCACCCCATTGGAGACCCAGAAGCTAGTGTATCTAGAGGTCAGTGTGAGATGACACCAGAATTCAACTACTCACATCCATGAGTGACACATTCAAGAGGCAGATTCAGTGAACACCTAAGCCCCACTGAAGCAAGTCTGGCCCCATAGGTGTGTCTCCAGCACAACAGTTCTTCCACTCCATCAACACAGGGAAGCAGCAAAATGCTGAGACAAAGAAACATGTCACGAATGAAAGAAATGAAAGAAAGCAGACTATCAAACATAGAGTTCAGGGCCACATTTATAAGGTTACTCAAGAATCTTCTGAAAACTAACAAGAAACTTGATTAGACCTCCAAGGAGCTTAGTGAGACCTTCAAGGACCTTAATGAGAATGCCAAGAAAATGGAAAAGAACCAGACAGAATTAAACATACACTGTCTGAAATAAGGAATACACAGAAATTCAATGGTAGATCAAAGCACTCCAAGATCAAACCAAAGATCTGAAATATAAGGAGACAAAAATCACCCAACCAGAAAAACAAAAAGAAAAAAGAATCCAAAAATATAAATGCAGTGTAAGGAGCCTCTGGGACAACTTTAAGCATACCAACATCAGAATTATTGGGGTGCCAGAAGAAGAGAGAGAGAGAAATATTAAAAACCTATTAGAAGAAATAATGACAGAAAATTTTCCCTATCTGGTGAGAGAAATAGACTTACAAGTCCAGGAAGCACAGAGAACCCCAAACAAGAAGAATCCAAAGAGGACCACACCTAGACACATCATAATTAAAATGCCAAGAGCAAAAGACAAAGAGAATTTTGAAAGCAGCAAGAGAAAAGCAGTTAGTTACCTACAAGCGAGTCCCCATATGACTGTCAGCAGATTTCTCAACAGAAACTATGCAGGCCAGAAGGGAGTGGCAAGAAATATTCAAAGTGATGAACAGCAAGAACCTACAACCAAGATTACTCTACCCAGCAAGGCTATCATTCAGAATTGAAGGTCAGATAAAAAGCTTCACAGACAAGAAAAAGCTAAAGGAGTTCATCACCACCAAACCAGGATTATATGAAATGCTGAAGGGTATTCTTTAAGAAAAGCTAGAAGAAGAAAAAGCTAAAGATAAAAACTATGAATAACAAAATGACAGTAACTACATACCTACCAACAGGTGAATCTAAAAATCAAGTCAATGAAAAATCTGATTAACAGAATGGAGTGATGAATATAATAAAATCAGCGACATAGGAATGGAGTGGGCTAACAATTCTCAGGGGGAAGAGGGTGTGAGGGGTACAAGAAGAAATTGGACAAAAATCTTACATCTATGGATGAAGACAGGGTAAGGGCATGGGGCGGGGTGGGGAATCGGGTGGAAGGGAGCTATGGGGGGGGGGAGGAACACTTGTAATAATCTGAACAATAAAGATTTATTTAAAAAACACTTGCAAAAAAGGTGATGTATTAGTCATACACTGTGACATATCAAATAACTTTAGTGGTTTAAAACAACATTTATTATCTCACAGTTTCTGTGGGTCAGGAATCAGGTGCGAACTAGCTCAGTTCTCTGTTTCAAGTTTTCTCACAAAGTACAATCAAGTTAGCGGAGGCTGTGGTCTCAGCTGAAGATTCAAGTGGGAAGCCAACTCACATGGTTGTTGACAGAATTCCACTCCTTGTGGTTGTTGGGCTGAGGGCCTCAGTTCCTTACCTCAGGGTCTTCCCATAATGCAGCTCACACATGGTAGCTAGTTTCTTCAGAGCAGGCAAGTGAGGGTAGAGAACGGGAGAGTTCTAGCAAGACAGAAGTCACAGCCTGCTATCACCTAACCTCAGAAGTAATATCCCATCACTTTTGCCACATTCTATTCATGAGAAGTAAGTCACTAAGTCCATCCCACACATAGGAAGTAGGGATTTCATAAAGTAATAATTACCAGGGATACTAGGGAGCCATATCAGAGGCTGCCTAATACAGATGCCATTGCTCCAGTTCCTGGAGGAGCACCAAACACTTATATTCATCTATGAAATAAAGCTTCACTGAAGAACAATAAAAAACCACCTTAAAATAGAAGAGTATGCCATGTTCTTAGATGAAAATATTCAATGTTGCAAAAAAGTGGATTATCTCAACATTAAGTTACAAATCTAATCCAATTCCAATAAGGATGTTTAAGCTCTTTTACTTTTCTTATTAATTTTTAAAAAGACTTCAATATTTAGTGTCCTGACCAGCAATTCAAACACTAAAAGCAAGGCATGTGGGGTTTTTCTTACTCAGAAAAACAAACAAACAAAAAGCCCAAACATGAAAGCAAACAAACAAAAATTCCCTACAAGAGAACCAAGATGGCGGCATAGGTAAAACACCTATCTTACCGTCATACTCAGCAATTTTAATACTACAACTTAACGAAAGAACAAACACCTTCCAGAATCACCAGAAAGTTGGCCGAGTGAAAATTCCACAAATAAAAGTGAAAATAAGACACTGTGACTCGGAGGAGCGGCAGCGGACAGCGTTGAAAGATTCACGCAGAGAGAGGTTTGGAGCGCACGCCAGCGGAGAGGGTGGGAGGTTGAACACCGGCCAATTTTCTCGAACGGGGAGACAAAGACGTCCCACTGGACTGATTCTCCAGCTCTGGGCGAAGTCCAGGGAACCAACCCACTATCATATAGGGTGAAAACTGGACAGTGGAAGGGCACGCCGAAGCTTGGGTGCTGCAGGGGTCTGCCGGCTTGTGGAGAAGGCAGCTTGCTCGAACAGGTCGGCTGCACAGAGAGTGCTCTGTGACTTGCTATCTCATTCGGGAAACCATCAGACTGCTTTGTTTTACGACCCTGGGTGAGACATTGGGCGTGCAGACTCATTTGGGGAGAGTCTGAATTCCCCGGCAGCCGGTGGAGCTCGGCAGCATTTCTCTCTCAGAGGTGCTGGCAGCCATTGCCCCTGGCACAGAGTCCCTGGGGCCGCATAGAGCGGAGCTAACGCTGTCTGCTTGGCCCAGAGACTCCGCCCATCCAACCTGAGCATGGCTGAGCTTCACAGACAATTGGCCTGGAGGTCAACCCCTCCAAGTGCTAACAACGATTAACCTGAGCTTAACTTCAGCAAGACTGTGCAACCCATATCCACCTCAGGTAACTGGGGAGGCTGAGCCACTGTCCCTAGGAGGAAGTCTACCTCACAAAGCTAATTGACCAACTCAGGGAAGCAGCCACCATGCAGAGACATGGAAAGAAATCAGATGTGAAAGAAATGGAGGAAAAAAAACGACTGGACATGGAATTCAAAACCACGGTTATTGGGTTTATCAAGAGGCACCAACAAAAGGTCGAGGCCTATAAGGAATTAAGCAAGACCACAAAGGAAATAAATGAGTCCTACAAGGAAATGAACAAGACCCTCAAGGATATAAAGGAGACCTTCAAGGAAATGATCAAGACCAACGTGGAAATGAATGAGTCCTACAAGGAAATGAAGGAGACCCTCAAGGATATAAAGGAAACTCTCAAGGATATGAAAAAGGACCAACCAGAAATTAAGCATACACTGACTGAAACGAAAAATATTACACAAAGACCTAAAAGTACTCTGGAGCATCCCAAGAACCAAGTTCAAGATTTGAAATGCAAAGAGGTAAAATCCACTCAGCTGAAAAAGCAAGAAACCAAAAGAATCAAAAAAATGAAGACAGTGTAAGGGGCCTCTGGGACAACCTCAAGCATACCAACATCAGAATTATCGGGGTGCCAGAAAAAGAGAGAGAGCAAGACAATGGAAACCTATTTGAAGAAATAGTGACCGAAAACTTCCCACACCTGATGAAAGAAATTGACTTAGGATTCCAAGAAGCGCACCGAACCCCAATATATAGGAACCCTAAGAGGACCACACCAAGGCACATCATAATTAAAATGCCAAGAGCAAAAGACAAAGAGAGAATATTAAAAGCAGCAAGAGAAAAACAGATGGTTACCTATAAGGGAGCACCCATACGATTGTCAGCGGATTTCTCAACAGAAACGATGCAGGCCAGACGGGAGTGGTAAGAAATATTCAAAGTGATGAACAGCAAGAATCTACAACCAAGATTACTCTATCCAGCAAAGCTATCATGCAGAATTGAAGGTCAGATAAAGTGCTTTGCAGAAAAGAGAAAACTAAAGGAGTTCATTACCACCAAGCCAATATTATATGAAATGCTGAAAGGTATTCTTTAAGAAGAGGAAGAAGAAAAAGATAAAAGTGTAAATTAGGAACAACAAATACACATCTATCAACAAATGAATCTAAAAATCAATTGAATTAATAAGCTGATGAACAGGATATACTGGTGAATGTAACAGAATCCCGGACATAGAGAGGGAATGGACTGACAACTCTTGGGGAGAAAGGGGTTATGGGAAGTGCAGCAAGAGACTGGACAAAAATCATGCAACTATGGGAGAGGACAGAGGAGGGGGGTGAGGGCAGAGGGTGGCACGGGTACCAGGTGGAGGGGAACTATAGGGTGAAAAAAAAAGGGAACAATGTAATTAATAGACTGAACAATAAAGATTAAAAAAAAAACAAATAGCACATACTCTAAAGAAAATTTCCCTACAACCACATATTAAAAATGGCAGGCTTTTTATAACAGTAATTAAAGTAATAAAAACATAACTGTTTTTTAATAGATATACACAGTACAAGGCTTTGACTTTTGTCAAACACCTTTGACTTTTCTCTCAAGATTTGTATGAAAACACCCCTCCTGCAGCAACAATTGTGTGGCTATGAATATATATATACACACACATTCCCCACCTCCATGGAGAAATAATAAAGGCACCTTCAGTTTATCAATTTGCTTTATCTTTAAGTAAGAGCTTTTCCAGGGAAAAGCTTCTGAGTAAGGTTTTAGTGCTGTTGTTTTGTGTGCTCCTGGGACCTGTTGAAAAAAGTTTTGAAGGAAAAGAAAAGTTTGCAAAAAAATAACAGAAACAAATAAGCCCTTCTCTAAAAATGCACCTCATCTAAATTCAACTGAAGCAGGTCTCAGTCCCTATGCTGTAACAAAAGCAAACTTGGGTCTTCAAGCATAGTAATATGGCAAGAAATAGAACACAAGTGGTTTGATCCAATCCTATGCATCTAGGGGCTATAAATGATAAAGTTTTAGTGTTGGTAATGGATCCTTCACTTTCAGATTTTAAAATGGTGACATGGGGAAGAAGGAACCAAGATGGCAGCATAGGTAAACACCTATTGTTCTGCCCCGCGCAACAATTCAAAAACTACAACATAACAACAACACAAACATCATCCAGAATCACCAGACAGCTGGCTGAGTGAAAACTCCAAAAATAAAAGTAAAGGTGGGACACTGAGACTCAGAAGAGCAGAAGAGCAGCAGGGGCGCAGCCTTGAAGATATGCGCGGAAACAGGTTAGGAGCCGTCCTGGTCGTGCGAGCGGGCTGTGGCTGGCAGCATCAACCCCGGCTGGATTTCACCAACAGGGAGGGTGGAGATGTCCCACTGCATGGATTCCCCAGCGTCAAGCGAGGTCCGAGATCCGGTGTACGTGGAGACGTCCCACTGCACAGATTCCCCAGTGCCAGGCGAGGTCCAAGGTCTGGGGGACGCACCCTGGAAGCGGGGCGCGGCAGAGGTCTCCTAGTCTCAGGAGAAACCAGGTTGCTGGGAAAAGCAGTTTGCGTGCATAAACTGTGCGACAGCACAGACAGGCGACTTGCTCCCTGGAAACTTGCCCCCTGGTCCCAGAGACCACCGGACTGCTTTGTTTTACAACCCTGGGCGAGACTTTGGGTGTGCAGACTCATTTGGGGAGAGGCAGAGTTGTCTGGCAGGGGGAAGAGACTAGTGGCTTTCTCTTGGAGGTATCTGCAACCATTACCACACAACAGAGAGCCGCATGCATGAGCGCAGCATAGGACGTAGCTGACGCTGAGGCTGCCTGCTCAGCTCAGAGACTCCGCCCATCCAACCTGAACACAGTCTCCCTACACAGCCAATTGGCCTGGAGGTCAAACCCTCCTAGGGCTAACAACAACGAGCTGGGCTTGAATTCAAAAATACTGTACAACCCATAAAGGATTGCAGTAAGAGTACCCATCTCAAATAACTGGGGAGGCTGTGCCACTGACCCTTAAAGGATATCTACCACATAAAGCAGCCACCATGCAGAGACATGGAAAGAAATCAGGTGTGAAAGAAATGGAGGAGAAAAGATGATAAGACATAGAGTTCAAAACCACGGTTATAAGACTTCTCAAGAGGCTCCTAGAAAAGGCCGATGAACTTAATGAGAACTACGAAGAAATAAACAAGACCAACCAGGAAATGAATGAGACTTACAAGGAAATGAATGAGACCTACAAGGAAATGAACAAGACCTCTGAGGATACGAACGAGACCCTCACAGATATGAAAAAGGACCAACTAGAAATCAAGTATACACTGACTGAAATAAAAAATATTACACAAAGTCCTAAAAGCAGTCCAGAGGGCCACAAGAACCAAGTCAAAGATTTGAAATACAAAGAAGCAAAATCCACTCGGCTGGAAAAGCAAGAAACAAAAAGAATCCAGATAATTGAAGATAGTGTAAGGGGCCTCTGGGACAACCTCAAGCATGCCAACATCCGAATTATTGGGGTGCTAGAAAAAGAGAGAGAGCAAGGTAATGAAAACCTACTTGAAGAAATAGTGACTGAAAATGTCCCCCACCTGGTGAAAGAAACTGACTTAAAAGCCCAAGAAGTGCACAGAACCCCAAAATATTGGAATCTAAAGAGGACCACACCAAGACACATCATGATTAAAATGCCAAGAGCAAAAGATAAAGAGAGAATATTAAAAGCAGCAAGAGAAAAAGTTATTTACCTATAAGGGAGCACCCATATGATTGTCAGCGGATTTCTCAACAGAAATGATGCAGGCCAGACGGGAGTGGCAAGAAATATTCAAAGTGATGAGTAGCAAGAATCTACAACCAAGATTACTCTATCCAGCAAAGCTATCATTCAGAATTGAAGATCAGATAAAGTGCTTCGCAGATAAGAAAAAGCTAAAGGAGTTCATCACTGCGAAACCAAAATTATATGAAATGCTGAAAGATATTCTTTAAGAAGAGGAAGAAGAAAAAGGTAAAGATGAAAATTATGAACAACAAATACACATCTATCAACAAATGAACATAAAAATCAAGTGAATTGATACTCTGATGAACAGGATAAACTGGTGAATATAACAGAATCATGGACACAGAGAGGGAATGGACTGACAATTCTTGGGGAGAAAAGGGGTGTGGGAAGTGCAGCAAGAGACTGGACAAAAATCTTGCAACAATGGGAGAGGACAGTGGGGAGGGGGAGGTGAGGGTGGAGGGTGGGATGGGTACAGGGTGGAGGGGAGCTATAGGGGGATAAGAAAGGGGGAACAATGCAATTAATAAACTGAACAATAAAGATTTTAAAAAACGGTGACATGGGGAAGGAGAAAATGGTAGTGAACTAGACAGACGTGTCCCGAGCATTGTCCCAGAGCAGACAGAACAGCTGAGGGTCACACGGGGAGTGTCTGCTGGTGAGTTAAGGGACAGCTATACTTTGAGAGAAGGTGGGGTACTGCTAGATGGGGCTCCCTTGATTGGGCTGCTGGGTTCCCTTCCTGTAGCCACTGGCTCAGACGCGGAGATCACGCCATCTTGAAGGGGAAAGTGAATATTATGGGAAATCTGAAAATCTACAGCTGCAGCACCCACTGAGCAGCTGCGAACCCTGGAGCACTGGTCCCTAATTGGTACAAGCATGCAGATTCAGAGGAGCTCTGCCCTCCACTACAGAAAGGTCAGATTTTGCCTGGGACAAGGTGAAGTCTCTGGTCCCCACAGGAAGGAGAACTCATGCATTGCGGGAGCTGGAGGACCGGAGGAAGACTGCACCTAGAAAATTCCCCGGCTATTGGGCTGACGTGACTGGTGAATGTGGAAGGGAGTCCTCAGAGCTGCTAGCAAAAGGGATCTCTAAAAAGCAACCCATTTTGGTCTGGCACAGAGAGATAGCACAGAGAGTTAAAAGTGTGTGGGCTGCTTGGACACAAAGGGGAAAGAAGTACTGAACAGACTTGCACATGGGGCCGGAGTTTGCACACTTGCACTGTTTCCTCTTTGAATCCTTGCTTCTGATTGCTGAGCCCAGTCCATGAAATCGCACAGTGGGGGACACTTGGGAGACAGCAAGGAAGGTTGTTTTTCTGGAGCCTGGGGATCAGAGCAGGGAGTGACCTTCCGAGGACCAGCTCTGGGGAGGCCTGCTCCCACAAGCCGGTGTTGAGTGCCACAGGGAAAGCAGGATCTAAGGACTGGCTAGAGAGGACTTACAGAACCGGAGGTCAATCCAAAAACACTGCCACTCAGGGGTTGAATCACAAATTGACTCTTGTGTAATCACAAATAAAGGAATACAAGAAATTAACACAATGCTTGCTTAAAAATCAGAACAGGCTTTCAACACTGAGGAGCAGTGAACTGCAATACTGTCCTAAATGAGAAACAGGTGTGCCAAACAGAACAATAAAGGAAGTGAATGACCTTCACTATTGCACATTTTATTTTTATTTTTCATCGTTTACTTAAACTATTTTTTCTTTTTTCCTCATTTGATTGTACCTTTTTAATGTTACATTTTTATTTTCAATCAGTATTATTACTACTATTTTACCTTTTTTAAGTGTCATTTTCTTTTTATTTTACTTAGAAATTAGTGTTTTACATTCTATTTTCATCTTTCCTTTAACATCATTCTACTCTATCTCAACTTTATCTTTATGCCATAACTCTCTTCCTAACCTTTCCCCTCTTGTTGTCCTGTTTCTCTTATCTTTTCCTGCTTTAGATTTTCCCTATTCTCTCTTTTCACCCCCTGTTAAAAATTTCACCCTACTTATATAACTAGTTTCCAATCCCCTGCTCTGAGTCCATACACACCTCTCTCTTCACTGTCTTCACTATCCAAAAGATTGTTTTTCTCTCTGTCCTTTTGTTGTTATTTGCTTGAATGCTGATTATATTGATTTTTATGCTTATTTGTGAGGTTGTTTTGCTTATTCTTTCTTTTGTTTTATTTTTTTGGTTGCTTTGTTTTTGTTTGTTTTTCCTTCTGTTTTCCCACTCCTTGCTTGAAATTAGCTGTTGTTTGTAGTTTGTATTCATTTCCAGGTACTTGTTGCTGACACTTGCTGGGATTATTGGCTGGATTCTCCTATTAGAGCATTCTCCATATATATATATAATTTGTTCCCGTTTTCTTTCTCCTCCTCCTTCTTTTCTCTCTTACTTATTTTTTCCTTTTTCCAATTTCATTTTCACACTACTTTCTTTTTCTTTTTTTTTCATTTCTTCTTTCTCTCCTATCCCCTAATTTGCCTTTCTCTGGTGGTCACCTTTATTTGGAGTTATTAATACCATGAAAACATTTCTGTTCAGTGCCTTGTGTGTTGTACCTGGTTGTGTTGTATTTTATGCCTTTAAATCAATGCAGGAGAGCGAGAACTACAAAACCAGACACCCAGAAAAGAGAGACCATGGGGACACAAAGAATCAGCCCACATATGAAAGAAAAGGAGGCATCACCAGAAAAGGAAGTAAATAAAATGGAGGCAAGCAACCTTCCAGAGAAAGAATTCAGAGAAATGGTCATAAGGTGGCTGAAAAGAATGGAAGACAAATTCGACAATATGAGAAAGAACCGAGAGGAAATAAAGAACTAAGAAGAAATGAAAAGTGACATCGCTGCAGTAAAGAACTAAATAGGAAGCATCAAGAGTAGACTAGAAGAAGCATAGGACTGCATCAGTGAGCTAAACTAAAAGGTAGTAAAAAAGACCCAAGTAGAACAGCTTCTAGAAAAAAAAATTAAAAAGCAGGAGGAGATCCAAAGGGAACTTTGTAACAGCATGAAACAAAACAACATCCATATAATAAGGGTTCCAGAAGGAGAGGAAATTAGCAAGGAATAGAAAACCTGTTTGAAGAAATAATGACAGAAAATTTCCCAGATATAGAAAAGAAAAAACCAACACAAATCCAAGAAATTCACAGAGTCCCAAGCAAAATGAACCCCAAAAGACTGACGCCAAGGCACATTATAATTCAATTGGCAAACTCCAACAACAAAGTAAGAATCTTAAAAGCAGCCAGAGAAAGACAGAAAGTTACCTACAAAGTTACCCTATCAGACTAGCAAGAGCTTTCTCAACAGAAACTCATCAGGCCAGGGGGGATGGAATGAAATATACAAAGTCATGCAAAAGAAGGGTTTGAATCCAAAAATACTGAACCCAGCAAGGCTATCAATCAAAATTGAAGGTGAAATTAGGAGCTTCACAGACAAAAAAAGACTAAGGGAATTTATTACCACAAAACCAGCAATGCAAGAAATGCTAAAGGGTCTGCTTTAAAAAAATAAATAGGAAATGAAGAAGGAAGACTTGGGTAAAGAATACAAATGGTGACAAATAAGCACCTATCAATAATAAATTTATTTTTCTTAAATTTCTTTATTGATTAAGGTATTACATATGTGTCCTCATCCCCCATTACCCCTTCCAATCCCCCACCATCACCACTTATGCCCTCACCCCCCTGGTGTCCATGTCCATTTATTAGGCTTATCTGCATGCATACAAGTCCTTTGGCTGATCTCTTCCCCTTACCCCCACCTTCCCCTACCCTCCCTCTGAGGTTTGACAACCAAAACTTCTCTGTTTCTGAATCTGTTTTCGTTCATCAGTTTATGTTGTTCATTATATTCCATAAATGAGTGAGGTCATGTGATACTTATCTTTCTTTGATGGGCTTATTTCACTTAGCATAATGCTCTCCAGTTCCATCCATGCTCTAGTTTGAAGCAGACACTTTTTCCTCCTTTTTTTTCTTCTTCCTCTTCTTAAAGAATACCTTTCAGCATTTCATATAATACTGGATTGGTGTTGATGAACTCCTTTAGCTTCTTCGTATCTGTGAAGCTATTTATCTGACATTCAATTCTGAATGATAGCTTCGCAGAATAGAGTAATCTTGGTTGTAGGTTCTTGCTATTCATCACTTTGAAAATTTCTTGCCACTCCCATCTGGCCCGCATAGTTTCTGTTGAGAAATCAGCTGACAATTATATGGACACTTTCTTGTAGGTAATTAAATGTTTTTCTCTTGCTGCTTTTAATAGTCTCTCTTTGTCTTTTGCTCTTGGCATTTTAATTATGGTGTGTCTTGGTGTGGTCCTCTTTGGATTCCTTTTGTTTGGGGTCTGTGCGCTTCCTGGACTTGTAAATCTATTTCTTTCATCAACTGGGGGAAGATTTCAGTCATTATTTATTCAAATAGGTTTTCAGTATCTTGCTCTCTCTCTTCTTCTGGCACCCCCATAATTCTGATGTTGGTATGCTTGAAGTTGTCCCAGAGGCTTCTTATACTATCCTCAAATTTTTGGATTCTTTTTGCTTTTTGCTTTTCTGGCTGAGGGTTTTTGGCCTCTTGGTATTTCAAATCTTTGACTTGATTCTTGCTTTCCCCTAGTCTGCTGTTGGGTCTCTGTAAACTATTTTTTATTTCAGCCAGTGTATGTTTAATTTCTAGTTGGTCCTTTTTCATATCCTTGAGGGTCTCGCTGAATTTATCGGCCTTTCCTAGGAACCTCTTGAAAAACCTTGATTTTGAACTCTATATCCAGTCATTTGTTTTCCTCCATTTCTTTCATTTGTGATCTGTTTCTTTGTCTCCTCATTTTCGCTGTTTTCCTGAGTTGGTAGTGTAGCCTTGTGTGCTAGGTGTCTCAGCCTCTCCTGTTACCTGAGATGGACATTCTTCGTGCACCCCTTTGTGGACTGTGTGGACAGCCTTGTTGTAATTAATTTTTGATTGTTGTTGGTATCACTTGGAGGAATTGACCTCCAGGCCAATTGGCTGTGAGGATCAGCTGTGTCTACACTGGGAGACAACCTTATGTGACAATATTTGAAATTTTTCCAAAGCCTCTGTGCTCAGCTTGGATAAGGCAGAGTTTCAGGGTGGAGCCAACAGCCGTGGCTACCAGTCAGCCCCACCCCTCGAGGTCTTTGGCTTTCACTGTCTACAGGTAATTGCTGCAAGCACCTCTCAGAGAAAGGCGCCCTCAAGTTTCGTCTGCTGCCAAACAGTCCAGTCTCTCTCCCAATGAATCCGGACTTCCAGATCTTCACCTGGCACTGGGGCTCCGTGCAGTCATAACTGGGTTTCAGTGCCATCCAGAGCTCCTCTCTCCCTCCTGCCAGATCAAGCCAAGGGCACAGTCAACAGTCAGCCTTCTCTGCACATACTTATGCACACACCTCCGGAGCTCCACCTTTGGCTGTTCCCCCGAGACTCCACCTCACAGTCCAGATTCCCCCTGTAAGTGCCTGGGTCCCCCGGGTCTCTCCCAGAACCGCAAGCTCAGTGCCATTGGAACTGGGTCCAGCACAGTATGGAGCCTTTGTCTCCTTCCCACTAGCACCCAACAGCCAGGCACTCTTAGGCCCCACCCTCTCCAGCCCGTCCTCTCCGTGCACACGTCTCCGTACCTCAGACTTTGCAGCCACTCTCGTTCTCTGTGTGCATCTGTTTCCTTCTAGTTGTAGACTTTCCAGTCAGCCAGCTTTCCTGTGGTTCTGGATAATGTTTGTTTTGTCTTTTAGTTGTATTCTTTAAATTGTTGTGCAAGGCAGTAGCCTAGGTGTTTACCTATGCACCCATCTTGGTTTTCCTCAATCAATAATAACTTTAAATATAAATGGATTAAAAATACCCCGATCAAAAGACATAGGGTAATGGATTGGGTAAGAAAACATGACCCATATATCTGATGTCTATAGGAAACTTACCTCAGAAAAAAAGACACACACAGCCTGGAGGTGAAGGGATGGAAAAAAGTTTTTCAAGCAAATGGAAAAAAAAAAAGCTGGGGTAGCAATACTTATATATGACAAATTAGATCTCAATGTGAAGGACGTAACAAGAGATAAGGCAGGCCACTTCATAATACTAAAGGGAGCAATCCAACAAGAAGAAATAACTCTGGTAAACATATACTTACCCAATACAAGAGCAACCACATACATGAAAAATCTCCTGGAGGATATCAAGGGGAGATTGACAGCAATACAATCATAGTAGGAGACTTTAATACCCCACTATCAGCATTGGATAAATCCTCTAAACAAAAAATCAGCAAAGAAACATCAATCCTACATGACTCACTAGTCGAGAACATTTCACCCCAAAGCCACAGAATACACATTCTTCTCAAGTGCACATGGGTAATTTTCAAAGATAGACCATATGTTGGGTCATAGGTGAAGTCTCTTAAAAATCAAGAAGATAAAAATCATATCAAGGATCTTCTCAGATCACAGTGGCATAAAACTGAAAATCAACTACAATAAAAACAATCTAAAAAAACCAAACACATGGAGACTAAACAGCATGCTATTAAACAATGACTGGGTTACAAGAGAGATCAAGAAAGAAATAAAACACATCATAGCAACAAATGACAATGAAAATACAACAATCCAAAATCAATGGGACACAGAGAAAGCAGTCTTGTTAGGGAAGTTCATAGCTCTACAAGCCTACTGCAAAAACCAAGAAATAATGGAAATAAATTACCTAACCCTACAACTCAAAGAGTTAGAAAGAAGCAACAAGAAAAGTCCAGCATAAGTAGAAGGAAGGAAATAATAAAGATCAGAGCTGAGATAAATTACATTGAGACCAAAATTAAAAAAAAAAAAAAAACAGCCGAGACCGGTTTGGCTCAGTGGATAGAGAGTCGGACTGCGGACTGGAGGGTCCTTGGTTCAATTCCGGTTGGGGGCATGTACCTTGGCTGCGAGCACATCCCCAGTAGGGGGCGTGCAAGAGGCAGCTAATCAATGTTTCTCTCTCACCGATGTTTCTGACTTTCTATCCCTCTCCCTTCTGCTCTGTAAAAAATCAATAAAAATAAAAAACAATACAAAAGATCAACAAAAACAAGAGCTGGTTCTTTGAAAGGATAAACAATATTGATGAACCTTTAGTCAGGCTCACCAAGAAGCAAAGAGAGAGGACCCTAATAAACAAAATCAGAAATGAAAGAGGTGAAATAACAACAGACCCCACTGAAATACAAAGGATTGTTAAAAAATACTATGAACAACTCTACTCCAACAAACTGGACAACCTGGAGGAAATAGACATAATTCCTAGAAAAAATATAACCTCCCAAAACTCAATCAGGAAGAACCTAAAACTCTCAATAGACCAATAATTATGGAAGAAAGTGAAGCAGTCATCAAAAATATTTCAGCAAACAAAAGCCTGGGGCCAGACAGCTTCACAAGGGAATTTTGCCAAACATTCAAGGAAGAACTAAAATCTATCCTTCTCAGACTATTTCAAAAAATTCAAGAGGAAGGAACATTTCCAAACTCCTATGAAGCCACCATTACCCTAATACCAAAACCAGATAAAAATAACACAATGAAAGAGAATTATAGGCCAATATCACTCATGAACATAGATGCCAAAATCCTCAACAAAATTCTAGCAAATTGGATCCAGCAGTACATCAGAAAGATCATACACCATGAACAAGTAGGATTTATAACAGGAATGCAAGGATGGTACAATATCCACAAATCAATAAATGTGATATATCACATAAACAAATTGAAAGATAAAAATCACATAGTCATATCAATTGATGCAGGAAAAGCATTTGACAAAATCCAACACCCTTTCTAGATAAAAACTCTCAACAAGGTGGGAAAAGAAGGATCATACCATAACATAATAAAAGCCTTATATCATACACCCACAGCAAACATCATACTCATGGGCAAAAACTACAACCATTTCCCCTAAGAACAGGAACAAGACAGGGATGCCCACTCTCACCACTCCTGTTTGACATAGTACTGGAAGTACTAGCCATTGCAATTAGACAAGAAGAAGAAATAAAAGGCATCCAAATTGGAAAAGAAGAAATAAAGCTGTCCTTATTTGCAGATGACATGATATTGTACATAAAAACCTAAAAGACTCCATCAAAAAACTATTAGACTTAATAAATGAATTTGGCATTGTAGCAGGATACAAAATTAATGCCAAGAAATCTATGGCATTTCTATACACCAATAGTGAATTTACAGAAAGAGAGACTAAAAAAGCGATCCCATTTACCATCACACCAAAAAAAATTTAAGATACCTAGGAATAAACTTAACTAAGAAGGTAAAAGACCTATATATACACAGAAAACTACAGGACACTGAAAAAAATATAGAGGAAGATATAAACAAATAGAAGAACATACCATGTTCATGGATTGGTAGAATCAACATCATTAAAATGTCCATAGTACCCAAAGCAATCTGTAGATTTAATGCACTCCCCATTAAAATACCAATGGCATATTTCACAGACATAGAAAGAACTCTCCAAAAATTCATCTGGAATTTTAAAAAAGACACAGAATAGCCACAGCAATTCTGAAAAAGAAGAACAAAGTAGGTGGGATCTCAATACCAGATTTCAAGCTGTATTACAAAGCCACTGTTCTCAGAACTGCCCAATACTGGCAAAAGAACAGACATATAGACCAATGGAACAGAATAAAGAACCTAGAAATCAACCCAAATTACTATGCTCAATATTCGACAAAGGAGGCATGAACATACAATGGAGTAAAAACAGTCTCTTCAATAAATGGTATTGCTAAAAATGGACAGATACAGCAAAAAAATGAAACTAGACCACCAACTTACGCCATACACAAAAATAAACTCAAAATGGATCAAGGACTTAAGCAAATGATGGGAAACCATAAAAATACGATACGGATCCAGGCAGAAAAATCTCTGACATATGCCAATGCAATTTCTTCACTGATACTGCTCCTAGGGCAATGGAAACTAACGAGAAAATAAACAAATGGAACTACATCAAAATAAAAAGTTTCTGCACAGCAAAGGAGACCATCAATAAAACAACAAGAAAGCCCACTGCATGGGACAACATATTCGCCAATGATATCAACGATAAGGGTTTAATCTCCAGCATTTACAGGGAACTCTTGCAGCTTAACAAAAAGACAATAAACAACCCAATTTTAAAAAATGGACAACTGATCTAAATAGACACTTTTTGAAAGAAGAGAAAAGAAAGGCCAAGAGACAAAGGAAAACCTCAAAGTCACTAATCATCAGAGAGATGCAAATCAAAACAACAATGTGGTACCATCTCACACCTGCCAGAATGGCTATCATCAACAAATCAACAAACGACAAGTGCTGTTGAGAATGTGGAGAAAAAGGAACCTTCGTGCACTGCTGGTGGGAATGCAGACTGGTGCAGCCACTGTGGAGAACAGTACAGAGTTTCCTCACAAAACTAAGAAATGGAACTCCCATTTGACCCAGTGATCCCACTTCTAGGACTATATCCCAAGAAATTAGAAACACCAATCAGAAAGGATATATGCACCCCTATGTTCATTGCAGCACAATTCACCATAGCTAAGATTTGGAAACAGCCTGAGTGCCCATCAGCAGATGAGTGGATTAAAAAACCGTGGTATATCTACACAATGGAATACTACACTGTGTTAAAAAAAAAAAAAAGTTCTTATCATTTGCAACAGCATGGATGGAGGTCATTATGCTAAGTGAAATAAGCCAGGCAGAGAAAGATAAATATCACGTGACCTCACTCATTTGTGCATTTGTGGAATATAATGAACAATATAAACTGATGAACAAAAATAGATCCAGAGACGAGAGACATCAATCAGAACATCAAACCTCAGGGAAGGTAGGGGACAATGGGAGTAAGGGGGAGATATCAATCAAAGGACTTTTATCTATGCATATAAGCCTAATCAATGGACACAGACAAAGGGGTGGGGGCATGAATGGGAGGTGGGGGGCAATGGGGGAATAAGGACACATATGTAATACCTTAATCAATAAAGAAATTTTAAAATAAATAAATAAAATAATAAAATGGTGACATGGGGAAAGAAAGAATAAAACCACCTTTAAAAAATATATATGGGCATTATCCTACTTTGGTTGCTTGCTGAATAATAAAAGTGATTCAACTGCATTGAAGTCAAGACAAATTTGTTTATTTTCTGGAATCCTTTGCTTCATGCATGGCACATTTCTATTGTTTTTTTAAGCTTCAAACCTGAGGGGTTTTTTATTTCATTTTGTTGCTTTAGAATAAAATCTAGAGTTCATTTACATGACAGTAGCAAAGAATATTTTTTAAAATAAAGGGAACTTGTGATAATAATTAAAATAGAATAATACCAGTGTAAGATTATCTGATAGATCAAAAAATAGAATAGAAAGCTCAGTCAAACACAAAAATATTCAGTATATGATAAAATGGCCTTTCAGATCACCAGGAAATAATGAATTATTTTATGATTCATGTTGGGATAGTTGCTTAATTTGTTTTAAATTTATGGTCTTATCTCTTTCCACACATGAAGATAAAATAAAGAGTTAAATAAATTCTGAGCTCTGTGGCTCAGTAGTTGAGCATCAACTTATGAACCAAGAGGTCACTAGTTCAATTCCTAGTCAGGGAACATGTCTGAGCTACAGGCTCAATTGCTAGAAGGGGGCATGCAGGATGCAGCCCATCAATGATTTTCTCTCATCACTGATGTTTCCATCTCTCTCTCCCTCTCTCTTCCTCTCAGAAATATATATATTTAAAAGAGTTAAAAAATAAAACTACAAAACTTTGTATGAAACCAAAAACAGTGCACAAACAACATCAGCAATCTTGATAAAATAGAACATGGGAGGAATCACAATACCACATATCAAGTTATATCACAAATCCACTGTACTCAAAGCAGCCTGATACTGACAAAAGAACAGGCATATAAATCAATGGAACAGAACAGAGAACCCAGAACCAAGCCATTATGCTCGGATAATATTTGATAAAGGAGTCAAAAGCAGGCAATGGAGTAAAAATAGTCTCTTCAATAAATTAGGAAAATTAGACTGATAGATGGAGAGAGAGAGAGAGAGAGAGAGAGAGAGAGAGAGAGAGAGAACTAGACCACCAGCTTACAACATAAATAAGAATAAACTCAAAATGGATAAAAGTCTTAAATATAATTCTTGAAAGCATAAAAATTATAGAAGAACCATAGGCAGTAAAATCTCATACATCTCTCATAGCAATATGTTTACCAATACATTTCCTAGGGCAAAGGAAACTAAGAAGAAAATTTAAAAATGGGACTACATCAAAATAAAAAGCTTCTTCACAGCAAAAGAAATCTTCAATAAAATGAAAAGGGATCCCACTGCATGGAAGAACATATTTACCAATGATACATCTGATACGGGGTTATTTCCAAAATATATAAGGAACTCATACAACTTAGCAAAAGGAAGATAAACAATCTAATTTAAAAATTGGCAAAGAACCGGATATAGGGAGAAAATGGCGGCGGAACGGAGGGATTCGATCTGAATCTGCTCACAGGGCAGAGGGAGGGAGCAGCTGAAAGTCGCGCAGGGAGCATTTGTCGGCGACTAGGGGGACAGCTGTGCTCCAGGAGAAGATAGAGGACTGCTGGGCTGGCCTCCCTAGCCTGAGCAGCCCCAGTACTGCTGGGTTCTCTCCCTGAGCCAACTGCGCGAGGAGGCGCGCGGAGGCAGACCACGACATCTTGAAGGGAAAGGTCCTGAAAATATACAGCTACTGTACCCGTACCAGCTGGACCACTGAGACTCCTGGAGCACCGGCGCCCAGTTGGCGCGGAGGCACGCAGAGCCCGGGGAGCTCTAAACTCCAGCACGGAAAGGTCAGATTTCCCTGGGGGTACTTTGGGCGCGAAACTGAGGGGGCTGGCAGTCTGGGAGATCTGCACCTTGGAACTCAAAACCTGGAGATCTGCACCTGAAATAGAATCTGTGGCTGTTGAAGCTGGTAAACGTGGGAGAGGGCCCTTGAGCTGGTGGCAGAGTTGATCCCTGGAGCGCAATCAGTTTGGACCAGACAGAGGGGGGAAACCCGGAAGATTTTGGGAGGGAGCTGGCTGCTAAAACAGCAGTCACCATTAGAGAGAGAGGCAGTATTGTTTAGTTCAGGATAGAGAGGACCAATAGACCCAGAAGTCAATCTAGAAACACTGCCACCCAGGGGCCAAATCACAAATTGACTCTTATGTGACAGGGAATTGATTATATTTTCTCTTCGACCTTGGGAATACAGTCTATTTTCATCTACACTTTAGTATCTTTTACTCTACCTCAACTTCACCTTTATACCACCACTCTCTGGCTAACCTTTCCCTATTTAGTGCCTTGTTTCCCTTACACTTTTCCCGCTTTAGATTTACCTAATTCTTTCCCCTTACCGCCTGGTAAAATTTCACCCCAATGATATATCTAATCTCTAACCACCTAATCCAAGTGCATATATACCTCTAGCTTCTCTGACTTCACTATCTTAAAGTGTTTTTATCCCTGTCTTGTTGTTGTTGTTTACTTGACTGTTGATTATATTGATTTTTTAAGCAGGTTTATGAGATTGATTTGCTTATTCTGTTATTTTGGTTTGTCTTGTAGGGGGGGTTATTTTTATTTTTGGTGTTGTTTCTGGTTTTGTTGTCCTCATCTGCATTGTTTTTGAGATAGATTTTTGCTTCTGTGTTCCCTCACCTCTCTTGATATTAGTAGTTGTATGTAATTTGTATCAATCTCCAAGTACTTGTTGCAGGTTTTGGTTCGGATTAGGGGCTGTCCTATAGGAGTTTTCACCCCACATTTATAATTTACTCCTTTTATTTTTTTTTCTTCTCCCCCTTTTCCCATTATCATTTTGGCATTCCTGTCTTTCTTTTTTGTGAGTGTATGTGTGTGTGGGGGGGTCTCTTTCTTTTTGTGTGAGTGTGGGTGTATGAGTGTCTGTGTGGGTCTGGGGGAGGTTCTCTTTCTTTTTTCCCACCTATCACCGAATTTGCCTTTCTCTGGCGGTCACCTTTATTTGGAATTACAATTACTTTGACTACATTCCGGTTCAGTGCCTGGTACATTGCACCTGGTTGTGTTGTATTTTGTGCCTTTAAATCAACGCAGGAGAGTGAGAACTACATAACCAGATACACAGAGAAGAGAGACCATGGGAAGACAAAAAAAATAGCCCACATATGAAAGAAAAGCAAGGCTCGCCAGTAAAGGAGGTAAACGAAATGGAAGTTAACAACCTGTCAGAGAAAGAATTCAGAGAAATGGTCATAAGGTGGCTGAAAAGAATGGAAGACAAATTTGATAATATGAGTAAGAACCAAGAGGAAATGAGGAAGACCCAGGAAGAAATGATGAAGAGCCATGAAGAAATGAAGAGGAGCCAAGAAGAAATGAAAAGTGACATTGCTGAAGTAAAGAACTCAATAGAAAGTATTAAGAGTAGACTAGAAGAAGCAGAGGATCGCATCAGTGAGCTAGAAGACCAGGTAGGAAAAAATAACCAAGTAGAGCAGCTTCTAGAAAAAAAATTAAAAAGCAGGAGGAGAGCCTAAGAGAACTTTGGGACAACATGAAACAAAACAACATCCGTATAATTGGGCTTCCAGAAGGACAGGAAACGGAGCAAGGAATAGAAAACCTGTTGGAAGAAATAATGACAGAAAACTTTCCTGGTATAGGAAAGGTAAAACTCACACAAATCCAAGAAGCTCACAGAGTCCCAAGCAAAATAAACCCCAAAAGACCTACACCAAGGCACATTATAATTAAATTGGCAAACACCAATGACAAAGTAAGAATCTTAAAAGCTGCCAGAGAGAGACAGAAAGTCACCTACAAAGGAACCCCCATCAGACTAACAAGTAATCTCTCAACAGAAACCTATCAGGCCAGAAGGCAGTGGAATGAAATTTACAAAGTCATGCAAAGGAAGGGTGTGAATCCTAGAATACTATACCCAGCAAGGCTCTCAATCAAAATTGAAGGTCAAATCAGGAGCTTCACAGATAAAAAAGGACTAAGGGAATTCGTCACCACCAAACCAGCAATGCAAGAAATGCTAAAGGATCTACTGTAAAAAGAAATAGGAAGCGAAGAAGGAACACAGGGGTAAAGAACAAAAATGGCAACATATAAGCACCTATCAATAATAACTTTAAATGTAAACGGTTTAAATGCTCCAATCAAAAGACATAGGGTAATAGACTGGATAAGAAAACACAACCCATGTATCTGCTGTCTACAAGAAACCCACCTCCGAAAAAAAGACACACACAGACTGAGGATGAAAGGTTGGAAAAAAGTGATTCAGGCGAATGGAAATGAAAAAAAAGCTGGGGTAGCCATACTTATATCTGACAAATTAGATCTCAAAGTGAAGGACATAACAAGAGATAAAGAAGGCCACTTCATAATACTAAAGGGAGCAATTCAACAAGAAGAAATAACTCTGGTAAACATATACGCACCCAATACAGGAGCACCCAAATATATACAAAAACTCCTAGAGGACATCAAGGGAGAGATAGACAGCAATACAATCATAGTAGGAGACTTTAATACCCCATTATCACCATTGGACAAATCCTCTAAACAAAAAAAATCAGTAAAGAAACATCAATCCTCAATGACTCACTGGACCAGATGGAATTAATTGACATCTTCAGATCATTTCACCCCAAAGCCACAGAATACACATTCTTTTCAAGTGCCTATGGGTCATTCTCAAAGATAGACCATGTGTTGGGTCATAAGCAAAGTCTCTCCAAATTCAAGAAGATAGAAATCATATCAAGTATATTCTCAGATCACAGTGGCATAAAGCTGGAAATCAACTACAATAGAAACAATCCAAAGAAATCGAACACATGGAGACTAAACAGCATGCTATTAAACTATGACTGGGTTACTAGAGAGATTAAGGAAGAGATAGAAAACATCATGGAAACAAATGACAATGATAGCACAACAATCCAAAATCTATGGAACACAGTGAAAGCAGTTTTGAGAGGGAAGTTCATAGCTCTACAATCCTACTGCAAAAAACTAGGAACAGCGGCAATAAATTATCTAACCCAACAACTCAAAGAGTTAGAAAGAAAGCAACAATAAAAGCCCAGTGTAAGCAGAAGGAAGGAAATAGTAAAGATCAGAGCAGAAATAAATGACATAGAGACCAAAGAAACAATACAGAAGATCAACAAAACCAAGAGCTGGTTCTTTGAAAGGATAAACAAGATTGATGAACCTCTAGCCAGACTCACCAAGAAGCAAAGAGAGAGGACCCTAATAAATAAAATCAGAAATGAAAGAGGTGAAATAACAACAGACCCCATTGAAATACAAAGGATTGTTAAAAAATACTATGAACAACTCTACTTCAACAAACTGGACAACCTGGAGAAAATGGATATGTTTCTAGAAAAATATAACCTCCCAAAACTCAATCAAGAAGAATCTAAACAACTCAATAGACCAATAACTGTGGAAGAAATTGAAGCAGTCATCATAAAGCTTCCAGCAAACAAAAGCCGAGGGCCAGACGGCTTCACAGGGGAGTTTTACCGAACATTCAAGGAAGAACTAAAACCTATACTCCTCAGACTATTCCAGAAAATTCAAGAGGATGGAACACTTCCAAACTCCTTCTATGAAGCTAGCATCACCCTAATACCAAAACCAGATAAAGACGACACAATGAAAGAGAATTACAGGCCAATATCCCTCATGAATATAGATGCCAAAATCCTCAATAAAATTCTAGCAAATCGGATCCAGCAGTACATCAGAAAGATCATACACCATGACCAAGTAGGATTTATCACAGGAATGCAAGGATGGTACAATATCCGCAAATCAATAAATGTGATACATCACATAAACAAATTGAGAGATAAAAATCACATAGTCATATCAATTGATGCAGAAAAAGCATTTGACAAAATCCAACATCCTTTCTTAATAAAAACTCTCAATAAGGTAGGAATAGAAGGATCATACCTCAACATAATAAAAGCCATATGTGATAAACCCACAGCAAACATCATACTCAATGGGCAAAAACTACAACCATTTCCCCTAAGAACAGGAACAAGACAGGGTTGCCCACTTTCACCACTCCTGTTCAACATAGTAGTGGAAGTATTAGCCGCTGCAATTAGACAAGAAGAAGAAATAAAAGGCATCCAAATTGGAAAAGAAGAAGTTAAGCTATCCTTATTTGCAGATGACATGATATTGTACATAAAAAACCCGAAAGACTCCATAAAAAAGTTAGTAGACTTAATAAATGAGTTCAGCAATGTAGCAGGCTACAAAATTAATGCCAAGAAATCTATGGCATTTCTACACACTAATAGTGAACTTACAGAAAGAGAGACTAAAAAAGCAATCCCGTTTACCATCACACCAAAAAAATTAAGATACCTAGGAATAAACTTAACTAAGGAGGTAAAAGATCTATTCATGGAAAACTACAGGACACTGAAAAAAGAGATAGAGGAAGATGTAAACAGGTGGAAGAACATTCCATGTTCATGGATTGGGAGAATCAACATAATTAAAATGTCCATACTACCCAAAGCAATCTATAAATTTAATGCACTCCCCATTAAAATACCAATGGCATATTTCACAGACCTAGAAAGAACTCTCCAAAAATTCATCTGGAACAAAAAAAGGCCCCGAATAGCCACAGCAATCCTGAGAAAGAAGCACAAAGTCGGTGGGATTTCCATACCAGATTTCAAGCTGTATTACAAGGCTACTGTTCTTAAAACAGCCTGGTACTGGCACAAGGACAGACATATAGATCAATGGAATAGAATAGAGAATCCGGATATCAACCCAATCCACTATGCTCAATTAATATTTGACAAAGGAGGCATGAACATAAAATGGAGTCAAGACAGTCTCTTCAATAAATGGTGTTGGGAAAATTGGACAGATACATGCAAAAAAATGAAACTAGACCACCAACTTGCACCATACACAAAAATAAACTCAAAATGGATACAGGACTTAAACGTAAGACAGGAAACCATAAAAATATTAGAGGAATCTACAGGAAGAAAAATCTCAGACATATGCCAAAAGAACTTCTTTGATGATACTGCTCCGAGGGCAATGGAAGCTAAAGAGAAAATAAACAAATGGGACTACATCAAAATCAAAAGCTTTTGCACAGCTAAAGAAACCATCAACAAAACAACAAGAAAACCCACTGTATGGGAGAACATATTTGCAAATGTTATTAGTGATAAAGGTTTAATCTCAAGCATCTACAGGCAACTCACCCAACTCAATAAAAGGAGGACAAATGATCCAATAAAAAAATGGGCAACAGACCTAAATAGAATCTTCACGAAAGAAGACAAAAGGAAGGCCCAGAGACATATGAAAACTTGCTCAAAGTCACTAATTATCCGAGAGATGCAAATCAAAACGACTATGCGGTACCATCTCACACCTATCAGAATGGCTTACATCAAAAAATCAACAAATGACAAGTGCTGGCGAGGATGCGGAGAAAAAGGAACTCTCCTGCACTGCTGGTGGGATTGTAGACTGGTGCAGACACTGTGGAGAACAGTATGGAGATTCCTCAAAAAACTAAAAATGGAGCTCCCATTCGACCCAGTGATCCCACTTCTAGGAATATACCCCAAGAAATTAGAAAGGCGAATTAGAAAGGTTATATGTACCCCTATGTTCATAGCAGCACAATTTACCATAGCTAAGATTTGGAAACAACCGAAGTGCCCATCAGCAGATGAGGGGATTAAAAAACTATGGTACATTTACACAATGGAATACTACGCCGCGGAAAAAAAGAAGGAGCTCCTACCATTTGTAACAACATGGATGGATTTGGAGAGCATTATGCTAAGTGAAATTAGCCAGGCAGGGAAAGACAAATATCACATGATCTCACTCATTTGAGGAATACAATCAATGACATAGACTGATGAACAAGAATGGATCCAGAGACTGAGAAAAGTCCATCAGAATGTCAAACCTCAGGGTAAGTGGCAGGTGGTGGGAATCAGTGGAAAAGTCAATATACTTGAACTCTTGAACTGAGGTAAGTGATTTGTGTTTTTACATCCCTGACAAAGTTTATATAAAATTATTTAAAAAATGGCAGCTAGTCTGACATTGAATTGACATGGCCTAGAGCTTGTCATATCCTATGGAGACCAGTCCTTAGGCTAGGCCCTGCTTAACCTCCCATGACACCATAATACCCTTACATGATATTATTCTACAATGTCATTATAATATTTGATATTTGACAACAGCATATTATACAATTATCCCAAATAAACTTACAAACTAAATCTTTGAATGTTGGGCAGCAACTTAAAAAAGGATAGGAAAGAAATTAATCCCTTTCAGAAGGAATTAAGGCACTGGGAAGGCATCCGAGCATTCTATATTGGCCCTTCTTGCCCTTTCTGCCAAGAGGGACCTTCTTGTTACTATCCAAATACACACAGCTGATGCCTGAGTTTTCAGTTCCAGCTGTGGCTGAAGCCTCTGGGCAGCTGGCACCATGGATCTGTCTCTCGACCAATGGTGTGAGCTGGGCCCTCTCTGGAGAAGAAACCTGGGTTCCCCGAGATATGTGATCAGTATCGGACCCCGCCAGCAGGCGAGGTGACCCCAAGGCAGGTACTGGACGTGGAGGCCACAGGGGGGCATAGACTACAAAGGAGACAGAACTGAACCTCACATCACCCTGTTTGGCCCCGGAGGATGGCTGGTTAGCCAGAGACGGGTAAGATTCCTCAGGGAAGGAACAACCTAAGACAGGCACAGTCGCAGAGGGGCCAACAGGAGAGAACTAAAAGGTCAACAGAGGTGGGGCACAGACCCTCATCCACAAACCTTGCAGGGGTTTGAATTCTCACCCCTCCTGAGGGAGGTCTCCTACCCCCACGGCTGCTTCGCCTCCCACACATAACTCATACGGGGACCCAGGTGGCAGACAGAGACTCGGCCAGCAATAGCTGCTCTATATCTAAATTCAGTCTATTACCAGGAATGCTCAGGACCTACTCAAAATTGCAAATATTCCTTTCCACTAGTATTTACAGGGTAAACTAAGATTTCTGCTTGAGTATTAAAATTGACAGGAAAATAGTAATCAAGTTTTCAGATTAATTTAAATTGGCCAAGTGAAATATGTCAATTCTCAAGAAAATTATAGTGTACTGGACAAAAAGTTTTTCCTAAAACATTAACTAAAAAATCTATTAGTAGTTCATCTCACTGTAAAATTGCCTAACATCCAAAGAACCTAAAGCAGTCATATTTGTGTGCAAAAATTAAAATTTAAAATTACCAAGACTACAATATAAAATTTCCAAAAGTCCCCATTAATCAAAAAAGGGGAGGGGACAGCGGGGTAATATCATGTAAGGGAAAAAAAATCAAGTAAGTAAAATACATCTAGAAAATTCTTACTCCAGTAAAGTAAATTCCATTTGTAAAAACAATTGCAGGACACCCATAAAAAAACACACATGGTGTCAAAATAAGCCAAAGGAAAATCATTTAGGCAAAAATTAAAAAGAATCCCAAGTCTATTTTGCATAGAGGATCCCTTTGTTAACTTTTGGTCGAGAATGTGTTTGTGTGTTTTTAGAGAACAACTCCAAGACCATGTGGGTTCCTGCGATGGTGAGGAACTGATGGATCTGTTCCAGTCACGAGGATGGTCCAGAGATGGGGGACACTGACGACACCTTGCCATGCTAGCAGTCGGCAGCTGTGCATGTCTGCAGGCAGCCCAGGACCAAACCAGAGAGGATGGATCTTGCATTGACACGATGTGTCCACCATCTGGATACCATTGCTGACTTATACACATAAAGAATTATTTGACACTGAAACTGGGACTCAGAACAGTTGGACATTGAAACTGAGACTGAAACATTTTTTGTTCTTATACATTTATTTCTAGTATGCAGAGGCAAGATATTTTTGAAGAAAAGAAACAGGGGAGAGGGATTGATATAGAGGCAGGATGGCCTTGAACAGGCTGTCAAGCTACAGGGGGAGGCTTGGGTGGATGGGAGGCAGATGCGGGGGGAGATCAACTGAAGGACTTGTATGCATGCATATGAACATAACCAATGAATGAAAGACACTGGGGCGGGGAGGGGGGAAGCTGGGGATATGTGCTGGGGGGTGGGGGAGGCTGGGGGGAGGATAAGGGGGAGGGGTAAAGGAAAACATGTACCACTATTATACTGCAAAAAATCAATTAAAAATTTTTTTAAAAAATTGGCAAAGAACCTAAATAGACACTTCTCAAAAGTGGACATACAGAAGGACAAAAGACATATGAAAAGTGCTCAAAGTCACTAATCATCTGAGAGATGCAAATTAAAATGACAATGAGGTGTCACCTCACACCTGTCAGAATGGCTACCAACACGAATCAACAAACAAGTGTTGGTGAGAGGATGTGGAGAAAGTACACCGCTGGTGGGAATGCAGACTGGTGCAGCCACTGTGGAGAATAGTATGGAGTTTCCTCAAAAAATTAAAAATGGAACTCCCATTTGACCCAGTGATCCCACTTCTAGGACTATATCCCAAGAAATCAGAAACACCTATCAGAAAGAACATATGTACCCCTGTTGCATAGCAGCCCTATTTATGAAATAGCCCAAGTGCCCATCAATAGATAAGTGGATTTAAAAAGCTGTGGTACTTTTACACAATGGAATACTACTCTCTCTAATAAAAGGGTAATATCCAAATTGACCATCACTCCAACACACAAGATGGCCACCCCCATGTGGTCAAAGATGGCCACCCCATGTAGACACAAGATGGCCACCAGAAGATGGCCTGCAGTGAAGGGCAATTGGAGGGGAACCAAGCCTGCAGGGGAGGGCAGTTAGAGGCAATCAAGCTGGCAGTGGAGGGAAGTTAGGGGTGACCAGGCAAGCCAGGGAGGGCAGTTAGGGGTGACCAGGCCAGCAAAGGAGGGGAATTAAGGGTGACCAGGTAGCAGAGGAGGGCAGTTGGGAGGGATCAGGCCAGCAGGGGAGAGCAGTTAGGGGTGACCAGGCCGGCAAGGGAGAGCAGTTAAGGGTGACTGGGCAGCAGGGGAGGGCAGTTTGGGAGGGATCAGGCCAGCAGGGGAGGGCAGTTAGGGGGACCAGGCCTGCAGGGGAGGGCAGTTGGAGGGGGACCATGCCCAGATTGTGGGCTCAACTCCCAGTGCAGGGTGTGCAGAAGGCAACTGGTCAATGATTCTCTCTTTCCTTCTCTCTTCCTCTATGAAATCAATAAAAATATATTTTCTTTAAAAATGCAGGGATTCCAAGATGGCAGTGAATTAAGTGAAAGCTACACTACCTTCTCCTAGTACCTAACTGGAATTACAATTAAAATATTTTTTTAATCTTTATTGTTCAGTTTATTAATTACATTGTTCCCGCTTTTTTATCCCCCTATAGCTCCCCTCCACCCCGTACCCATCCCACCCTCCATCCTCCCCTCCCCCTCCCCACTGTCCTCTCCCATTGTTGCAAGATTTTTGTCCAGTCTCTTGCTGCACTTCCCACACCCCTTTTCTCCCCAAGAATTGTCAGTCCATTCCCTCTCTGTGTCCATGATTCTGTTATATTCACCAGTTTATCCTGTTCATCAGAGTATCAATTCACTTGATTTTTATATTCATTTGTTGATAGATGTGTATTTGTTGTTCATAATTTATATTTTTACCTTTTTCTTCTTCCTCTCCTTAAAGAATATCTTTCAGCATTTCATATAATATTTGTTTGGTGGTGATGAACTCCTTTAGCTTTTTCTTATCTGCGAAGCACTTTATCTGATCTTCAATTCTGAATGATAGCTTTGCTGGATAGAGTAATCTTGGTTGTAGATTCTTGCTATTCATCACTTTGAATATTTCTTGCCACTCCCGTCTGGCCTGCATCATTTCTGTTGAGAAATCGACTGACAATCATATGGGTGCTCCCTTATAGGTAAATAACTGTCTTTCTCTTGCTGCTTTTAATATTCTCTCTTTATCTTTTGCTCTTGGCATTTTAATTATGATGTGTCTTGGTGTGGTCCTCTTTAGATTCCTATATTTTGGGGTTCTGTGCACTTCTTGGGCTTTTAAGTCAGTTTCTTTCACCAGGTGGGGGAAGTTTTCAGTCACTATTTCTTCAAATAGGTTTTCATTACCTTGCTCTCTCTCTTTCTCTGGCACCCCAATAATTTGGACGTTGGCATGCTTGAGGTTGTCCCAGAGGCCCCTTACACTATCTTCAATTATCTGGATTCTTTTTGTTTCTTGCTTTTCCAGCTGAGTGGATTTTGCTTCTTTGTATTTCAAATCTTTGACTTGGTTCTTGTGGCCCTCTGGACTGCTTCTAGGACTTTGTGTAATATTTTTTATTTCAGTCAGTGTATACTTGATTTCTAGATGGTCCTTTTTCATATCCGTGAGGGTCTGGTTCATATCCTCAGAGGTCTTGTTCATTTCCTTGTAGGTCTCATTCATTTCCTTGTAAATTTCATTCATTTCCTTGTAGATCTCATTCATTTCCTGGTTGGTCTTGTTTATTTCCTCGTTGGTCTGGTTTATTTCCTCGTAGTTCTCATTAAGTTCATCGGCCTTTTCTAGGAGCCTCTTGAAAAGCCTTATAACTGTGGTTTTGAACTCTATGTCTAGTTGTCTTTTTTCCTCCATTTCTTTCGCATCTGATTTCTTTCCATGTCTCTGCATGGTGGCTGCTTTATGTGGTAGATGTCCTCTAAGGGACAATGGCTCAACCTCCCCAGTTACCTGAGGTGGGTACTCTTACTGCAATCCTCTATGCGTTGTACAGTATTTTTGTATTTAAGCCCAGCTTGTTATTGTTAGCCCTAGGAGGGTTTGACCTCCAGGCCAATTGGCTGTGAAGGGAGACTGTGTTCAGGTTGGATGGGCGGAGTCTCTGAGCTGAGCAGGCAGCCTCAGCGTCAGCTATGTCCTATGCGGTGCTCGTGTGCGGGTCTCTATTGGATGGGAATGGTTGCAGGCACCTCCAAGAGAAAGCCACTAGTCTCTACCCCTTGCCAGACAACTCTGCCTCTCCCCAAATGAGTCTGCACACCCAAAGTCTTGCCCAGGGTTGTAAAACAAAGCAGTCCGGTGGTCTCCAGGACCAGAGGGCAAGTCGCCAGGGAGCAAGTAGCATGTCTGTGCTGTCGCAAGGGAGCAAGTCGCCAGGGAGCAGTTTATGGGCGCAGACTGCTGTTCCAAGCAACCTGGATTCTCAGACTAGGAGACCTCTGCTGCGCCTGGCTTCCAGGGTGCATACCCCAGACCTCAGACCTCGTCTGGCACTGGGAAATCCATGCAGTGGGACGTCTCCGCCCTCCCTGTTGGAGAAATCCAGCTGGGATTGCTGCTGCCAGTCCTACAGCCCATGCATGTGCGGCCACAGCTCCTAACCTTTGATTATGCACGTATCTTCAATGCTGCATTCTGCCGCTCTTCTGAGTCTCAGTGTCCCACTTTTACTTTTATTTGTGGAGTTTTCACTCAGCTAGCTGTCCAGTGATTCTGGATGATGTTTGTTTTGTTGTTATGTTGTAGTTTTTGAATTGTTGCGTGGGGCAGAACAATAGGTGTTTACCTATGCCACCATCTTGGTTCCTCCGCAAGGTTATATGACAACTAAAATATTTTTTAAAATCATCCTGAATAACCAACTAAAGATTAGCTGGAGAGAATCTTTATAACCAAGGACATAAAGAGGAGGCGACATTGAAATGTCCAGATCTGAGGGCAGGCCAGGCTCCCACGGGAAGCAGCTGAAGTCCCAGAAGGAGATATCAACTGCAGGGGTTTCCCTCTGAAAAATCTGGGGTCTAAACCACAAACCAGGCTCCCCGATCAAAGCATCAAAATAGGGAAATGTGCCCACATACCATCTGGATGTGAAAAACAGCAGGGTTTCTATCCACCAGGAAGAGACAGATGGTAATGCAGGCACCCTCTTAAAGAGCCAACACACAAAATTTAATGTGTAGCCACTCTCCTTGGGCTCTGGCAGAGGGAGAGCAGAGTGAACCGAACTGTGCTGAGGCAAGCAGAGGCCATCTTTCTCGCCTTTCTCACCAAGGCAGCTTTAGCCTGGGGGGAAGCAATTGCCACACTCACTGAAAATCCTCTCACCCCACCCTTTGGAGTTGACACTGTGATGAGGTCCATAACCTGAGACTCATAAGTGACTTAGATTAGCAATCAACCTGCAGGCAGAGGTGGATTTCTGGGTGCTTTCATACTTTGCCTAATCTGCTTATGGGCTTGAGACTAGGAAAAGCAGACCTTGGTGTACAGCTTGGTCCTTCCTACATTCCCCCAGCCCCAACAGAGGGAGCCACAAGCTGTGGATTGCTGATAGCTTCAAATGGGTTACTCAGGTCCAGTCACAAACAGCATCTGACATTGGCATATACTAGAGACCCTCTGAGAGGATCAAAACCAATAAACCCAGAGACCAGCATCAGACAACAAGAGAGGTTTTCGAGCCCACCATCCAGGCACGGGCCCTGATCAGGAATCAAACTGTGACCTCCTGGTTCCGTTTATATATATGAACTAGTACACACACACACACACACACACACACACACACACACACTGATTTGTTATTCCACTTTTCCATTCACTTATTGCTTGCTTCCTATAAGTAACCTTATCAGAAATTGAACCCAAAACAGCTTCACAAGCAATATATCCATAGAGAGATATTGGTAGACTCCAAAACCTATTAAGGTGAATTTTGCTTCATGTGATAAGTACCTGCACAACAGCCTGCATGCTGTGTCTGTGGTTGAACCTCACTGTCAGCCAGCCTGAGGGTCAAGCTCATGCACATTAGCAATCAAGACTCAATTATAAGAGTAGGGCCCACACAATGTGCATAAAGGACATTATTAGAGCACCAAGGTCTGGTGATCAGAGAAACTGTGCCACTGGGTTCTGCAGGTCACCTACTACATACGGCCACCCTACCAAGACTGGAAGTCATTGTAGATCTATCTTATATCTATATATATATATATAAAAGCCTAAGCAACCGAATGACTGAATTACCATTTGACCAGTTGCTATGATGTGCACTGACCACTAGGGGGCAAACACTCAATGCAGGAGCTGCCCTCTGGTGGTCAGTGTGCTCCCATAGCAGGGGCACTGCTCAGCTGACTGACGGGTGCCAGACATCAGGCTCACAGCTAGCGAGTGCAGTTGAGGCAGCACAAGCCTCTCCTGCCTCTGCAGCAGCACCCTACCCAGCAGCAGCAATGGCAGGGGCAGCGGGGCGGGGTGAGCGGGTGTGGCACAGTGCCCGGCCCCAGCTCGGGCTCCTCCCTGACTGCCTGCCACTTCATACACGACGATATCCTCCGAGGGGTCCCAGATCGCAAGAGGGCACAGGCCAGGCTGAGGAACACCACCAGTGCATGAATCCATGCACCAGGCCTCTAGTATAGAAATGAACCCACACACGCAGCCCAAATGGGAATAAAAAGAAGCCCCAAATGAAGAAACAAGTGAATTCTCCAGAAGAGCTAAACAGAATGAAGATAAGCAATTTATCACATAGAGTTCACAGTAATAATTTTTAAAAATGTTCAAGAGCATGAAAAAAATATATAGAAGCTATGAAAAACAAGCAGTTGGAAATGAAGAATAACATAGCAGAAATATGGATTACACTGGAAGGAATAAACAGCAGATTAAGAGAAACTGAATAAATAATGACAGAAAACTCTCCTACTCTGGTGAAGGAAAAAGTTATGCAAGTTCAGGAAGCACTGAGGAGAACTCAAAGAAGCCTATGTCCAGACACATCATAAATAAAATGCCAAAAATTAAAGACAAAGGGAGAATCTTAAAAGCAGCACGAGGAAAGCAATTTGTTACCCCCAAAGAGCTCCTATGAAGCTGTCAGTTGATTTCTCAAGAGAAACTCTATAGGGCAGAAGGGAATGGCATGAAGTATTCAAAGTAATGAAAGCAAGGATTTGAAACCAAGACTACTCTATTTAGCAAGGCTTTCATTAAAAATACATGGTGAAATAAAGAGCTTCCCAGACCAAAAAAAAAAAAAAAGGGAGGTAGGGGAGGTAAAGGAGTTTTAGTATCACCAAACCAGCATTGCAAATCATATTAAAAGGACTGTTGTAATACGAACTAGAGAGAGAGAGAAACATAGGCATAAAGAATAAAAATGATCTATGAAGCTGTAAAAAAGGTCTTCTTACCCTTTAGGGCAGCATGGATGGACCTGGAGTCTATTATGCTAAATGAAATAAGCCAGTCTAAGAAAGATAAATATCAAATGATCTCACTTATTTGTGGAATCTAATGAACAAAATGAACTGACCAACAAAATAAGACCTAAAAAAAAAAAAGGAGGCATGAAACAGACTGACATATTTCATTGTGGGGATTGGGAGTACTAGAAGAGATAAACCAAAAAAACTTATATAATTATATGCATAGCCCATGGACACAGGCACTAAAGGGGAGAAGACCTGGAGGGGTGGGTAGGGCCTTGCAGGGGGAGGATAAAGAAGGGGGATGGGAGATATCTGTAATACTACCAATAATAAAAAATATGTATTTAAATTTTAAAAAATTAAAAAGAATAAAAATGGCAATAAATAAGTACCTATCAATAATAACCTTAAATGGATTAACTACTCTAATCAAAATGCAAAGGGTAGCAGAATGAATAAGAGAAATATATATATCTATATATGTTTATATTTATTCACGCACATTATCTGCAAGAGACCCAACTCAGAACAAAAGACTCACACAGGATGAAAGTGAAGAGATGGATGGCAAAAAATTTTTTCCATGTAATTGGAAATGAAAAAAGCAGGGGTAGCAATATTTACATCTGACAAAGTAGACTTCTAAACAAAGAACATAATAAGAGATAAAGAAGGTCACTACATAATACTAAAGGGATTGATCCAACAAGAGGCTATAACCCTGATATACATATATGTACTCAATATTGGAGCACATAAATATATTTTTAAAAACTATTTGAGGACTTTAAAATGGAGATCAATAGCAATATAGTCATAATAGGGGACTTCAACACCCCACTGACTTCACTGGATAGATCTTCCAGACAAAAAAAAATCAACAACAAAAAATAGTTATTCTAAATGACACACTAGATCAGATGGATTTAATTGACATTTACAGAATATTTTTCCCTAAAGTTGCAGAATATACATACTTCCCAAGTGCATGTGGAACATCCTTAAAGACCACATGTTAGAACACAAAAAAAGTCTCTATAAATTTAAGAAGACTGAAATAATATCAAGCATCTTCTCAGAACACAATGGCATGATATTAGAAATCTACTGCAATAAAAACACTTAGAAACATTCAAACACATGGAGACTAAATAGCATGTTATTAAACAATGAATGGATTACTAATGAGATAAAGAAAGAAATTTAAAACTTCCTGGAAACAAATGAAAACAGTCCTGACATAACAAAAGCAGTTCTGAGTGGTAAGTTCATAGCACTACAGGCCTACATCAAGAAATAAGAAAAATCTCTAATAAGCTATCTAACCCTAGAACTAAAAGAATTAGAAAGAGAACAACAAGGAAAGCCCAGAGTAAGTAGAAAGAAGGAAATAATAAAGATCAGGGCAGAAATAAATGACATAGAGACCAAAAACATCAATGAAACCATGAATTGGTTCTTTGAAAAGATAAATAAGTCTGATGAACCAAAAGCCAGACTCATCAAGAAACAAAGAGAGAGGACCCAAATAAATAAAATCAGAAATAAAAAGAAGTGAAGTAACTAATGATACCACAGAATTACAAAGGATTGTAAGAAAATATTACAAACTACTATAAGCCAACAAATTGAACAACCTGGGCAAAATGGACAAATTCCTAGAAACATATAATCTTCCAAAAATCAATCTGGAAGAATCAGAAAATCCAAATAAACCAATAAAAACTAATGAAATTGAAGTATTAATAAAATTAAATTAAATTAAAACTCCCAGCAAACAAAAGTCCTGGACGAGATGGTTTCACAGAGGAGTTTTATAAAACATTCTAAGAAGAACTAACCCCTATCTTCAAACTATTCTCAAAAATTTCAAGAAAAGAAATATTTCCAAGCTTTTTTTTATGAAGCCAGTATTATCCTAATTCTAAAACCAGATAAAGAAACTATAAATAAAATTACAGGGCAATATCCCTGATGAACATAAATGCCAAAGTCCTCAACAAAATATTAGTAAATATTAATGTATTAAAACGATTATTCACCATGATCAAGTGGCATTTATCCCAAGGATGCAAGGCTGGTACAATATTTGCAAATCAATAACTATGATACATCACATAAACAAAATGAAATATGAAAACGATATGATCATACCAATAGGTGCAGAAAAAGCATTCAACAAAATCCAGCACCCATTTTTGATAAAAATTCTTAGCAAAATGGGAATAAAGGGATCATACCTTATGCCTATATATGATTACCCTACAGCCAACATCAGACTCAATGCAACATCAGACTCTCATAGCAATTTGAAAATGGGCAAAAACTACAAGCATTTCCCTCAAGAACATGAACAAGGGAGAAACCAAGATGGCGGCATTACGGTATACACCTGTATGTGCTGCCTCTCACAACCACACCAAAACTGCAACTAAAAGACACAATGACTATCACCCAGAACCATGAGAAAGCTGGCAGAGTAGAAGTTCTAAAACTTGAAGAAAAGAAAAAGGCTCATTGAGATTGTGTAGGAGGTGCAGAGGTGCAGAAAAGTAGAGGTATGGAGGCATGCAAATTGGACTGGTGACTGGGTGTGCTGTTTTTTTTTTTTTCAATTAGAGGGGTGAGTGGAAATTCTACAACTAGAGGGAAAGAGAAACGAACACGGAAAATCAGAGAAGCTGAAAAGCCTGAGGTACGGAGACACACACACAAGGAGAGGATGGGGTGGCTGAGTGCCTGGCTGGCGTGCTCTAGTGGGAAGGAGACAAAAGCTTCAGATTGCACTGAACCCCAGTTTCGACTCCACTGAACCCCAGTTCTGGGTAAGATCTGGAGTTCCCAGGCTCATATGGGGGAATCTGGACTGTAAGGCAGAATCTCAGAGAAGCTGCAAAAGGCAGAGGTCCAGAGACAGGCACACAAGTGCCCACAGAGAGGACAGACTATTGACTGTGCTGGTGGCTTGATCTGGCAGGCAGGAGAGAGGAGCTTCGGATGCCACTGAAACCCAGTTTGGACTTCAGTGAATCCCAGTACCAGGTGAGAACCTGGGATCCGGATTCATTGGGAGAGAGACCAGATTGTGTGGCAGCAGGTGAAACTCAAGGGCGCCTTTCTCTCAGAGGTGCTTGCAGTGATTGCCTGCAGACACTGAGACCCAGCGACCTTGTGTGGCGGAGCTGACTGAAAGCCAAGGCTGTCAGCTCCAACCTGAGACTCCACCCCATTCAAGCTGAGCACAGAGGCTTGTGCAATTTTGCAAGTCTTGTCGCATAAGGCTGTCTCCCAGCATAGTCACAGCTTATCCTCACAGCCAATTGGCCTGGATGTCAATTCCTCCCAGTGATACCAACAACAACCAAGACTTAACTGCAACAAAGCTGTACACACAGTTCACAAAGGGGTGCACCAAGAGTGTCCACCTCAGGTAACAGGAGAGGCCAAGACACCTAGCACACAAAGCTACTCTACCAACTCAGGGAAGCAGCGAAAATGAGGAGACAAAGAAACAGATCACAAATGAAAGAAATGGAGGAAAACAAATGACTGGATATAGAGTTCAAAACCAAGGTTTTTCAAGAGGTTCCTAGAAAAGGCTGATAAATTCAGTGAGACCCTCAAGGATATGAAAAAGGACCAACTAGAAATTAAACATACACTGAAATAAAAAATAGTTTACAGAGACCCAACAGCAGACTAGAGGAAAGCAAGAATCAAGTCAAAGATTTGAAATACCAAGAGGCCAAAAACGCTCAGCCAGAAAAGAAAAAAGAAAAAGGAATCCCAAAACTTGAGGATAATGTAAGGAGCCTCTGGGACAACTTCAAGCATACCAACATCAGAATTATGAGGGTGCCAGAAGAAAAAGAGCAAAATACTGAAAATCTATTTGAAGAAATAATGACTGAAAACTTCCCCCACCTGGTGAAAGAAATAGATTTACAAGTCCAGGAAGTGCACAGAACCCCAAACAAAAGGAATCCAAAGAGGACCACACCAAGACACATCATAATTAAAATGCCAAGAGCAAAAGACAAAGAGAGACTATTAAAAGCAGCAAGAGAAGAGAGGATCCCTTTGTTAACTTTTGGTCGAGAATGTGTTTGTGTGTTTGCAGAGAACAACTCCAAGACCATGTGGGTTCCTGCGACAGTGAGGAACTGATGGGTCTGTTCCAGCCACGAGGACAGTCCAGAGATGGCGGACGCTGACGACACCTTGCCATGCTAGCAGTCGGCAGCTGTGCATATCTGCAGGCGGCCCAGGACCAAACCAGAGAGGATGGATCTTGCATTGCCATGATGTGTCCACCATCTGGATACCATTGCTGACATGTACACATGAAGAACTATTTGACATTGAAACTGAAACTCAGAACAGTTGGACATTGAAACTGACACTCAAATTTTTTTGCTCTTATACGTTTGTTTCTAGTATGCCGAGGCAAGATATTTTTGAAGAAAAGAAACAGGTGGAAGTGATTGATATAGAGGCAGGGTGGCCTTGAGCAGGCTGTCAAGCTACAGAGGGAAGGCTGGAGTGGAGGGGAGGCAGATGCTGGGGGAGATCAACCGAAGGACTTGTATGCATACATATGAGCATAACCAATGAATGAAAGACACTGGGGCGGGGAGTGGGGCAGGTGGGGACATGTGCTGGGGGGTAAGGGAGGCTGGGGGGAGGATTTTGGAGGGGGGGAAAGGAAAACATATGTACTACTATTAAATATAAGTTATATTGTAAATTAAAAAAATAAAATAAAATAAAAATAAAATAAAAGCAGCAAGAGAAAAACAATTACCTACAAGGGAGCACCTATACAATTGTCAGCTGACTTCTCAACAGAAACTATGTGGGCCAGATGGAAGTGGCAAGAAATTTTCAAAGTGATGAATAGCAAGAACCTACAACCAAGATTACTCTACACAGTGAAGCTATCATTCAGAATTAAAGGTCAGAATAAAGAGTTTCACAGATAAGAAAAAGCTAAAGGAGTTCATCAACACCAATCCAGTATTATATGAAATGCTCAAAGGTATTCTTTAAGAAGAGGAAGAAAAAAAAGGAGGAAAAGGTGTCTGCTTCAAACTAGAGCATGGATGGAACTGGAGAGCATTATACTAAGTGAAATAAGCCAGTCAAAGAAAGATAAGTATCACATGATCTCGCTCATTTATGGAATATCATGAACAACATAAACTGATGAACAAAAACAGATCCAGAGACAGACAAGCATTGACTGTCAAACCTCAGAGGGAAGGTAGGGGAGGGTGGGGTTAAGGGGAAGAGATCAACCGAAGGACTTGTATGCATGCAGATAAGTCTAATCAATGGACACAGACACCAGGGGGGTGAGGGGATGATTGGGGAGGAGGTGTTGGGAGGGGCAATGGGGGATGAGGATACATATGTAATACCTTAATCAATAAAGAAATTAAAAATTAAAATAAATAAATCCCATCACACACAAAAAAAAGGTATCTTGAACAATGATATAAAAGGCCTGTACTCAGTAAACTACAGGACATTTTTTAAAAAATGGAGGGCCGAGACTGGTTTGGCTCAGTGGATAGAGCGTTGGACTGCAGACTGAAGGGTCCCGGGTTCGATTCCGGCAAGGGCATGTACCGTGGCTGCGGGCACATCCCCAGTAGGGGGTGTGCAAGAGGCAGCTGATCGATGTCTCTCATCGATGTTTCTGACTTTCTATCTCTCTCCCTTCTGCTCTGTAAAAAATCAATAAAATATATTTTTTTTAAAAATGGAGGATAATACAAACAAATGGAAGGACATTATTAAAATGTCCATACTACCCAAAATAATGTATAGACTCAACACAATTCTTATTAAAATACCAATGTCATATTTCACAGACCTAAAGCAAATACTCCAAAAATATACAGGTATATGGAATAAATTTAAAAAAAAAGACCTAAATAGCCACAATAATCTTGACAAAGAAGAACAAAGTTGGAAGGATCACAATACTGGGTATCAAATTATACTACAAAGCCATTGTAATAAAAACAGCCTAGTACTAGCACAAAAACAGGCATGTAGGTCAATAGATACAGCAGAGAACCCAGAAATGACCCAAGCCATTACACTCAATTAATAGTTGACAAAGGAGGTAAGAGCATACAATGGAGTAAAGATAGTCTCTTCAATAAATGGTGTTGGGAAAACTAGATAGGTATATGCAAAAACCAGAAAACTAGACCCAACTTACACCATACACAAGACTAAACTCAAAATGTATAAAAGACTTAAATGTAAGTCATGAAACCATAAAAATCCTAGAATAAATCACAGGCAGCAAAATCTCAGTCATCTCTCATAGTAATATGTTTATAGATACATCTCCTAGGGCAAGAGAAACTAAAACAAAAATAAATAAATGGTACCACACAAAAATAAAAAACTTCTGCCGAGCAAAATAACCTTCAAAAAATGAAAAAGGGTCCCACTGTATGAGAGAACATATTTGCCAATGATATATCTGATAAGGAGTTAATTTCCAAAATATATAAAGAACTCATACAACTTAACAAAAGGAAGACAATCCAATTAAAAAATGGGCACAGAATTAAGTAGCCACTTTTCCAAAGAGAACATACAGATGGCCAAGAGACATATTTAAAAATGGTCAAAGTCACTAATCATCTGAGAGATGCAAATTCAAAGGACAATGAGGCATCACCTCATACTTACCAGAATGGCTACCATCAACAAATCAACAGCAACAAATGTTGGTGAGGATGTGGAGAAAACGGAACTCTAGTACATTCTGGTGGGAATGCAGACTGGTGTAGCCACTGTGGAAAACAGTATGGAGTTTCCTCAAAAAATTAACAATGGAGCTCCCATTTGACCCAGTGATCCCACTTCTAGGAATATATCCTAAGAATCCCAAAACATCAATCAGAAATGTATGCACCCCTATGTTCATGGTAGCACTATTTACAATAACTAAACTCTGGAAACAGCCCAAGTCCTCATCGGTAGATGAGTAGATAAAAACGATGTGGTGTATACAATGGCTCAAGAAAAACAGAGAAAAAAAGTAAATCACTTTCACTGTCTACTTCTATTCATTCTCTGTTCACATTACTAAGTGTACTGAACTGACCGTGTAAACCAGTCCTCTCTAGCCCTCCAGTTTAAAGGCTAAGGGGCAGATGGTATGAGCCATTGGGAGCAGAGAGGCAGGTGCTAATAATAGACCTATTCTTGTGCAAATATGAATTTAGAAAGGGCACACGGGAGTGGGGGGAGCTGTGGTACATTTACACACAGGAATACCATGCAGCTGTACAAAAGAAGGATCTCTTACCTTTTGAGACAGCATGGAGGGACCTGGAGAGTATTATGTTAAGCTAAGTAAGCCAGTCAGAGAAAGACAAGTACCACATGATCTCACTCATATGTGAACTCTAATGAACAAAATAAAGTGACAGAATAGAACTAGAGATATGGAAGCATGCAATAGACTAATGAATCTGAGGGAAGGTATGGGTAGAAAGAGATTAACCAAAAACTGTATATGCATACATGCATAATCCATGGACACAGACAATAGTGAAGTGAAGGCTTGGAAAGGGGGTGGGAGCTATGTGACATTTAAATCCTTATCATTGTTCCCGTTTTGCAGAAAGAAAAAAGGCGCAGACCACGAATAATGGATGGAACCAAACCCAGGCCTTCTGAGACTCCTATATAGCATAAGTAGACATGAAGATTATAGCATCATTTATAAGAGCAAAGAAAGTAAAATGAAATTAAAGGAAGGCTTTAATTATGTTATGATTATCCACATAATTCAGTCATTCAAAATCTTGTTGAAGAAAAATAGTTTTCAGTGTAGCCAAGTGCTGGCATGGTCAGAACTTCAAGGAGCTTCCAGTTAGAAGGTGCCAGCAGCTATGATGTTCCATTTCTTCAGCTGGGCAGTCGCTCCACAGGTGTATTCATTTTGGAATCATCCATCAAGCTGTACACTTTGTGCATTTTTCTATATGTATGTTACAGTGACACTTTTAAGGCCTTGGTCGGGTAGCTCAGTTGGTTAGAGCATCATCCCAATATATCAAGGTTTCAGATTCAACCCCAGGTCAGGAGATATACAGAAGTCAACCAATGAATGGATAAATAAATGGAATAATCAATTTCTCTCTCTCTCTCTCTCTCTCTCTCTCTCCCTCTCTCTCTCTCTCTCTCTCTCTCTCTCTCTCTCTCATCAATAAATAAAAATTTTAAAATAAGTTATTTTTTTTAATTTAAGTTGCCAGACGTTTCTTAAAAGCCTCTGGAGTCCCTCTTGGTCCTGCAGACATAGATTGTAGCCACCAAGTGCTCCAGGAGGAGTTTGCTACCAGCATTTCATGGTCAGAGAAAGTCTGGTCCTTCCTATCACAGGAAGGAAGAGGCTGGAGTCCTTCATAGAGAGAAACAAGGCAACCCCACAGCTGCGCCTTCCCATCTCAACCATTGGGTTAAGATGTCCCAATTTGGACCTGTGTTTCTCCTGTCAGAGTGAAAACTGAAGAGATGACTGCTGGCTCACACCCAGGCCCAGTCCGAGAGAAGGTGAGGTTTTCATAGGAGAGGAGCTGGGGCTGGAGCCTGCCTGAGCCAGTCGCCCACGGCCCAGGCAGTGGGAACAAAAGTAAGGGGAACAAATCTTGAGAACCTCCTCATCTGGGGTGGCAGGCGCGCCTGCGCTCAGTATGAATACTAGAAAGAAACGTAGGTCATGACAGTTACGCTTTCTAAATTTCTTATCATTGATGCATTTCACTTGTAATCTGAATTGAAAAGCTATTTAAAGCTGTGGTCCCTTCTTCTTCCGGTCCCTAGGTGGGCAAAAGTGACTCGTGGAGGATTCTTGGAGGTGGGTCACTTACACTAAAGTACAGAAAAGAGCCTTACTTCGTTTGTCTTATGGCACACAACAGGAGCCGGTCCGTCCCCATGGCCCTCACCTGATCTCACCAGAACTATGTCAGTGTCAGGCACGGCTGTCAGCACACATCTGTCAGCACTGGCCCTGAAGGCCACACTCCTCCTATCACCTACCTCTACCCCTGCCCAGACACCTGCCTCCCTCACCACAGGGAAAGAGCAAACTGCATGTGTCCCACTGGAAGCGGAGAGCAAGCCACCTCACAAAGGTGACACCAGCAAAGTCACAGACAGATGGACAGAGACTGAGGAAGATAGAAATGTCTCTCAGAAGTCATGAAGAGGCAGCACAATGTCCTCGCCTCCACTCGGGACTCCTCACGCTGTTCCTTCTGTTCATTTGTATCAACCTCACTAGCCTATACGCTCTTTGGAGACCAGACAGGTTTGCTTCTCTCTGTAATCCCTGTAGCCAGCCAGAGGCCTGGGGAACATGATGACAGAGGAATGAGTAGATAAGTAGAGGGAGAATTGGGAGGAACAGCAGCAGATGAAATAAGAGAGATGTGGAAGAAGTGAGACTGTGAGACCCAGAAGCAGAGTGAGACAGACAGAAAAATAATGGGTGGATGGATGGATGGAAGGATGGATATACTGAAAACAGAAACAAACAAAAAAAATCTGAAGATCCAGAAAGAAGGAAGAAAGTTAAATACAGAGGCAGGAAAACAAAAGCAGAGAGGGGATGGAGAGAGAATGAAGAGAAGAACCAGAGGGTTTCCACCCATTTCCCTGCTAATTCTCCAGGATTAGCCCAGTTGCAGCCTAAGGCCGTGGTCAGCAAATTGAGGCTCCCAAGCCACATGCGGCTCTTTGCCCCCTTGAGTGTGGCTCTTCCACAAAATAACACAGCCTGGGTGAGTCTATTTTGAAGAAGTGGGAAGAAGTTTAAGTTTAAAAATTTGGCTTTCAAAAGAAATTTCAATCGTTGTCCTGTTGATATTTGGCTCTGTTGACGAATGAGTTTGCCACCACTGGCCTAAGGGATTGAGATCCTCATTGCACACTCCTTTGGGCAGGGGACTCTGTTACCTCCTCCTCCCCACTGCCTGGTGGCTGAGCTCCAACCCACCACTTTGACATAAGGGCTCTCCCACCCAGGAGACCCCAGGCAACAGAGTGGACCTCCTCCAAGGAAGGCCCCGGCAGCGGAGGTGAGAAGGAGTTTTCCTCTCCTCCACCTTGCAGCAATGACCCCTCCCCTGCATCTACCAGCTCCCAGGGGCTGGCGGTGGTGGGGATGGAAACAAGGAATGCACCATTAAGCAGGCCCCCATGCCATGGCTGCCTGCTGAGAGGAGGAGAAAGTCAGGAAGGGGAGAAGCTGGCTAGGCTGGGGGCTGAGGAGGCACTTACTGACACCACAGAGCCTTGCCTTGATATCAAGACTGTTCTATCAGGGCCAGTATTTCCAATTCCCCAAAACCCATGGGGGGAGGGGCCCAGAGAGGCCATTGATGGGAGGAAAAACTGAGTGGGAGATGGCCAGACCCACCAAATTCTGTGAGTCCTAGAGAAGGGTGGGTTCCTTCCCTTCCCCTCTTACCCCATCTGTCTTCTGACTTCACCTCCCCCACTTCCTGGCTTCTCTGATGTTCAAACACTAGAGAAAGATGCTTCTAAGCCAATGGTCCCCAACCCCCTCCATGTCCTGCCCCTGCTGCCTGGACTCTGGGATTGAACCCCTCCCCCGGGCTCCCACACCATTGCACTAGATGTGGCTGCAGGGGAAGGATGGGCTCAGGGCCCAGCTGGCAGTGGACACTCGGTGGGCCTCTCCCTGCCGAGTCAGCAAATTCTGTGCCAGCTGCCAGACCTCACTCCGCACTTCCTCCAGCCCACTTTCCAGAGGGGCTGGGGCTTCCACTCCCAACTCAGCACAAAAACTATCTATAGCTCTTCCTGGGCTGCCCACCCAGGCGCCAGGGGGTGAGAAGGGCTCAGCAGTTGGTGATCATGGGAGGAGGAGGATACCCAGCTCTGCCCAATGTGAGAAACAGGGCAGGAGCACCGAGTCTGCCTTATCCCTTCCCAACACAGAAACATTCTGACCCACAGGGGCCTCCTGGTTTTCCTCTGTAAAGCAGTGAGGCACGTCATGGCTCCCATCCCTTCTCTGATCCTCAAACTCTCTGCTGACCTTGTTCCCTCACAGATTTTTCAGAGCCTGGGAAATTTTCCATCACAAGGGCAAGAGATACTGACCACTCCATGGGAGCCCCAGCAACAGACAGCGCAGTCTAGAACTGAGCCCACAGTAGGTGCTTAAAAGTCATGCATAGTCAACAAGGCTTTCACCCCTGTATCACTGTCTCTTCAAGGTCTCTTGAGACCATTTTCTAGTGCCAGGAACGGGCAGCAAGCCTTAACCACATACATGCCTGAGTCTTAAAAACGCAGGTGTGAATCCTGCCTGTGGGGCAGGCCTCCAGAGGGGCTGCCTGCCTGCTTCGCCTCCAGACAGCTCAGGACCAGCCCAACCTGGGGACTCAAAGCCCCCATTTGACCCAAGCCCTGTACCCTCCACAGCCTGTCCAGGTCTTCCTCAGTCCCCCATTGTGCAGGCCTCAGTCGATCAATGCTGGGACACCTCCAGCCACTGAGGTAAGGTGTTGCCCTTTGTGGAGAGGTAGAATCGCAAAGGCTCCCCTGGACTCACAGAGATGCTGGGCCCTGTCAGCCGCAGAGCCCTGGGGAAACCCAACTGAAGGAAGAAGGAAGTCGGAGCGAGGGAATGGAGAGGAGGGATGAGGACAGTCCCCAGGGGAGGTGCCTGCTTTGCACAAGGTTCATCCTGGGCAAGGAAGGATGCTGAAGATAGGTAAAAACAGGAAAGAGATGGGGAAAATGGCAGGAGGGCAGGAGGGCACCCTTGAGAGATGAGCCCCTTCCTTCTCTCACAGTCCAGAGGGGAAAAAAAGAAAATAGTGGCCACATGGCAGGTATTTTTCCTAATCTTCTCATTTATTTTCCTAATATACCACAAGAAAGGTATTACCCCCAGGCTATAAACGAAGACTCTGAAGCTCTGACAGCTTAATTGGTTTCCCAGGACACAGGCCTGGCTAGGCCTAGCTCCATCATCCTGGGGACCCCAAGTCTCCAGTCTCAGCAAGGGGCTGGCAGAGCCGCAGCTCTGGCCTTGGGAGACTGTGCAGAGACCCAAGCTGTGTTCAGAGCAGATTATTCAAATAGGGCCTCACAGGAAACTTGGCTTCTCTGGCTCACTGCAACTCGACCTTACTGAGGAAAAAGGAAGAGCAGGAGCCAGCATGGGGTAGGGTTTCGTGCCAAGAGCTGGCTCAGAGTCAGAGCCTGCGAGCACAACGGCCCATGCCCTGACCTCCCCACGGCTGGAGCCTGGAGCGCCCCGAGGCAGCCCTGCCTCCTGCCTGGCTGCAAAGAGTTCTGCCTTCTCCACTGCAGGCCAGTGAGGCTTCCCGCCCGTGCTGCCTCCATCCTCCTCCCCCTCCCCCCTGCCTCGGGGTATTCTGAGGCCTGTTTCCACTTCACCACCTCCTCCTCCTTTCCTGGCTGCTGCCCATCTGGCTGGCAAGAACCCACCCCCCCCCCACACACACACACACACACACACAGGACCCCAGGGATTCCAAGCAGCCTAGGCCAGCACTGCAGGGGGCAGTCAGGAGGGAGGGTAGGCTTAACCCTCCAAGTCCCAGTGATCCTCTATAAGCTGGTTTTACATCTGGCTGGATGTCCTGAGCCAAACCAGTTGCTTCCTGCAGGAGTCCTGTCAGGAGTCTGAAACCAAACTCCACACTGAAGAGCTCAGGGCCAGTATGAAATGGCTGCTGGCCAGGCTACTCGCATTTAAATGGTAGATGGATACTCCAAGTCACCTGAACCAGCTCATCCTAAAGCACAGTGTGAGGGGTGAACAAATGCTGTCAGGGGAGCAAGGATTCAAGATCCTGAGGAATGTCTCCTCCCAAGGTGGACTCCAGGAGTTCCCAAAGTAGCAGGGCAATCTGCAGTGGCCCGGTTAAAGGCAGGGTCTTCCTACCTGTTTTATAAAGGGGGGGTTTCTGTCTCCAGTTCCCAAGAGCAAGGTTGGAAGGCAGAAGGCAGTCCAGGGGCGACATTCAGAATCTGATTTCTTAGACACCGAAGTGTTCAAACAGGACTAGGCCCGTTCTCCTGAATCCCCCATTATCCCATTCTGTTATAGCACACAGTACTCCAAACGACCCCTGCTCACAGCCCTGGGTTTCATTTTACCCACTCAGGACATGTCCAGGCTATGTTGACTCAAGAGATGCAGAATAGAAACCATACATAATGTGTAGGAAGTCAATGTCTCTTATTATTTCACAAGTTCTATTCAAAACAGGGGTATAGGCCCATTCTATAGACAAGGAGGGTAAGAAAGTAAAAGCTGAGCTCCAACCCCTTTGTATTTAGGCCACAGGCACCCTGAATTAGAGAGTGGTCCAGCTAGGGCTCAGCATCTCCCCAAGAAGGCCCATCAACAAGGAGGGTGTCTCGTAGCTTTGGGGAAAGGAATGGGAGCCCAGGGACCCTAGTGAGTGGCTGGAGTTAACAGGAGTCAGGGGCTCTTTCAAGCACACACAAGAAGTAGTAAGTTGGAGAGGAGGGAGTCTGGGTCCAAAGCAGAAAGAGACGGCCAGAGTGCTGCCGGCCCCTCAGCCCTGCTCTGCCGGCCTGAGCCCCGCTTGGCAGGCCTGAGTTCCCAGAGGCCCCCCCCCCCCCCCCTCCAGGCTCCACTTCCTTCCTCAGAGGCAGGTCTGTGGCTTGGCTGGGAGCTCCCGGGACTGAGGGAGCACAGCAACTGTGGGACGGGCCACAGAGCCACATAGCTAAAAGCCGGCGGGCCATAGGGCCCTGCGGAGGAGACCCTAGCAGGCAGACCAGGCTGTCCAAAACCTCCGAACACTCCCAGCCTGTTGCTTATTCATTCAGAGTGGGAAAGCGCCAGCCCCAAGGCCAGCCGGTGCAGGGCTGCCCACGGAAGGCCCCCAGCGGTCCTGCCGGGTGCCCTGCAGACAGCCTCCTGCAGCCTTGGGCACCACCCCTGCCCTGCCCTGCCCTGACCCCTTGGCCTCGAAATGCTGTCATCGGAGGAGCCGTCCCGCTCGGACCAAGGCCAGGATGGACAAAGCTAGAGCTGCGGCAGGCAAGGAGCCGTCCTGTCCTCGAGGCCGCGGGAAGAGAAGCGCGCACAGGGGGCTGCTCCCGAAGGCCTCGCGGTCCACCGGGCCTCTTCAGAGGGGCCGCCATGGCTCTGGCCCCAGCCGGTTTGCAGGTGGGAACCCTGGTGTGGGGCGCCTGCCTCTGCATCCTGGTGCACGGGCAACAGGCCCAGCCAGGGCAGGGCCCCGACCCGGACCCCGGGCGCTGGCGGCAGCTGATCCAGTGGGAGAACAACGGGCAGGTGTACAGCCTGCTCAACTCGGGCTCCGAGTACGTTCCCGCCGGGGCTCAGCGCGCCGAGGGTAGCTCCCGGGTGCTGCTGGCGGGCGCCGCCCAGACCCCGCTGCGGCGCAGCCACGGAGGTCCCCGGCGGCGGCAGGCCCCGTCCCTGCCCCTGCCCGGGCGCGTGGGCTCGGACACCGTGCGCGGCCAGGCGCGGCACCCTTTCGGCTTCGGCCAGGTGCCGGAGAACTGGCGAGAGGTGGCCGTCGGGGACGGCGCGGGCTTGGCCCGGGCTCGCACCTCGGTCTCGCAGCACGGCGGCTCCGCCTCCTCCGTCTCGGCCTCGGCCTTCGCCAGCACGTACCGCCAGCCGCCCTCCATCCCGCAGCAGTTCCCCTACCCGCAGGCGCCCTTCGTCAGCCAGTACGAGACCTACGACCCGGCGGCGCGGACCTACGAGCGGGGCTACGTTTACTACCGCGGGGCGGGCGGCGGCGTGCGCGCCGGGGCGGCGGCCGCGGCCTCGGCGGGGGTGGCCTTCCCGTTCCAGCCGCGGGCGCGCTACGAGGAGCTCGGCGGGGCCGGCGAGGAGCAGCCCGAGTACTCGCCGCAGGGCTTCTACCCGGCCCCCGAGCGGCCCTACGCGCCGCCCGCCGACGGCCTGGACCGCCGCTACTCGCACAGCCTGTACCACGAGGGCGCCGCGGGCCCCGAGCCGGCCCTGCCCGACCCCGGCCCGGGCCCCGGGCCCGACACAGCGCCGGCCGCCGGCGGCGCCTACGGCGGCGACCCCGCCCTGGGCTGGTACCCGCCCTACGCCAACCTGCCTCCCGAGGCCTACGTCCCGCCGAGGGCCGCGGAGCCGCAGCCCCCGTTTCGCCTGCTGGAGCCGCCCTACCTGCCGGTGCGCAGCTCGGACGCGCCCCCGCCGGTGGCCGAGCGCAGCGGCTCGCCGCAGGGCCGCCTCGGCGTGGGCAGCGTGTACCGGCGCGCCCAGAACGGCCGCGGTGAGTACGGCCGGGCCCGGGCCCTGCGCTTTGCACTCCTTGTCCCTGTGGACTGCCCTGTGCGCCTAGACCCTCCCTGATCCTTTTCACCGAAGGTGCTCCCTAAGCTAAGTAAGGACCCCCAGACCTCGTCAACAGCCCAGTGCACCCCCTCCCAGCTTCTGCGCGTCCGTGTGCCCTCGGTGTGGGCATTTGGCCAGGCGGGCCTGGGCTCTGGCCCTGGCTTGAGGGGCGGGGAGGGGGGGCGTTGGAGGAACTGGTCAGGCGTTGAGAGGAGGCACCTCCCAGACCTGGCTTGAGTCATTTGGGGACAAAGGGAAGGAGCCTCTCCCTCACTCCTGTCAACTGCCCCTGTGTCAGCCTCACGGGGTGAAGAGGGAACAAGTGTCAGAAAGGCCTTTAGGGAGGCCTCTAGAGGCGTGGCAAGTTCACGGTCACGGGGCTATCTGAGGTTGGCCCCATGAACAGGAGGTTAGAGGGGACGCTCTGGCCCCAGGCAGGAATCCAGATGAGATGAGAGAGGTGCAAAATTAAATAGGCCGCCAAACACTCAGTAATTGCGATAAGTAATATTTAATGTATTTTTAGATCAAAATAATGCAAAAATCTTCTGTGATGAGGTTTTAAATAGAATCAGTAATGGTGCCATGCCAAGCCAAGTTGGGGCCCAAGGCAAACTGAAAAATCAGCAATCCTGATGTCTTTATTTGATATTTTGTTCATCACAGCTTTTTGCATTGATTTTGATTTTTTTAAATATTGTATCAAATATTGCTTATCTTGGTTACTGAGTATTTTGGCACTCTCTTAAAGTTTGTGCTCCAGGCCAGTGCCTCATTCATTCAACTAGCTCATCCTAGTCCTGGCCCTAAGAAAGTCTTAGAAGGCCACTGTGAACGGGCATCCCTCTGGCGTTTTGGGGATGCAAGGGTGACACTATGACCTGGAAGGCCCAAGCCATCTGTACACAGAGACGCAGTGCAGGCGGCAGCCTTCCTTCTTCAGGTGGGCAACTCCTCAGTGCTATTAGCCGGTGGCTGCTGTGCCAAGGCCTGCTAGTGGTCCGGCCAGAGCTGGCCAGCTATTGGCCCACCCTGTGTCTTAGAACTTCACTTCTCCCTTCTGTTTCTGCAAGTTCAAAATACACCTTGGTCAAACAGTCTCCAGTGCATGTATGCTTCACTCTTGCCATACCTCTTTCAAGCTGCAATTAGTGTCCTGATTCTCTCTCTGCTCCCCAGAAAATCAGCCCACCAGGTGAGGGCTGAGGCCTTCAGGCCCAGGGGCTCAGGTGCTGCACCCTCAGCTTTTCTCTGCTGCCTCTGTCAGCACAGGGACTGCTGCCTTGTCTTCAGTCAGACTGACCTTGGGTGAGAGGCTGCTGCTGAGGCAGGGGTTCAGGTAAGGGCAGTGCTCCTGTCTCCCTAGGGGTTGGTGGAACCCAAGGCTATAGCTCTTAAGAGGAGTGTCCCCACAGGTAGCACCACTCCCTCACATCCGAGGAATAGCACTCGAGTTGGGTGCCGATTCCCAGTTTGAGAATCTGCAGGAGCTGAAAAAGGACCAACATGGAGGGCCCTCTGCAATGGTCCTCACTGGGACTTGCAGCACCCGCACATCAGCTGCTTCTATAGCTCCTTGGAGGGGAGGACGTTTTGCCTATAAGTTTTGCCTGCTAAGTTTTTTGGTGGCTTTTCTCAGAATGGAACCCAGTGGAACCCAGCCAAAGGCACCTCACCTCTGGGCAGAGGAGAAAACCAAAGCCTCAAGTCCCACAGCACTGCTGGCAGAGTCAGACCTGGGGCTGGACATATGCGCTCCAAGCCACTGGGTATTTGGTCTGTCAGTTTTTAAGGTTCAGAAGGGGACCTGTCAGGGCAAGGCCTGTCTGGGATAGGGGTACTTGCTGCTTAGCAGGGCCTCTGGTCATTGCCCCTGAGCTCCACAGTTCATTTGGATTAAAGACATTTCTCACCCGAAGGTAGTATGCTAGAGGCCAGGGAGAGTGTGCTGGTATGTACCAAATTTAGGCCCTGCACTGGAAAGCACAGAAACGAGGGCATCTCAGGTCTGTGATTGGGCAAGAATTGGGGGATGGACTGTGGGAGGTCAGAGGAGGAGTCTCCAAAATCAGGGCCTGGAGACTCAGGGAGGACTTCCCAGAGAGGTGTCCAAGCATTGCTGCAAAGGATGGCCATCAGCATCCTCCCCAGGTCATGAACTGGATGGTGTGTGGGGTGGGACTGTGTGGAGTGCAGGCCAGTTTGAGGCTCAGAGAGGGAACACTACCTTCTCTCCTATTATTGGTCCTCCTTCTAATTCTGCTAGGCCAGGACCATGGAAAATCCCGGTTCAGGGAAGGCCAAGTCTTGTTCTTTAACTCAGACCCCCAGGCTTGGTGTGCGAGTCCAGGGTAGATTCTCCAAATCTGATCTCATTCCTCCTGGCCACACAGCCAGGGCGCTGAAGCCCAGCATTGGCAGCCTGAGTGTGTGGGTGTGGATGTATCCTACAACACTAAACACATGTGCGCACCACCCTCCTCCCTCTATCTGGGTGGTTTCCAAGTGCCTGTCCAGAACCCAGTTTCTTCCTGGGGTGCCTCAGCCCTCTCCCTCTCACCCTGGGCAGGGGTATCTAAGAATATCTGACTCTGAAATGTGTAACTGGAGAGACAACTAGGAAACAGAGGCTCAGAGAGGGTAACGTACTTTTCCTAGTTGTCCACAAATCCATGAGAGTCCTGGAGGATGGCCACCTGCTTCCTAGGCCCAACTGTATCCCCTTTGCTGTGTCTCTCCCTCTCCCACAGCCAGGCCTCCTCTCTCTGGGCCTCCTTGCCCCCGTTCCTGCCTCCCCACAGCCTCATCTTCTCTGAGCTGGTGGTCTTAGTGCTGACCCCAGAATACCACAGTTCTTCTCCTAGGGTTTCCCCACACATCCCTGGCCTGACTGATCCGCTCTGGCAACCCTATGAAAGTAACATGGAGCAGGCGGCATGGCCATCCTCCCAGGACATCGCTCATGGCTTCACCAGCCTAGCCTGGCAGAGGTTCTCCAGCCCTGCCCTCACACAGCCAATCAGAGGTTAAGAGAGAGCTATGGTTTTCTCCCTGATCCCCTGATCCCCTGATCCCTGCCTCTCCCTCACCAGTCCATCTCTCACATGGGCAGATAAACCCTTGCATTGCTGACCATGTTACTCTCCTGCTCAGGAAGGTCCTATGGCTCCCAAAGTCTTCAGAACAGGATCTAATGCCGTGGCCTGTGGCTCTAGAACCTTGAGGTACCTCCTTCCTTTCTCAAGCCTCTGAAGCCCCATGGAAACTCTGCAGCAGCTAGGCCTAGAGGTTCCCTCTGCCTGCACACCCAGGTATTTCTGGGGTACTCACTCTCCTTCCAGTGCCCTATATTCAGGAGGCCACACATGGTCCCTTAGTCCCTGACAGCAGCCCTGCTCACATCCCTACTGCTTTCCCCTCCAAGTCACCTACCTACCTTCTTAGGACTTGGAATAGATGCAGAGAAGGACAGAAGCAGTCTCCCCCGGTAAGCATCCAGAACTAGAGTCCCAAGTCAGAGACGATGGTAACAACTTGGCCATTTGCTGAAGAACACCTGCTGAACTTAGTGGTTTAAATATTAACTTTCATTCATCTTCACAGCCTCCCAGAGAGGTGAAGATTATGGTCCTCTGGTACAGCTGAGAAAACTGAGACTTAGGGAGGTCTCACTGCTAAATACAACTGAGCCAGAGTTCAAACTGAGACTGTCTTCTTTGCACTACACAGCCCTCTCTGGGCCTATTCCCTTATTGCAGCGAGGGAGGGGGATATTTACACTGGCATCTATTGGGCATATATATATATATATATATATATATATATATATATACACACACATACATACACATATATATAAGGCCAATATGCAATGTGTCCCTGTAGGAGTTCTACCAGGAGAATGGGAGTTCTATTGCTCACTATGATGTGCACTGACCACCAGGGGACGGCACAGACCAAAGGAATGCCCCGGCCAGCAGCCAGAAGCCCCTGATCAGCCCTGATCACTGGCCAGGCCTAGGGACCCTACCTGTGCACAAATTTTGTGCACTGGGCCTCTAGTTTTACATATCACCCCTCTTAGCTCCTGTAGCAATAATGAGCCAAGTACTGTCATTCATCCCATTTCATAGATAAGGTGACAGGCTCATTTGCTAATTGTCAAACAGCCTCTTTAGTAGTGAAACCAGGATTTGAGTCATATATGATTTCCCCATCCTGAGTTCTTAATATCATATATTATTACTTTTTAAATTTTTGTGTATTATTGCTTACCTTACACACTCGTTTATTTGGTCAGTCAACAGATATTTGATTGTCAGCTGTCCCAAGCAGTGGTTGTGACAGGATGAGCTGGGACAATGAGGCACAGGGCTTTGGAAGGGAAGAGTCCCTCAGCAGTGTGGTGGTAGATCCTTGTCATCCTCAATCCAGACTTCAGGCCTTTATTTAACAGACACTCATCTAGTGCTTCCACAGTGCCTAACCCTGTCCTGGGTGCTTTATAATTAGAGTAACTTAGTCCTCATAACACTCTAAGGTGTTGTTACTCTCTATTTTGCCAATGAGGAAACCCAGGCCCTCAGAGGTTGACTTGCCCACAGTCATATAACTGTTGACTAGTGGAGCCAGAATCCCAGCTCAGCGCCCCTTCTTCCCTGAATTTGTCTCAGTGCTCCTTCAGAAAGAAATGGAGTTTCAGGCCAATGAAGCTGTCATAAAGAGTCAGATGGGCTGTGGAGACAGGGACCTGGGTCTTCTTCCTAATTCCCTGTTTGGCAGTCCAATGCCACCAGTGTGGGGACAAACAAGTGGTGTCCTGGCAGCCTCATCTCAGGCAAGCTTCCTGTCCCCTCTTTTCTCATCCATTCGCAGGGTCACATCCTCTCTCCCCTGCAAGAAGAGATAATTCCCATTCTAAATAGTAATAGCAGCTGATATTTATTGAACACTCACCATGTACCAGACATTATGCCAAGTATTTTTATTTTCTCACTTAGCTCCCCCAGCAACTTTGTGAAATAGATAGCATTATCACCCCCATTCTGCAAACCAGAAAACTGAGGCTCAGTAGCTTATCCAGGATCTCAGGACTCATCAGGGGCCAAGCTGGTGCCCAGGCTGACGCTCTGCCCCGCTGAACTGCCCGTCAGGGAAGGCTATGTCTTCGTGTTCGTTGTTTCGCTCAGGTCTGGGCCCCCTGAAAAACCAACATTTGGAGTTTTGCCTTGAATCCACAAGTGCCACAGAGCCTTTTTGGGGTGGTGGCCGAGCAGGGTGCAGAGTCATTAGGGCCTACTGGCATCAGGCTACTGCCACACTTGACCTGGGAGTTCTGTCCTTTCGTCTCTCTCCTCCCTCTCTCTAATTCTAGGGGCCCTTATTTCGGTGTCCTCTCAGCTCTGAAGAGGCACCCCTCCCCAATAGTCCCAGCCTGAGTTCACCCCACTCCTATCCAAGCCAAGAACACATGGAAAACTCTTCAGGGCAGTGGCTGAAATGGCAGGAGAAGAGCGGGGAGAGCTGGAGATGGGAGGTCGGCCCAGGCAGCCCACAGCTGCTTCCAATTCCCATGCAGGCATTCCGCCTGGGCAGCTGCCGGCAGGCTCCAGAGGGAGGCTGAGAGGAGAGGCTGGGTCCTGTCCTCTGCTCTGCCCTGACCTAATGGCCTCTTTGCTGCAGGCAGCTGGACCCAGAGGGCCTTTTTTCCCTGGAATCGGGATTACATGGCTAGAATTGGGCCACGGCTCCTATCCCCCTTGCTGGTGGCACCCAGAAATCAGGAATTTCCGTGTCATCTGGAAATAGGTGATACTGGTTTCAGAACACCAGAGCAGAAGGAATTTAGGTGGGGAGGCACGGCTCGAGAGGCCTGTGCCGTCCAAGCCTCAGGAGACAGGCCACCCTTCTTCCTGCTTGTGAGCCGACTGGCACCGTGTCCTGTTTCAGAATAAGGCTTTTGGAGTCAGTTCCAGCCTTTGGTTGGGAATAAAGTCTGTGCTCACACAGGCAGATGCCATCAGACCCTTTGTGGGGTGCAGGTATTTGTGCACATGCCCATCAAGGTTGTACAGGTGCCAGGCCATGAGCTGAGTGCAGGGAACTCAGGGGTATCCCATTCTCATCCCTGTCCTTACAGAGGTCATAACCTGGCAGCAAGAAACTCGGCACACAGGATGCAGTGGCCCAAGCCCACCTCCAACTTGCCTGTCTCTCAAGTTCCCAGACCCACTGTGCACTGAGACCTGAGCCCACAGCAGGGCTGCCTGCAAAGCAGAGCCCCTCCTACCCCCAGGTGCTCTCATCTGGATGATCACTTCATGAGGACATTCAGCTATTTAACAACATTATTTGTGCCTTATTATATTCAGGACATTGGTCTAGAACTGGGTATTCATTAGAGAAAAGAAAGACAAAATTTTTGCCCATGTGAATCTTATGTTTTCATGCATAAATATAATAAACAGGTAAATAATAGAAGATGGTAAGTGTTGTGGGGAAAATACAGTGCTATGTTTTTTCTTAAGGGAGGTCTGGAGAGTGGGCAGGAGGCAGGCTGCAGAAGTGGTCAGAGCAGGCTCATGAAGGCCTGTTTGAGCAGAGCCAGGGAGAAGAGTGAGTGGGCTATGCAGCTGTCTGCGGGAAGAGCATTCCGGATAGAGGAAACAGTCAGTGCTAAGACCATGAGGCCGGAGTTCTCTGGGGTTTTCAAGTGTGTGCTAGTGTGGTTAGAATAGAGTGGAATGGGAATGGGAGATCATAGGAGACAGACCAGAGAAGTAACAGTCTCAGACCATGGAAGACCCTTCATGCATCGGGAAGCTATTGCAGGGTTTGAGCTGAGCAGTGTCATTGAAACAGAGGCCCTGACTATACTGGGAATGGACAGGGGAAAGGTGGGCCAGAGACTGAGAGGCGGCTAGTACAGAAATCCAGGCAGAGATGATGGCAGCTGGGCAGGGTGGCAGAAATGGGGGTGGTAGGAAGTCAGATTTGGGATGTGTTTTGGAGATAGAGCTGATGGGATTTCCTGATGGACCAGATGTAGGGTGTGAGAGAAAGAGAGGAATCAGGCATAATATGAAGGTTTATGTCCTGTGCAGCTGGAAGAATGAAGTTGTTAGAAGCTAAGATATGAAGGCTGTACGAGCAGGTTTTGTAAGAAGGGTAAAAAGTTCAGGTCACTGTGAAGGGGCAGAGAGGGAACCCAGGGGACTGAAGCATTCAGAAGACTTCTGGAGTTGGGGTCAGAAGCACTGAACAGGACCCACAAAGATGGGAGGGCAGTGAGGTGTGTGAGGAGGAGCCTGAAGGCTTGGCCAGAGGTGTAGGTAGCTGACCTCCCTAATGTTAGCCTCCTACCAACTCAGCCCCTGTCTGCTTCCGGGGCAGTTTGCTCAATTGAGCAAATACTGACAGATCCCCTTCTCTGAGCTGGGGATCTATGAGGTTGTCACTGCTACTGGACTGTGTCTCCCAGTTGGGTAGGAGCAGCAGATGTGTGCTGGGAGGGGGGTTAAGGTAATGGCAGAGGGATGGTCAAGACTGACAAGGTAGGCTTTGGCCTAAAGACTGTGAGGTCAGAGCTGGTGTGTGTGTGTGGGGGCGGGGGGGGGCAGAGGTGCATGTGCGCACACAAGTGCAGTAGAGAATTCTATGACAAGAGCACTATAGTGTCAGAGACCAGTGCAGAAAAGGTCAGTTATGCTAAGTAGATGTCTAATCCTTAGGGTTAAGAGAAGATCTAGAAGGTCAGGTGCAGTAAGGCCACACCACCCTAGAGGCCCAGAGAAGTTTGGGCTTGATTCTGTTGACAAGGGGAAGCACTGAAAACTCTGGCCCTGACTTTGTGGCATCACAGCTCCTTTGCCCGGCTGCGTTTGTCCCTTCATGGTGGGCACAGTGGGCCATGCAACCACCTTGCCCAGTGTGGCACTGGCAGGCTCGTGCCCACAATTTAATGTTCTCATTATTAAATGATAATTTCATAGGACACAGAGCTGCCACCTCCCACCCCAGAGGCCCTCTCGGCTCAATGCAAGGCCGTGCTCTATGTGCATTCTGCTCTCCTGCCTCGGGCCTCCTCTGGAGTCTGGCTGCATGAGTCAGAACATCCGCTGCACACATACTTCACAGCCACTGCCCCGTTCCTGCTGGACATTGTTTATCCTCCCACCGAGGCTCAGGAGATTATCCTCCAGCCCAGTTCAGGCTATTTGGCATTCCCATCTCTTTCAGCTGCTTCTTGTGAGGACAGATTTCCAAAGAGACAAGGTTTCTATAACCCATTAAAAGGGGGAAGTCAGCAGGGAAATAGGTGAGGTGTGGGGAAGCGGCAGGAATGTAACCACAGGCCTTCTGCTCTGAGCAGCCTCCTCGAAACACTGAGCCAGAGGGAACATATCTTTCCTGAGCAAGGAAGTAGGTCAGACGTGGGAGAATCTCCTGGCTGTTAATGAATCGTCCGTAGAGGTTGTCAGAGTTCTTAAACTCTTACCCAAGGCTGGGAGGTAAACTGAATAAATCCTGAAAAGTATTTTAATCTTCAAGTGTTATGGAGCTATCAAATTATGTTCAAGGACCGCTTAGTCCGATCTCCCCATTGTCCATATGAGGAAACTGAGCCTATGAAAAGGGAAGGGACCTGGATAATGAGGGATTGGGGCAGGCTAGTCCTGAGCACATTGTGAAGGGCTGTGGGTCCCCCACAGAGGAGGCTCTAGGGACAGAGCCAGAAAACAAAAGCCGGCCTTTGTCCTTGCCTCTGTGTCTTCACTGCACTGTAGGATCTAATGGACTCTCCTAGGCTGAGGGCTTCCCAGACCAGCAGTTGCCTCTGGAATGGCCTTGGGACCCAATTCAATTACATCCAGCCCCTCCCTAGCCAAGCAGCCTGACTTTGGCCATCCCAGGGGCCTTTGTTGCCCTTTGACTCAATGTTCCCCACTCTGGGCTAGGCTCTAAGCAGCCTGAATTCCTAAATGCATAACCCCATGGTCAGCATGGAAGAGTGCCCAAAGAGGCCCAGCCCAGGGCTCCAGGCCGTGAGCAGAATAGAGAACAGTTAGATCTGAAGGAACAGAGACAGGCCTGGAGCGGGCTCAGGCCTGCCCGGAGTCACCCAGAACATCGGAGACAGAACAGGAGAGAAGCCAGGCTCTTGTCGACCTCCTGGGAGCAGAGAGCCGAATGCTGATGATGACCAGGACCTCCCTGGGTAGCCTAAGCAAGACCATCCTTTGGGTGGTCAGCCCCACCCCTGTGGGTCTCTCCCAGGACGCCATCTGGAATGGCCATGGGCAGAGGGTGCACACTGCAGAGTCCTGTTTGACAATGACAAGCAGTGAACTAGGTAGATCTTAAAAGTTTGCATTGGCTGAAAATTCAAGAATCAGAATGAGATGATAAGACAATATCAATTACATACTTTAAGAATACATAAGCACTGCAGATTTTCTAGAGTCACAAATATTCAAGGATATATCTAAGGGTCAGGGCTCAGAATGAGGGTTTAAATTTTTTATTACAGTTATTACTGGGCCTTGCATAGACCAGTGAGTGATAATAGTTAGTTTGCTCTGAAATGAGAATTATGATTAATTCCATTTTCTGCACTTATAAAAACAGAAGTCTCCACAAAAAGTTCTCATTGGAACCCACTTTATGGAGTCTCCAGTGCCACATCCAAGGGCTGGATTACTCCATACATTCTAAATAAAATATCCCAAACCCTCCTCAAATCCATAGCTTGACTATAGTGATATTTGCATTTGTCAAGACTTGTCAGACTGTGCACCTAAAATCTGTACATTTGAATGTGTGTAAATGAAATTTCAAAAGTGTTCATTTTTATTTTTTTTAAAAAAAGAATGACAAGAGCAGTTCTAGGAGGGGTTAAGGACCCAGAATCTCCTGGAGCTGCCCCAAATCCCTGTGTGACTGTGGTAAATTCATTGCCTTTTCTGAGCCTCAATTCCCTCCAGCATCTCCGGGTGCCCTGGTACCTTGTGGGGGACAGGGTGAAGAGCATGCTTGTGGGTGATGGAACAGTAAAGTATAGTGTGGGCTTTCCGCATCTGGAGATGGGGAACTGGAAGATAAGAAGGCTGACTAAGGGATTTGAGCATCTGCAGATTTGGGGATCCATGGGGGTGGTCCTGGAACCAATCCTCCATGGATACTGAGGGATGACTTTATTACTCTGCTAGTCAGTAAAGAAGCTCACCTGACAGAGGCCCTTGGGATGGGCAGTCTATCAATTCCTGCAACATGGGGATAGGAGTGGGTGGGTGGTGGGTCTTCCCTGCCAATGGAAGCAGGAGGCACTCACCTGAACCAGAGATTTCTCAGCAATAAGAGGAAGATCATCATTGCCAGGGTCGGGGCTCAGATTGTAACCAGCAGCTCAGAGGTGTCTGCCCACATGTCGTACTCCACAGCTGCCCCCCCACACACACACACACACGCACACGCACACGCACACACACGCACACACGCACTTGCCCCAGCCATGGCTCTGGAGGTTATTTTAAAACCTGACAACACCCAGCTACAATAAAAAGGATTGTTGATGTCAAAGCAACTCCTTTTAAGGTGTGGTTTTTGTTTTGTTTTTTAAAGTACCATGCTTTGGTCTACAGTCTGAAGACAAATAGCAATGAGTCTGAGGTTCAGAGTTGTTGATAGGTATCAGACCTCAGTGTGTGGTTAGGAATAGGGCTCAATAAAGGACCAGGGTCAGGCAAGAGTCAGAGGTCTAAAATGGCCCTAACCTTCATTGGCCTTGAATATCCCTAGCCTCTTACTCAACAGGCTCTTCTAACTTGCTTGGACTGCACAGCTGGCTCGTGGACTGGCCTAGGGAGGAAGGGCCAGGCCGGAAAAGCGTTGTGGAGCCATTTGTGCCATGTTTATTGAAACCAAGCCTGTGATGGGGGAGGCAGCTTCTGCGACCAAATGCTGGATCTCATGAGGCTTCAAGCCTGGCTGACCACCCCCACATGTTGCTGAAGGATAGGGGGTGATTCCTGTTTTCCTCACTTCTCCCTCAGAGGCTTTTAGGAACCAGTGGGTGAGAACCAGCTGGACATCAAGGTCTCCCCTTGCTTTGAAGGCCTGAGGAGCCCTTGGAAAATGACTGCAGGCATTCCTGGGGGCTTGAGTAATGGGACCTAGGCTGGCCAAGATGGCTCCATCAGCCAAAAGCCACCTCATCCTCACCCACCCCAGTGCTCTAAGCTTTCTCTTCATTCCAAGTAGGTGAGGTCACACTGGCTGCCTGTACTCGGTCCCCATACAAGGCTGGGGCCGCAGGTTGGAGAGGGGTATAGTCTGGGAATCCAGGGGACACGTGAGGAATGGTTTGCAGGAAGATACCTCAGTGAAAGGCTTAGAAGCCAGAGTGCCCTCTTCTGCCTCATTTTCTGGACCTAAAAGCTGACAAGAAGGTTTTGGCAGCCGGAAGAGGGAGCTGTAAGCCTGTACACAGGACAGAAGTCCCCCTGCCTAGCTTGTCCCCCAAGAGCCGATGGCTTTAAAGAAGCTAGGAGGAGATTACAGCCTTGTTTCATCTTTATCTGCCAAAATCCCTGAAGCCTAAGAGGATATAGAGGCCCAGGTTTACTTTTCTGTAAGTCAGTGACCCAGCAGGGGCCCAGGGCTCTGGAGTCCCCTTGCCCACCTCCCACCACTCCCACAATCCTAGCATCAAGATCATTGCATCTTTATTTCATGCAATGGGGTCTGGATACTGGAGTTTGGTTTCTACTAATTCTTAAAAGCCTTAGTGGGAATACCTTATTCTTGGGGAGGATTAAGCAGGAAGGAAGGTCAGATGGACAGATCCTGGCATATCCTGAGAGCAGGTGATCACAGGGACTGGAGAAGACTCCATTCTTCCCGTGAGCCCTTTAGAAAAGAAACCAGGTGCCCTCGGGTTGGAGGCCAGAGGCTGCAGACAGGGGAAGGAGGGTGTGGTCCTGTCGGGGAAGATGACTGAGAGAAAGGAATAGGGCCGGGTGCCCAGGCTGAGAACTCTGCCTAGTCAGCAGCCTGCTCTGTGGATATGTTTTCCTTCTAGCCCATCCCTTCCTGCCCAGCCCTGCTTCTGCCAGCCAGCAGTCACCTGGCTCTTCCCACAAGCCTGCTGGGACTTACTTGGGGCCAAAAGCCCAGAGCTATCTTGGTGGTTTATGAAAAAGCTAGGCAAGAGGAGCAGAGGGTGTCTGGAGGCTGATCCAGAGGCCTTGGGAATAAGGACATGAAGTAAGGTGTCTCTGTCAGGAAATCACTTGGTTCATGCAGTATTGCCTCTAGGTCTTTTCCATGCTGTTCCCACTTACCAAGAAAACCCTTTCCTCTTCTCTGGCTCCCCACATTCTGCCTTGTCCCCTATTCTTACTCATGTGCAGCTCTGCTGGCAGGTCTCTGCAGCCCCACAGTACAAGGCTCGAGGTGAGCTCCTGCTCCCTGACTTGGCTGGCCCACACCTGACCTAGGGAGAAGGGCTCACATCCCACACCTAGCCCAGGCTGGGAGGCCTGTGCAGAGGAAGAAGAGTGACAAAGGGTGTTTGGGGCTGGGGAGTTCTCTGGGCATTAACCATGGTCAGCCTGACTCTCAATGTCACGCTCTTCTTCCCTCTCCCCTTTCTCCCACTGCTCATTCCCAGGTCTCCCTGACTTGGTCCCAGACCCCAACTATGTGCAAGCGTCCACCTATGTCCAGAGAGCCCACCTGTACTCCCTGCGCTGTGCAGCAGAGGAGAAGTGCTTGGCCAGGTAAGGAGCTGAGGATGAAGCTTGGAGCTTTGGGACAGTCCCTAGGAGTCACCCAGAACCCACTTGCATGCCAGGCTGCCAATGTCCAAGTGCCCGACTGGCCAAGTGTCTGAGCCTCTCAAGACCTGGTCCTTGTCATCTATGAGCTTTGCCTGCTACAAGGGAGTCAGGAGGAGAAGGGAACAAACTTTTATCCATCAATTGTCACTATACGAAGAAGCTTCCTTTTAATCTTCGTATCAGCCTTGAAGGTGTGTATTGAGCAGGGCAGGAAACTGAGGTGCACTGACAGGAACTGAAACTTTTCCTCTCCAAGCTGCCTTATGAGAAGGTTCCTGTGGAGGGCCCAGGTTCCAAGTGCTTCTACAAGGACCTGGGAAGTCCTCAGGGAGACCCAGGGCCTGGGCTGCAGCAGTGACAGTGGGCATGGTTGACGAAGAGGCCTCAATTATGTGTAGCACCAGGGAGGGGAAAGAGACCAGTTTACATGACCCCAAAGATGAGCACAGCCAACTCTCTGTTATTCCCAGGCGATTCTGCTTCCTACAGAGCTGGCTTCTAACTTTATAAACGGTCACTATTTTGTTCAAATATGTATGCTTTGGGGACACCTCCCTGTGCTAAATAACTAGTTCAATATTACACTGATCTACTTTTGTTGACATTTCTCTATTCTGGAAGCACCTAGTTTTCTTAATTACCTGCTTTGTTTAGACATTTGGACTCTTTATTTACTTTTTTTTTTTAGTATCTGGAAAGTCCTTTGGAACCTAAACATTTTCTCACTATGAAACTTCTAGTCCACTGCCACTCAGAATAGCTGACCACACTGCTCTCTCTGTGACAATATAAGGAGATTACACCAAGATGCAGCTCAACTCACTGCTTCTTTCATCAAGAAAATCTGGCTTCTGCCGAGACTGGTTTGGCTCAGTGGATAGAGCGTCAGCCTACGGACTGAAGGGTCCCAGGTTCGATTCCGGTCAAGGGCATGTACCTTGGTTGTGGGCACGTCCCCAGTAGGGGGTGTGCAAGAGGCAGCTGATCGATGTTTCTCTCTCATCGATGTTTCTGACTTTCTATCCCTTTCCTTTCCTCTCTGTAAAAAAATCAATAAAATACGTGTTTAAAAAAAAAAGATAATCTGGCTTCAAAAAAGGCACTGTCAGCTTAACTAAACATTGTGATCAGTATTGTAGTTTATTTACATGCTGGTGCAAGTTCCTTATCTCATTACAGACTGGCAACAAAGAGTGTGTGAACTAGCAACAATCCTGGGACCACACCTTGAAAGAGAACACAATGAGGATGCTGCTGCTATGATTCCTTCAGCAGTGAGGAATTCAGCCTCCGTAGCAATCCATGAAGGCTGAGTTTTGAGGAGTTTGAGTCAAAACTTAACTATCACTCCATCTTTATTGGAGCACCCCGTGTTTCCAGACCTGAGTTCCTGGATGGGCTGGGAAGGAGGCAACGAGGCACAATCCTGTGGAGGATGTCCTGGTCCTGCCAGAGAGACATGCCCCAAGGACAGACCCAGGCAACTGGGAGAGGGAGAAGAGCTAGCATGAGCAGTGTGCAGGCTGGAGCTAGCTGGGCAAGGTTAGCAAGGGCTGAGGCAGCAGAGAAAGCTGGGTGCAGAGTACAGACCTAGAAAACCAGGCAAAACTGAAGCCCCGGAACACAGAGCACTCAGATAGCATCAAAGTGTGGGCTGCAGGCCGGTCAGTGCCAGAGCACAGATGGCCAGCAATACCCAAACAAGGGGAGGGACTTGTTCCAAGTCTCAACACAAGTTTGTGGCCAGGCTGGGTCTAGAACCTTAATGGTTTCCCATGGTGTGCTGAGCGGAACAGAAGGACGGTATTGAACACAGTAGGGGGAAGGAGGATGTCTGCTCCAACCCAGACACAGATGGATTCCAAGCCTCCTCCAGACAAGGCCCAGGGCCTTATGTCCTGGCAGAGAGGAGCCTGCAGTGCCTGTTATCCAGACATCCTCTCAGTGAGAGCTAATTCCCACAAATGGCCACCTTCTGCCTCTGGACTTAAGGCCCAGACCTTAATGAATGCCAGAGAAGTGCTCCTGAGGACAGCCAGCACAACCAGTTGGGATTGGGGGTCAGTAAGTGAATGGGGAGTTGGCAGACTGCACCAGAGCCATATCTCCTGAACAGAAAAAGGCAGGTTGGTGAAGCCATACAGTCAGGTAGAGGTGACCTAGCGACATGGACCTAGCTTGGGGAAAGTGTGGATCACTTTTAGAGCTCACAAGCAGTCAAGATTTCTTTAAGTGGAGCAATCAGAGCGGAATTCCTTAGGGAGGGGAATTGATTTGGCCTAGGAGGCTGAGCTAGTTCTTGATCAAGCAAACAGCATGGAGGAAAAGTATAGATTAGCAAAAGAATTGAGTCTGTTTGAGAAACAGTGTTTGAAGCTGGAACCAGTGCGTGGGGAGTGGAAGACAGGACTAAGAGAGTGAAGAGGCTTTGGCATCGGAGAGCCTGAGCCTGATTCTTAGGGCCACATCCAAGACGTGGCACACTGTAGCCAACAATGACGGCTCTTCTCAGAATCTCCTGGATAGGCCCGTTTTTATTGTCTTTTAAAAATGTGTCTGTATGGATTCCAGAGAGAGGAAAGGAGAGGGAGAAAGAGACAGAATCATTGACCCTCTGTCTCCGGGGGATTGAGCCTCCACCCCAGGTTTGTGACCTGACTGGGAAACCAACCGGCTTCCCTAGTGCATGGATGATGCTCAACCAATGAAGCCATACTGGCTGGGCAAGATCAGCCCATTTTTTAAAAAGACCTCTAAAGATTTTTATGTGAACCCCCCACACACACACACAAGGGTTTTCCCCAGCTGAGACTCCCCTGCCGGCACAGGGGACCTCAGAGGCTGTGTCAGACTCGAGGCTACCAGTCTCGTGGAGAGCGAAAAGGGCTGAGCCTTCCCACGGTGCAGGGGTCAGATATCAGGATCATCAGGGACAAGTCGGCTCCGTTCTGGGTTTCAGTGCCCTGGTTCCCAGTCTTACTCCCACCTTTCCACCTGTCTCTGCAGCACAGCCTATGCCCCGGAGGCCACTGACTATGATGTGCGGGTGCTGCTGCGCTTCCCGCAGCGGGTGAAGAACCAGGGCACGGCGGATTTCCTCCCAAACCGGCCGCGGCACACGTGGGAGTGGCACAGCTGCCACCAGTGAGTGGGGCCCGTGGCCTCTCCCACCCCTCCTCTGGGCTGGAGCACTTCCCCAGCCCCCTCCTCCATTAGTGCTAGAGGGAGGGGAGCGGGAGATGCTGGTAGGGGGCCCATGAGGTGTTTTCTGCCAAGAATCCATCCTGTGGCTAGAGTTTCTCAAAGGAGCCTTAACAAAAGCTGGGCTGGAAGAGGGGACATCGAACTGTCTCTGGGGGACAGAAATGTCTACAATAAAGGACGTTCGCTCGAGGCAGTAGCCGCACAGAAGGAAGTGAGAAGCTCAGAAGGGCACTCTCCTAGGGGGACCTGGCTACTGGGGACAGGAGAGATGCTGCCCTGTGGGGACAGGAGAACAGGAGCCCAGACCGGTCAAGAAGCTGTGTCACAGCAGGGTCACTTGGGCCCATCTCAGGAGGGGGATGGAATGGGAAGCACCGAGTGACTAAGCCTTCTCTGTTCTGTCCTGTGCCTCCAGACATTACCACAGCATGGACGAGTTCAGCCACTACGACCTGTTGGATGCAGCCACAGGCATGAAGGTAGCCGAGGGCCACAAGGCCAGCTTCTGCCTGGAGGATAGCACCTGCGACTTCGGCAACCTCAAGCGCTACGCATGCACCTCACACACACAGGTTGTGCTGGAGATGCCAGGCAGGGGCATGGTGTCCAGGGTGCAGCCACACCCCGGGAGCTGGGGAAACAGACAGTGACACAGCCTGGGCCAAGCTGAAGGGCCAGTGCCGAGGCTCCTGGCCACTCAGCTCAACAGAATGGGGGTCTCCTTGCCAGTCCTTGGGCCACCACAGGGCCCCTTGGGGACTCTCCCTCCTCCCCCAGCCAGATTCCTTCCTATGTCATTCCGCGAGTGTCTACTAATGGAAGGAATGGAACATTCCAACAGAGTAGGATGGCATGATGTTCCAGGTGCCTATTTGTCTACCCAGCTCTACCTTTCTATCTGTCTGCCAGAACACCACAAAGTGCCCATCTTTCTTCCATCCATGCCCTTCTTCATTTAATCCCTGTAATCTGGTGCTCATTATCTCTCTGGTCCATCCTCCCTGTGGGTTTAAGAGGAGCAGACCCACTCTAAGCAGTTGCCCTAGACCAGGGTCAGGGCAAAGCACAAAGGAAGGAGAGCCCCTGGCTGTGGGGTGGTCCTGAGGGCCTCTGAGGAGTATACAGCACCTCACCCTCTCTTCTGTTCTCAGGGCTTGAGCCCAGGCTGCTATGACACTTACAACGCAGACATCGACTGCCAGTGGATTGACATAACTGATGTGCAACCCGGCAACTACATCCTCAAGGTGGGACTCCCAGCCTGGAGCACCCCCTCCAGCAGCCTTACGCTCATATCAGTGTCCCCACCTCTGAGATCTGCTTCAGCTTTGGAGCATGTTCTCCTCTTCCTAGCAGCTGAGCAGAGGCAACATCTTGGGAAGAGATCTGCTCTTCCCACATGAAGGTCTCGGTCTGGGGCAGATACAGGCCTTTCCATAAAGACACCAGGGACCCCGGCCGGGGCCGTGGTGGTGTTAGAAGAGGTGATGACTCTGTCTTCCCTAAGCAAAAGGGGATCTGGAGAGCCATGTGGCCCACCCCCTGTTTGTGGTCAGTGAAGGCCATCTGGAAGAAGACACCACCCTCTGAGAGAAACCTTCAGTTCCTCACAGTGACTCTGCAAAGCCTGAGGCTCTTGTGACTGAGTCCTTGCAGCCTAAACTCCACCTCCAATGCTCACTTGCTCGCTCCCCTTCCCTTGGTGGGGGAGTTAGAGGGCCAGGTAAAAAAGCACATTGAGGGCACACTGCCCAATGTAGTATATCCCTGCGCAGGCTGTGAGTCTCATGACCTCACCTGGGGAAGGCAAATCTCAGCCTCCCTTTGCACAGGTGTGAAGTGAGGGTGGGGGTCATTGTTCCAGGTCCCCTAAAGCCACTATTCCACACTGAAGAGGAGGAGCAGTGAAGACGGGCTTGGGAAGCGGCTTAACTTGCATGAAGGTGGCTGCTGGGGTCCGCAATCAGAACGTAGCAGCCCCTCCTAAGGGCCTCTCAGGAGGCTCTGTGGGCCTCTCTTCACCTCACCCCAGGGCCAGGGTTTTCCAGGGCATTCTTTCCTTCCTTCGTCCAGTTATTAAACATGTGCAAAGGCCCTTATGAATTCTGGGAACTGGGGATTCAACCCACATAAGCAATGCACAGTTCCCACCCTTAAGGAATGTATAGGACTTAAAAGTGACATCTTTCCACCTGACTTAAACGTTCTGCTGTATTTGCTGGATGCAGCCTACTCCAGGAAACCTCCCCACCCCACAGTAATCCAACCTTTGAAAGGCTTCCTTGTGTCTGGACAGCTTTTCAGGGAAAAGTACAGGTTACGCTTGGGCCATCATCTCAGTGAGTGTCAGGCACCTTGGGCTCCAGGGCAGGGCATGCCACCTGGCATCCAACAAGCTTTCAGTGGGTCATACAGACAGGCATGTGTGGTGAATGGCCGAGAGCCTCGAAGTCGGGAGGGCAGGCACGGGACGTCTGCATGGCCCCTCATTCCCTGCGGTGTTCCTGGAGCAGTGGATTCAACCTCTCTGACCCCGAATCCCATGCTGTGCTATGGGGCCCACCTGGCCTGAGCTGTGGGAAGCTTCCCATCTTCTGATAAGTGTGATCTGATATGTTCTTTGTCTATGACTGTCTCTTCTCTACTCCCTCTGTCTCTCTGCATCTCCCCATGTCCCTCCATCAGTGTATCTCTGTCTCTTTGTCCCGTGTGTGTGTGTGTGTGTGTGTGTGTGTGTGTGTGTCTCCACCACATGCCCTGATGACCAAATGAAGTGCAGCCCCCTGACCTTTGCTCTGTTCCCTCCAGGTGCACGTGAATCCTAAGTACATTGTTTTGGAATCTGACTTCACCAACAATGTGGTGAGATGCAACATCCACTATACAGGTCGCTATGCTTCTGCAACAAACTGCAAAATTGTCCAGTAAGTGCTTCCCACCCCGCCCTGCCCCAGCCCTTTCCCGCCTTGGGAGCAGGCTGGCCACACAAAACACATAAGATGCATGCACTATGAATCGCCTTGTTGGCCACACACAGCTGCGGTTGTGTCCAGCCCACAGGCTGAACAGGGGAGCCTTGTCTGTGCCAGCCCGCGCGGAGTGCCGGGGTGGGGCTCAGGCTGCAGTGTTGATCTGCAGTGCGGCTCTCTGAGATTTCTCAAGTGGGAACCATCACGAGGCAGCTTTGTTGGGTGGACGTGCACAGGCTCTGCAATCCCACTTCTGTGACTTCCTGGCTCTGTGACGTTCAACCGTTCACCTCAACTCTCTGAGCTACTTTTTCAACTAGTATATAAAATAGGCATTTTTTATATCCCACATGGGCTTCTAAGGAATATTTAAAGGCCTTATGTCAGTGTGTTTGAGAACCTTTCACAGTAGCACTTAATGAATGGTAACTGTGAATCATTAGTGTCCTTATCAAATAGATTGAATTAAACAGTCCCAGGTTAGAAGTGATTCTGGTTGGAATGCACCATCATCAATCTCTGGGCCCCACCACTGAGTATATAAACTCTGGCTCCCCTGCTCCCCTGGGCCTGCGGCCCTTCCCCCTGAGCACTTCACATAAACGCTTGGAGAGGCTCCGGTCTTGTTAGAGTGTCTCTGACACTGACTCTGCCAGGTGCTGGCTCAGCACCAGGAAGCTGGAAGGAGCCTTCCCACCTTGGGTTTCAACCTTGTTCTGAAGAGAAAAAAGGCTTAAAATGTTTACTGAGTTAGAAAGAAAGTATTTCCGGTATTTCTCTGCCTAGAAAACAGCCTGGGCCCAGCCAGCGCGGCCAGTGGTTGAGCATCAACCTATGAACCAGCAGGTCAGGGTTTGATTCCCGTCAAGGCACAGGCCCAGGTTGTGGGCTCGATCCCCTGTGGAGAGTGTGCGGGAAGCAACCAATCAATGATGTTTCTCTCTCCTCAATGTTTCTGTCTATCCCTCTTCCTTCCCCTCTCTCTAAAACAGTCAGTACAAACATATTTCTCAAGGAAGGAAGAAAGGGAGGGAGGGAGGGAGGGAGGGAGGGAGGGAGGGAGGAGAAAAAAGAGGGAGGGAGGGAGGGAGGGAGGGAGGGGAAAAGAGAAGGAGGGAGGGAGGGAAGGAGGGAGGGGAAAAGAGAGGGAAGGAGGGAGGGAAACTATATGGGGCTAGGGCATGGGGAAGGGGTGGGCTGAGACCCTGTGCTGGGTGGGAGTCCATGAAACACTTCTTGTTCCTGGGCTGAGGGGCCCCTCTCCCCAAGCCTGGTGACTTGAGAGGAACAAAGCCTGTGCATGCCTCCCACGTGGGACTGGGTTGTGGAGGGAAGCCTTTGGCAGGGGAGGCAGTGTGGGCCTTGCCAACAGTGGAGTGGAGGCCCTACCCAGAAATCTGCCTCTCCTTCTCTCCTTAGGTCCTGATCTCCGAGAAGACGTACAAACTGCCAACCTCCCCACTTCCCAAAGCAGGTCCTGCTTACCACCAGGACACACCTGGTCCAGGGGTGCAACCCCACCCACCACAGGCGGGGGCAGCTGAACATAGGGGCATCCCTCTCTACCGGCCTCAGGGAGTGAACCTGGAACAAAACCACAGGGATTATGGGTGCCAGGCCCAATCTCATACTTAAGTTTTCACTACAACATTATTTTGTTGGTTGTTGGCTTTTATTTTTATATTTTGGCCATACCACAGAGCAAGATTGCCCAGACCTGGGCTGAATAAAACAAGGTTTTTCTATTCTCTGGGTCTGCATTGCCTGCTGCTGCGCTGGCCAAAGAGAGCTAGGGTGGGCTCAGGGGACAACATGAAACTTCCTCTTTCTCCTACCAGAATTGAGAAAAAGCAGCCACTACCCAGCAAACTACAGCTTGACCAAGAGGGCATCAAGCCCACTGTGGAAACTTGGAGAGATTCGCCCCAAAGCCAAGTCCTCTGTGTAGGAAGAGGATCCCCCTGGGGGAGGGGTCTCTGCTCAATCTCCCACTCCTTCCCCCACCTGCCCCCTGCCTCGTTCTACCAGCCACTTGTTCACGTGTTAAGCACCTACCGAAAGCTGGGTCTGTGCTGAGTCAAAACACACACTGGAGAGTCAGACACCATTCCTGCTCTTAGAGTTCACAGGAATGGAGTTGAGAGCACACCACGCCTCGTGAAACAACTCCTGGGGGAAAGGTGGAGTCTTCACACGAGAGGGGATCTCCTCAGGAAGGGAAGGGACAAGGGTATACTGGCCAGAGGCTGATGGAGGCAGAAGGCAGAGGTGCAGGGAAGCCCTTGGCTGCTGCAGCCTTTCCTCTCCAGATTCGTTTGTGGTCTTCCTGAGGTCCTGGACACTGAGATGTGGCAGGAAAAAGCAGGAGGGTGTGCCTCCCCTCTCCCTTCCCCTCCCACAAGCCCTCAGGGCACCTCTGCACCCACCTGCCCCTCTGCCAGCTCCTTGCCTCCCCAGGGAAGTAACTAGTGAAAAAAGGCCAGAGACATCCAAGAAGCAGGGCTCAGTCCAGGGCCCTCCTTCTGCTCACTGGCTCTGTGACTGGGCGAGTCGTGCTGCACCTTGGGCCTTGTTTTCCTCCGCATCAAGTGGGAGCACTCCTTCCTGCTCACACTGAAATGGAGAGCCGGTGCACTGCAGCCACAGGGACAGCACTGGCTGAGCTGCAGAGACTGCGCCCACTGTGGACCGCCGCCTGTTTGCATCCAATGCCCCCAAAGGAGAAAGCAACCCCTCTTTTGGCTGTCATGCAATTCATAACTCAGGGTCCCTGGCAGCAACTAAGTCTTCCAATGGGGTGGGGAGGGAAGGCTTCTTGGAGCCATGCTGTGCTGCCAGAAGAGTCTTGGCCCCAGCTCCCTGAGAACTTGGGCCACTCGCATCCCAGGCACAGGATGGTGTGGAGCATAGCCACAGCCCTTTCCACCTTACCTCACCAAGGCTTGCTAGGACCAGCTCAGAGGGCATTTCACCCTGCCACCCTCCATCCAGGGCTGGGCCAAGAAGCCTGAAGAAAGTAGACAAAAGCCTGTCATATAAGCGTCATCATCCTGCTGTACCCCTCACCCACGTATGCCTCAGAGATGCTGTCTTGATTCCAGCCCCACCCCTCTCTTCCATGCTAGATACCCCCCAAGAGGGAGCAAAGGAGGACTCAGGCAAGGTCACCCTGTCTCAGACTCTCAGAGGACCCTGAGGCGGAGTGAAAAGCCCCCAATTCCCGGGCCACCAAGGAAGCCTGTTTGAGGCCACAGGCTCAGACAACGCTCAAGGCAGGCTCCTGGGGACACACAGCGCTCCTGGGGCGAGGGGAGCCTGCCTGGCTCCGGACAGGCTAAAGGGCTTGCAGGAGGCGGAGAGGAGGAGGAGCAGGACCAGCTTCCCTGGCTGAACCAAGAAAGGGTTATTTCTTGAAAGTGGATTTCTAAGAAAATTTGCCGGTTGGTGAGGGCCTTGGCACCAACCAGGATCCCTCTTGGTCCCTGGCAGTGCCTGTATGCCCACTTGAGATTGGCACTGAGCACCACACAGGGCTTTCGAAGGAAATGAGGGGGGCATGGGGAGCAAGCCATCTCTCCTGACCCAGAGCCTCCTCCCTGTGTCCTGATGTGTGAGAACCCACCTGGGCTGCAAAAGGCATCTCCGTCACCACCTCAAGCTCCTCCTCCTCAGCCTGTTCAGCACCGTAGCTGAGAACTCACGCCTTTCAGACACTGCTGTGAGAAACACAGGGGGGAAGGTGGACCTCCCACCAGCCTATCTCCGGTCAGAGCCACAGAATTTATTAAGTTCTAATCACTGGAGTGAGAGTGGGCAAAGGACACAGAGGGGCTCTGCAAGAGTCAGGGGACCTGGCTGTAGTCCTAACTCTGTCTTTAATTGGGCCTCAGTCTCCCCATCTGTGTCCTGAGGGACTTGGCTCCATGAACTCCAGTGCTGCTCCATCAGAGAAGGTGGGAAACAGGAGGGGAGGGAGAGGTACCAAGCAAAGCCCAGCCTGTGTGAAGGCAGGAGAGGCAGACTGCTGGACTCAGAGCAGGGTAGCCAGCAGAGGGGCTGCCGCCTGGGATGGTCTGGGGCAACACTGCAGACAGCGGCCTGAAGCGGGACATTAAATGCCACACCAGACTAGACCCAGCAGGGGAAGGAATGGCTGAGTGGACAGAGCCAGGGTGTGGCCTCTGATGAAAGCCAGTTTAGGGGACAGCTGGGACCCAGATCCATTGCTATTCTGCTCCAGATGAGCTCCTTCTCCCCGCTCCCCAGATGCTCATAGCTGCCCGCTCCCCATGGCAGCAGCATCCTCAGTGTAGAGCCCTCCCTGTTGCCCTCACTCCACAAAAATCCCACCTTGTTTGTAAAGCTATTTAGACCTATGTCAAGGCAGCATCTCAGAACCACAGTATGAATGGTAGAGCTGGCCTGACATTCTTTCTGGCTTTTAGGTGAGGAGCTTCTTAATCCATAAGAATAACTCTTAAGAGAGCATGTTAATATACTGCTTGGCCAAGGATGGGAGGTTGTGAGGATATTTTCAGATTTCATGAAAACAAAGTTTGACTCTCAATGGAAGGAAACCCAGGGCCCAGGCACCCCCTCAACACACACACACACACACACACACACACACACACACACACACATCGTACTGAAAGACTTTCAGTCTCTCGGCCCAATCCCATGGCATCCACACTAGCATACAGGCCATGCCCAACCCTCTGCTAAGGGAGGATCCTCCTTGTTCTCCTGATTCCAGACTGACTAAGGTAACAATGCCTGCTCTCTTATCTGGGATGGGGGCTACTTCCAGCTCCCTCCAGGTATCTCTCCACCTTTGGGGTCAAGACAAGAAACAAAGGGGCCCTTGGCTATCCACTTATAGCCTCTGAGGCCAGCTGGTCATGCACAGGAGTGGGCTCCTCACTCTAGCTGCCTCTGGGCACACACCACAGCCACAACATATGTTGGAAATTGTCACACAGCTCTCTGAAAAACCCCTGGCATTCCCCAGATTGAGTCATGCACGAGGAGCCCCTGGCCAGGGTGACTAAGAGGTGATGCCCCCAACCAGGGTCTTGCTGAAGCCTGTGTGGATGCAGCTGTGGAGACTAGCCAGAACCTGGGACTCCAGGGTGCACATGATACATGCAACCTGGAATTTGCACAACCTTCTGAAAATGAGGTCTTGAAAAAGCTTTAATGCTGAAACACAAAACATGGAAGGCAGGGAAAGCAGTTGTGGGATTTTGGCACTCATATGCCCTGACTAGAGGAAATCATTTTTTCTTTTCTTCCCTTTAATTTTTCAAAATCAAATGTAATCTGCTTTGAGCCCCCTGGATACCAGGAGGAAAATTCAGTGTGCTGAGTCATTTTACTTTCATCCTAGAGGTCTTAAAGGCCCAGAACATCAGAAAGGAGCCCCGGCGTCTCCAGTCCCCTCTGTCTCACACAGGCTCATTGACGGAATCTCCAAGGCAGGCCCTCCAATTCCCGCACAGCCTGGGCACAGGACGTCAGTCAGTCAGTCTTATCATCCCTCTAGATTCACCATGAACTCAGGGTGCTGCCAGGCGAGGAAACTGTCCTTGCTATGGAGCAGAGCCTCAGCCCCATCATCCAGCTCTCCCAACCTCTTTCCTCTGCCTGCTTCTACTATGTCCTCCTTAGCTTCTCACTCTGTCTTCTTTCTCTTTGGGGCAAACTTCCATCACCCCATAGTGTACCTCAATTCACAGAAGCTCCTGTAGACCTGACCTTTGGGTGGGGAAACACAAGCACCTCTTGGGGGGGGGGGGAGAAAAAGACGTAGTAATGATGATGATGGCAGCTAATTTCTCAACACTTAGCTATGTGCCAAGCTCTGTCCTAAATGCTCTACAAAAGTTAGCCCATTTAATCCTCATAATGAACCTGTGAAAGATACACTGTTGTTATTACCATTTTGCAGATGGAGAAGCAGAGGCATAGAGAGGTCATGTGATTTCCTTTGACTCCTTCAGCTAATAAATGGGAGAGCTGGGATTCAAAACAAGGCACATTCTAGAAATAGTGGGCGTCACTTCCACCAGATTGTCAAAGGCAGTCTGGGACCAGACAGAAAGCCACATGCTTTTGCTTTGAAGTGTACCAGAGCCCTGTTCAAACCTTCATCTCTTTCTCTCACAGCTCTCTGAAAACAGTGCTCAGACACAGGCTGCGGGAGGAGACGCAGAATTCCTCTGCTTCATAGTTAGAAGTATGGTTCATATTTAGATTGTTCTTTATGGGCAGAAGAAGAGAGGAGCAAATTAAAATTGACCAGGAATCTAGTCACTAAAATAAAAATACAGTCCTGGCCAGGGTTGGAGCATCATCCCATACAACGAAAGGTTGGGGGCTCCATTCTGATCAGAGCACATACTTGGGTTGCAGGTTCAAGCCCTGGTCAGGGCGTGTGTGGGAGGAGACTAGTCGATGTTTCTCTCTCCTATCAATGTTTCTCTTCTCTCCCCCCACCTCTCACTTTTCCCTCTCCCTCTTCCTCCCTCTCTAAAATAAATAAACGTATCCTCAGTTGTGAGAATTTCAAAAAATGAGATGAGAAAGGAAATATTAACACAGCCATGGAGATAACTTTTGAAATTTTAGAGAATAATATACACAACTCCATACTTATGAAGTAGAGTGTTTCAGCATTAAATAATAATATTCTAGGCTCATATTTATAAATTGCCAAAACTGACTCAATGAGTAAAAGACCAATAATCACAGAAGAAAGTTAAAATATTGTTATCTCTAAAAAAAAGATACCAGGTATAGAATTTGAGTGTGAGTTCCTTCAAACTGGAGGAACAGGTCACTTCTACGTTGTTGTTTTTTTAATTCTTCCAGAGCATAAGGGGGAAATGATGGATTGATGTCATCCTTCTGAGTGAATTTGAAGCCAACATCACTCTGATACCCAATCTGACAAAGATAGCCATTCCTACCCCAACCACCTTCCTGATGAAAACCACAGTCCAGTTTCACTCTTGGCAATGGAGACAAAAACTCCAAATGAGAGGCTGGCAGTGCACTGGAGTGAGAGTGCAAAGCTTGCAAAAACACAAAAGGCAACAGCTCGAATTTCAGCTGGGATACCCTGTTGAGTTGATAATTTGTCATTTACTTTCCTTTATGAGTTCTTAGTTTGTTTCTTTGTTTTTAAGTAGGTTACATTCTCTGCATCTCTCTACTGGGCTTAGTAATATCTGACTAAATAATCAAGTCCTGATGGATTTCCCTCTTTTGCTGTATTAATGTGCATATGCTCAAAACTTTGAAACAGTGCCCCCCTGTGGTCACCTTAGCAACTGAATCCTGGGCCCAATGTACTTGATTCAGCCGGCAGGGCACCCATGTCAGACAAGAGATGGGGCCTCCGTTTGGGGTCCCAGCAGCCTGGGAGCATCTCAGTCAGGAAAGAGACTGTCACTGCATCTGGAGGCCATGGGCAGCCTGACCAGGGTGACTGAGAGGTGCTGCCCACAATCAGGGCCTCACTGAAGCCTGTGTGCAGGACTCTATGTCCAGAATATGTGACGTCAAAGGCCATTTCATTTCTGACTCACAGCTATTGTCTCTTTCATTTTTTAAATATAATTCAAGTATTTTAAGGAATAATTTGCATATAGTGAGATTCACCCATTTTAGGTATATAGTTTGAAGGGTTTTGCCAATTATGTGTAGTTGTAAAAAAAAAAAAAAAAAGGCAACAAAATCTAGATGTAAAACATTTTCATTACCCTGAAAAGTTCTCTCCTGCCTCTTATAGATAATTTTCTGTCCCCACCTTAGCCCCTGACAACCACTAATCTGCTGTTCCCAGTTGTGCCTTCTCCAGAATCTCATATAAATGCCCTTTTTGTATCTGTATTCTTTCACTTAACATGTTTTTCTTATGAAATTCATCCATGTTGTTGTGTATATCAATAGCTTGCCTTTTTATTGCTAAGTAGTATTAGATTCTGTAGCCCACAACTTATTGTCCCATATACCAGAAAAGAAATATTTGGGTCATTTCCAGTTTGGAGCCATTATGAAAACAACAACAACAACAAAAAAAACCTGCTATAAACATTCACCTAGAAGTCTTTGAATGGATATGTGTCTTCATTTTTCGTGGTTATATACCTAGGGATCAGGTTAGTCACATGTGGGTATATTTAACTATACAAGAAGCTGCCTGTTTTCCAAAGTGGCTATTATCACTTTGTATTGCCTTGCTTTCTTTTAAAGCTATTCTAGTAGGTATGTAGTGGTGTTTCATTGTGGTTTTAATTTTCACTTCCCTAGTGACTAATAATGTTAAGCATCTGTTCATGTATATATTTTCTACCATATCTCATCCCCAATGATGTTTCTGTTTAAATCCTTTGCCCATTTTTAATCGGCCTGACTGTCTTATTGCTGAGTTGGAAGAGTTCCTTATCTATTCTGGATTCAAGTCCTTTATCAGTTTATGTTTTGCAAATATTTTCTCCCAATCTGTGGTTTGTATTTTAATTTTCTTGAAAGCCAATGTAATTATGTTTTCTTTTGTATGAATTGTACTGTTTGTCTTCTCTAAGAAATCTCTACCTAAACCAGTTGATAAATATCTTCTATATTTCTAATATAAATATATAATACTATAATATCCCTCTAAGTGCTACTTTAAATTGTGCCCTAAAATTTTTGATATGTTGTATTTTCACTTTCATTTAATTAAAATATTTCTAATTATTCTCTTGATTTCTTCTTTCAATCATGAGTTATTTTTAAACTAGTGACCTGGTGCATAAAATTCATGCATGGGGGAGAGGGGTTCCCTCAGCTCAGCCTGCACCCTCTCCAATCAGGCCTAAACCAGCGGTCAGATGTCCCTTTTGCAATCTGGAACGGCTGGCTCCTAACTGCTCACCTGTCTGCCTGCTTGATCATCCCCCAACTGCCCTCCCCTGCTGGCCTGGTTGCCCCTAAATGCCCTACCCTTCCAGCCTGATCTTGCCCCCAACTTCCCTCCCTTGCCAGCCTGATTGCCCCTGATGGCCTTTGCCTTGGCCCCCACCACCATGACTCTGTCCATAAGAAAGTTGGACGTCCAGAAAATGGCTGGTAGACCCGGCCTAATTAGCATATTGCCATTTTAGTAGTATACATAGATTATATAGGATAGGATTGCTTAAATGGGGAGATGGGGAACCTTTTTAATCAGAAGGAGATGCTCTTGGCAGACAAAAATACATAATCCCTATAGTTAGACTGATACCCAGCCATATGCACTATACTGCCAAACAGGTCATTAAAAAATTGAGCTGCGGGGAGAAACCAAGATGGTGAGATAGGTAAACACCTATACTGCTGTCTCACACAACAATTTCAAAACTACAATTAAAAGACAAAACAGACAACATCCAGAACCACAGGAAAGTTGGCTGAGTGGAAATTCTACAATTTCAGGAAAGATAAAAGGACACTGAGACTCAGAGGAGGTGCAGAGGACAGAGGTGTGAAGATGTGGAAACAGAGGTGCAGAGATGCTGAGATGTGCATGAGCGGAGAACCCAGACTCATATGGGGTGAAACCAGACTGTCAGGAGGAAGCACACTGAAAATCAGGGGAGCTGCAGAGGTGCGCAAGCTCATGGAGAGGGTGCACAGCTGAGCGTGTGGCTGGCTCTCTCATTCAGGAGGAAAACAAAACCTCCCAACCTCCCAACTCCAGTTCTGGGTGAGACTTTGGGTATCCAGATTCATTTGGGCATAAACTGGACTGTCTGGCAGTGAGCAAAACTTGAGGGCAGCTTTCTCTCAGAGGTGTGTGCAGCCATTGCTGCAAGACACGGAGACCCAGGCGCTGCTTAGGGTGGAGCTGAATGAAAACCAAGGCTGACTGCTCAGCCTGAGACTCTGCCCCATCCAAGCTGAGCACAGAAGCTCTCGCGGCATAGATACAGTTGATCCTCATAGCCAGTTGGCCTGGAGGTCAACCCCTCCCAGTGATACCAACAACAATCTAGGCTTAACTACAATAAGACAGCACTGCCCATAAAGGGGTGCACCAAGAGTATCCACCTCAGGTAACTGGGGAGGCTGAGCCACTGTCCCCTAGAGGACACCTACCACACAAAGCTACTCGACCAACTCAGGGAAGCAGCGAAATGCGGAGATAAGGAAACAGATTACAATTGAAAGAAATAGAGGAAAAGAAATGACTGGACATAGAGTTCAAAATCATGGTTATAAGGTTTTTCAAGAAGTTCTTAGAAAAGGTCAATAAGTTTAATGAGATCCTCGAAGATATAAAAAAAGGACCAACTAGAAAGTAAGAATACACTGACTGAAATAAAAAATATTATACAGAGACCTAAAAGCAGACTAGAAGACCACAAGAATCAAGTCAAAGATTTGAAATACAAAAAAGCAAAAACCACTCAGCCAGAAAAGCAAAAAGCAAAAAAGAATCCAAAAATTTGAAGATAGTGTAAGGAGCCTCTGGGACAACCTCAAGCATATCAACATCCTAATTATGGGGGTGCCTAAAAAAGAGAGAGAGCAAGATACTGAAAACCTATTTGATAAAAACAGTTAATTACTTACAAGGGAGCACCCATACGATTGTCAGCTTATTTCTCAACAATAACTATGCAGGCTAGACAAGAATGGTAAGAAATATTCAAAGTGATGAATAGCAAGAACTTACAACCAAGTTACTCTACCCAGCAAAGCTATCAATCAGAATTGAAGGTCAGATAAAGAGCTTCATAGATAATAAAAAGCTAAAAAAAGTTAATCACCACCAAAGCAGTATTATATGAAATACTGAAAGGTATTCTTTAAGAAGAGGAAGAAGAAGAAAAAGGTAAAGATAAAAATTATGAACAACAAATACATGTTTATCAACAAGTGAATCTAAAATTCAAGTGAATAAAAAATCTGATGAACAGAATAAACTGGAGAATATAATAGAATCAGGGGCATAGAAAAGGAGTGGACTGACAATTCTTGGGGGAAAAGGGTGTGGGACGTGCAAGAAGAGACTGGACAAAAATCGTACACCTATGGATGAGGACAGTGGGGGGGGGGTATGGGCAGAGGGTAGGGTGTGTACTGGGTGGAGAGGAGCTATGGGGGGGAAGAGGAGCAATTGTAATATTATTATAATAATTATATATATTATTATATAATATAAAGATTTATTATATTTTTTAAAAATGGAATAGTTTTCTTACACCATATACCAAACAGCTCTTGCCCTAAAATCCCTCCTCAGTCCTCACCTTAGGTTCTGCCTTCTCAGTTCACCCAGATTAGGTTTTAATTGGTCGGTTTTTATGCCAATCAGGGTCAAAAGCTCCACCTCCTAGGCAGCCATTGGCTCCTGACACTTCACCCAGATTTGGTTCTGATTGGTCGATTTCTATGCCAGTCAGCATCTCCGGGCCTATCAACTGACCTGATCAGAGAGGTGGGGCTGATCAGCAGCCCCAATGGAGCCCAAGAGAAAGAGAGTGTGGCTGCTGGCAGGCCAGGAGCAAAAGAGAGAGGCAAGTACTGATCAACAGCTGCTATGGAGGCTATGGATCAAACCCTGCTTCCCTCTCCTCTGGCCTGATCTGCATCCCCCTCTGCAGTTAGTGCTGGGTAACACTGACTTCGGTTGGTCGAGCCTTCGGTTGGGTGAGCCTTCGGTCGTTAGGGCCCTGCCTCTTCATATGTATAGCTGTGTTGCTTAATTTTCAAATATACGAAAATTTTCCAGATACCTTTCAGTTACCAATTAATAGTTTAATTTCATTATGATAAGAGGACACATTTCTATGATTTTAATTATTTTAAATTTTTTTGCGATTTGTCTTATGGCTCAGAACATGATCTACTGAATCTGGCATTTTAGGGGTAAGATAGGACAGGTTTAGGAAATTTTGGAAATTAAGGGAACCGTGGAGGAAAGCACAGGACTGCAGAACAGCAGAAGGTATATTTCCATAGAATGGGGGAGCTGGAAAGCTGCAACACATACATTTCCACAGAATGGGGAAGCTGGGAACAGCAAAAAGTCTATATTTATAGAATGAAGAGAAGGAAGCCCTTCATCCAGAAGGAGAGGAAGAACGCCCAAAGGGAATAGAAAAACAATAAGGAAGGAGGGGGAGAGAACCTTACATGTCTCATGTGAGGTTCAATCTTTGAGCCCAGGAGTTACTATAGTAACCAGTCTAAAGGAATGGTGACCAATCAGAGGGGATGTCAAGGCACAAGGATCTATAGCCTTTATAAGCCATAGGGAAAAAGAACTCAAGGGGACCCTTTTCTCCCTCCCTATTTGGGAGTTCATTCTGTGGGACTCTTTTCCTCTCCCCATGTGGGAGTATGTACTTGTTCTTCAATAAATCTCCGCCTTTGCTATACGACTTTCTGTCTGTGGATTCTGGCAGACAAAGAATCTGGGTTCTAGTCCAAAAATTTCGTATCACTATCTTGGTGTTGTTCCATTTGCCTTGAAAAGAATATATATTTTGCCTCAGTTGGGTGAAGTGATCTGTAAGTGTTAATTAGGTTAAGTTTGTTAATACTGTTATTCGAGCTTTCCATACCTAAACTGATTTTCTGTTTACTCACTCATCTGTCAAGTATTGAAAGAGAGGTGGGTTTGTCTAGTTCTTCTTTCAGTTCTATCAGTTGTAACTGTATGTATCCTGAGGGTATGTTCCCAGTACATACATACTAAAGTTGCTTTTCTTCTTGAAGAACTTGACTTCTTTATCGTTATGCATTGCCCCTCTTTATTACTGGAAATATTCTGTATTCTGAAGTCTGCTTTGCCTCATGTTAATACAGATAATTCAGCTTTCTTTGGATTAGTTTTGGCATGGCATGTCTTTTTGTCAGTCTTTTACTATTAACCTACCTAGGTCTTTAAGTAGATAGCCTACTTAAAGGGGTGGGGTTTCAGAGGGTTTTTCCCACTGTTGCTGTTCCACCCTTAGCTTTCAAAGGCGCTTGTCTGCTCCCCCCACCCCCAGAGAGAGCCCTCCATGTGCTCTTGCTCTTGCCCTAGAATAGCTGCTGTTACTGTTCTCAGTTCTGCTCGCTCAGCAGCCTAGAACCTTTGCACCTGGGACTCGAAGGGTGGACCTAGGTATAAATATTTCTCTCTTTTCTGAATCCACCGTGGCTAGAGAGTGGTTCAGTTCCTTGGTGGGACAGCTAGGAATTAAGAAAATGAATGAGACAGACAGAGATAGAAGGAAAAAGCAGGGGCCAGGTAGGGCAGCTGTCCTCTGATGGTGAGACAGTGACCCAAAGCCAATACAGCATATTTATTTTAGACAGCAAAATACCAGAAAGTTTTACTAAAGCCCAAGACAAAAGAGATGTGCATTCTTGTGGCTTCTTTGTAATCGTCACTTCTGGGTGGGCCTGGATAGTCATGTTTGTTGCTGGTCCTTGGCTGGATGTAGATAATGAAACCCACCCCCTGGCACCTGAGCTGAAGGTCAGAATGACAACACACCTGCCTCTGGGAAGGGATGTTGCCAGAGTGCGGCTCTGCTGGGCACTGCTGGACTCAGATGACAATCAGCTCAAGGGCCTTTCCCAGGCACTCTCTACACCTAAGCAGCGTTCCTGACCTTGTATCTCTGGTGGGACTTGAACAGAAGAGCCCCTCCCACAGGAGTTGACTTTTATCCTTTCCCCAGAAGCAGTGGGTTTAATTTCTGCTTCTTCCCACCCCCAATGACTTTATTTGAAGGAATCTCCTCCTGAAGTAGATGAGTTGTATGCCTATCCTCCATCGCCTCTTGTATGTATGAGCCACCCAGTGTGTGAAAGGGCTGAAATAAGGTCATAAGAACATTTACTGGAGTAAAACTGCTGTTTGGAACTTTGGCCACTCTTCACCCCTGCTTGCTTAAAACAAAAGAATTATTGCTTTAGCTTCCAGCTTGAGACCTTGAAGGCTAAAGAAAAAACCCTTTGAAGACTAGAACCTAGCTACACCACCTGTTTTTACAAGATAGGACCACTTTCCCACGTCTAGCAGAATACATAACTAGAAGACAAGGAGCAAGCAACAGGGGTCACTCATAGTCTATTGGCACCCCTTCCCCAGATTCGGTCTTGGGGGCTGTTCGCCAAACGCAGGGCAATAACATTCATGGTTCAGACCCTTTAAAAGGACGGCCTGCACCCGGGGCGGTGTGGTCGTTGAGTGTTAGGTCTCCGACCGTCCTGGCCAGTTTTCAATAAATCCTTGCCTGCTTATTTCCAACTTAACCGCCTCCGTGGTCATTTGGAACTGGTCTCGGAAGTCGCCCCACAACATTTGGAGGCCCCAGCGAGATTACCAGGGAAGAGAGAGGTACCCTCGTTCTCGGGCTGGAGGCTCTCCTTCCTTTCTGGGATAAAAGCCAGATGTGAAAGCCACAAGGATTTATTGAAGGAGAGAAGACCGGTCTCAGGAGGTAAGGCGCCCAGGTTGAGAACTCACGGGTAGAGTCTGTCGGAGGGCTGGATGCAGCATAACCTCCAGACTCTGGCCGGGGACACGACAGTGTCCTCGGTCCTGGTTCAGGTGTGTGAGTGTGAGACTCCTGGAGGGGGAGAGAGGTACCTTCGCTGGATGGGCTGGAGGCTCTCCGTCCGCTCCGAGGAAGAGAGAGGGACTCTCGTTCTTGGGCTGGAGGCTCTCCCTCCCTCCCAGTCTGGTGGTGTCTGGACTGTTTGTCTTGTGTTTGTTGTGGTTGTGTCAGGACTTGTTGTTTGGTGTTGTCACAATTGGGCCCAGTGTGTATCATCCGTTAGGCTTTAATTTGTCAAAGGTTTGTCAGTTTGTTAAAATCCTCTTAGAGAACACTAAGTGGTTCTTCCCTTCCTGTTTGGCCTTTGACTGGATTACTGATCTTTTTATCAAGGTTCCTCACAGGATTTCACCTCTTTTAAAATAACCTTATATGTATAACCTGCCCCTCCCTGACTAAGCACTCTCTTTTTCCCAGGTCAGCACAGGAGTGCAGGATGCCTTTCCCCTCAGAGTCCTTGGTGGATTCCGGGAGCAGTTTTAACTTTTTTTTTCCTTTCACAAACTGGTCCTGCCTGTGGCAGCAGCGGCGGCAGCAGCAGCAGCAGCAGCAGCAGCAGCAGCAGCAGCGGCAGTGGGGTTTGCAAGCACTTCCCCTCCCCCAGGGTGTTGGCTAGGCCAACCCTCCTCCTCCTGCCCTCATTGTGGGAGGCGGAGCGGGCTCCTCCTAGCTCCGGAGAAACTCCCTTGGTTGTAGGATAGGGCATTTATTTGTTTGTTGCACCTATTAATCTTGTTTCCTTTGTCTAACATGAATGCCATTTCTCTTTTGCTGAAACATGGGTCGAGAGTCCTGTCTTGGATGTGGGAAAGGGAGGCCCCCACATCTGTTCCTGTTAGGCCCCCATCAGGGGACTTGGGCAGTGTTCCTGTTACCTGCTCAGATCCCAAGACTGTAAGAGTACTTGTTCACTGAAACGGTGTAAATACAGATGTTTGTTTAATATTTTGTTTATCTGCCTAGGTATAATTATTTCTTCATATAAATATGGAAATCTGTAAGAAAAAAAAGAGAGAGAGAAAGAGAAAGGAAACATTTGGTTTATTTAAGGCTGAGTGCTCTGACGGATAGCAAACTGCCCCAAGTGGCCACTGGGATTCCTTTTTCCCAGCGGTGCTTGCTCTCTGTCAGAGGAAAAACCAGCCCACCAAAATTTGTCTATGTTTATTAATTTAATAAAGTTATAACAACTATAGTCCGAAGAGGTTTTAAGCAGGGATCAAATTCTAAAGTTAACTATTTACAAAAAGGAAGCCGGAACTGGCAAGCCTGCCCAGAAAACTAAATGAATCTTATTTCTGACACCTGCTGTCACCCAGTCTTAATCAGTGGTGGAGGAGCGGTCTCAGAACTGTTTGTCTTAATTGGCCATTTAAATTTAATATGGTTAATGACTGCAATACATTATAAAACCTTTTGAAGGAAAAAGGTGTTTTATAGGTCTCTTATTCCTTTTTTATATGTAACAGCTCTTCAATTATTAGTTTTAAAGTCAGTACTTTTTAATAGAAACACTCAAGCAGAGGGGCTCTTTGGAGAGGTCAGGAAGTCTGATTACAGTGTAAGGGTCACCAGTTTACCCCACACCACCTTTGTTGGCAGGAGACGAGTGCTTTTTCCAGTGGGAACAGAGGAAGGACTGCAGCCTTCCTCGGTATGAGCACCTCCATTCACCACCTGGGACTCGAGCCGTGCTCCCTGCCTCCACCCACCCTGCGCCCAAGCCCCTCCAGGAGTTGTTTTGGGTAGCTGGATGTGGCGGCTGCGAGGAGAGAAATTCCCTCATGACCCCCTGCACCCCAATGAGACCCAAGAACCCACGGCTATTTCTTGGACATTTTTCACCGTGTCCTGTTACGGAGCTTTAAGGCAGCAGCTTTTACTTACCCTTTTTACCTCTGAGGAGAGAGAGCAGAAGGGAGGAAATTGGTTCTCAGCCCCGATGGGCAGCCTACGAGGGATCCTGGGGGTGTGGAAGCGGTCTTCCCTAGTTTGAGGCCGGGTTGGGATTTTAATGGTCCCCGGGGGGGGGGGGGGGGGGGGGGCTCAGACCGGTATCGCCAGACTCCACCGAGGGGAATCCGAGCGGCGGCTCGGAAGCCCACCAACCTCCGAGTGTCGGAGCCCACCCAGGACCAAGCGAGAGCCCCGCCACCTCCGGAGCGGCTGTGTGAGGCCTGTCGGCACGTACACCCGTGGGCCAGACGCCCCAGACGCCCCAGAAGACAGGCGGGCCGTAAGTGGGCATTTGTGTCCCAGTCAGCCCCAGACAGTAGAAAAGAAAAAACTACAGAAGTTAGAAGGCTTTGAGGGGAAGTCTCTGTCTGAGCGGGTGGAAACAGCCCAGAAAGTTTTTAATAACAGAGAAGACCCAACCGCTGACTTAAATCAAAGGATGGCTAAGGTCCTCCTAGCAATGAATGAGGGGAAAGGAACCAAGAAAGAAAGGCGCCACAGTGGGCAAGGCCCCCTCGAAGCAGGCTAGACAGAGACCGGTGTGCCTACTGCAAGGAGAGAGGACACTGGAAAAACGAATGCCCGAGCAAAGGAGGAGGACAAGCTGCTCCGATCCTGGTGGAGGAGGTGGATTAGGGGAATCGGGGCTCTGAAGCCCCCCTGGATCCCTGGGTAACCTTTACAGTGGGGGGGGGGGCAACCTGTGGACTTCTTGGTAGACACCGGAGCCACATTTTCAGTGCTCAAGAAGCCACATGGCCCCACGTCCAAGGAATGGGTACCAGTTCAGGGGGTGAATGGGAAGGTCCGGTCCTACCCATGGATCTCAAATTTAGGGGCCGGACTAATTACACATTCCTTCCTGGTGATGCCAGAGTGCCCTTACCCATTGCTGGGCAGAGACCTCCTAACCAAATTAAAGGCCATCATTGTTGTGGGGCGACCCGCGAATGACGACCACCAGACACTCCAATTGGAAATTTAGGAAGCCTTTATTTCGAACTCGAGTTCGGGCTCAAGTCTCCACTGTCACAGCAGCGAGCAGCAAGAGCCCCGAGCCCTTACAGCAAGCACTTTTTATCCCCGACACAGGGGGACTTGGCAGTTTGTGATTGATTCAGCTCTTAACAAAAACTCAGTTACATTACTTGCAGCTATGGAAAATTTCAGTTAAACATTAGGTTACAAAATCAAAGGTGGGTACATAAAGTTAGCTTGAAGCAATTCTGTTTGTGCAGCCTTGCAGTTCTAGGCAGGGTGTGCTAAAGGGGTCATTGTAAAGAAGGGTAGGAGTTATGCTTGGCTAAAGCATATCAAACCACACTTCTGGCTGTGAGCCACCTACGAGGCCCAGCTTTTCATGGCCAGGGTCTGTCCTGGCAGTGTCCTTGTGCCAGAACACCATCACTTTTGAAGAAGACCATCCCGAGGTGAGACTGGAGATGGCGGGTGTGTTTCTACTAACGTTGCCACAGCAGGAAGAATACCGGCTGCATGAGGAACCCAACCGGCCGCCCAGCTCCTGGCTCCCAGTTCTGCGGGCAGAGACACCACAAGTGGGGGCTGAAGACACCCCTCCCGGCTGGCTGCGCACCGACCTACCTGCAATCGTCCAACTCATGGGAGCAGTTTCATGGGGGATGGGGTGACAGAGGAGAAGGTTGTCTGGGCCCAAGCCCTAGCACACGGGACAACAGCTCAGAAGGCTGAGCTCATCGCCCTGGCTCAGGCCCTGCGATGGGGAAGAGGGCAGAGAATCAACATATACACGGACAGCAGGTTTGCCTTCGCCACCGTTCATGTCCAGGGGCCTTATACCAGGAACTGGAACTGCTCATGTCCGGGGGGAAGGAAATCAAAAATGTCCCCGAAATCCTAGCCCTACTGGCAGCAATTTGGGGGTCTGCAGGGGACACTGGAGGGCAGATTCCTCCATAATAAGGGGAAATGCTCTAGCTGACAGGGCAGCTAAGGAGGCAGCCAGAAGACCAGTAGGGCCTCTAAAGGTCCTGGTGGCCCTACCTGCCAGACTCGCCTTCTTATGCGGAGCAGGAGGTGGAAGAAGCTCAGCTCCTGCAGGCACAGGGGATGCAGGGAGGGTGGCTAATGTTACCTGGGGGGCGAATATTTCTCCCTGAGGCTCTAGGAAGAACCATCATTGAACAAACACATAGAGGCACTCACCTAGGGGGGACTCGGCTGGCGGAGCTGATCCAGAGAGACTTCTACGTACCCCGACTTCATGAAATGGCGAAAGCACCGCCCAGAGATGTAGAGCCTGCGCTCAGGTCAACGCAAGTAGGGGACCGGGTAAGGTTGAAGGAACCGGACTTCAGGGAAGGAATCCAGGAGAGCATCGGGAGGTAGACTTTACAGAACTCCCATCTGGACTCGGTGGCTACAGGTACCTCCTGGTTTTCACTGACACCTTCTCGGGATGGGCAGACGCACCCCCACAAGGACTGAGGCCGCTCAGATAGTAGTCAAAAACTCCTCAGCGAAATTGTCCCTCGGTTTGGCCTGCCGTTATCCACGGGGTCTGACAACGGCCCTGCGTTCATCGCCAAAACCACCCAATTGGCAGCCAAAGCTCTACAGGTAAATTGGAAGCTCCACTGTGTACATAGACCACAGAGTTCAGGTCAGGTAGCGAGGATGAATCGGACTCTTAAAGAAACATTGACTACACTCAAGCTGGAGATTGGCGAGAACTGGGTAAGTCTGCTCCCCTTTGCCCTACTCTGTGTCTGCTGTACACCATTTGTGAAAGGTTTAACTCCTTTTGAAATCATGTTTGGTAGGCCACCACCGCTTATGCCCCGACTGGGAGAGGAGGAGGTGGCTTGCCTAGCTACTCATAATTTGCTTAAGTTCTTACAGGTATCCAGAAAGCCACCACGTCGGCACAAGATACTGTGAAGGCAGCTTACAAAGAGACTGTGGGTGCCGGTGCTGCAGCGGGCGAGAAAGGCAACCTGTTTGCTCCGGGCGACCTGGTCTGGGTGAAGAGACATCAACCAGGAGGACTTGAGCCCTGGTGGGATGGCCCCTACACCGTCGTTCTGAGCACCCCCACTGCCATAAAGTTCCGCAGGCCCGACGCAGGAGCGTTGTTCACAGTTCAGCAGAAGGAGACTCCCAGGCCACCCAAGCCTATTGGGCCCCTGGCACCCCTTGCACCCACGGCGAAGGCTCCGTCACCAGACCCGGCATTCCCAACAACAGGCAAACCACCAAAGGGAGACCCCCCTGCTACTGTTCCCAGACCTGAGGTCGATGGAGTAACGTCCTGATTTGATATTTTCTCCCCTCTGGACACCTCTTTTCTCCTGTTAAATGCCAGCTCCCCAAACCTCACTGCTAATTACTGGCTATGCCTGAACCCTGAGCTCCCATACTCCGTGGGGATTAGAGCCCTAGCTGAGATTGGAGCGGACTCAGGATCAGTCCAGAGCATGTCCACAGATGATGGGGAGACTGATCAGCTGTGCCCATAGAGACGAGGAAAACAGAGAATAACTCTGGGGGACATTTCGGGGAAGGGACTTTGTATACACTCCTGGAAACATAATCTCAAAACGTCCCCATATGCAGGCAATTGTAACCAGACAATCCAAATACCCGAAAAACCGGGTGAGGGGACTCCTTGGTATCTAGTTGCTCCACAAGGAGCTTGGTGGGCATGCACCACCGGTGTCACCTCATGCATGGGGTCCCTAGGCCTGCAGGTAGGAAAGGAACCTGCACTGTGTATACTCGTCCATATCCTGACTCAAGTGTACTACTTCTCGGGAGAAAGGGGGCATGAACACCTCCTAATAGAGCCCCGGAGAGTTAAGAGGCCCCAATCCTAGTCCCTCTGTTGGTGGGTTTGGGGTTAGCGGGCTCCACTGCTGTAGGCACAGCAGCACTAGTCACTGGACAACAAAACTATAAGCAGTTAGGTCAACAATATACCAGGATTTAAGTACCCTAGAGAAATCTATAGAAAGATTAGAAGAATCTTTTAGATCTCTTACAGAAATAGTTTTGCAGAATAGAAGAGGCTTAATCTTTGGGCCATACCTCATAAGGTGTTTAGTTAATTTTGTACAGGATAGAATACAAGCAGTAAAACTGATGGTCTTACATACTCAATATTCCCAACCAGTGAATACTAGTAATGAATCTAGGATTTAGATTCATTCCCAAAAGAACAGTAGGGAATGAAATAAGGTCATAAGAACATTTATCTAGGGTAAAACTGTTGTTTGAAACTTTGGTCACTGTTCACCCCTGCTTGCTTAAAACAAAAGAATTATTGCTTTAGTTTCCAGCTTGAGAACTTGAAGGCTAAAGACAAAACTCTTTGAAGACTAGAACTACAGGAGTAACTGGTGGGCGCCAATTATGTAGTCACACCATCTGTTTTTACAAGATAGGACCTCTTTCCCATGTCTATCAGATACATAGTTAGAAGATAAAAAATTAGCAATAAGGTCACTCATAGTCTATTGGCACCCCTTCCCCAGATGCGGCCTTGGGGGCTGTTCGCCAAACGCAGGGCAATAACGTTCATGGTTCAGACCCTTTAAAAGGACGGCCTGCACACGGGGCGGTGTGGTCGTTGAGTGTTAGGTCTCCGACCGTCCTGGCCGGTTTTCAATAAATCCTTGCCTGCTTATTACCAACTTAACCGCCTCTGTGGTCATTTGCAACTCTTCATAGAAGTCGCCCCACAACAGGGCCTCTCCCCAATTCTGTTCCTCCTGCTCCCCCTCCAATCTTCCTCTTAGGAAATGGTGGGGGAGGAACAAATTCCCTTGCACCTCCCACATGCTCTCTCAGGGCAAAACTGTTTGTCCTATCATTCCTCAGAGAGCCTGTCACTCTGGGAGTCAGTTCTCCTGGTTACCTATGACATCCTCAGCTCTCTGATGGGTTTAAAATCCATACTTTTGTAGATTGTCTGGTTTTTTCTTGTTGATAGGTTGGGAGTTACATTCTCTTGTGGCTTTCTACATCCTAAAAGGAAGTGGAACTCATAGGGGTTTCGGTACACCAAGTGCCTTCTGAGTGACTCCACTGCCTATGAGGCAATGTGCACAGCCAATAGTGTCTCATGGGTTTTTTTCATTGACCCATAGTTTGGGTTGTGTTTGCTGTCACTTGTTTAGCTGACATTCACTGAGTCCCTACTCCGTTCCAGCTCTGTTCTGAGTGTATCAGTTCATTTCAAACTATGTCCAACTCCTCTCTTTCCTCCCACACCCACATCCTAGGTTCTATCTTCAAAATATAAGCAGTTCCTTGATGGATCTGTTCCAGTCATGAGGACGGTCCAGAGATGGGGGACACTGACGACACCTTGCCATACTAGCAGTCAGCAGTTGTGCATGTCTGCAGGCAGCCCAGGACCAAACCAGAGAGGATGGATCTTGCATTGACACGATATGTCCACCATCTGGATACCATTGCTGACTTATACACAAAATGAATAATTTGACACTGAAACTGGGACTCAGAAAAGTTGGACATTGAAACCGAGACTGAAACACTTTTTGTTCTTATACATTTATTTCTAGTATGCAGAGGCAAGATATTTTTGAAGAAAAGAAACAGGGGAGAGTGATTGATATAGAGGCAGGATGGCCTTGAACAGGCTGTCAAGCTACAGGGGGAGGCTTGGGTGGATGGGAGGCAGATGCGGGGGGAGATCAACGGAAGGACTTGTATGCATGCATATGAACATAACCAATGAATGAAAGACACTGGGGCGGGGAGGGGGGAAGCTGGGGATATGTGCTGGGGGGTGGGGGAGGCTGGGGGGAGGATAAGGGGGAGGGGGAAAGGAAAACATGTACTACTATTATACTGCAAAAAAAATAAATAAAAAAAAATGTAAAAAAAATATATATATATAAGCAGTTCCTTTCAAAACAAAACAATGGACTCACCAAGGGCCCCACAACTGCAATTAACCCAGATAAATACTAGTGAGAAGAAAACTGGTGTTCCAAGGCATGTCAGGCCATAAAAACTGTAAACAATGCATTGCCCTGGGGGGAGAGGAGAGGGATGGTGGTTATCACTGGCCCCAGGACAGATAATCATATATGGCCTGGGGACCCCCAACACCTGGGGCCTTCCTGTAAACCCACGAAAGGGGGTGGAACCATATCTGCAAGACAAAGACCCCAGAAGGTTATAAAAAGGGAAGCCCTCTGTGTGTTTCTTCACTCCGATTTGGAAATTATTTTCAGAGTCCACTAGTGTTAATAAAGGGGATCCCTCCCTTTCTCTAGGAAGCATGCTTGGTATTTGGTCTACTAATAAAGACTTATTTTGGCATTTAAAAAATATTTTAATCTTTATTGTTCAGTTTATCAATTACATTCCCCTTTTTTCCCCATATAGCTCCCCTCCACCCGGTACCCATCCCACCCTCCACCCTCACCTGTCCCCCACTGTCCTCTGCCATAGGTGCATGATTTTTGTCCAATCTCTTGCTGCACTTCCCACACCCCTTTTTTCCTCAAGAATTGTCAGTCCATTCCCTCTCTATGCCCATGATTCTATTATGTTCACCAGTTTATCCTGTTCATCAGATTTTTAATTCACTTGATTTTTAGATTCATTTGTTGATAGATATGTATTTGTTGTTCATAATTTATATTTTTACCTTTTCCTTCTTCCTCTTCTTAAAGAATATCTTTCAGCATTTCATATAATATTGGTTTGGTGGTGATGAACTCCTTTAGCTTTTTCTTATCTGCGAAGCACTTTATCTGACCTTCAATTCTGAATGATAGCTTTGCTGGGTAGAGTACTCTTGGTTGTAGGTTCTTGCTATTCATCACTTTGAATATTGCTTGCCACTCCTGTCTGGCCTGCATTGTTTCTGTTGAGAAATCCACTGACAATCGTATGGGTGCTCCCTTATAGGTAACTAACTATTTTTCTCTTGCTGCTTTTAATATTCTCTCTTTGTCTTTTGCTCTTGGCATTTTAATTATGACGTGTCTTGGTGTGGTCCTCTTTAGATTCCTATAGTCTGAGGTTCTGTGTGCTTGTTGGACTCCTAAGTCAATTTCTTTCACCAGGTGGGGGAAGTTTTCGGTCACTATTTCTTCAAGTAGGTTTTCAATTATCTTGCTCTCCCTTTTTTTCTGGCACTCCTATAATTCAGATGTTGGTATGCCTGAGGTTGTCCTAGATGCCCCTTACACTATCTTCAATTTTTTGGATTCTTTTTGCTTCTTGCTTTTCCACCTGAGTGGATTTTGCCTCTTTGTATTTCAAATCTTTGACTTGGTTCTTGTGGTCCTCTAGACTGCTTTTAGGTCTTTGTATAATATTTGTTATTTCAGTCAGTGTATGCTAAATTTCTAGTTGCTCCTTTTTCATATCCTTGAGGGTCTCATTCATGTCCTCGTAGGTCTCATTCATTTCCTTGTAGATCTCATTCATTTCCTTGTAGGTCTCATTCATTTCCTTGTAGGTTCATTAAGTTCATCGGCCTTTTCTAAGAGCCTCTTGTAAAACCTTATAACCGTGGTTTTTAACTCTATGTCCAGTCATCTGTTTTCCTCTATTTCTTTCACATCCAATTTCTTTCCATGTCTCTGCATTGTGGCTGCTTCCCTGAGTTGGTCGATTAGCTTTGTGTGGCAGATGTCCTCTAAGGGACAGTGGCTCAGCCCTTTATGGGTTGCACAGTCTTATTGAAGTTATGCCTACATTATTGTTGTTAGCACTAGGAGGGTTTGACTTCCAGGCCAATTGGCTGTGAGAATCAGCTATGCTCAAGTTTGATGGGCAGAGTCTCTGGGCTGGGCAGGCAGCCTTAATTTCTGTCAGTTCCGCCCTAAGTGGCACCTGGGTCTCTGTACCAGGTAGTAATGGCTGCAAGCACCTCTGAGAGAAAGCTGCTGCCAAGCTCTATCTGCTGCCGGACAATTCAGCCACTCCCCAAATGAGTCTGCACACCCAAATTCTCATCCAGGGTTGTAAAAACAATGCAGTTCGGTAGTTTCCTGAATGAGAGAGCAAGTCACGAGTCCTCTCTGCACACTCGCGCACCTCTGCTGTTCCCAAGTTTACACACCCTCTCCACAAGCTCACCCTCTCCACAAGCTCGCAGACCTTTGCAGCGCCCGAGTTTCAGCGTGCTTCCCTACTGTCAAGTTTCACCCCTTACGAATGTGGATTCCCCAGACTTAGCCCGGAACTGGAGAATTAGTGCAATGGGGTGCCTTTGTCTCCCTCCCTGTTTCAGAAAACCAGCTGAGTTTGCAGCCACCCGCTCTCTCTGCTCGCCCACGCACGGCTCCAAACCTCTGACTCCACGTGTATCTTCAACGCTACCCTCCACTACTCCACTGAGTCACAGTGTCCTATCTTTACTTTTATTTGTAGAATTTTCACTCAGCCAGCTTTCTGGTGATTCTGGATGATGTTTGTTCTGTCGTTAAGTTGTAGTTTTGAAATTGCTGTGTGGGGCAGCAAGATAGGTGTTTACCTATGCTGCCATCTTAGACAGTTTTTCTATTTTTAATGTGTATTCCTTTTGGTTCTATTGCTCACCAAAGCCTGTAATCTACTAAAGGAGAGTGCACACACAGTCCCCCACTACTATAAATTATGCAATCAAGTTCCCACATTTGGGGAAATTGCAGGGGACAGCACATCTGGAGCACAATAGATAAGCCTTATCTTGGGAAAGCCACCTTCATGATCATGGCATCTCACCTGTTAAAAGTGAAAAAATTCTGGCTCCAAAATACAAAAACTTCAGAATAACCCAAGCTTAATCAATGTCTAATCAGATATCTATAAAATGTCATCAGTTGTTAATTTATGTCACTAATTCTGTGTGAAGTTCTTTAATTAATTAATTTTCATAAGTATTTCATTATGTTTAGAAATAATTTTTAGATTGGAGTTTTTTTAATTCTGTAGGTATTTAAAAATGCAAGTAAATGCTGGGATGCTGAAAACTTATATATAATAGTACTATAAATTAGTTACTCTTAGCCAAATAATTACCAAGGCAAGCTTACCAAAAAAAATCACTTCATATCATTTTACAGTAATATGTTATATTTAATGTAGCAATTCTGTGTATTTCAATAATTGTTTGGGAGGAACCTCCAAAAGTAATAGCACATCATCCTAGGGAAGTCTTAAAATGTCCTTTGATATAATTATCTTCATTTTACAGACTTAACTCCATGAGCTGAAGTTTCTGGGTCCTTCTAGTCAACCTTCCCCAACATCTTCTAGCTAAACCTCCCGCTAAACCTCCCACCATCCTCCTTCCCAATGCCCTCCCTAACACCCATCACCACCAAGTTCAGCCTGGGCCTGGGCACACAAAGGGGGTGTGTGTGTGTGTGTGTGAGAGAGAGAGAGAGAGAGAGAGAGAGAGAGAGAGAGAGAGAGAGAATGTATATGGGAATGGCCAGGCAAGGTAACATTTCCAAGGCCTGGGCCTCAGGCTTCTTTCTGCTCTTCTCTTTCTCTCCGCTGCCCCTAGCCATCATCCTTCCAGATCCTTGAAAGCTACATCTGGAATGAGAAAAACAGCTATTCCCAAAACTGCCACAAGATGGTGCCACAAGCTCATAACCAGGCATCTGTAGGTTCTCTTCAGGGGGACAAGATTCAGACCAGGAAGCTGAGGTGCCCCAGAGACCCTCCCCAAGCTTCTCCTCCTCAGGTGACTCCAGCCCCTCCAGGCTGGCCACCAGGGCTGTGTGCACCACTGTGTGCACCACTGGCACAACCCACAGGCGGAGAACCGCTAGCTGGGTTGCCTAAGGCCGTCGGAAAACACAGATATTTACATTACAATTCCTACAGGAGTAAAATCACAGTTATGAAGTAGTAACGAAAATAATTTTATGGTTGGGGTCACCACAACATGAGGAACTGTATTACAGGGTCGCGGCAGTCGAAAGGTTGAAAACCACTGCTCTAGAGCAACAGGGATGGCGAATGTCTGCCCTTGTCCCACCCACTCCTGTACAGTCGAGTCAGATTGTAAAGCATCAGGAAGCCCGAGGATCTTGAGAACCTCTGGGAAGGTTGTCTCTGGGCCTGCAGGCCTGGGTCTTGCCACCTATGAAATGAGATAAAAAATCATTTGCTCTCTTCCAGCTTAGGACCCTGAGGTTCTCCAGAACTACCCCCACCCCGCCTTAGCTTTGCAGGCTTATCCCAGCTTCTTGCCAACACTGAAATACTGGCTTCACTTAAAGACTCTCTGTCCTGGCTGGTCAGCTAGGCTCCACTTGGCTTAGGATGGGAATCTAGAATCATTCACAAGAAAGAGACAGAAATGTTCTCCCAGCCTCCAATACATAAACAAATCTCCCAGAAGTCCCACCTCCTTATCACTCTCAGTTTATGGTTTTTGGTTTAGAGGCCTCACCACAAGGGTCAACCGGGAGGCCTATGTGAGTGACCCAGTGACTAAAGTTTTATTGCCAGCATTTCTTTCCCTTGGCTTTGTTACAGTTAATTACCTTCCCAGAACCACACCTACCCTTCCCCACCTTATGTGCTAAGCTTTGTATGAGGGTGGGTACATGTTTAGCCCATCCTTATTCCCTTTCTTCTTCCTCAGTTCTTCTCTCTCATTTAAATTTCAAATGGGTCAAAAATTTACATGTAAAAAATAAATTATAAGAATACTTGGCATTCCTTTATGATCTCAGAATGGTTTTTTACTTTATTCAAGATCCAAGAGCCATAAAATAAAATGTTTATTAATTCAAACACATTTTTTTAAATTTCATGGGATAATATAAGCAAAGTCGAAATCAAATAACAAATTGGGTTTTAAGAAAGAACTTTACAACTCATATCAAAAACAGCTCATCTGTGTATTTAAAGAGCTCCCATATATAAAAACAAAAATAGAACCAACCAATGCTAGAAGAATGGTCAAAGTCAATGAAACGACAGTTCATAGAAAAGGAAAAGCAATGACTCTTAAACATTTTACAAAATGTTCAACTTCATTCAAAATAAGAGAAAGAACAATTGAAAGGTTTCAAGGTAATTTAACGAGGAAAAGATATCTTTTCAACAAAAAAGTGCTGGATAATTGGATATCTGCATGGAGGGAAAAAGAAGCTCTATCTTTTAGTTTACACCATACACAAAAAGTAACTCAAAATTACCTAATAACTGAATCTATAAACTTTTAGAAGAAAACATAAGAGAAAATCTTCAAAAAGAAACAGGGGAGAGTGATTGATATAGAGGCAGGAAGGGATTGAACAGGCTGTCAAGCTACACGGGGAAGACTGGGGAGGGTGGGGGGCGGGTGCTGGGAGAGATCAACCGAAGGACTTGTATGCATGCATATGAGCATAACCAATGAATGAAAGACACTGGGGCGGGGAGGGGGGGATGGGGGAGGATGTGCTGGGGGCTAGGGGAGGCTGGGGGGAGAGGACAGCATATGTACTACTATTAAATCTAAGTTATACTGCAAAAAAAATTTTTTTTAATATTTTGTTAAAAAAGAGAAAATCTTCAAGACCTCAGAATGTGCAAAAACTTCTAAGACAGGACATAAAACTTCTAATCATTAAAACATAGATTGAACTTAATCCAAATTAAAGACTGCTATTTGTCAAGTTAAAGCATCAAGAAGAAAGGCAAGCTGAGAGAAAATATTCCAAATATACGCATCTACTAAAAGACTTGTAGTCAGAATATACTAAGAACTCTTAAAACTAGTACTCATGCTATGTACACCAATAAAATAATCCAACCTTTAAATGTAAAAAATATCTGGACACTTCACAAAGACATATGCCCAATAAGCACATAGGAATGAGGCTCACGGTTGGCACCACCATTGTGGAATTGGCTTGGCACTTTCTTGACCCAGAAATTCTCCTCCTGTGTATTTACTCAGAGGAAACATACATCCATCAAATAACATACCGTGTTGGCATGGCCATGAGAAAAACACGCTCTCAATCTCTGACGATGGGAGTTTAAATTGAAATAAACCCCAAAGAGAGTGTTTGGCCATTTATCCTATATAATAAAAGGCTAATATCCAAATAGACCAAAGGCAGAACTACTGGTCACTATGATGCAAACTGGCCACCTGGGGGCAGACGCTCAATGCAGGAGCTGCCCCCTGGTGTCAGTGCGCTCAGCCAGACGCTGGGCTCGTGGCTGGTGAGTGCAGAGGCAGTGGCAGAGCCTCCCCCACCTCTGCAGCAGTGCTAAGGATGTCTGACTGCTGGGAGTGAGCCTAAGCTGTTAGTTGGACATCCCCTAAGGGCAGACTGATGAACACTCCCTCCCCTGAGTACACAAATTTCATGCACCTGGCATCTAGTTAAATTATAAATGCTTTGACCTAGCAATTTCCCCCCTACAATTTTATGCTATTTATAAACAGAGTTTAAGTGCATATTTAAAAGTTATTACTACAACAATGTTTCAAATAGCAAAACTCAAAATATAATCTAAATGCAAGATAGCTTAAATAGTGATACGTTCATACAATGGAATCCTACCTAATAAAAGAGTGATATGCAAATTTGACCGTACCTTTGCTATGCTATTAGCCAATCAGGAGTGGGGGCAGAGCCAAGCCATGCGGATCCATGCTGCACGAGGAGTGGGCAGAGCCACGGCACGCAGGATGGGAGGCCATCCCAGGGCATGATGCGCAGCTACTGAGTGCAGGGTGCCCCCAGAGCTGAGCAGTTGCCACCGGAGTTAATGCCTGGGCTGGGGGGCAGGGCCAAGGTGTCTGGGGCTGGGCAGTGGCTGGGTGGTTGCCAGGGCCAGGTCTAAGGCCAAGGCTGGGTGGGCAGGGCTGAGGTGGCCAGGGCAGAGCTAGCCTTCAGCCCCATTGCAGGGTGATGGCTGGGTACCCAAGGCCTAAAGCTTTAGCCAGGAGTGAGGGGTCAGTAGGACATGTCCTGAGGGCTCCCAGGATGTGTGAGGGGGCAGATTGGGCTGAGGAATCACCCACCTCCAGTGCACAAATTTTGTGTACCAGGCCCCTAGTCATATATAACTACAAAACCGAAAGGGGACCATCTATGTGCTAATATGGGATAAACCTCAAAGTTTAATGTGAACAAAGCAACATGTGTTTATTATATTGCAACTTGTGTAAAAAAAAAAACAGACACACACACACAGAGGATACATATTTGGATTTTCTTATATTTACATTTAAACACACACACACACACAACTTCTGGAAGAATAACCGAGAAACTAATACAAAGGGTACAGGTTAGGAGGAAGATGAGAGAAACATGGATGGAGTCAGGAGTGTGAAGGACAATTTCATAGTATGCCTTTTTAATCTTTTAAATTTTTTGATCCATGTGACTGTACTCACTTGTGGAGAGCAGCTACAGTGTTTGGACAGGTCCAAGCCTCAGACCGATGGGAGAGCAGTCCTCTCGTGGCCACGTGCCGGTCCCGTTTGGAGGACAGGGCCTCCCAGCACAATGACAGTCAGAGGCTATACCTGCAAACTTGAACCTGTGGTCCGAACTCATGGCCCTGAACACGTGCCTGAGCGATATGGGCTTGATAGAGTCAGGTGCGTGTAATTGAGTAGATTCAGAACTTTGTAACCATGCCCTTACTTTGCCTCGTGGAGTCTGGGTATAAAATAGAGATAGCTTACAGGCCACAGCGCTGTTGCTAGCTCTCCATCAGAGAGGGCAGCTTCCCACCCAGACCCAGCTTTCTTTTCTTGTCCGTCTTTTCTCAATCCTTCACCGCCCCCTCTCAGGCTCACTGAACCTGGCTGAGCTGGTTCAGCACACTAGCTATTCAAAATTTAAATATTTAAAAAGTAACATCAAAATAATATATAATATATAATATATTACATATTAATATGTAAACACAGCATGACTACACACAATAACAATTACTATTTTAATCCCCACTCATACTTTAGGTTCTAGTCCCCCAAATCGGAGATGCCCAGTTGCTTCTCCTGTCCATGCCCTCACAGGGCCTTTCCCTTCTGCCCAATGTTTCCCCCCCACTTCTCTCCTCACCCACATAGCAGCAAGTCTCAGGCAACACCTCTTCAAGAACCCTTCTCTGATTGACAACCCTCCCTCCCACACTCTGACCCTGATAGGAACCCCTCATTCTCCCGTGGGGCCTGCAAGGTCTGCTCAGGCCTCTGAAAGTCAGGGACTCTGGACTTCTGGCTCCCTTTCCTTGACTGCTGGCCTCACCAGAGCAGCAAACAGTTCCAAGATGGGGTACCCTGGCTGGCAGAGGACTCGCTCTCCACCATACAGACACCTGCAACTTTCAGTTTCCCCTAAACATTATGTTGGTCCTCCCACGCCCAGAGACTGAGGAGTTTCGATTTTCTTTAAGCGTTTACAGGAAAGTGCCTGCCCCTTGTAACACTTGGTGAGTCATGTGTAGCCACCGAGGGAACAGAGGCAGATCTCTCACACATGAAGCTCCTGGTTTCACCTGGAGTGCAGGCACTTTCACAAGGAACTGACTCGGACCGTGGAGCACCCCACAGTGAAGGGGAAGCCCGAGTGAGACGGGGGCAGACAAGGCCCATGAGGCTCAGAGAGGTGGGAGTGTGACTGGCTGGGGTGAGTGGGAAGGCCTTTGGATAGACAGCCTGGCCCTCTGGGTCAGGGGTTCTCTACCTTTCTAACGCCCTTTAATACAGTCCTCATGTGGTGGTGACCCCATCCATAAAATTATTTTCGTTGCTACTTCATAACTGTAATTTTGCTACTGTTATGAATCGTAATGTAAATATCTGTGTCTCCCGATGGTCTTAGGCGACCCTGCTAGCGGCTCTCACCCTGAGGTAACAGAGAGGGGCAGGGCAGGGACAGCAGGCTGAGGCTTGGCCCTCCGGGGAGGGCTCTGGAGCTTCGGCCTGGACCTGACACGGTGGGTGTGCAGTCTGTGCCGAGAGGACATCTGAGAGGGACAAGGCCTGATGCCAAGGAAGTTGGGGAGAGTCCTGAGGAAGGCCTGGTGCCAGAAGCTGTTCCTCAAGGGGAGGGCTCAGATTTCTGTGGGGGTTTCCTCACAAGCCTTTTCAAGAAGTGAGAGTCATTTCTTTTTCTTTCTTCCTTCCTCCCTGTCTTTCTTTCTCTTTTTTTGAGATTCGTTTCCGAGGAATGGAGAAGCCAAAGGGCCCCTGGGATTTGGGCTGGAACGCTGAGACAGAAAGCCAGGCCAGGCACCAGGGACACTGGGTGTGAAAGGACTTCCATCCTGTCACTGCTCAGAGCAGCCCTGAAACCTCTCCCGGATGTGGTGGCTCCACCCTGCCTCACATTAGGTTGTTTCGGGACCAGCTCTGACACACGTCTACCCCCCTTTCCGGGCACACCTCCTGACGCTCAAGATGAACAGAGTGCCTGCTCCGGCCCCAGGTTCTTTGAAATCCCTCGGCAGAAAGGGGGTCTGTGGGTGATTTAGAGCATCATGAGGGTTTGTGTCAGCCTTCAGGGCCCTGGTCCCTGGCTGCAGACACTATGGACGTTGGGAACCATCCATCCCCACACCCCATTGCTCTCCAGTACACTGTAAACACATTTGTTTGAGTTTTCAAACCTCTGCTAAGAACCATAGGAAGGGCAGGGCTCCCCTTCACGCTGCCCTAGGCCCCAGCCTGGACCATCAGGCATGCGAGACAGCTGTTGGACGGGTCACAGTCAGGAGGCCTCACGTCCTGGCAGGGAAGCAGGACCCACTCTTACCCCACCCCCCTGGCCTAGATATGAATTGCAATCTGGAAGGTGGGGCCTGCCTGATCCCCAGATCCCTCCAGCAGTGAGCTCTCCTTGGCGGCCACCTCTTCCTCCATCCCTCAGCCTCTCTGATCCCTCACCCCCAAACACACATACACACACACCCTGGAGCGAGCCTGAGCCACATGCTTTGCTCCCTCCTACTGGGACCAAATCAGCTGCTGCCAGGCTGTTTCGGTGGGCCCTGCCTCTCTAGTCAGCTAGCCAGCACCACAGAGCAGGCTTGGCCCTCCTGTCATGGTGTTGTGTACCAATCTTAGGGTGGTTACAGCAGGGGGTTGGGATGAGCAAAGGCTTGTCCAGAGAACCACTGTAGGTCAGAAGGGCAGGGCAGCCTGACTCAGCCTCGTCCTGCCCCCAGTGTCTCTCAGCCTCCATTCATTGACTACTGACTGGGCCTGAACCTTCTCAGGGCCTCAGCAATCTGAGGTGTAGCACCAATGCCTCTTCTTCCAAGATGCCCCTCTGGCTTGGTGCCAAGCCTAGGCTGGGCTGTGGATGATCAGCCAAGGCTGCTACTTCAGGGCCCTAAAAACAGTTCCAGTTTCATGCCATTGCTAGGTTGCCCTTCACCTTGAGTAGGGGGATAGGCATGCCGTGACGAAAAGGGGATTAGCATGTCCCACTGGAGGAGTAGAAAGTAGTGATTAAGCATTCAGGTTCTAGTACCCTGGGTTCAAATGCTATTGGCTATGTAATTGATCAAAGCCTCAGCTTCAAAACTAGGGAATGGAAATGATGATATAACCTAAATCATAGACACACAGTGAGAAGTAGGTGAGCTAATGAGCAAAAAGTGCTCAGCACAAAGCCTGGCACACAGTAGGCCTACAGCATGTGCAGGACTCTTGGTACAGGAAGCCTGGCTATCTGATTTGTTCTGCCGAAGAGGATAGGGTAGGGAGACAGAGGTCTGGATAATCATTGTCTGCAAATGGTGTCTGAGCCCCTGACTGCTATGGGTTCACTCTAAACTGTTGGCAGGATCAGGGTTAATCTAGAAAAGAACCGGGGCCCAGCCAGCATGGCTCAGTGGTTGAGTGTCTACCAGGGGTTCATGTTCGATTCCTGGTCAGGGCACAGGCCTGGGCTGTGGGCTCAATCCCCAGTGTGAGGTGTGCAGGAGGCAGCGGATCAGTGATTCTCTCTCACCATTGATGTTTCTCTTTTCCCCTCTCTCTTCCGCTCTGAAATCAGTAAAGATATACTTTAAAAAAAGATAAAAATGTATCTAGGGTGGAGGGCCACCATGGTGGGAAGGAGGGTAGGTAGAGCAGTTGCACCTATAGTTAGGTCCAGGAAGTAGATGCTCTGGGTGTCACTGGAAAGGACAACACTGAACTGGTAGCAGGCCTGAACTTGGCTGACTGAGGGGCTGCAGGGCAGTCAGCAGTCCCTCGGCCACAGGCTGCTCAAGCTGGGCCCACCGCCAATGTGAAAGGCGGTAACTCAACTTTTCTCACCATCTCCAAGGTATCTGGCGGGGGTAATCCACAGGGTTAGGGAAGTGGCAGAGAGGGGATGTCAATTTGCTGCCAAGGCCAGGATCACTGTGGCCTCCATACTTTCGCAGTAGTTCCCTCTTACACCCCCTTCTGGTCTGTGTTCAACTCCCTACTCTGCTAAGAAGCCACTCTTACGTTTTCATCCTTAATTCCCAAACCCCATTTCTAAGCTGTTCCAGTCTGATGTAAATCTCATTTCTACCATGGCCTCCACACACCTAGAGACACCTAGGCTCTTTCCACTGCCTTAGTTCTCGTCAGCTCCAGAATCGGAGTGGCCTGAAGAGACAGGCAGAGTATGGACTGCATAAAGGCGCTTGTTTAAGGGAGCAAGTAGCAAAGCTCAGCCTGTGCTAGACACCAAGATGAGTGCCTGGCTGAGCCCCCACCCACAAGCCTGACTTCTGGCTTTGCAGGAAGCTCCTCACCTGGCCCTGGAGGCGGGGTACTTCCTGCCAGTGAGTAAATGCCCCTCCCCAGGAAATGGAGAGCCAGCTGCTGGAGGGGACTGTCCAGCTGGGCCCAGCTGAACTGTCCTGGGGTGGCTGTAGCACAACCCCTACTGCCAGCTCCGCATGGTCCACCTCAAGCCCCTAGGCCCTGGTCATGTTGTTGCTCTCCAGTTGGAGGACAGCAGGGGGATAGATGGGACTCATTCAGCACCCTGTCCCAGAGCACCTTCTTTGGGCAGGCTCACGAGGCACCCCCTTGAGTCCAGAACAATACAACCCAGCTGTGTGATACTGGCAGTCGGCAGCCAGGAGATGACCATTGAGGATACGGGGCATGAATTATACAGGTGAAGGGCAGAATGTGCACAAGCTCAGGAAGGAGAGGCTGGAACATTCTGGGACTGCAAGTTCCCTTTAGTTAAACCCTCAAGTGTGGGCAGGGAGGCTGGAGACAACTGAGGGGATGTTCCTGCTCATCTGGATTTATTCTGAGGCGCAGGAGCCCCAGAGAGGTGTTTAGTAGGGAGTTAACAGAGAAGACTTGCTTGTTGGAAATATTCTCTTGGCTGCCATGTGGACTCTGGACTGGAGGGGGCTGAGGGTGGAGGCACAGAGACCAAAGTAGGACGTTGTTTCAAATTGCCAACAGAAATTATGTGGATCTGGTATCAGGCAGACAGGTGGCCATGGAGCTAAGATAAATCCAAGGAGGAGAATTATTCTGTAAACTATATAAAGCTACAGCAAGATACTAGAGAAAGAGAACCACTGGGCTAGTCAGCTGCCCAGATGTATGATGACAGAGAAAGCAGGAAGGAGGAGTCAGAGAAGTCAGGCTTGTGGGAAGCCACAGCTTGCCAATACTGGCATGAGCGTGCATCAGGAACACAGGAGGCCAATGGGCCTTAAGTGTTAGCAGGGCTGACACTAGGCACCGCTGAGATAGTGGCAGCTTGCAGCAATCTCCTGACCTGATGGGCTCCAACTAAATGTTTACTGGACCTTACTGGTCTTTACTGACCTTTGAGACTGTCTGCCTGCTACTTGTTTGCTGTGCTTTACCGAGGGCAAGATGTGTGTCTAAAATTGAATAAACAGCAGACAGGGCCCCATCTTGGTGTGTCTCTTCAAGAAAGACCTCCACTTGGCCCCCAATGCCTTCTAAATTCATATTTCTTGGGTAGCATTTGTGTGTCAGCCCCTCCTTCAGATCCTGAACCTTGCCACAAAGGTCATGGCAAAGTTTCTGGTGTGGATCATGAGTGTGGGTATTCGTCCAGAAGGGAGCACAGCTGGTGACGCAGAACTGGGAGTAAGTAGGGGGAGGATGATAATTTTTTTTAATACATTAAGCTTGAGGTGTGTATGGCACAGCCAACTTCCCAATAGGAAGTTGGATAAATGGGTCCAGGGTGCAGGAGAAAGTAGGACTAGTGCAGAGTGGTGAAAATCATTAGTGCCCAGAGGTAGTAAGGGCCCCAGGAGGTCATAGACAAAAAGAGGCCATTAACAGAAACCTGGACACTGAAGGGCAGGAATAACAAGAGTGACCAGGAAGGAAAGAGGAAGCTGGGGTACAGAGTAATGGAAGCCCAGGGAAGCAGATGATTGATCTAGAGCCATGGTAGGCAAACTGCAGCTTGTGAGCCACATGCAACTCTTTGGCCTCTTGAGTGTGGCTCTTCCACAAAATACCACGGCCTGGGCAAGTCTGTTTTAAAGAAGTGGTGCCAGAGCCAGCCAGCCAGCATCAATCGAACAGCACCTGAAAGGGGGGTGAGGATTGGGAAACGACGGACAGACAAAAAGGATGGGAGCGGGAGGTCCGCAAGCCCTCTTTCAGACTGTGGTCCCAAGTTTATTTTTCTCCATGCTTTTATCCAGTGCTGGTTACATGACACGCAATTCATCATTCCCATAATTTGACAAGCATTAACCTTCACACAAAACTCCTTATCCCAGCTTGGTGCCATTCAAACCCCTAGCTATCTCCCTATGCTCTGCTACTTGCTCAAGGGCAACACGTTTACCAAACTGTTGTACTTAAAGGTCACTGTGCTCTGTGGGGCAGAACGCATGTTTACTAAACTTAGCAGATAGGCCACTTTGTGAAACCTGCTCTCTGAGGACTTTGTCAACTGAGGTCGCCCCCCACAAAGTGGCATAGAAGAAGTTTTAAAAATTTGGCTTTCAAGAGAAATTTCAATGGTTGTACTGTTGATATTTGGCTCTGTTGAGTTTGCCCACCACTGATCTAGAGTAAGAGAATGGTGGGTGCACAGAGTCAGAGTCTGCCACTGGGTGAAATAGAGGAAGGGCTGAGAAGTGCCCTTTGCATTAGCAAGAGGGAGTTCACTGTGTGACTGTCTTAGGAGCCTGCGGGAAGCCCAGACCTACAACAGGGGGAAAGGAGAGAGAGGCAGAAAGGCAAGAAGAAGAGAGGATAAATGGATAAAGTGAGCCAGGTTCTGGGCCAGGGCATTGTTGGTGCAAGGATGAATCTCAGACAGAGGAAGCAGATGCTTCCAACGCGGCAGGAAAACAGCACAGCCCTGGCCGTGTGGCTCAGGTGGCTGGAGACTCATCCCGTACAACAAAAGGCCATAAGTTCCATTCCCGGTCAGGGTACAGACCCAGGTGGGAAGCAACCAATTGATGTTCCTCTCCTCCTTCTAAAATCAATGGAAACATCCTTGGGTGAGGATTAAAAATCAAAAAAGCACACGTCGATGATTTTGAAGGGTGATGCTGGAGGAAGATGAGTTCTTATTATAGACTTATCCCGCCCCCCTGCCCCGCCCCGAGGCTTAGGAAGCAAGGCCTGCTGCAGAAAGTGATAGGTGAGGGTGGGAGGCTGCACCACGGCAGTGAGTGGGAAAGCAGCTGGCCTGCAGCAGCAAAGAGAGTCTAGCAAGTACGAGGTGGGGAATGAGAAATGTATACCTGAACCAGGGTTTAGGGAGTTGTGCATTCTTTCTTGAGATTTCATTTTAACCAGAGGCACTGATCCCACTTTACCAGCAGCCAACTCTGTCTGGGAAATGGCCCCTAAATGATTCTAACATCTTTGTGTGAGACTGACTCCCCCTAAACTGTCTCTCTCTGTTTTCTACACAGCAAAAAGAAAAAAAAAATTTAAAAGATGATAGTTTAAGAAACCTCTGGGACAACAACAAACATAAAATATTTGCATTATAGGGGTTGCCAAAGGAAAAGAGAAAGAGTAAGATATTGAAAACTTATTTGAAGCAAAAATGATTGAAGTTTCCTGACCTGGCAAAGGAAATAGACATACAAATCCAGGAAGGGCACAGTCCCAAACAAGATGAACCCGAAGAGGCTAGCATAAGACATATCAAATTAAAATGCCAAAAGTAAAAGACAAAGAATCTTAAAAGCACCAAGCTGAAACCGGTTTGGCTCAGTGGACAGAGTGTTGACCTGCAGACTGAAAGGTCTCAGGTTCGATTCCGGTCAAAAGCATGTACCTTGGTTGAGGGCACACCCTAGTAGGGAGTGTGAAAGAGGCAGCTGATCGATGTTTCTGACTTCCTATCCCTCTCCCTTCCTCTCTGTAAAAAATCAATAAAATATATTTTGTTTTAAAAAATCTTTAAAAAGCTCTTAAAAGGGAGCTCCCAGAAGATAATAGGTTTATTTCTCAACAAAAACTTTGCAGGCCGAGAGAGATTAGCAAAAAATATTCCAAGTGATTAAAAGTAGGTACATGCAACCAAGATTATTCTACCCAGCAGGACTATCATTTAGAATCAAAGGAAAGAGAAAGTGTCTCTAATACAAGAAAGAGCCAAAGGAATTCATCACCACCAAACCAGTATTATCTGAAGAAAGGTTACAGACAGTTCTTTAAGTGCCAAGACCTTTGTGGCAGGGTTCAGGATCTGAAGGAGGGGCTGATGCACAAATGAAAATACTAGACAAGAAATATGGATTCAGGGGTAAGGGGATAGGGTGGGGTGGGTGTGGAGAGCGCCCTCTGGGAACAAAGTTCCCTGAGAGGGCGGGCCTTGAAGGCCCGTCTGCTCTCTGCCCCCCAGAAGAATGGTTACCTTCAATTGTAGTTTAGCAAACAATACTGCCCTCCAGCACATTACATTGTAAATAGCCAAACATCTATGGGATATTTGGGAAAAGATTTAGGTGGCACCTTGGATGGACATAGCCTAGGGAAATTAGTTAAGATAAGGGGTTTAATGGGGAAACATGTTTACAATAGAATGTAGCTTTGTTGTTTGGGGAACAAGGAATTGTGTAATATGTAACCAGACCTGTTTAAAAGAGTGGAGTGAAATAAACTCAGGGCCGCAGTCCCAAAGAGGGCTTTGCAGACCTCCTGATCCCATATCTTTTGTTTCTTCTTTATTTCTATCCATCTTTCTATCTCTGTCTTTCCGTAAGCCTCACCCCCCTTTCAGGGACTGCTCGACTGATGCCGGCTGGCTCCAGCAGGTGGGGGATCGGGTGGAGGGTAGCTATAGGGGGAAAAAAAGAGGAACACCTGTAATAATCTGAACAATAAAGATTTATTTAAAAAAACTAAAAATAGCCGAGACCGGTTTGGCTCAGTGGATAGAGCGTTGGACTGCGGACTGAAGGGTCCCGGGTTCGATTCCGGCAAGGGCATGTACCTTGGCTGCGGGCACATCCCCAGTAGGGGGCGTACAAGAGGCAGCTGATCGATGTCTCTCTCATCGATGTTTCTGACTTTCTGTCCCTCTCCCTTCCGCTCTGTAAAAAATCAATAAAATATTAAAAAATAATAATAATAAAAAAAATAAAAATAAAAATAAAAAACTAAAACTAAAATAAAATATAAAAAAAATATGGTTTTAGAAAGCATTGGGGACCACATGGAGACCTCTTTTTTGAAGCAACACACTGAAACCTGGCCTAATCAGCTATTTCTTTACTTGAATACACATTTTCCCTTTAGCAATGCATACAGGCATATCAAAGGTAAAGTCTGGTAAACAGTAAAGGGATTATCATGTCAGGGAATTGCCAGAATTATCTCAACACTCGGAGCTTAGCATCAGCCCTACTAATGCCGAAGGTCCATTGGCTTTCCGTGTTCCTTGGTGCACTGACAGTATTGGCCAAGTGGTGGCTTCCTACATTTAAGAAGAAGAAAAAAGAGATAAAATATATGGATAATAAAACGGCAATAACTACATACCTATCACTTTGAATGTAATTGATGAAATGATACAATCAAAAGACATAGGATGGCCGAATGGATAAGAAAACAGGACCGACCTATGCATGTGCTGCCCACAAGAGACCCACTTCAGACACAAAGTCACACACAAACGGAAAGAGACGAAAAAATACATTTCATACAATATAACAACAACAAAAGGCTGGAATTGATATATTAGAGATATATAGACTATACAGACTTTAAAACAACAAAGACAAAAGGAGACATTTATAATGATAAAGGGATCAATCCAATAAGAAGATATAATCCTTGCAAACATTTACACACCCAATGTGGGAACCCCTAAATACATAAAGCAAATATTGCAGACATAAAGAGAGATCTACAGTAGTACAGTCATCATAAGGGACTTTAATACCCTATTGACATCAATGGATAGATCTTCCAGACAGAAAACCAACAAGAAAATGATAGTCTTATATGATACATTAGACCAAATGAACTTAATAGGTATTTTAAGAATAGTTCACCCCACAGAAGCAGAATATAATTTTCAAGTATACATGGAACATTTTCTTTTTTAAAAAAATATATATTTTATTATTTTTCACAGAGAGGAAGAGAGAGGGATAGAGTCAGAAACATCGATGAGAGAGAAACATCGATCAGCTGCCTCTTGCATGTCCCCTGCTGGGGATGTGCCCACAGCCACGGTACCTGCCCTTGACCTGAATCGAACCTGGGACCTTTCAGTCCGCAGGCCAATGCTCTATCCACTGAGCCAAACCGGCTTCGGCATGGAACATTTTCAAGGATAGACCACATGCTGGGCCACAAAACAACTCTAAATAAATTTAATAAGATTTTTTAAATTGTAGCAAGCATCTTCTCTAAACACAATGCTATAAAACTAGAAATCAATTAGAAAAAACTGAAATATATACAAACACATGGAGGCTAAATAACATGTAGTTACACAATAAATTGATTAACAATGGATCAAGGAAGAAATTTTAAAAATCTTAAGACAAATACAATTAAACACAACACCCCAAAAATCTATGGGACACAGCCAATGCAGTTCTAAGAGGATTCATAGCAACAACAACAATAAGCTGGGCTTAACTTCAACAATACTGTATAACCCATAAAGGAGTGCAATAAGCGTATCCACCTCAGGTAACTGGGGAGGCCGAGCCACTGTCTCTTAGAGGACATCTACAACACAAAGCTAATGGACCAACTCAGGAAAGCAGCCACAATGCAGAGAAATGGACAGAAATCAGGTGTGAAAGAAATGGAGGAAAAAAGACGACTAGACACAGAGTTCAAAACCACAGTAATAAGGTTTTTCAAGAGGCTCCTAGAAAAGACTGATGAACTTAATGAGAACTACGAGGAAATGAACAAGACCTATGAGGAAATGAACGAGACCTATGAGGATATGAAAAAGGACCAACCAGAAATTAAGAATACACTGACTGAAATAAAAAATATTACACAAAGCCCTAAAAGCAGTCCAGACTACCGCAAGAACCAAGTCAAAGATTTGAAATACAAAGAAGCAAAACCTACTCAGCCGGAAAAGCAAGAAGCAAAAAGAATCCAAATAATTGAAGATAGTGTAAGGGGCCTCTGGGACAATCTCAAGTAAACCAACATCAGAATTATTGGGGTGCCAGAAAAAGAGAGAGAGCACGATAATTGAAAACCTACTTGAAGAAATAGTGACCGAAAACTTCCCACACCTGGTGAAAGAAATTGACTTAAAAGCCCAAGAAGTACACAGAACCCCAAAATATAGGAATCTAAAAAGGACCACACCAAGACACATCATAATTAAAATGCCAAGAGCAAAAGACAAAGAGAGAATATTAAAAAGCAACAAGAGAAAAACAGTTAGTTACCTATAAGGGAACACCCATATGATTGTCAGCGGATTTCTCAACAGAAACAATGCAGGCCAGACGGGAGTGGCAAGAAATATTCAAAGTGATGAATAGCAAGAATCTACAACCAAGAGTACTCTATCCAGCAAAGCTATCATTCAGAATTGAAGGTCAGATAAAGTGCTTCGCAGATAAGAAAAAGCTAAAGGAGTTCATCACCACCAAACCAATATTATATGAAATGCTGAAAGATATTCTTTAAGAAGAGGAAGAAGGAAAAGATAAAAATATAAATTATGAATAACAAATACACATCTATCAACAAATGAATCTAAAAACCAAGTGAATTAATAATCTGATGAACAGGATAAACTGATGAATATAACAGAATTATGGACATAGAGAGGGAATGGACTGACAATTCTTGGGGAGCAAAGGGGTGTGGGAAGTGCAGCAAGAGATTGGACAAAAATCATGCACCTATGGGAGAGGACAGTGGGGGGGGAGGTGAGGGCGGAGGGTGGGATGGATACCTGGTGGAGGGGAGCTATAGGGAGAAAAGAGGGGGGAAGGGGGGAACAATGTAATTAATAAACTGAACAATAAAGATTAAAAAAAAAGTTCATCCATCAATGCTCAGTATGACCCAACCACGCTGGGGCTGTCCAGGGAAAACCAGCCAGAAATGGGGAAGGAGACCACCATCAGCAAGAACCCAGGAAACTGATGAGGCCGTGGTAGAGGCAGGAAGACCAGGTGTGAGGCAATCTGGGGCAAGAGAACAAAGGCAGTCAAAGAACACCAATGGACTGGCCAGACAGCTGCAGGCACAGTGAACATGGTCAAGTGTACCTTTTGCCCACCTCCCTTCCTTCTCAGAGCTCTGTCTACCTCCTTGCCTAAAACTCCCCTCTTTGGATAGGGGCTAATTAAGGACTATTCCCTCTTCCCACACATCAAAACTAATCTCTCCCAAGTCCAGTCTTCACAAGGCTTTCTCTGCTTAACAATGGTAATTGGATCTGAGAAGCAAAATCATGTGATGCACTCCTTATTGGGCTGAGCAGGAATACATCTTCTTGTCGGATTTATATTAACGTGGTACAGAGCCAGGAGTGGGGGGGAATCTGTAAACAGTTTGGGTTGAACTGAATGCTGCTGGCATAACCCATCCCTCCTCGATCATAAGCCCCAGAAGTGTGCTTTCAAAGAGTCCTTTTGCCTAAAGGGATAAGGCATTAATGGCTCACCAATCAATAAGAGCCATGGGTGAGGACTAAGTTGTTCTTTCCTAGCTCACAATTCTTTACCCCCGAAGGGCCATCAAATACATGCTTTAGTTGAAGAGCTTCAGGTGGGAGGTGGGGGAGAGAGGAACTAGGCTCACCTCAGGGACCCAGCAGAAAAGGAACCCTTGGATGAGGAAGCTGTCATTACAGAAGGGTTAGGGGAGGGCCCAAATCCTCCAGTGTTTGGTTGTCATGCTAGGCTAGGGAATGTGAAATCTGAAATGTGGGATTCAAGGCTTTGGAGCAAGACAGGGCCAGAGTTGACACACAGGCAGTCGAGGGCCTTTTTTGGCCTGTGCACCTCCACTAGGAAACAGAGGTGCTCAAGCTCAGGGAATCAGAGGTGGGAAGGGGCAGAGGGATCCTGGCACTTCTTAGCAGCCAAGTGCCCTCGGCGAGCAGATGATCCTCTATGCCTAGACCTTGGTTTCTTTCTCGTCAAAATGGGAATTTTGCTCTGCTCCCTGAGGTCTGCACATGAAATCTGCCTATAGGGCTGAGCCAAGGAGGAGTGAGGTGTGTGAGGGCGGATGGAGAGGGGCACCTTAGAAGATGAGAACTGAAGGCTGCAGCCCCAAAGCCCCAGAAGGGTGGATCGGCGCCAGCATTCCAACGTCCGGTACCGGCTCCTCTCCACGCAGCGCTTCCTCTCGCTCCCTCCTCTTTGGGATCGACTACGCCACACCAGCCGACTACTGACGGGCAGAGCTCGTGCCTAGGGATCCCGGCCGGGTGCCTCCCCGCATCCCCCGGCTCCCTCGGTGCGGGACAGCCGCTCACCAGGCCCCGACCCCACCCCGCCCCGCTCCTGGAATAAGCGGCCCTTCTGGGGGCCCAGGAGGCCGAAGTTCGACTGCGGGGAGGAGTTACCGTCCCCCAAGGACAGCGCCCGACACCCACACCAGAGGAGCCGGGTGAGACGCAAGTCTAGCCAGCACCGGCAGTGATCCGCAGCTCTTCACCCCGCCCCCCGACCTCGGCTTCCGGCTTCCCGGGTGATCCGGCAGCCTCCCGCAGTCGCATAGCGCCACCTGCGCTAGGAGGACCGAACGGCGGTCGTGGGGCTGGGAGGAAAGGTGTTCCCTGCCTCCTCCAGCTTGCTACCTCTCGGCTTTGGAAAAGGATCAGGAGGGAAGTTGGCTTTGAAAGGGATTTTTCAGGAGCCGAATCTTATCCAGAATCAAGGAAATTGCACCATTCCTTCTCCAAACTCAAATCCTGGGGGGGCAGGGGGGGGCGTTTGCTGGGAAGGGAGTGGAGGCTTATCTAGAATTAACTTTTCTCCAGGGCATAGTCAGCAAATTATTCCACTTTGTGTACCCACAGCCCAGCAAGCAGAGTCTGGCTCTGAGTGGATCTCAATACTTATTTGTTGATAGGTCACTGGTCAAGGTGGGGCAGGAGGACCTGGACTTTGGCACAAAAAGAGAAAAATTTCGTGTGCAGACCTCAGGGAGCACAGCAAAGTGAAGAACGAGGAATTAGCACAGATTATGACAGGGCAGGCCCTTCAGAGCATCGAGAGGTGAGATGCTCAGTCCGGAGGCCCGGAAACAGCGTGCCTCTTGATCTAGTGACCCAGAGGCAACTTGTCCCTCCGTGGTTTGAGAAAACCCAAATGCAAATGGGGAGTTTACTCTGAGAAGCATTAACTTCTAATAGGGCATCGAGGCAAGCTGTCTTCCAAAAGGAGCAGAAATTAATAAAACTTTCCTTGTCAGAACCATATGCTAGTTGCCTCCTCATGCCCTTCAGCCCTCAGCAATAGCCCTGAGGTACCTTCTGCAGACAACTACTCACCATCTTTGGTTTTTCCTAGTTTGATGGCCTCATTTTAAAGCCCTAGGGCCTAGGGGTACTGATGGGGCTGGAAGATGGGGAGGCTCCTGAAGCCTCTCCCACTCCCTTCCATACATGCCTTCAGACTATAAGCCTTTACAAGAGCAAAGCCCTGTCACCACCTCTCCTGGTCTGTTCCAAGCTGGAACAGCACAGAATGGGCACACAGTCGTTGAGATGTTTTGAAATTGGAAGCCAAGGGTACTGGCTCAGGGAGGGTACCTGGTGCTGTACTGTCTCCCTCACCAACTGGGGGTCTGGCATACTTTTCTGCTGGCCAAAAGCTACTTGCTTTCTCTCCTCACTCTTCACACCCTGTCACCAGCTTTCCCCCTTCCTCCCCAATGCCCCACTGCCCAAAATTCACCAGCCTTTCCAACTGTCACCCAAAGCATCATCCTGTTCCCCTCATCTGCACTCAGGGTCCTCCCAGTGTCTCTGACTCCGGTCCCCCTTGCATCCCACAGCCACTATCCTAGATCAGACCACCTGCCCCAGGTTGTCAGAGTGACTTTCCTAACATGCCCAGCGAATCGCTGTTCCTAGGTTCCAAACTGACTCTGCATTCCACAAAACTGGTCCATCTCCTTCTCTAGGATCTCGCCCCAGTCCTTTCTGGGCTAACATTGTTCTTAGGTCCCCTCTTAAATCTTGTTTCAAAACTTCACGTCTTTTCACGCACTATTCTCTCTGTTTAAAGTGTTTTCCCAATATTTGAGTCCCTGGTGAGTTACCACTGTTCCAAGTCCCAGCTGAGGAACCTCTTGTCCAGACAGTCTCAATGCTTTGTGAAAATCTCCTTTTGGGGCCTATCCTTCCACTAGATCTGGGTGGGATTCTTCCAAAGTTAAGGCCATGTTAACTCATCTCTGTGCCCCAGGCTCCCAGCTGGGGGTGGCACAAAGCTGTGCCACAGTGAGCTGCTGAGTGGCCCAAAGCCCAGGGTCGGGCTGCCTCCCTCGTGTCAGCTCGGACACTTTCCTGCTACCCCAGGTCGCTGTGTGTCAGTCTCTCTCTCCCTCCAACATGCCATAGGCGTGTCTTCTAAACCCACAGTTTGGCCTCTCCGCCCCTAGAACCGCCCCCGGTTACCGTTTCACTTCCTTTCCAGTGACTGTCCCAGAACCGGCACCTCCCCTTTCGGACGGGTCCGGAAATTCAGTCCTCTGCCGCGTGAGTCTCCTCAAGCTCCTCCCGCCCCCCAAGATCAAAACTGAGAATCGAAACTGCGCCGGGGCCCATGCAGCCGGAGCCCGCACCCGCCCGATCTTCGGGGACCCAGGAAGATTGCACACTGCCCCACATGTCCACCATGCCTGCCCCGGAGTCTCCCTCCGAAAGCCAGCAGCCCAGCCCGGACCACAGCCCTGCGGAGGTACGACCGGGTTCGGGGAGATGGGGTTAGGCTTTGTGAATTTGCCGTGATGGGAGGCAGGGCGAGAAGGGAGGGGGAACTTGGTCAAGTGCACAGAAGGAAGAGACCAGACCCTCCTGGCCTGAGCCGGAGGCGAGGCGAGGCGAGGAGCGGAGGGGAGGGGAGGGGAGGCGAGGAGGGGAGCGGAGAGGAGAGGCGAAAAGGGTCACCAGGGTGAGTTAAGGGAGCCCCTCTGGGCTGCTGTTGTCCCGGAACGAGCCGCGGCGCCCCGGACCGGACTCTCCCGCCCGCGCTGGCAGTTCGCCCCTTTGCTGCTGCGCCGGGGAGGCCCGGGCAGCAGCCCAATTGCCCGCCCCTGGAGCAGGGCTCTCGCGGGCGGCGGAGCGGGGAGGCGGGAGGTGGGGGGTGGGGAGGGGGGCAGGGCGGGGGCAGTGGGGGAGATGCGGCGAGTGCTCACGTTGGGGAAAACGAAACCCAAGTGCCAGACCCGAACGGGTGCGGTGAATCAGTCCCGGCCTCGCGGCTCCTGGGTTCCTCTCCAGGAAGCCTTCCAGATTCTTCTCCTGGAGCACGTGCCCGCCCATCCCGCCGCCCCAAGGCAGGTTTCTACCTGGAATCTTGTCCTTAGTCTTCTCCTGAACAAACCCCCAGCCTCCCACCCCAAAAAGGAGCTTCTTGGGTCGCCTGCTCTGTGTTCTTCCAGATCCTTTAAAAAGCACACATGGTTTTCATGGAGTGAAGAACCAAGTCCCATGCCAGCCGCCAGCCATGGGTGCAGGTGACCCACGATGGTGCTGGGAGGTGGCTCCTGGGACTCTCGGTCTCACGCCTCCCCTTGTCCCCAGCGAACCGCGGAGGAGGAGTTCCAGTTCCTGCGCTGCCAGGGCTGTCAGGCAGAGGCCAAGTGCCCTAAGCTGCTGCGCTGCCTGCACACCCTGTGCTCGGGGTGCCTGGGGCCCCCGGGCGGGCAGTGCCCTATCTGCCAGGCGTCCCCTCCTCCTGACGCTGATGGGCCGGTCCTGGACAACGTCCTGTTCGAGAGCCTGCAGCGGCGCCTGGCCGTGTACCGGCAGATTGTGGACGCGCGGGCCGCTTGCACCCGCTGCAAAGAGCCGGCCGACTTCTGGTGCTTCGAGTGCGAGCAGCTTATTTGCGTCAAGTGCTTCGAGGCGCACCAGTGGTTCCTCAAGCACCAGGCCCAGCCCCTGGCGGAGCTCCGCGGCCAGGCGGTGTGCCAGTTCCTGGACGCCACGCACAAGTCCAGCAACATCTTCTGCTCCAACGCCAACCACCGCGACGCTGTGCTGACTAGGTGAGCCGCGGGTGGTGGCGGGTGGATGGGGAGCGGGGGTCTGGAGTCACAAAGCTTAGAATGTGGGCGAGGGGCTTCCTGTGACTGCAGGTGTGGCCACAGACAGCGGCCCAGCGGCCATGACCGCAGGTCCCACGGGTGCCGCCAGCGGCAGACGTTCCCCGCCGGGGGTGATACCGCGGGCCGTCTTCGCATCCTACTCCGTAATTCCTCTGGGACACTTCTTTAGGAGTGCCATTGCTGGGCTTCGGGCATGAGAATTCTACGTTTGACACATGCGCCCAAACTGCCTTTGGGAGGTGGGGTTTCCCAGGAGCGCTGCGGGGGAATCCGGGCGGCCGGCTTCCAAGGTGAAGGTGGCAGGGCTGCGGCAGGTTCCGCCTGAAAAGCCAAAACCTACCGCCGCGCTATCGGAACAAACCAATTCCAGTTACCATTGTTTTTATCAAACAGCATAAGATTTTAACTGTTTTAAAATACATACTACTATTTATGTAGTTCAAAAATCACAACAAAACGCACGTAGGGAGGCCAAGTCTCTGTTTCTCTCTATAATCTGCCAAATTCCCACCACGGCCTCCTCCCATCCAGGTCATCATTGTCACTAGTTTTGAATGTTTCCAAAGTTTCTTTGTGAATATATACACAGAGAGAAGTTACTATATAGTCTTCTGAGGTCTTATTTATACCCCTTTTGGCCAAAAAGTAGCATACCTATGTGAACTTTGGGACACCCAGTAAATTTCTTGTGTATTGTGTGCTTGTTCTTGGGGATGCAATTTTAAATGAAGAACAGGAGACCCACTGAGAACTGTGTTCCCGCTCAGCTGACTGTAGACCACTTTCTGCCAGGAGGCTGACCACCTGCACTTCCCACTGCCTCTCTTCCCAGCCCCTGCTGGGCTCCACCTCCCGCTCCCAATTCCTTAACAGTGATATGATCATTTAAATCTGGATTTCTTTGCTTAGGTTGAGGCTTTTCATATGTTTATTTATCATTTTTTCTTCATTTGTGAGTTTCCAATTTGGGTCCTTTGCCTTTTTTCCCCTTAGAGGAATTAATCTCTTTAATTGTAGGAGGCTGTTACAGTGCATACACAATACTTCACACAGCATAAGGTATTGGCGTTTAAGTTTTTAGTTTTATGCAGTCTAATCCATCAATCTCCCTTTATAGCAAGGATGGGGAACTTTTTTTTCTGCCCAGGGCAATTTGGATATTTATAACATCATTCAAGAGCCATACAAAATTATCAACTTAAAAATTAGCCTGCTATAGTTGGTCAAACATTTACTTAACTCACCCCTAATACCTCGGCAGAGCCAGACCAAATAGTTTCCCGGGCCTCATACAGCCCACTGGCTGGACATTCCCCACCCTGCTTTATATTTTCTAGCTTTTTTCCCCCATACCAATGTTAAAAATATTTTCTTGTATTCTACTTCAATAATTTATTTTAATTCAAATAGTATTTATTTTTGTATATATATGGTAAAACCTTCACTTTTTTCTCTCCAAATGAAAAGCCAGTTTTCTCAACTTTCATTGAGAGATTTTAATAGTCCACTCTACCCCGATTTGAAATACCCTGTAGTCATGAGTGTTTTTGTAAATCTCTGTTCTGTGCTAGTGATCTCACTATTCCTATGCTAATCCGTATGCTGTGGCATTGTATCTAAGAGGGTAAATTCCCATTCTTCAAAAATAACTTGCTTTTCTTATGCATTTTTGGGACTTACATATTCCTTGGGATTTTAATTGAAATTACATTAAAAATTTGGTGAATTACCCTCATTTCTATTTATATCTTTTGGGTTTTAAAATTATAGTTAAATTCTGAATATTGAATAATATTGAGAATAAAATGTTAATTATAATTTCTACTAATCCTCTCAACTTATTCGTATTAATTATATCTAGCCAATTATATCAAACTCTTTTTTTAAAATATATTTTTATTGATTTCAGAGAAGAAGGAAAGAAGGTGGGAGAGATAGAAGCATCAATGATGAGAGAGAATCATTGATTGGCTGCCTCCTGCACGCCCCCTACTGGGGACTGAGCCTGCAGCCGTGGCCATGTGCTCTTGGCCACAATCAAACCCAGGGCCCTTCTGTCCGCAGGCCATCTATCCACTGAGCCGAACTGGCTAGGGCCCGAAGTCTTTTATTCTGTAAGTTTTTCAGAATATTCTTTTACTTTTTCTAGGTAACAATCATCTTCAAATAATAAAAACTTTTTTCTTTCAGTATTTACACACATTACTTTGTGGCTTTGTTTTATTGGCCAGAACAGTATTGAATAATGGTATTTGAAAAAGCAACTTTATCTTGTTCCTATTGTTCAAGAAAAGTTTTCTTGTTTAGTATGATGCTTATTATTGACTTCCTTAGGTAGCTTTTAACAGTCACATTGAGAGCCCTAGCTAGTTTGGCTCAAAGGATAGAAAGAGCGTTGGACTGGAAGGTCCCGCTTCGATTCCGGTCAAGGGCACATGCTTGGGTTGCAGGCTCCATCCTCAGTAGGGAATGTGCAGGACACAGCCGATCAATGATACTCTCTCATCATTGATGTTTCTACGTCTCTCTCCTTTCCTCTCTGAAATCAATAAAAGCATATTAAAAAATAAAAATCACATTGAGAAAGTTGCTTTTCCATTTCTTATTTACTAAGAATTTTGTTTTACTTTTAACAAATAAAAATATTGGTTGAACACTCAAGAATGAGTGTTCCTTTGGGCTCTATTAAGGTTTCCCTTTACCTTTTAGTATTATGAGTTATATTAATAGGTTTCTTTATGCTGAACCATTTTTTTAAAAATATATATATTTTATTGATTTTTTACAGAGCAGAAGGGAGAGGGATAGAAAGTCAGAAACATCGATGAGAGAGAGACATCGATCAGCTGCCTCCTGCACACCCCATACTGGGGATGTGCCCGCAGCCAAGGCACATGCCCTTGCCGGAATTGAACCCAGGACCCTTCAGTCCGCAGTCCAACGCTCTATCCACTGAGCCAAACCGGTCTCGGCATGCTGAACCATTTTTTAATTCCCAGGAGGAAATCTCTATTTGGTCATAACATATTATCGTTGTTTTAATTCATAACTAGGTTCCATTTATATTTTATTTAGGCTATTATCTATGTTTATAGATGTGATCAATTTTTATAAATATGTGTGATTTCCTTTTCAAGTTTTCTTATTCATTTTATACTAATCTCGTCCAATGAATTTGTAAGCTTTCCTCTCATGAACATAGTCCCATAAAATAAAGGGCTAACATGCGGTTAGACCAGACAGCAGCGTGAGTGTTTAGACCGGATGATGCCGGGGCTGTGAGGCCCGAGCCCCTGGTACGAATCCCGTGCTTTGGCCTCTAGTAATGTATGTAAATTACTTAGCGCCCTGCACACATTTATAATAAATGTTAAAATCTTACTATTTATATTCTTTCTTTGCTCTACAATTTAAAGGATATAAGCAGTTGAGGCTTATAGAAGTTTATTGAAAAACTATCTGAGATGGGTGCCTTTTTTGAAGAGTAGATTATTTTTCCATGGTATTGACCTACTTTGGTCCTTGACAGATTTTCTGAAACATTTTCCAGTTCATCCTGAGTTGTCTTTCATAATTTAAAAGTCTCCTTTTACTGTAACTATACTTGTAACTATATCTTCTTTCTTATTTTTAATATATATTTGTGGTTATTTTAGTGATCTTTCAAAGTACTAACTTTTGGTCGTATATTCCTTATTAATATTAATGTTTTCTTTTCAAGTGGCTTGTAATGTTTCCTTTCTTTATTTGATGTTAATTTCTATAGTCTGATCACTTAATATGTGACAGTTCTATATCTTAGACTATATTGAGGTTTTCTTTGGAGCTTAGCATATTCCTTGAACTAGTATATTCCAGGGATTTTTTAAAAAATGTGTATTCTCTAGAGTACACACATATTATCTATCTATCTATCTATCTATCTATCTATCTATCTATCTATGTCTATGCTAATAAAAGAGTAATATGCTAATTAGACTGGGAGACCCTCCGGACAAAGCCAGGGTGGCAGGGCCTGAGGCAGAGGCAGTTAGGGGTGATCAGGCTGGCAGGGGGGCGCAATTGCGGGCAAGCAGGCTGGCAGGGAGGGCAGTTGGGGGCAAGCAGGCTGGCATGCAGAGTGTTTAGGAACGATCAGGGGTTAGGAGCCAGCAAGCAGTCCTGGACTGAGAGAGGGATGTCCCAGGTTGGAGAGGGTTCAGGCCAGGTTGAGGGACACCCCCCTACCCCTGTGTATAAATCTCACGCACCAGGCCACTAGTATATAAAATATGCATATATTGTATGTTATATATATTCTTGTTACTCTTTTTAAAATTTTTAGCAAGCATATTCAACATATTTGTGTGTGTATACATTTATCAAGAGTAGATTGCCACTATTCTTCCAGATAACATAAACTTTAGCATACATTTTCTTCTCTCTTCTTTTTTTCCTATACCCAGATTTAGTTAAAATAATGTGAAATTTTAGTTCTAAGATTATTACCAAATTTTTATGCCTCTTCTTTTCTAAACAACCTTCTTAATAGTTATTAAGTGTCTTAATCACATTATAACTTACTTGTTATATATATCCTAGATTTTAATCTCTCTCATTGCTCACAATTTTTACAGCATATCTTCCCTTCTTGAATTATTTAATGTGATTGATTTCCCATTTGTGAACTATTTTGAATAATTTTTTGTTTGTTTTTCAAAAAATTTACTTTCTGGGACCGTAAGTGTCTTAACTTACATGTTCTTTTGCTGTCACATAAAGGAAAGTTTTGTTAGGTGTAAAACACTGGGATCATTATCACAATTCCTTCATCTTGGAATATATAAACATCACTTTATAAATGTTTGGCTCCCAGTGTTGCAGACAAGAAATTCCGTTATTGTCTAATATTTTTTCTTTGTGGTTAATCAGTTTTAATTTGCTAAGGATTTCACATAATTATTTTCTTTTTTCTTGCAATGATTGATCAGGCTGTATTAAATATAGGTCTTTTCCCCCCAATGCTCCTCTACTATAGTGTTCATCTGAAAAGTCAAGTCTTTCTTCATTTCAGAGATGTTGTCTTCTGCTTTTTTATATATTGATTTTCCTTCATTTTCTTGTTTGTTTGTTTTTTCTTTTCAACTACTGCTATATGGATATTGGAACTCCAAATCCATTTCCTACATCTTTTGTCCTTTTTTCATTAGTTCTTTTATTTTGCTTTTTTTTCTTCCAGATTCTGAGTTCCTTGAATCAATTTTATAATTTACCAACTTTTTTTTAGGAGACCCCTTTCTGCTATTTATCTATGATGTTTTATTTTTCTTAGGAAGCATGTGGGTTTTTTAATTTCTTAGAATGGTTCATGTTCTCAGTATGCTTTTCTTATCACCCTGTTCTATGCAGTATGTTTTTTAATCTCCCTGAAAAATAAACTTAGGCCCTGGCCAGTGTGGGTCAGTGGTTACACCATTGGCCTGCAAACCAAACTCGGGTTTGATTCCTGGCCAAGGGCTCCTACCTGGAATGCAGATTTGATCCCTATTCCAGTTGGGCGTGGGCGAGAGGCAACCAATTGATGTTTCTCTCACATTAGTGTTTCTCCCTCTCTCCCTACCTTTCACTCTCTCTAAAAATCAATGGAAAAATATCCTCAGGGGAGGATTTTTAAAAAAGGGAAACAAGTTTTATGGTTTCCTGTATTATCCTTTTTTAAGTGTGAGCTGAGAATCAGTTTGCTCAGTTTGGCTGCTGATTCTTTTTTTTTTTTTTTAAATATATTTTATTGATTTTTTTACAGAGCAGAAGGGAGAGGGATAGAAAGTCAGAAACATTGATGAGAGAGAGACATGGATCAGCTGCCTCTTGCACGCCCCCTACTGGGGATGTGCCCACAGCCAAGATACATGCCCTTGCCGGAATCGAACCCTGGACCCTTCAGTCCACAGTCCAACGCTCTATCCACTGAGCCAAACCGGTCTCCGCTTGGCTGCTGATTCTTTTTATAGGTCTTGTGGTTCCTTGTTGTCTGCTCACATGTGAATGTTGATATCTAGTTTGTATAATTTTAATAACTGATGCTGGCAGCAGTTCTATAAACCACAGTTTTCACCTTCCACTCCTACAGTGAAGATGGGGCCTCTCCTCTAGATGGTGGTAGCATACCTCTAGTTTGGGGGTTCAGGGGTGGATTTCTCTCCAGGTACAATAGACAAGAGTAACATGGGCTGAGAAGGGGGAGTGTGGGGCTCCCTAAAAGTGAAGTCCAGTTCCTCATGTTACAAAAAGAAACAGGAGTGTGTCCTTTGTGTGTCATGGAAATATCCAGCAACCATTGCAAGTGAAAGCAAAGAAGAGGAAAGGTTCCAGGCATGTGGAATGCAATGGAGCAGAAACTGAAGTGCAGAACAGGTCTGCCAGCCTCAAGTGACCCTCCCTAATCCTCTGGTGCCTGGGCTGCCCCTTTCCAATAGGAAGCTCTCCTTTTTCCAACATGCTCAGAGAATGGACTGGTTGGATTCAACCTCTTGTTAACACAATAGAGCACTGTCCTACCTTTTCAGATATTTTTCCTGTCCTGTCACCTTAAGTCCCACATTCTCCTGCCAGTAACATTTACTGGCATGTAAATTTTTTGTATCACATAAGATTTTTGAGGAAGAGACAACTGTTATCCTTGTATAAGTGAGGCAAGAGGTGAGAGCATTCATGGGAGCTAACCCAAACAGCAGGGCTTGCCCGTGTCGGGGCCACACAGGATGCCGAACCAACTGTCTACGGACGGTGCTCCCTTCCTGCTATTGCTGGCCTCTGCATTCAGGCACTCATCTCTAATAACTGGGTGGAGTTGCAAAAGGGGATTCTATAAGTCACTTGTTTAGAACTTTGCATTTCCATTAGAATTAAATTAAGAGGAAGCATGCTATTCAGGCAGTATTAAAATTTAGTTTTCCTTTACATTAATGGAAGAAAAAGAAACTGAAGTAAAATTGGATCTAAGCTTCAAAGAAATATTTCTTCATCCTAAAATATTTTCCTAAAAGATCTCTTTAAGATTAAGTAAAACAATTAATTAAGACATTAAGTGCTTTAGTGAAATGCTTTCCTTCAGACAGTAGTGACTGAGCCCCTGCTGTGAAAGGTCCAGATGGTCCCCTGCCATGTATCTAGTCTTGATTGCATGTCATAATTGCTCCAATAGACAGCACTGGTTCTTTTACTTTGACATCACCTTTCATGGATTTTTAAAAATTATTATTCAGCTCTTGGTTGGATGCATGTTGTCAATCAACAGTTTTTCTTCCCAGAAGGACAGCTGTGCTCTAAATTTCTATCTCTTGGTGTTGAGGATGTCTGTTGGTTGCTCTTATACTTGAATGACATCTTGCTCGAGTCCAATACTATCCCTGCATCATGCTTTTTTTTTTTTTTAGAACTTTGTAGAGTTGCCTGCATTGTCTTCCAACATTAATTGTTCATGAGGAAAGGTCTGAGGCCCAATGTATTTGCTTTTTCAGTCTTAATGCCTAGAGATCTTTTTCATTCTTAAAGTTTATTAATTTAATCAATCTATCTTGGTGTTGAGCATTTTATATCAAATTATTCTGGAATCTGGCATGTTCCTTTTCAATTCTGTTTATTTCAGTGAAGTTTTCTTACATCTCCTCTCCCTTCTTATTTTCCTCTTTTTGCTCTGTTACCATTAGTATTACAATTTTTAATTTATTATTTTAAGGGTTTTTTTCAGATTACTAATCTAAACAATATTACTATAATTTGGGGGAACTTACTTAATGACTATTGAATGGGTAATGAAGAGCAAAACCACAGTATATATTCAAAGCTACATAAAATCATCACACACACATTTTTATAAAGATACTTGAGAATACCAAAATTGTTTGTGTCACATAAATTTCACAGTCTGTTTCTGTGTCACTTAATTTTCTAACAAATTCCTGCTCTGGCATATTTTATAATTGGATTTATCCTGTCAAAGCTGTTAGAGTTGGTGGGGTGTTTCGAAATTGGCATGACTAAAAAGAAGTGCCTGTTTATACCATGCTACTTAACTCATATTGTATGAAATTATTGTTACCCAGCAAGTACCATTTTTCTTATTCATGGTTTGTTTGTTTTTGCTTTTTGTTGTTTTTTTGTTTTTGTTTTTATTTGTTTTGGGTTTTTTGATTTTTAATAATAGATATATTGAGATAAAATTCACATTCCATGAAGTTCACTCTTTTCAAAAAAAGAAAAAAAGAAAAAAGTGTTCAATTCAGTGGTTTTAGTATTCTCAATATTGTGCATCAATCACCACTTATTCCAGAACATTTTCATCAGCCCAAGAAGAAATTCCGTACTACTAGTGGTCAGTCTCCAGTCTTCCTTCTCTTCATCCCTGGTAACCACGAACTTATATCTGTCTCTATAAAGTTGCCTGTTCTGGATATTTTATATTAATCATACAATATATGGTTTTTGTGACTGGCTTCTTTCACTTAGCACAGTGTTTCCAAGGTTCATCCATATTGTAATATGTATCAAGACTCATTCTTCTTTAAGGCCAAGTAATACTGTGTTGTATGGATATACTACATTTTGTTTATTCATTCATTGATGGATATTTGTTTCCACTTTAAAAAAAAATTAATAAATATTTATTGTTCAGATGGTTACAATTGTTCCTCTTCCCCGCCCCCCATAGCTCCCCTCCAGCCAGTTCCCACCCCACCCTTTGCCCTTACCTCCCCCCACTGTCCTCATCCATAGGTATACAATTTTTGTCCAGTCTCTTCCCACACCCCCACACCCTTTTCCCCTGAGAATTGTCATTCCACTCCCTTTCTATGCCTCTGATTCTATTATATTCACCAGTTTATTCTGTTCATCAGATTTTTAATTCACTTGATTTTTAGATTCACTTGTTGATAGATATGTATTTATTGTTCATAATTTTTATCTTTACCTTTTTCTTCTTCTTCCTCTTCTTAAAGAATACCTTTCAGCATTTCATATAATACTGGTTTGGTGGTGATGAACTCCTTTAGCTTTTTCTTATCTATGAAGCACTTTATCTGACCTTCAATTCTGAAGGATAGCTTTGCTGGATAGAGTAATCTTGGTTGTAGGTTCTTGCTGTTCATCACTTTGAAGATTTCTTGCCACTCCCGTCTGGCCTGCATAGTTTCTGTTGAGAAATCCACTGACAATCGCATGGGTGCTCCCTTGTAGGTAACTGTTTATCTCTTGCTGCATTTAATATTCTCTCTTTGTCTTTTGCTCTTGGCATTTTAATTATGATGTGTCTTGGTGTGGTCCTCTTTGGATTCCTTTTGTTTGGGGTTCTGTGTGCTTCCTGGACTTTTAAGTCTATTTCTTTCACCAGGTGGGGGAAGTTTTCGCTCATTATTTCTTCAAATAGGTTTTCAGTATCTTGCTCTCTCTCTTCTTCAGGCACCCCCATAATTCTGATGTTAGTGTGCCTAGGTTGTCCCAGAGGATCCTTACACTATCTTCATATTTTGGGGTGCTTTTTGCTTTTCTGGTTGAGTGTTTTTTGTTTGTTTGTTTGTTTCTTTGTAATTTAAATCTTTGACTTGATTCTTGGGATCCTCTAGTCTGCTGTTAGGTCTTTGTATAATATTTTTTATTTCAGTCAGTGTATGTTTAATTTCTAGTTGATCCTTTTTGATATCCTCAAGGGTCTCACTAAATTTATCAGCTTTTTCTAGGAAATTATTGAAAAACCTTATAACCATGGTTTTGAACTCTATATCCCAGTCATTTGCTTTCCTCTATTTCTTTCATTTGTGATCAGTTTCTTTGTCTCCACATTTTCGCTGCTTCCCTGATTTGGTAGAGTAGCTTTGTGTGGTAGGTGTCCTCTAGGGGACAATGGCTCAGCCTCCCGAGTTACCTGAGATGGACACTCTTGGTACACCCCTTTGTGGACTGTATGCACAGCCTTGTTGTAGCTAAGTCTTGATCATTGTTGGTATCACTGGGAGGAATTGACCTCCAGGCCAACTGGCTGTGAGGGTAAGCTGTGTCTATGCTGGGAGAACTTCTGTGCTGGAGACACCCTTATGAGACAAGACTTGCAAAATTGCAAAAGCTTCTGTGCTCAGCTTGGATGGGGCAGAGTCTCAGGGCTGAGCAGACAGCCTTGGCTTCCTGTCAGCCCTGCCCTATGGGGCCTGTAGGTCTCAGTTTCTCATGGTAATCACTGCAAGCACCTCTGAGAGAAAGCCACCCTTGAGTTTTGCCTGTTGCCAGACAGTCCAATTTCTCCCCGAGTGAGTCTAGGTTCCCAGAGTCTCACCCAAAACTAGAGTTCAGCACAGTCGGCAGCTTCTGTCTCCCTCCTGCTTGAGAAAGCCAGCCATGCACTCAGCCACCAGTCCTCTCTGAGTGCGGCGTCTCTGTAACAGTCTTTTGCAGCTCCTCTTGTGGGGGGTAGAGGTGGGAAGTGGGGAGTTTTTCCGTTGCTGTTCAGGCAAGCCAGGCCTTGTCCTGAAGTCCTGCTCTGAGGCTGGCTGTCCTTCATTAATCCTATTTTTTATAGGACCTTTGCTTCCTGCATTTCTGAGATACCCTATTTCCTAGAACAACAGAAGTAGCCTCCTGCTCTGGTCCCAGCAGGAAGTGTGGCTGGACTGGAGTGGCTTGTCCATAGTGGGAAGGGGACAGCCCAGGGACCCCACTTAGTGGTGACATTTCCTTACTGTCTGAGGTTGAAAGATTCACCCATCAACAGTGGGGCTACCCATGTGTATATGTGTAGTTAATGCCCCCTCTTTTTTAATGGCTCCAGAATGTCCCATGTGTATTGGCACCATGCTAGTCACCTCACATACACCAGCCTATCTTTGTCCTTGCAACAATCTATCAGAGAGGCATCCTTATCCTCATTTTGTGAGTGGGCAAATTAAGACCCAGAGACAGTAAATTACTCAAGGCCTCTTAGCTAGGAATTGAAAGAGCTCAGATTCAGGAGTCTATCCTCCAACAGAACTCAGACCCTTTCTGCTTTCAGGTGGCTTCTGGCATGACAGTTTAGACAGAAGCAGCGTTAGGATGGGAAGACTGAAAACCCAGGAAATATGTTGGGGTTTCATGTAAAATATTTACAATGTAGTCAATTCACTGTATAGCCATAAAGGAGTAAGTGAAACAGTACATCTCAGGGAAGAGGAGAAAGCTTTGTGGTAATTCCTAGAGTGGATATTCTTCAAGGGTTCCCCATTGATTCCTATTTAAAATTCAAATTCCTTCACCTAAAATTAATTTTGGGAACTTTTGGAAAATCTAAATAGGTGAAAAGATAAAGAGGTAGCTCTTATCAAAATACATCTTTTCCTTTCCTTACTGCTATCTCTGTAATCATATAAAACAAAATAAATAGCTCATGTCCCTTAACTTGCTTTCCTTATTATAGGATGCCATGAATATCTTTCCAAAAAATATACAGTTTTGAGTTATTAGATAGTTGCCCCTATTGATTATATAATTTCTTCCATATGTATAGTGGCTATAATGAAGCATTCATCTTATATAAAAACTGCTGTTTGAAATTTTAACCCTGCTAGTTTAGCTTATGTAAATGCTTGCTTGCTTAAATAATAAGGAAAATAAGACTACTCCCATTCCAGAGAGGCCACAAACTATGCCCCAGACAAAGTTGTCAGTGCTGACACCAGGCCAGGCCTTGAGATGTGGTCTCATGGCCCCTTCCCAGCAGGCAGGCCTTCTTTCTCAGAAGACCTGGAAGTCTCATTCCAAATTTGGTAGATAAAGGGCTAGAAAAAATATAAATAGAAAAAGTTTCCTCCATATAGGGGGGCTCAGAATTTGAAAGACACATTTTTCTTTGGCCCTGTGCATAATTATAATAAAATATAACTCCCCTTCTCTAAGCTTTGCTTGGTTTTTCTCTGGTGTTTTGTAACATTAAGATCTTTACTATTACGAGAATAGTCAACTATAGTGTATCTATGGAAGCATCTTCACATTTAACTCTGTGAGTCATCAGAAATGTATCTTGAAGTGTGTATAAAGCAAAGCTCTAACTTGATCCACTTCCCACACCCCATGCCAGCCATTTCTCCCTGATTTCAATTGTTAAAAATCCATTTAATCACCATTAGTTTGGCATGCTTTCTTCATTGTATAAAATATCATTCTTGTAGATATCAGGACCTATTTCAGGACTATCTGGTCTGTTCTGCTGGTCTTTCTCTTGAACTTTGGACTAATTCCACAGTTTTAATAATGAAAGCTCTATAATGTATTATCTAGCAGAGAAAATTCCTCTTCCTTACACTGATTTTTCAGAAATTTCTTACCTGTTTGATCCATTTATTCCATCATGTGAAATTTAGAATCAGTTGGTTAAGTTTCAAAATTGCATTTGTAGACTTTTGCTAAAATCTCTCAAACAAGCAGCAGCTGGTGACAGCATGCCCCAAACCTGTCAATAAAAGGTCCAAGACCTGACACTAGCATTAGCCTGCATTGCTTCACAGCTGGGCTTCCAAGCCCAATACAAATAGCAAGTAACAGCTGTTTGCAGATCCTTCTATAGCTCCTGCCTGGTGGCCCAAGCAGTGGCTGTCTTTGCACCTCCCTGGAGGCCGTAGAGCCAGTGCACCCAGTGGACAGTTTCAGACCATAGCAGACAACAGCTCTACACATCCACAAGTAACACACACAAGAAGCAGATTCAGTGAACACCAAAGCCTCACCGAAGCAAGTCCTGCTCCATAGGGGTGTTTTCTGAACTGCAGCTCTCTCACTATAGTTGCAGCTAGTCCTCATAGCCAACTGTCCTAGAGGTCAACTCCTACAAGTTACACCAACAGAAATCAAGGCTGAACTACAAAAAGACTGTGCACAAAGCCCACACAGGAGCGCACCTAGAGTGCCCAGCTCAGGTGATTGGGAGGGCTGAGCCACTGGGCCCTACAGGACACATACTACACTCTACCAATTCTGGAAGCAGCTCTACCTAACATATAGAAACAAGCACAGCAAAACAGCCAAAAGGCAGAAACAAAGAAACATGTCAAAAATGAAAGAAATGAAAGAAACCAAGATAGTGGCATAGGTAAACACCTATACTTGCTGCTTCACACAATCACTTCAAAACTAAAAGGCAAAACGGGTATCATCCAGAACCATGGGAAGGCTGGCTGAATGGAAATTATACAACTAGTAGCAAAGAGAAAAGCATACTGAGACTCGGAGGAGATACAGAGGTACAGAAGTGAAGTGCAGAGGTATGGAGGTGTGTGTGCAGAAAGGGCTGGCAACTGAGTACTCTGTTGTCTTTTTCAATCAGGAGGGAGATACAAGCTTCTGACTGCTCTGAACTTGAGTTTCGGGTGAGATTCTGGGTCCCAGACTCATTTGGGGAGAAACTGGACTGTCTGGAATCAGGTAGAACTTGAGGGCGACTTTCTCTCAAAGGTGCTTTCAGCAATCTCTATTCCTGCATGGTGACGTGGGACACAGAGACACGGGCCCTCTTTCAGGCAGGGCTGATAGTCAGCCATTGCTATTTGCTCCTCTGTGGTGATTCCCTGAGATCCCACCCCACCCAATTTACAACCCCCCCCCAAGCTGTGGACAGAGGCTTTTGCATATGAATGGCCTGGTCCTTTGCAATCTGAAACCTAACATACTGCAGCTGGGCCAAAGATCCCCAGAGTCTCCAAAAGAAGACCCAAGGCTCAATAGCAGCTTGCATTGCTTCATAGCTCAGCCTCATCTGGGCACCTCCAAACCCCAAACAAAGAGAAGGAATCTGCAGATCTCTCTGTAGCTCCTGCTGGGTGGCCTTTCTCCTTGGAGATCTAAGAGCCAGTATACCCAGTGGTCAGAGAGACCACCACAACTCTTCAGATCCATAAGAGATACACTAAGGGGGCAGATGCAGTGAGCGCCAAAGCCCCACTGAAGCAAGTCTTGCCCCATATGAGTGTCTCCAGCACAGAAGTTCTCCCATCATAGACACAACTGACCCCCACAGCCAATTGGCCTGGAGGTCAATTCCTCCCAGTAATACCAATAACAAGGCTTCACTACAACAAGACTGTTCACATAGCCCACAAAGGGGTGCACCAAGAGTGTCCACCTCAGGTAATTAGGGAGGCTGAGCCACTGGGCCCTATAGAACACTTAGCACATAAAGCCACACTATCAACACAGGGAAGCAGCCAAAATGCAGAGGCAAAGAAACATGTCACGAATGAAAGAAATGGAGGAAAGCAAATGCCTGGACATAGAATTCAAAACCACGATTATAAGGCTACTCAAGAATCTTCTAGAAACTGCCAATAAATTTAGTGAGACCCTCAAGGATATGAAAAAGGACTAACTAGAAATTAAGCATACACTGACTGAAATGAAGAATAATATACAGAGATCCAACAGCAGACTAGAGGATCCCAAGAATCAAGTCAAAGATCTGAATTACAAAGAAGCAAAAAACACTCAACCAGAAAAGAAAAAAGAAAAAAGAATCCAAAAATATGAAGATAGTGTAAGGAGCCTCTGGTACAACCTCAAGCACACTAACATCAGAATTATGGGGGTGCCTGAAGAAGAGAGAGAGCAAGATACTGAAAACCTATTTGAAGAAATAATGAGCGAAAACTTCCCCCACCTGGTGAAAGAAATAGACTTACAAGTTCAGGAAGCACACAGAACCCCAAACAAAAGGAATCCAAAGAGGACCACACCAAGACACATCATAATTAAAATGCCAAGAGCAAAAGACAAAGAGAGAATATTAAAAGCAGCAAGAGAAAAACAGTTAGTTACCTACAAGGGAGCACCCATGCGATTGTCAGTGGATTTCTCAACAGAAACTATGCAGGCCAGATGGGAGTGGCAAGCAATATTCAAAGTGATGAATAGCAAGAATCTACAACCAAGATTACTCTACGCAGCGAAACTATCATTCAGAATTACAGGGCAGATAAAGAGCTTCACAGACAAGAAAAAGCTAAAGGAGTTCATCACCACCATACCAGTATTATATGAAATGCTGAAAGATATTCTTTAAGAAGAGGAAGAAGAAGAAAAAGGTAAAGATAAAAATTATGAACAATAAATACATATCTATCAACAAGTGAATCTAAAAATCAAGTTAATAAAAAGTCTGATGAACAGAATAAACTGGTGAATATAATAGAGTAAGGGGCATAGAAAGAGAGTGGACTGACAATTATTAGTGGGAAACAGGTTTTGGGGGTATGGGAAGAGACCGGACAAAAATCAAATGCCTATGGATGAGGACAATGGTGGTGGGGGCGGAGGGTTAAGGGCAGAGGGTGGGGTGGGAACAGGGTGGAGGGGAGCTATGGGGGGAAATAGAGGAACAACTAATAATCTGAACAATAAAGATTTATTAGGAAAAATGAAAGAAATGGAAGCAAGCAAATTACTGGATACAGAGTTCAAAACCATGGCTCTAAGGATCTTCATGAGACTTTCAAGGATCTTAGTGAGAATGTCAAAGACATGGAAAAGGACCAGAAAAATTAATACAAGTAACTGAAATAAAGAATAATTGATAGGGATTCAACAGTAGAATGGAGGATTCTGAGAATCAAATCAACAATTTGGAATATTGTTGAAGCAAAAAACACCCAATCAGAAGAGCAAAAAGAATCCAAAAATATGAAGATAGTGTAAATAGCTTCTGGGATAACTTTAAGTGTACCAACAATTTGCATTGTGCGAGTGCCAAAGGGAGAAGAAATGGAGCAAGATATTGAAAACCTATTTGAAGAAATAATGACAGAAAACTTCCCCTACCTGGTGAAAGAAATAGATTTACAAGTCTAGGAAGTCCAGAGAGTACCAAACAAGAGGAGCCCAAGGAGGCCCACACCAAGACACATAATTAAAATGCTAAGGGTTAAAGACAGAGATAATCTTAAAAGCATCAAGAGAAAAGTTGTTAGTTACCTACAAGGGAGCGTCCATATAACTGTCAGCGGAGTTCTCAACAGAAATTTTGCAGGCCAGAGAGAATGGCAAGAAATATTCAGAGTGATAAATAGCAAGGAACTACAACCAAGATTACTCTACCTAGCAAAGCTCTCATTTAGAATTGAGGGTTAGATAAAGAGCTTCACAAACAAGATAGAGCTAAAGAAGTTCATCACCACCAAACCAGTATAACATGAAATGTTGAAGGATAGTCTTTAAGAAGAGTAAGAAGAAGAAGAGAAGAAGAGATTTAAAAAATATGAATAAAATGGCACCCAATACATATCTATCAATTAAATCTAAAAATCAAAATAAATGAATAAGAAATCTAATGAACAAAATAAACTGGTGAATAAAATAGAATCAGAGGCATTGAAGCATGGGATAGACTCACGAATCTCAGAGGGAAAGGGATGGGGGGGCAGGAAGAGGTTAACCAAAGATCTTAACCTATGGACACAGACAGCAGGATGGTGAAAGCCTAGGATGGGGCGGGAACTGGAGGGGAACATTGGGGGGAAGAATGGGGAGATCTGTAATACTCTCAACAATAGGGATTGTAAAAATAAGAAAACTTTAAAAAATCTCATTTGTAATTTGATTAATTGCTTTAAACATTTATATGAACTTGAGAAGAATTAATATTAAAATATTTAGTCTCTCCAATTGGGACCTTGATACACTTTTCTAGTTTTTTTAGACTTTCTCAATGGGTATTTTGTCCTTTACTCCATATAGTCCCTTATATTTCTTACTTTTTTAAAATTATTTTTATTCATTGTAATTTAAATTCTTTTCATATTTCTTATTAGGATTATGTCTAGGTTTTTTGTTCGTTTTGGTTTTTTTGCTTGTCTTTTTTATTTTTATTGTTATTTATTTATTTATTTATTTTTAACAGTTTAGAAGTTGCTGTTGTGGCTGAGAACAGAGATCCCCATATTTTCGTTTGCTCTGCTGGGGTAGAATTAAGCTATTTTCTTAATTCTGGGGTAATCTAGCCGCTTTTCTGAGCAACTTCTTATTCATTATGTGGTGTTTTAGTTCATTCTTTTTAGTATTCCAGGAACAAATAACTTTCATTTTGCTTTCCAGAGTTACTCTTTGTCTGGGTAAGTCTGGGTTCTCATCATGGACCTCCTTGTGGGCTGGAGTCTACCTCACCTCTTGCTCTCCCGAAATGCTAAGAACATAATAGGTGCTCATTAAGTGTCCCTTGAATGAAGGTAAAGGGATCCTAGGCCAAGGAAGACATTCCTGGTCCTGGACAGCCTCTTAATGGGTCATTCCAGTGCAGGGTCTACAACTCAGCCTTATCAGAAGGCTGGGGGCTTTTGAACTTAGGAAGTTTGATTCAGGCCCACCAACTCACTTAATGCCAATTGTCTACTTCCATCCAAAGGGGCAGTGGTGACCACTTTCCTAAGGAGGCACCATTCAGGGCAGTGGGGGCCTAGAAATAGAACCCAAAAGAGATTATGGTTGACCCAGAAAGTCTTGTTTTCCTTCCAGCCAGGCTCCCTGAGGTGTATCCCTCCCAGCTTTGAACATTCTAAGGAAGGGAGGCCAACTTCAGACTCAGTCCCTTCTTTTAATGGATCCAAAGTAGAGAAAATGACAACTGGCTCTAGTTTCTCCTTCCTTTATTTCTTTATCTTGTAAAGGTGCCCAATTTATTAGTATTCTGTTCTTTAATTTAAAAAATAGGTAATACTTTCACAAAGTTCAAACATGAAAGCAATCTAAAGGGCATACAATGAAATATCTTCCTCCATGTCTATCTTGCCCCACCCATAATTAATTTTATTAATTTATGTGTCCTTCAAATGTTTCTTTATTCAAATATAATGAAGTATGAATATGTTCTTATTTTTCTCCACTCCTAACACAGAAGGTAGCATCCTATACATACATGTCTACACCTTGATTTTTTTGCTTGAAATATACATCAAATACAAATATTGAACACTCATTATATGCTCTCACTGTTCTAACCTTTTTTAATTTTTTAAAAATATATTTTATTGATTTTTTTACAGAGAGGAAGAGAGAGGGATAGAAAGTCAGAAACATCAATGATGAGAGAGAAACATCGATTGGCTGGCTGCTTCTTGCCCACCCCCTACTGGGGATCTGCCTTTGACCAGAACTGAACCCGGGACCCCTTAGTCCACAGGCCGATGCTTTATCCACTGAGCCAAACCAGTTTCGGCTGTTCTAACCTTTTTTATATATTATCTCATTTAATCCTATTATCTTCATTTTGTCATTGGGGATTTTTTTCATATAAAAAGCTTCCTTAATTTTTTACAGCTTCCTAGTATTCCATTGTATGGGTACATCATAATTGATGTAACTGATTATCTAGTGATGGACACTTATTTTTTGCCATTATGGGTTGTGTTGGATTATACAGATGTCATTTCCTACATGTTGAGATAGAGGTGCACAATAAATACCTAAAAGGGGAATTACTGGGTCAAAGGGTGAATAACATTCGTGATTTTGATGGATATTACCTAATTGCCCTCTCTTGTAGAGTTATTAGTTCTATTCATAATTGCCTAGCATTTCTCATCACATTGGTGAACATTAATACGTCATTTGATTATAATAATCATTATTTTTTAAATTTTTTTATTATTTTTTAAAAAATATATTTTATTGATTTTTCACAGAGAGGAAGGGAGAGGGATAGAAAGTCAGAAACATCGATGAGAGAGAAACATCAATCAGCTGCCTCTTGCACACCTCCAACTGGGGATGTGCCCGCAGCCAAGGTACATGCGCTTGACTGGAATCGAACCTGGGACCTTTTAATCTGCAGGCCGACACTATCCACTGAGCCAAACAGGTTCAGCAATAATCATTATCTTTAAGAACATTTATATAGGACTTATTCGATGTGATCCTTTACAGCACTCCCATATGTGATTGGAATTATCCCCGTTTTACAGATAAGAAAACTGAGGTATACAGAGGTTAAATGACCTGCCAAGGGCACAGGTTGAGATCAGATCCCATCTGCCAGGCTCCTTTCTCTGTTCCAGCTGCCACTTACCTCAGACACTGGCTCTGTTTCTAGGAATGGATCTTTCATTTAGATCAGATGTCTCTAGGCTGGAGTAGCTGAATGCTCCTGACCTAGTGGCAACCCCCAGTCCCTTTTCCCACTCTCTGGTTCTCCAGGAAATCTCTGCTAGCCTGGAATGAGCCTCTTGTGTTTGATCAAGAGGATCAAGCCCTGAGACTTTACCTTCTTGGTGACTTGGGAAGGTTGAGAGCCAGCAAAGTTGAGGCGCACTGCCTAGTGCCCTGATTTTGGAGTCAGGCAGACTACCAGGCTTTCTGCTTTCAGCTCTAGGACAAGTTAATCTCAGTAATTGAGGCCAAAATGCCCCCCTGGCCTTAGGTGGGCTAATGTATTATCATTGCAGGTTAGAGTAACAATATTTCTGGGAAAGTAAATAACTTTTTCCTGGTAATATATGAAGCAGTGTTGCAATGGTTAAGAGAATGGACTCTGACCCAGACTGCTTGTGTTTTTATATTAGTTTGCTATTGCTGCTGTAACAAATTACCACAAATTTATGGACTTAAAATAATACAAGTTTATTATTGTGTAGCTCTGGAGATTAGAAGTCTGAATTGGGTCTCATTGAGATGAAATCAAGATGCCAGCAGAGTTGCCTTCCTTTTAAAGCAGGGGTGGGGAACGTCTGGCCCACGGGCTGTATGAGTCCCTCAAAATCGTTTGGGCAGGCCCTGCCAAGGCACAAGGGGTGAGTTAATTAAATGTTTGACCAACTGTAGCAGGCTAATTTTTAAGCTGATAATTTTGTGTGGGCCAAGAATACTATCTAATAAAAGAGTAATATGCAAATTGACCATACCGCCGATACACCCACAAGCCATACCCATCAGCCAATCAGGAGCAAATAAACCCAACCAAGGTGGCTTCAGCCACTGAGAACAGGAGGGAGGCTTGGGTTTCCCCGGCAATGGAGGAAGCCAAGCTTTCTGCCTGCCCTTGCTGGCCTAGGCCTCCACTCAATGCCACAAAGTTTCAATTATAGAAGTTATATAAACTCAACAGAAATGGTGGCAGCCATGGAGCTGGAGAGAGCAGAGGCTAGGGTTGCCCAGGCAATGGAGGGCCATTGGGAGGTGTCAAGACTACAAGGGAGGGAAGTTAGGGGTGACCAGGCTGGCAGAGGAGGGAAGTTGGGGGCAAACAGGCTGGCAGGGGAGCAGTTAGACATCAATTAGGCTGGCAGGGTAGTGTTTAGGGGGTGATCAAGCTGGCAGGCAGAAGCGGTTAGGGGCAATCAGGGAGGCAGGCAGGTGACCAGTTTGGAGCCAGCAGTTCTGGATTGTGAGAAGGTTGTCCGGGATCGGGCCTAAATGGGCAGTCGGACATCCCTTCAGGGTCCCAGATTGGAGAGGGTGCAGGCAAGGCTGAGGGTCACCCCTCTCCTGCCCCCTGTGCATGATTTTGTGCACCAGGCCTCTAGTGGTGTTATAAATATCCAAATGGCCCTTGGAAGAAAAAAGGTTCCCCACACTTATTCTAGACTCTAGAGGCTGCCTGCATTCCTTGGTTCATGACCCACCCCATTATATCTTCAAAGCTAGCATGATAGTATCACTTTGACCTCTGCTTCTATGATCACTTCTTTCTTTCACTCGCTTGCCTCTTCCCCTTTCCTGTATAAGGCCTCTGATCACATTGGGACCATCCTGATAATCCAGGGTTATCTCCTCACCTTAAGATTCTAAAAGTAATCACACTTGCAAAGCCCTTTATGCCATGTAAGCTACCATATTCACAGGGACTCACACAGATGGGCCATTATTCTGCCTACCACAGTTTGCATCTTATCACTTACTAATTGTGTGACCTTGGACAAATGGGCATAATAGTTTCTGCCCCATAGGATTTTGGGAGGATTAATGATTGTGTCTGACATATAGTAAACGCTATATAATTATCTGCTAGCTGAAACCTATTAAGAAAATAAAAATATACACATTCTTCGATCTAGGGATATTTTTTTGGTCATCTATTTCATAGAAGCAAAAACATCATGCATTAGGTTACATAAAGTATTGACCATATTGGCCAAAAAGAAAAAAAAGCGGAAAATAAATAAAAGAAAAAAATGCATACACAGGAAGTCACTGTTATGTCTGTTAACAGGAGAATGATTGAATCAATTGTGGTCCATCTGGAATATGAGATATTAAAGAAAATACATTAGCTCTATACTTAAAAAACCCAGGACAATATCCTGAATGAAAGTTAAATTAGAGGAGGAAGTTACAAAGTAATGCATGATCTCATTTTTTAAAGTACAAGCATCAACCCCCCTCCAAAATTGTTGTATTTATTTGAGCCAATCTTTAAACCTGTGAATGTCTAATTTTCTTCATCTGTGAAATGAGGATAACAATCATTCTCCTCTAACTGGCTAGAGCTAACAAGGATGAAGTGTGATGAAATGTACCAAGTCCTTAGAATCCTGCAAGCTGCTGCCTAGTCCGGATGTCTGTGTAAAGTGGTTTGAATGGAGAGAGATGTTAAAGGGTGTATCCAGGATGGTCACCTGGTTACCTCGGACATGAGGAAAGGAAATTCAGAAGTGGTGGGAAGAGATGATTGATATTTTTAAAATGTATTTGCATGGTTTCATGGATGGAGACTACTAGCCACTGTTACTTTAGTAACTTTCATATTCTAATGTTTTATTGGTAGTTTGGATACACCACCATAACCACAAACACTGAATTGGGGAAAGCACAAGCCTGGAAACATACCATGATTCAAAATTTTGTAATTTTTTAAAGAGGAAAGAATAACAAAGAGGGGTGGGGAAGCAGGAGAGCCCTAAATCAGGCCTGCCTTTCATGTCCGCAGCATCTACTGCCGAGGCTGCGCCAAGCCGCTGTGCTGCTCTTGTGCGCTCCTGGACGTCGGTCACAGGGACCTCAAGTGCGACATCACCTCAGAGATCCAACAGCGGCAGGAGGAGTTGGACACCATGATGCGGGCACTGCAGGAGCAGGAAAGCGCCTACCGCCTGGCGCAGGCACAGATGCGGGCAGCCGTTAGCCAGCTGGGGCGTGTGCGCACTGACACAGAGGAGCTGATCCGCGCACGTGTGCGCCAGCTAGTAGCCCATGTGCGGGCGCAGGAAAACGAGCTGCTGGAGGCCGTGAACATGCGGTACCAGAGCGAGTACAAGACGATAGCGGGCCAGTTGGGCCAACTGGACGCTGTGCTGCAGCGCATTCGCACGGGCAGCGTGCTCGTGCAGAAGATGAAGCGCTATGCCTCAGACCAGGAGGTGCTGGACATGCACGGCTTCCTCCGAGAGGCGCTCCGCCGCCTGCACCAAGAGGAGCCCCAGAGCCTGTCAGTCGCTGTGTGCACTGATAGCTTCGAAGACTTAAAGGAGCGCCTGCAGGACCTCATCTCTTGCATCACCCAGAGAACAGGTAAGCACCCCAGGTGGCTGGCCTGTTTACCATTTAGGGCTTGTGCCTTGCTGCTCCCTGAGGAAGGCTGGGCAGGAAAGATCATTTCCTGCGACAGAAGGGGAAACGGGCTTTTTTAAATTGTCTCTTGGGTTTATTTGATCACATCCTAGGTTCCAGGATGCAGGATAAGGTGGAGGGCTGTGTTTTACTAATAGTGTACATGACACTGTGAATTAGCTGTGACCTTGTAACCCTGGGGGGAGGTAAGAAACAAAATGCTGAGAACTAGATCCAAAATCATTTTGGCCCCAGAGGGACTACCGCTCCAGGAGGTTCTCTTAAGCCACCTGTTTAGCAACAGAGAAGTCACCTAGAATATGAGGTCAAGCAGATGTAGGCTGGGTGAGCCCCCTGGGGTGGCTGGGTGCTTACCCCAAAGAACACTGTGGCTCAGTGGAGATTTTTTACCGCCAGAATGGCCTGCCATCTGGACCAGCTGCCACTTTGTGGGTCCTGCCTAGTATTGGGCACTGAGGATGTGAAAAAGAGCAGACCAGTTCCTCAATTCAAGTGGTCCAGTTTAACTGGGAGACAAAATGGGGGCATATCACACAGCTGGAAAGACAGAGCTTGGCTCTGCAGTCCAAATTCATGCCTTATAGCAGCTCCAAAGAGCTGGATATAGCAGGGGACTTTGAAGAAATTTGAAAGAGGCGGGGGTGTGCAAGAGGGCCTCCAGGGTGAGGAGGCTTGAAAGGTTTTTGAGACAATCTCTGGGGTGGAATCTGGGCTCTGGACAGCTGGTGTGAAAAGGGAGGGAAGATAAGAATCTGAAGGCCCCAGGGCAGGTGTCAGTGAGGAAGGGCTCACTCCTTCCTGTCTTTGGAATTGATGGATAATGGGCTCATAAAAGTAAAATCTTAGAGTGGTAGAATGGAGCCCTTGACTTAGGGCTCCATTGTGCCTTCTCCATCAAGGCAGTGAATGTTACCCTGTAAACAGGAAATGACCCCACAGATTTTTAGATGGCCTGGGCAGTGACAAAGACAGGAGTTACATATTTTAATCTAAGGCCTGAGTGATTTAGATTAGATTTAATGAAACCCAGGCTGCAGGTCAGAAGTAACACCTTTAGCATCGTTCACATTTTGCTTTGGTGTTGGCCTAGGGATGGAGAGAGGTGTACTTGTTTGGGGCGTAAAGCAAGTGCTCACTAATGTAATGCCACCCCTTTCTCCGTTTTGGCTGGGTTCATGTCCACTGCAGTCAGGGAGCTTTCCTTCCAGCTCCTAACCCTTCTGTGGAGTGCTCCGGTGTGAGAGGCCTGGAGAACGGGTGTCCAAGAAAAGCAATAGGCACATTCCCTCTCTCCCTCTTTCCTGTCCCAGGTCAGGAGCCCTCCCGCCAGGAGTGTCCCTCGCCCACTTATGACTTTCTCTGTTCTGCAGATGCAGCTCTACCCCGGAGAGCCAGCCCAGAGGCTACCAGCACTCCCAGGCAGCCTTCTGACGTTCATCTGGTGAGATGGGTTTGAGGTCTGACAGAGAGGGAGGGGGTACAGTCCAGAACATCAGGCAGAAAGTAAATTGAGTTTTGTCCCTGTATCTGCAGGTAATAGAGTTAGAATGCCTGAAAAATGAACAAGTGGCTGGACTAGAGCTTTCAGTGAGAGAGAGGATTCGTGGCTTTCTCTGGGTTCCTAAATGCCACTGTAGCTCTTGATGGGACATGAGCATCAAGATGGTTTCAGGAGCAGTTCAGCCTTAGGAGTGCACAGAAGGCGAAGGAAGTGATCACTGATGGGCACCCCTGATGACCTCTCCCTTCCCTGCACCCCACCTCAGATATTTGAGTCTTTTCCTGGGGTCATTGTGTGGACCTTTCCCTCTTCTTCCCCCACACGTGGTTTTTGGAAAGAATGGAGAATGAGGCCAGGAGTCAGACCTCCACCCAGCACCCTGTGTTGATTGGTATGATTTCAAGGTCAGCATATATCCAAGAACCATAGTTTCTCAAGAGTTGGAAGCTGCCCATTCCTCCTCTAATGTTTGCGTTCACTTTGCAGTGCCCCTGACCTGTCGCCGTCCAGCTGTCTTGCACACACCCTCGAGGACAAGAGGCGCACTCATTCTTGGAGGTTGTCACTCCATCTCTGAATTGCTCTGATTTTCAGTGCACCCTTTGACTTGCCCTCTGGGGTGCTTGCATGCATGGCACTCTCCACCAGGATCAATTTCCTCGATTCCTTTCAGAACCAGGAATCTGGTCTCCTCCCCATTCTGCTTATTCAGGTTTACATGTGCCTGCCTGCCTGTCCAGAGCTGATCAGACATCCATGAAAAGCAGGTCTTCTGGTGTGCGTGGTCAGGATGGCAAGCCTTCCTAAATTCACTACACTATGGCATGGCCCATAGGAGAGGGAGAAGGCTGAAGACTAAGGCAATCAGGATAGGCTTCCTGGAGGAGGCAGGACTTTTAGATATGGGTATTTTGCAGCTAGGAGAGAACATAGCGTCTAAATCTCCCCCTTTTACAGAAGATGAAGGTAATGTCCAGAGAGAGTGTGTGGCTTAACCGGAGGCCACATGCTGAGCTGGGTCGGGACTAGAAGCCAACTCCTGCCCTGGGTATCACATCCCCCTATACATAGCTCCAAAAGTGACAAAAAAAAAAAAATAAGACAATTTAATTGTTGGATAGGAAATACAATCATATGGTCAGAAATAAAAACAGATAGAGAAATGTCTCACTCCCATCTTTGCCCCCATCTGTCAGTTCTTATGCTCACATACCTTTTTTTAACATTACATTTCCTTCCAGAGTTTCTTTATGTAATTATAAGTAAACTAGAGGCCTGGTGCACAAAATTCGTGGTGGGAGATGTCTCTTAGCCCAGCCTGCACCCTCTCCAATCTGGGACCCCTTGAAGGTTGTCCGATTGCCCGTTTAGGCCTGATTCTGGTAGGATTGGGCCTAAACGGGCAGTCGGACATCCTTCTCACAATCCAGGACTGCTGGCTCCAAACTGCTCGCCTGCCTGCCTCCCTGATTGCCCCTAACCGATTCTGCCTGCCAGCCTGATGACCCCCTAACCACTACCCTGCCAACCTACTTGATGTCTAATGCTCCTCTGCCAGCCTGTTTGCCCTCAACTTCTTTCCTCTGCTGGCCTGGTGCCACTAACTGCCCTCGCCTGCAGTCTTTTAGGACTTTGTGTAATATTTTTTATTTCAGTCAGTGTATGCTTGATTTCTAGTTGGTCCTTTTTCATATCCGTGAGGGTCTCGTTCATATCCTCAGAGGTCTTGTTCATTTCCTTGTAGGTCTCATTCATGTCCTTGTAGGTCTCATTCATTTCTTCATTTATTTCCTCGTAGTTCTCATTAAGTTCATCGGCCTTTTCTAGGAGCCTCTTCAAAAGCCTTAAAACTGTGGTTTTGAACTCTATGTCTAGTCGTCTTTTCTCCTCCATCTCTTTCACACCTGATTTCTTTCTCTGCATGGTGGCTGCTTTATGTGGTCAGTGGCACAGCCTCCCCAGTTACTTGAGGTGGGTACTCTTACTGCACTCCTTTATGGGTTGTATTCAGTATTTTTGAATTTAAACCCAGCTTGTTGTTGTTAGCCCTAGGAGGGTTTGACCTCCAGGCCAATTGGCTGTGAAGGGAGACTGTGTTCAGGTTGGATGGGCGGAGTCTCTGAGCTGAGCAGGCAGCCTCAGTGTCAGCTACGTCCTATGTGGCGCTCGTGCGCAGGTCTCTCTGTTTCCACGCGTATCTTCAAGGCTGCGCTCCCGCCGCTCTTCTGAGTCTCAGTGTCCCACCTTTACTTTTATTTGTGGAGTTTTCACTCAGCCAGCTCTCCGGTGATTCTGGGTGATGTTTGTTTTGTTGTTATGTTGTAGTTTTTGAATCGTTGCGCGGGGCAGAACAATAGGTGTTTACCTATGCTGCCATCTTGGTTCCTCTCCTCCCCTGGAGTCTTGATTGCCCCCAACTGCCCTCCCTTGCAGGCCTGGTCCCTCCCAACTGCCCTCCCCTGCTGGCCTGATCGCCCACAACTGCGCTCCCTTGCATGCCTGGAACCTCCCAACGGCCCTCCCCTGCTGGCCATCTCGTGGTGGCCATCTTGTGTTCACATGGGGGCAGGATCTTTGTCCACATGGGGGCAGCCCTCTTGTGTGTTGGAGTGATGGTCAATCTGCAAATTACTCTTTTATTAGACAGGATAGAGGCCTGGTGCATGGGTGGGGGCCAGCTGGTTTACCCTGAAGAGTGTCCCAGATCAGGGTGGGGGTTCCCTTGGGGCAAGGGACAGCCTGGGCGAGGGGCCTGTGGAGGTTTGCAGGCCGGCCATGTCCCCCAGCGACCCAAGCGGAGGCCCTGGGATCTGGGATTAATCTATGTCTACAATTGAAACTTTGTAGCCTGCAGCGGAGCCAAGCCTTCTGCTCGCAGCCATTTCTGTTTGAAACATTGTAGCCCAGAGTGGAGGCCTAGGCCCCCGCAAGGGCAGGCTGAAAGCTTCGCTTCCTCCGTTGCCAGGGAAACCCAAGCCTCTGTTCTCTCCAGATCAGTGGCTTCCACCATTTCTGTATCTTTTTTAATTGAAACTTTGTAACATTGAGTGGAGGCCTAGGCAGGCAATGGCAGGCGGAGAGCTTGGCTTTCTCTGTTGCGGGGGAAACCCAAGCCTCCCTCCTGCTCTCAGTGGCGGCAGCCATCTTGGTTGGGGTTTATTTGCATCATCTGCTCCTGATTGACTGGTGGGTGTGACTTGTGGGCGTGGTGAAGGTACAGTCAAATTTGCATATTACTTTTTTATTAGATAGGATACAATTATAGGTATTTGCTTTTTTCATTCTCTTTTTGCACATCGATAGCATAGTACCATGTGCACATAGCATTGTGCCCCAGGCTTTCCCACCTAATCACGTATTCCTTTCTGGTGCCTTTTTGCTCTTGCATGGTGGACCATTGACCATAGCATGCTTTATTTAGCCAGTTCTCTGTTGATGGATATTTCAGTTGTTTTGTATTACATACAGTGCTAGGATCCTGTCCCCAAAGAAAGCATATGAATTAATAGTCGAAAGTGTCCTGGGTCCACAGATCTCAGCTGTCTTCCAGGTGCCAGTTGCTGGTTGAAGAACAGCAAGAAAGCCCATACTGTCCATGTGAGGTCTAGGCATTTTGCCATGTCTTTATCTTGAGGTGACTTCTCAGTACCCACCACTAAGTGGTTTGAACTTGGAGCATGAGAAGAATGCTCTTTTTGGCAGAGCCCCTTGTAGTCTTTAATAGGCTGGAAGTGGGGAGGCAGGCAGGCGGAGCTGGGAGAGGGGAGGGAGTAACACTGTGAGTGCAGAAACAGGGTGAGGCAGCTCGAATGAGGCAGGTGGTCTATTCCAGTGGAGTCCGGTCCATCAACCAGGAGGAAGGCAACTTCTGGATCCACATCCCTGTCTGGGCCTCTGGTGCCAACACTCATCCCTCCTGAAACTCTTGGCCAACTTTCATTACAACTGTCTGCCTAGGCAGAGGTGACAAAACATGCCTACAGGCTTAACTAGAACTTTTGGGGAAGTGGGTAGCTCAGGCATCCCCCGCTTTGTTTCCCCATAGGCTCTTTTTACAATGAAGTACAATACTTCAATAAAAAATTTAAAGCTATAAAACAATTATCAATCAGTCATTATGATATTTTTTTTCTTACTGAGCCTCATGTGTCCCCTGCTTCATTAACATTGGGGGTGGATGTCAGGGAAGGTAGAATGGAGGCAAAGAGGAAGAAACCCAGCCTTTGGGGAGTTCGCGGCCCATAGGGAAAGGTCTTTTACTGACTAGCAGCTTGTGAAGCCAGACAAGAAAGGTAGAGCAGGATCTTTTCAACTGAAAAGTTTTTTAATGGTGACAAAATACCCATAACATAAAATTTACCTATAAGTGGAATTGCTGGATTACATGGTAATTCTATTTTTAATTAGTTGAGGAACTGCCCTGCAATTTTCCATAGTGGCTGTACCATTCATTCTACATTTCTATCAACAGTACACAGGGGTTCCAATTTCTCCACTTTCTCACCAATACTGATTTTTAATGTTCCCATTGATATTTTAGAGAAAGAGGAAGGGAGAGGGAGAGGGAGAGGGAGAGAGGAAAACATCTATGGGAAAGAGAAACACCTATCAGTTGCTGTCCGCAAACCCCCCCCCCCCCCCCCCCCCCGCAACTCAAGCATGTGCCCTGGGAAGGAGCCTGCAGCCCAGCATGTGCCCTGACTGGGAACGGAACCAGCCACCCTTCAGTGCAGGGGGTGATTCTCAACCAACTGAGTTACACTGGCCTGGGCTACTCTTTCTTTTTCATAAGTAATAAATGGCTTAAACTTTTGACCATCACCCATTGTAAAAAATATATTTTACACCTAGCCTACACTCTGTAGACATACACACATACCTTTAGCTAAAACAGAAGTTTTGCAAAACAAATGACACTTATTTCATGGGATTACTAAATTTTCCTGTTCTATGTAATATAAAAAATTCGGGTCATGACCCACTCGATTGCTTTCATGATCTACTAATGGGTCACAGTAAAGACAGTTGAAAAACACTGGCGTAGAGCCCGCATTATAGACTGTGCACTTTCCTGGAGTCAGAGATTGTCCGTTCTCTGCCCTTCCCCACACAGGCTTCATTCTCTGACAACTCTCCTCCCTTTTTGTAAATATGTTGTGCAAAAGAAACCGAGGAATGAGGGAAGAAAGGAGAAAACCAGTCTCCTATAGCAGCTGGCTCCGGTCCCATACCGGCACTGGTCCCGTCGTACTGGGCCTCCCTGTCTACCCCAGCTGGGTTTGGCCAGGTCATCGCTGTGTCCTCTGAGAGTAGGTCTGGCCATGGCTTCCCCCACACGGGAAGAGCAAAGCTTGTTCCAATTAGGAAAGTATCCTGGGCCCTGTAACCACCTGCCTTTTCCAGTGCAGCTCTACTTGAGGAAGGGCCCTCTGCTGTGATAGAATGCCTTATCTTCCCTCTGTGGACCGACTGTGTGCTCCTGACTGATGATCGTCACATAGCGTTTGAAGCACCAGTGGTCAGGAGTGTGGGCCTCTTCTTTCAAAGGAGCACTTTCCACGTTATTCACTCGTTTTTAACAAGCCGTTCAGTTTTACACGATAGGGAAGGGCGGTGGGAGGGACGAAAAGGAGACAGGGACTGAAGAAAAGCAAGTCGCCCAGGCGCTGGAAGGGAACTTCCATCTCACAACACTGTCCAAACCCCAGTCCAGGCACCTATCAGGTCTGTGACCTTAGGAAATAACTTCCCCTCTCTTGTCCTTCAGTTTCCTTCTCTGTAGATTTGTGATAATCATAGGGTGGTACTTACCTCTTGTTTTAAAACTATGATTTATTTTTATTGTGGTAAAATTCACGTAAGAAAACCATTTTATTTTTTTAACCTTTATTATTGAAAGGATTACACATGTCTCCATTTTCCCCCCATTGGCCCCCTAGAAAACTTTTAACCATTTTAAAGTATAAAGTTCAGTTACATTTAGTATACTCACAATCTTTTTTTGGTTAATCCTCTCCCGGGGATATTTTTCCATTGATTTTTAGAGAGAGTGGAAGGAGTGAGGTATGGAGAGAGAGAGAGAAAAAAATCAACATGAGAGAGAGACATCAATTGGTTGCCTCCTTGACCAGGATTGACCTGCAACCTAGGTATGTGCCCCTGACTGGGAGCTGAGCCCACAACCCTTTGGTGCGCGGGCTGGTGCTCTAATCACTGAGCCCCAGCCAGGGCTGCACTCACAGTCTCGTACAACCATCCAACTCTCCAGTTCCAGAGTGTTTCCATTGCCCGGAAAGGAAATCCCAAAGCCATGAAGCAGTCACTCCCCATTGTGCCCACACCCCTGGGCCACCACCCTGCTGCTTTCTGCATGTATACACTTAGCTATTTTGGATAGCTCACATACACGGAAATACACAGTATGTATCCTTTTGTGGCTGGCTTCTTTTCGCTCAGCATAATGTGTTCAAGGTTCGTTCATGTGTGTGTATCAGAATATTATTCCTTTTTATGGCTGAATAACACTCCACTATATGGGTATGCCAAATTTTATTAACAGACATTTTTGGCTATTGTGAATAGCGTTGCTGTGAACATTCGTATGCAAGTTTTTGTTGAAACACCTGTTTTCTGTTCCTTTGGATACATACTTAGGAGTAGATTTGTTGAATCCTGAAAATTCTGTCAGACTTTTTGAGGAGCTGCTTCTACTTCATTTGGGGATGGGTGCTTCATGCACCTGCACTGACCTGGCACAGAGCGGTAATAAAAACACTGTCATTACTATGAGATACTGAGTGCCAGGTGCTCTTTCTAGCATTTTACTGAGTAATGTACTTCATCCACATTACCCTGTGAGGTCGAGAGCATGACTATTCCCACTTACAGAGAGGTCCTGAGGCCCTGGCAGTTTTAAGTGATTTGTCCAAGATGTGTTAATGCTGTTCTGACTCAGGCAGAGTTAAAGCCCTTGGGGCAGACTGAAGGCCAGTGTCAGCTCAGTGGAAGGGTGTCCTTCCTATTACGTCTTAGCTGCAGCAGAGGACCTGGCTCCTGCAGCAGTGAGCATTTTGTCCCTGGAGCTGTGTAGGCTAGATGTCGAGCAAGCCTTAAGGAATTGTTGGACAATGATTCCTGGATGCCAGCACCTCAGAGTCATGAGGGGAGGGGAAGTCATGGGGGGTGTGGGGAAGACTCCTGGTCCCTAGGGCTTCTAGGCTTTGGACTGAGCAGCCTGTACCTGTGGCTGGGTGAGGCCTTGGAAATTGGGCTGACCCCAGGCCTAGGTTTCCAGCCCCTATCCTGCTGCACAGTCATTTCTGATTCTCCTTTTTGACTTTGCAGCCAGCAGGGCCACAGATAGCTCAGGTGCAGGCCCTGGGGCTGGCTGAGGCTCAACCAGTGGCCGTGGTACAGTCGGTGCCTGGGACACATCCTATGCCAATGTACGCCTACTCCATCCAAGACCCCTCCAATAGAGAGGTAAGTTTTCTGCAGCCCTGCCTCCCCTCCTGAGAACCAAAATCCCAGCAAGCAGTAAGAGGTGGAGCTGAGTGAGAACCCAGACCTTAGCACCTGCTCTATGCCCTTCCTTTCCCTCGGCTGCCCTGTCAGGAAATTCCTCTCTGTACTAAGCATATGAGCCACTCCCAGGGCAGGCAGAGGCTGGTGGTTAGTAGGCAGGGCCAGTGTGCATGGCAACCTGGGAGGGCTTTCTGAGTGGAGAGAGGCAGAGAGAAAGGCACAGGCCCCTGCCACCCAGGTCTAGGTCTCTGCCCACCATCTTAGGGCCCCTGGAGGCTCCTGACCTGGCACTGTGACTTCCCACTGCACAGGAGGTCCCCAACACATCCACGCCACAGAAGAGGATAAAGTCTTGCCAGACCATGTGCCGCAGGAAGCTTATCAAGATGGAGTCCGAAGAAGAGAAGGAAGCCAGGTTGTCCCCGAGCTCCCCCGAGCAGCCCAGGCCCAGCACCTCCAAGGCAGTCTCACCACTGCCCCTGGAGGGGCCACAAAGCCCTGAGAGCCACACTGCAGGAAATGAGGAATCACTGCACAACAGCCACCATGAGACTGGCGACTCTGGGGAGGCAGGTAGGGAGGTCAGGAACAGCAGAGGCAGAGGCCTGCTTGCTATTTTCCAGGGGCTGGGTGGGGCCCCTCTTCTGCATCCTGACCCACCCAGGAGCCCAAAGCCAACAGCATTCCCTGTATCCTGCCCTCAGCCGCTACCAGAGGGGGCAAGGAGAGCCCACAGTTTGCCTGGGGGTTGAGAGTGCATGTGAAGTTAACAGTTCCTTAGCTCCTTACCCCAACACACTCTTGCAGAACCTCACACCATGCCTCTGCAGGGCGTGGGTCTCCCCATGAAATGTTTGTTTGGTGGGTGTCTAACACATATTCAGAGAGGACTTGAGTAAAGGCCGTGGACCCGTTTGTTCAAATTTTTCTCTAAAGGCTACCTCATGAGGGCTCTCACTTGTCCTAGATATCTTTCAGGGACACTGCCAAACAGGAAGTCCTTTGGCAAGACTAGTGGTCAACCCATAGAATTCTGCAATGTTCAAGTCCACCCCTGTTCTCATTCTAGATCCCAGCCTAAGCCCTGACCCTGCTCACACACCCAGCCCTAACTGATATTCTTTGCTCACAAATGCTATTGGTAAATCAAAAGGTTTTAACTAGATATAGGCTGTTGTTTAACTGCACATTCTCACAGGTCTGAGAATTGGGATACACCAATGAGCTTCTTTAGAATTACAAAAGGTTCTAAACCAGGTGGTGTTTGTCAGGCCTCCCCAGGAGCAAATTCTGGTTTCAGGGCCAGCAGCTAAATTAGGTATTCACAGACAGGACCAGCAGGCATTTATGGAAAGCCACTGAGAGAAAACAGATTCCACAGGCACACACGGTGAATTTTGACATCCCTCTTGCAGGCTACACATCACTCAGCCAGTCCACTGCCCAACAAAGGTCCCCACGGGAGAACTGGGGCTGGGGTGGGTAGGAGTGGGTGTTCCCACAGGACCTGATGCTGCCTCTCCTGCCTTGTTTCAGAAGAGCGAGTTGTGGTGATTAGCAGTTCAGAGGACTCAGATGCTGAAAACTCGGTAAGTGGCCCAGAAGTTTGGCCCGGGATTCCTGCCTCCCCCCATTCCAGGGAACACAATCACAGCAGGGGACTCTGAGACCTGAGCTGTCCTAAGGATAATCTTCAAAGCCCTGTGGGCCTGGACCACCCCAACCCTTCCTCCAGATGGGGGGCCTTCAGTAACCATATATTCTCCTCTGCACTGCTGATAGAGTGCTTCCTTCCAGAGCTGTCTCTTTTCTGGACTAGACATGGCCTTTGTTGGGATCTTCCTTACTGTTTCTGTCCCCTTCTCAACAAGGACACAATGAGGGCCAATTTGAGGGATTGTAAGGGCACAGGGCAGCACCACATAGGGCTCACACAAGCAAATTTCATGCCAGATAAGAAAGAACTTCTTAAAAGCCATCCTGTAATGGGACAGTGGCTTGTGAGTTGTGTTCCTTCTGTCCCTGAGGTTTTTTAATGGACAGTCCCCTTTCTAGGGGAAAAGGGGATCTGAACAGTGAAAGGTTGGACTGGGTGGTCCCTGAGCCCCTTCCAGCCCTCAATCTGAGGTTCTGTGTTGGAAAGTGCCTGGAGCCCATGGAGACCGCTGCGACATACTCCCGACCAGCCCACTCCCTGCTGAGAGCACTAAGAACATCCCACACCTGCCGTCCCTCCCGTCTGCCCCGAGGTACATGCCACTTCCTGGCTTGGCCTCCCCACAATCCCACCAAGCAAGTCATCCCCGACGCCACACCTCCCAGCCAGCCTGCTGGGCACCAGGAGCATGCTGCCATCCACCGTGGGATCAGCCACCTGCCTCGCAGGACACAAAGAACCATCCGCCTTCGTCACATCCACTTGTCACTCAAACCGTATTGTGCTCCCTTGTGGACTTGTACTTCCCCAATGGCCCAAGCCACTACCTTTACCATTACTGAGCCTCCCGACCATTCTGCCAACCTTCAGGAGTGTCTTCCTTGCCTCCAAAAGCCAGCCATCAGCCAACCCCAACTGGTGCAACAGGCAGGGCGGTCTCTTGGTCACTCCCTCCGGGGGTCCTCCCATGTAGTTCAGTGGCTCAACAAATTCTTTGCTTTTCCTCCCTCTGTTGCTTCCCAGATTGATGCCTCTTTCAGGGGAGGCAGGGCAGGAGGCCAATCATCCTAGACTCTTGGGGTAGGAATCTCCCCCCCAAGGATTTTCTCTGGACCCCTGTAGAGAATCTCCAAATCCAGGAAGTCCCTCCAAATGCATCCCCATCACTCCCGTTTTATGAGAGGCCCCCCACCAGCCCAGATCCTCCTCAGACAAGCCTCTGAGAGCCCCAAGTACCTCCCTTTACAACCGCTGGACCAACACTGACCCTGGGCCAACATCTACACCCTGCTCTCCCCCTCCTCCATCCCTTTGCCCAACCTAGCCAACACACCTAAAGGCCCTACAATTAGTAGGCATGCCTACATCTTGGTCAAAGAGTGAACTAAGGATGGAATGGTTGCATAGACTCTGGGCAAGGAGACTTTAGTCCTTGTTAGTTGAGAGGGTACCACTCCTCACATGTCTGGGCCTCTGCTCAGTGAAAGAAAGCTTCTTTCAACCTTTGTACCTCCCCCTGTCCGATCCCCCTACCCTAGGCCTGTCCCCTGGGCTTCTGTCAGGATTTAAGAGCATGAGGGCAGGGTCTGTGTCAATCCTAGAACCTGGCAGATGTGGCTGCTCAATAAATGTTTATTGAAAGGCCGTGACCAACCGATTGCTTGCTGGACTTAGCTTTTGCCACTTCCTTGCCCTGAAATTTGGTTTCCTGTAGGGTTACTCTGCCCCTCTTTCTGCCATGTCAGAGGTAGGAGGTGGGATGAAGGCCTTCTGTCTCCTGGGCTGTTTCAGTCCCACCGTCTGATAAGACTGCCTATGCTTTTGAGGTTCCAGATCTTGAGGTAAACTCCACTTCCGTAGCTCATATCAGATGTCTTCCTGTTCCCACACAGGGGAGACTGGCACCCACCTCCCAGGGCTCCTCTCCCTCCTCGTGGGGGATTATAGCGTCCTCACCCCAGCCTCTGCTCCTTTACTTCTCAGGGGTCTTCGCCGCCAGGCCACCACTGGACCCTCACCACCACTGAACTGTCCGTCTCTAAACCGGCCCACTTCATCGCCTTTTGTCCCTTGAGCTTTCCATCAGTAACTTCCAGCACCTCCACTTTCTCCCACCCAGCTCCTTCTGGCCTCAAGTTAGTCCTGCCCTTCACAGACAGCCCCGGTGGGATTTAGTAGGTTGCTTCTGCACTGCTACCTGGAGCCAAATTCTGTTGAAGAAAATCAAGGGGAGGAAACCACAAAGGATAGTCAGTTGAAGGCACTCTCCCACCCTCCACCTCAGCTCACTGAACCTTAACAGCCTGAGATCTGGGCCTTTATCCCCACCCTCACTCTTGGCAGGTGACCACAGCCTCTGCCCTAAGAAGACAACAGAAACCTTCAGGTGGCAAGGGAGCCATTGAAATCTTGCTATCCAATATCCAACAACAGATTGACCTGACCCCATCACATTCCTCCCTCTCCCCCTCCTCCCCCATCCTATTAGAGTAGAGGGACATCCACCTGTCTGGGACTCCTCTGTCCTGGCCCCAGCACCTCTGCCTCCTTGGGAGCCTACTCTCATCTGCCGATCCTCATCTCCATCTTCAGATACTTCCACTTCCTTAAGAGCCATAACTAAACATGCTGAAGGAAGTCTTCCCATCTCAACCTCTTTTTCCTTACCTCCCTGGGTGTTCTTTGCTCACCCTATTTCCCTGCTCTCCCTCATTGTGCCAGTGGACCCTGCCCACCAGCACCAGGTAACCTCCCTGCCTCCAAGTCCAATGGTCACCTTCAGTTGTTACTCTTGACCAGGACTGGAACCTCCTGAGGGACTGCTTCCCCTTGGTTCAGGAGGGCTCCCTCCTCTCCCTCCTACATTCTGGCTGCTGCTCCTTTCCTTTAAGGGCTCTGTCCTTTAAATGTCCCAGCTTTGGTTTGGGGCCTCTTCCCTTTTGGTCTGTGTACAGTCCTATAATGTGAGCCAGGCTTTTGTCTTCACTTGACAGCCAGAGGCTGTCGACACAAATCCAGTACAGCCAGAGATTCTCCTGCTCTGTCTGGTGAATTGTGCCATCTGCCCAGTTATACAAGCTGAGATCTCGGAGCTGCCCAGAACTGCGCCCCCTTCCCCACCTCCCCATTTCTGTTCCTCACAGCCAATCCATTTTTGAGACTTGTCTTTTCGTGTTCTGAAATCTGGGCACTTAATTCCAGCCCATAATCTTGATAAGATTAAAACAAAATTGATTCTGGGTGGAGGTAGAAGCATGGGAAGAGATGATAGAAAAAACCGACTAGATGTCACTGGTCTCCCCAGACTTCCTGAGAGTCAAATGGAGGAGCTGACTTCAGCTATGTTTGGGTGGTGAGGTGTCAGGCTAATCTTCAGCTGTGGGCAAGGACCCAGGTGGTGCCTGAGGACATTGCAGGTGATGAAGAAGTAGCTCCTCACCTTGGAGACCAGCTCTGGAGGCATGGAGAGAGCCAGAGGAACAATGGCCTTTGTGTAGGTATTCATCAGACAGTTTTTAAGTTAACCATTACAGAAGTCCCAAACCTTTTGAAGAAATTTTAAAAGAAAACAAATGAGGTCCTCCTCCTGGGTTTCTTACCCACCCTCCATGCCCCCTTGAGCTCCTAGAGTATTTGAAGCAGCTTGGGGGGGTTGGGGAGCAGGCTGACATTCCCTGGGTGCTCCAGGCTCCTGCATTCCCTTGCCCTTTCCTTTCCATGGCCTTTCTCTCACCTTCCAGTGACAATTGTAGAATACCAACTTGCTAATATGCCACATCTTCCAAGCATAACAGAGCATGTAAACAACCCCCCCCACCACCACCACCTTGGGCTGTAGGTGTGTCAGTTGCTGCTATGTAGACACGTCTGGAGGCTCTGGTGCAGGCCTGCTGGATCAGAGAGAGACTGAGTGAATGGGAGACTACTGTGAAAGAGACCTCGCTCCTTCCGGATGAGGCAGTAGTTTGGTTGGAGGGGCAAGACCCAGTCTTGGTGGTGGACATCTGGGGTCAGCAGTGCCTCTGCCATGGGCTCTGGGTCCCAATTTCTCCTTCAGGGACATAAGCACAGGTGACCAAGGGTGCCTCAGCCAGTCTCTAAGCAGACACTGACACGTACGACCCAAGGTACTTACTCAATATTGGCTGAGCATAAATGACACAGGAGACAGACATGCAATGCACAAATCACACGATTTATTTACCAGAGTCCTGGTGGTTTCCAGACCTCAGCAGTCTACTGAGACCCGCGCTGACAGACACACACACACACTGGACGTTGGGCGTTGCAGCTGCAGCTGGGCGTCTTGTTTGAGGCCTCTGCTTCTCGGCTCACAGTTTGCACCAGCCCTCAGGCAGATGCAGGCAGGGGGGTGGAGAGTGACCGTCTGTGGAGGAGCAGGCAGCCTCTCTGACCTCCTCTGTTTCTGTCCTCCTTTTATGTGCCTGGGGGTCTTCATTGTATCGTATCAGCGGGTCCCAGGAACCTTGTTATCTGGTCTTACATACTGGGTACAGGTCACTTAACCTGTTTTCTACATATAAGCCACTCAAAGGTTCTTATCAACTTGTTTACATTATATTCCACACTAAATTTGTTTACATCGCCGAACCGGTTTGGCTCAGTGGATAGAGTATCGGCCTGTGGACTGAAGGGTCCCAGGTTCGGTTCCCGTCAAGGGCATGTACCTTGGCTGCGGGCACATCCCCAGTTGGAGGTGTGCAAGAGGCAGCTGATGGATGTTTCTCTCATCGATGTTTCTGACTTTCTATCCCTCTCCCTTCCTCTCTGTGAAAAATCAATAAAATATATTTTTAAAAAAATAAATTTGTTTACATTACATTTCACACTTTCAGATATCACACTTTAATTTCACACTTTAATACTTATTCTATATTGTAGTTTATCCTTATTACTATTACTATAACACTTTGTGTTAGGACCCAAAACAGAAAAAAAAAATGGGTGTTCTCACCACTATTCTGACAGTTGATTGGTCCCAGGGCCTGGCATCAGGAAGACCAAGTGAAAGCAAGAGGGGGCCTATTGAGGAGGAGGGGCTATGTTAGAAGTGGCAGTGAAAGGGAGGCCTGTAGGGAGCAGCTGGTCCAGGGAAGGGACAGTGGTACTGCTGAGTGTGTAGCAGAAAAATAGATGCTCCTCTGGGAAGATGAGAGCCTTCTCCCCCAAGGAGCAGTAGCAGCCTGCAGAGGGGCTGGAACAGTAGGCATTGGGGCCACAGATGAGCTAACGTGATGGGCCCATTCACAGATACAGGTGAAGCATCTCTGGGTCCTTCCAGACTTTTCTTTCTTTTAATTATCTATTTATCTATCTATCCATTTATTTATTTTTAAATAAAACTTTATTGTTCAGATTATTACAGTTGCTCCTCTTTTTTCCCCCCATAGCTCCACTCCTGGTTCCCACTGCACCCTCTGCTCTTACCCCACCCATCACTGTCCTCATCCATAGGTGTATGATTTTTGTCCAGTCTCTTCCCACACCCCCTACAACCCTTTCCCTCTGAGAATTGTCAGTCCACTCCCTTTCTATTCCCCTGACCCTATTATATTCACCAGTTTATTATGTTCATCAGATATTTTAGTCACTTGATTTTTAGATTCACTTGTTGATAGATATGTATTTGTTGTTCATAATTTTTATCTTTACCTTTTTCTTCTTCCTCTTCTGAAAGAATACCTTTCAGCATTTCATATAATACTGGTTTGGCTGTGATGAACTCCTTTAGCTTTTTCTTGTCTATAAAGCTTTTTATCTGCCCTTCAATTCTGAATGATAGCTTTGCTGGGTAGAATAATCTTGGTTGTAGGTTCTTGCTATTTATTACTTTGAATATTTCTTGCCACTCCCATCTGGCCTGCATAGTTTCTGTTGAGAAATCAGCTGACAATCGTATGGGTGCTCCCTTGTAGGTAATTAACTGTTTTTCTCTTGCTGCTTTTAATATTCTCTCTCTGTCTTTTGCTCTTGGCATTTTAATTATGATGTGTCTTGGTGTGGTCCCTTTTGGGTTCCTTCTTTTGGGGGTACTCTGCGCTTCCTGGACTTTTAAGTCTATTTCTTTCACCAGGTGGGGGAAGTTTTCGCTCATTATTTCTTCAAATAGGTTTTCAGTATCTTGCTTTCTTCTTCTGGCACTTCCATAATTCGGATGTTGGTACGTTTGAAGTTGTCCCAGAGGCTCTTTATACTATCTTCACATTTGTGGATTTTTTTTTTCTTTTTGCTTTTCCAGTTGGTTGTTTTTTGCTTCTTTGTAATTCAAATCTTTGAATTGATTCTTCTGATCCTCTAGTCTGCTGTTAGGTCTCTGTATAATTTTTTTTATTTCAGTCAGTGTATGCTTAATTTCTAGTTGGTGCTTTTTCATATCCTCGAGGGTCTCACTAAATTTGTCGGCAGTTTCTAGGAAATTCTTGAAAATCTTATAACCATGGTTTTGAACTCTATATCCAGTCATTTGCTTTCCTCCATTTCTTTCATTTATGATCTGTTTCTTTGTCTCCACATTTTCACTGCTTCCCTTGAGTTAATAGAGTGGCTTTGTGTGCTAAGTGTCCCATAGGGCCAGTGGCTCAGCCTCTTCAGTTACCTGAGGTTGACACTCTTGGTGCACCCCTTTGTGGGCTATGTGCACTGTCTTGTTGTAGTTAAGCCTTGATTGTTGCTGGTATCACTGGGAGAAATTGACCTCCAGGCCAATTGGCTGTGAGGATCAGCTGTATTTACGCTGGGAGAACTTCTGTGCTGGAGACACCCTTATGAGACAAGACTTGCAAAAGTGTCTGTGCTCAGCTTGGATGGAATGGAGTCTCAGGGCAGTGCAGACCGTATTGGTTTCCTGTCATCCCTGCCCAAATAGGCCCCTGTTTCTTAGTGTCCCATGGTAATTGCTGCAAGCACCTCTGAGAGAAAGCTGCCTTCAAGTTCCACTCCCTGCCAGACAGTCCAGTTTCTCCCCAAATGAGTCTGGGTCCCCAGAGTCTCACTCGGAACTGGAGTTCAGCACAGTCTGGAGTTTTTGTCTCCCTCCCACTTGAGAAAGCCAGCTGCACACTCAATTGCCTGGCCTCTCTGCACACGCCTCCATACATCTGCCTTTACTTCCACTCCTCCTCTGAGTCTCAGTGTCTTTTTCTCTTTCCTTCTAGTTTTAGAATTTCCACTCACCCAGCTTTCCTGTGGTTTTGGATGATGTCCATTTTGTCTTTTAGTTGTAGTTTTGAAGTGGTTGTGAGAGGCAGCAAGTTCAGGTGTTTACCTATGTTGCCATCTTGGTTTCTCCACCTTGCAGACTTTTCAAGAAAGACCTGGGGTTTTGTATCTGCAAGACTAGCAATGCACGTATTGCCAAACTGATCCCTGCTGTTGCTTAAGCTTGGCTACTGAGAAAGTTTCTTAGGAGACTCTTGGTAAGCAATAATGTCAGGTACTAGGCAGATATTTTCTGGTTACTAGATGCTGAATATCAAAGGCTGATGACCAAATATGGACTAAATCGGTAATTAGGACAATCCTTCACAACCCTGCCTGATATTGATTACTTGGGGTTTTACCAATGACTGATTTCTAGGTCCCGTCTACAGAGACCCTAATTGAATTGGTCTGGGATGAAGGCTGGGCATCAAGAGTCAGTTAAGCTGCTAATGCAGAACCAAAAGAGAGAACCCTGAAGGAGTTGGGAAATTCAGTTGCACAGTCCTGTCAGACAAGTGCTGCTAAGATGTGTATGTATCAGTTTTGAGTGAAGGTGACACATACCTCCTGGGATAAGAGAATTGGATCAAGGAAACACAGTCCATTAGCCAAGTATAATAAAAAAATAAATTCCTGTATTTTTTGACATCTTTCAAAGGGATCCAACTCATAATACATAGCAGCACTTTTAAATTCCTCTCCCTCTTTCAGCTGTCATCTCCCTCTCCCTAGCTCCTCAAAGTGTTTTCTCCACTGCTCACTTTCTAGTCTTCACACAGGGACTTTCACCTGCCCCCACCTTTCACAACCAAGAAACCTCAGCTTTTACCAAGGAAAGGCCCTTTCCTGGGTTCTGTTTTCACACACCTCCCTTTCTGCTCCTCCACTCACTCAATTATGCTGATTGTGGAATAGGTTGAGGTGTGTGGGGTGGGACATGAGGGTTTTTTTTTTTAGTGAGCAGGGGTAGAAAGGTGTTTTGTGTCTGGGCCTCTATATGCCAATTGCCCTTTAGAAAATTCTTTTTTAAATGTGCGGGTACTTCCCAGGCTAGGGGAATTGTTTTTACAGATGGCTGGAGTTCAGTGGAAGGTGTTCCCATGAGACCAGCCCCACAGAGAAGCCATACTTTATGGAAGTCCCCAAGGGCAAGAGGAATCTTGGAGCAAGAAGAGTTGGGGCTTGGAGATCCAGCTTTCCTCCATTGACAAGCCCAGCGGAAAGGAGGGGTGCCCTTTCATTAGGGAAGCCTGCAGGGTCTTCTGTAAATTCAGATAGGACAGTTCCATGACTGTAAAAGAAAATGACCCAGGACAATGGCAGGCTCTAAAAATGAGGTTCTGATGGTCATCATAAATGACTCCACTATAAAGATGGGGAGCAGGCCCAAAGATGCAGTTGTGCTGCTTGCTCTACAGGGAGCTTAACTTGGAAGAGAATATCCTAAAGAAATGTTCTGGCTCTAAGGATGAAGAGACACCGCAGAAGGAAGGAGGCAGGTGGAAGCCCTTAGGGCCACTGCATGTTTGGAGCCAAAAGAAGGCAGAAGAGAAAGCCTAGTGTCTTATGTCAGTGGGCGGCAGAAAGGATTCAGCTGAGGAATGGATCTTCAGCTGTTCGTGAGAGAGCTGAGGCCAAGCAAGGACAGAGCAAGGGGAGTCCAGCTCTTCACCAGCATCAACTTCAAGGAGGATTCTGGAGACTTACAAGGGAGAGAGGAGGCCAGGACAGTGAGACAGAGTCAGAGCCAGTTACGTAAAATTAGCCCTGGACTTGTGGCAGATTCAAGGATACTGATTTGCAAGGCATTTGACAGAGTCTCTTAGTAGGGCCTTCTATCTAAAGTCCAGGAACTCAGGCTTCTCTAAGTAAAACCAGCTCTGGATGGATTTCTATTGAGTATTTCTATCACTGACTGGGAAGAAGTTGATGAGCCTGGGTTAGGGCTATAAAACACAAACAAGTAAAAATCAGCCACTCCTAGGAATATCCACCACATGTTAGCTGTGGTTAATAATGAGTTAGCTTTTGGTTCAATTTTTATTTATTTAATGTTTCACCTGGAGAGTAGATGGGCCTATGAGAATATGCTAATTATCTCCCAGGGATGTTAGAGCCAGGGTTCATGGAGGCCTCATACAGTCTCAATTGAAGCCAACTCTGTCAACTAGCCCGAGGCAGTCCATAGAAGGAAAGACCAAGGCCTACTCTGACCTGGGTCCCAGCAATTCCTGCAGCCAGGCCTGGATGTTTGCCATGCCCTTCCCTTCTGGTCTCTGGCTGATGTCCATAGGTGGCATTCACAGGAGGTTCTGATCAGGCCACCAAAAACAACATCTGTGTTTGCAGCTGTGCAGATAATGAGCAATTAACTCTACATTATGAGAAATACTTCTCTCTCTGTAGCCCCAGCCCCTTGGAAGCTGGAGCCCTTGCCCTACACCAGAGACTTTCTTTTTTATTTTTATTTTATTTTATTAATCTTTATTGTTCAGTTTATTAATTACATTGTTCCCTCTTTTTTCCCCCTATAGCTCCCCTCCACCTGGTACCCATCCCACCCTCCACCCTCACCTCCCCCCCACTGTCCTCTCCCATTGTTGCATGATTTTTGTCCAGTCTCTTGCTGCACTTCCCACACCCCCTTTCTCCCCAAGAGTTGTCAGTTCATTCCCTCTCTATGTCCGTGATTCTGTTACATTCACCAGTTTATCCTGTTCATCAGATTATTAATTCACTTGATTTTTAGATTCATTTGTTGATAGATGTGTATTTGTTGTTCATAATTTACACTTTTATCTTTTTCTTCTTCCACTTCTTAAAGAATATCTTTCAGCATTTCATATAATATTGGTTTGATGGTGATGAACTCCTTTAGCTTTTTTTTTATCTGCGAAGCACATTATCTGACCTTCAATTCTGAATGATAGCTTTGCTGGATAGAGTAATCTTGGTTGTAGATTCTTGCTATTCATTATTTTGAATATTTCTTGCCACTCCTGTCTGGCCTGCATTGTTTCTGTTGAGAAATCCGCTGACAATCGTATGGGTGCTCCCTTATAGGTAACTGTTTTTCTCTTGCTGCTTTTAATATTCTCTCTTTGTCTTTTGCTCTTGGCATTTTAATTATGATGTGCCTTGGTGTGGTCCTCTTAAGGTTCCTATATATTGGGGTTCGGTGTGCTTCTTGGACACCTAAGTCTATTTCTTTCACCAGGTGTGGGAAGTTTTCGGTCACTATTTCTTCAAATAGGTTTCCATTGTCTTGGTCTCTCTCTCCACACCCCTATAATTCGGATGTTGGTATGCTTGAGGTTGTCCCAGAGGCCCCTTACACTATCTTCAATTTTTTGGATTCTTTTGGTTTCTTGCTTTTTCAGCTGAGTGGATTTTACCTTTTTGTATTTCAAATCTTTAACTTGGTTCTTGGGGTGCTCCAGAGCACTTTTAGGTCTTTGTATAATATTTTTTATTTCAGTCAGTGTATGCTTAATTTCTGGTTGGTCCTTTTTCATATCCTTGAGAGTCTCCTTCATATCCTTGAAGGTCTCCTTCATTTCCTTTTAGGACTCATTCATTTCCACGTTGGTCTTGATAATTTCCTTGCAGGTCTCATTTATCTCCTTGAGGGTCTTGTTCATTTCCTTGTAGGTCTTGTTTATTTCCTTATAGGTCTCGACCTTTTGTTTAAGCCTCTTGAGAAGCCCTATAACCGTGGTTTTGAATTCCATGTCCAGTCATTTTTTTCCCTCCATTTCTTTCACATCTGATTTCTTTCCATGTCTCTGCATGGTGGCTGCTTCCCTGAGTTGGTCAATTAGCTTTGTGTGGTAGACGTCCTACAAGGGACAGTGGCTCAGCCTCCCCAGTTACGTGAGGTGGATATGGGTTGCACAGTCTTGCTGAAGTTAAGCTCAGGTTAATTGTTGTTAGCACTAGGAGGGGTTGACCTCCAGGCCAATTGTCTGTGACATTCAGCTGTGCTCAGGTTGGATGGGCAGAGTCTCTGGGCCAAGCTCCACCGGCTGCTGGGGAATTCAGACTCTCCCCAAATGAGTCTGCACAGCCAAAGTCTCACCGAGGGTTGTAAAACAAAGCAGTCTGATGGTTTCCCGAATGAGAGAGCAAGTCGTGAGCACTCTCTACGCAGTCACGCAGCTGCGCTGTTCCCAAGTTCACGCGCACTCCGCACAAGCTCGCCTTCTCCACAAGCCCGCCGACCCCTGCAGTACCCGAGCTTCGGCGTGCCCTCCCACTGTCCAGTTTTCACCCCGTATGATAGTGGGTTCCCTGGACTTCACCCAGAGCTGGAGAATCAGTGCAGTGGGACGTCTTTGTCTCCCCCGTTCGAGAAAACTGGCCGGTTTTCAGCTGCCCGCCCTATCCGCTGGAGCGCGCGCTCCAAACCTCTCTCCGCACGTATCTTCAACACTGTCCGCCACCGCACCTCCGAGTCACAGTGTCTTCACTTTTATTTGTGGAATTTTCACTCGGCCAGCTTTTTGGTGATTCTGGATGGTGTTTGTTCTTTTGTTAAGTTGTAGTTTTAAAATTGCTGTGTATGACGGCAAGATAGGTGTTTTACCTATGCCGCCATCTTGGTTCTCCTCAAGAGACTTTCCAAACTGTTCTTGCTCCTTCCAATCTGTGCTCACCCTGGAGGAGCCTCAGGCTTCCCTAAGCAGCCAGCTCTTGGTTGCTGTCTGGCAGCCTCTAGGCTCTAAGCTTTATCCCTCCACTGCAGTCAGTGCTGGGCTCTGTGTGTCCACCTAGGTGTGTGTCCTGGAAGCTAAGCAGTCCTCCCCCCCCCCCCCCCCACTTGCATAGGACACTATTACCTCAGTGGCTTTTGGAATGAGAAAAGCCAGGCTCCCGGCCCCTTCCTGAGAAACATCTGGGGTTCCAGATGAAACTTTTTCCTCCTGTCCCCAGTTTGTGTTTCTGCTGAGTCTGCTCAAAGATCAAGTGAGGAACAGGCACTTCGAGTTGAACCCACAGAGCACCGGTCTCACTCCTAAGCCTCCACAGCTGCACACACACTTGTGTTAATACAGATTCACAAACTCACACCTCGCCATGCACACCCAGACATACACACACTTGTGTTAATACAGATTCACAAACTCACACCTCCCCATGCACACCGAGATACACACACACTTGTGTTAATACAGATTCACAAACTCACACCTCCCCGTGCACACCCAGATACACACACACTTGTGTTAATACAGATTCACAAACTCACACCTCCCCATGCACACCGAAATACACACACACTTGTGTTAATACAGAGTCACAAACTCACACCTCCCCATGCACACCCAGATACACACACACTTGTGTTAATACAGATTCACAAACTCACACCTCCCCATGCACACCCATCTACACACACACTTGTGTTAATACAGATTCACAAACTCACACCTCCCCATGCACACCCATCTACACACACACTTGTGTTAATACAGATTCACAAACTCACACCTCCCCATGCACACCCATCTACACACACACTTGTGTTAATACAGATTCACAAACTCACACCTCCCCATGCACACCCAGATACACACACACTTGTCCACATGATCTCACCCTCTTACCCCTCCTCATTAATGCATGTGCTCTGGCTAAAACACAGCCTGCACATGTGTATCTGTGTCCTATCATGCACACACATTCCCATGCACGTGTACTCACCTAAACATACCCTTGGTCATGTGCATGCAGATGCCCAGGTTGTGCCAACTTGTTCATGTTTGCACACATGTGACTATACACACCTGCTTGCCAGCACATGCTCCCATGACCAATATGCTTCCTCTCACCCTCCGGACCCCTGACCTGTTGGTTTTTCTGTGTTGCAGTCTTTCCGAGAGCTGGATGACAGCAGCAGCGAGTCCAGTGACCTTCAGCTGGAGGGCCCCAACTCCCTCAGGGTCCTGGATGAGAGCCTCACAGACCTCCAATCAGAAGTCAGGCCCCTGGTTTTCTTTGACCTCAAGATTGACAATGAAAGTGGGTTCTCTAATGACCATTCCCACCCCTTTCTAACTTAGTCTCTAGGTCCCCAAGATAAGTACAGGCAGAGCTATCTGCAGGGTCCAGGAGAGCCCTGAGCTCTGGCCAATGACCACAGCCAGAGAGGGGGGAGCAAGTGTGCACTGCACCTCCCCTGGGACTCCCAGGTGTCCCACTCCATTGTTTGAATAAGGACAGCTGCCTTGACCAGTGCCTGAAAGTGTAAGGCAAATGCTTCCAGGAGTTCACAACTCTAATGAGTGCTTTTCTTCCATGGAGAGCCTTTGGAAGACACCTCTAAACAGAAACCCAGTGTTTGTAAAAAGAAAATCAGTGCTATGAGACCAGCAATTCATGCCAGGCATTGGACTGTAATTGCACATTTCTAGGTATAAGACCCATAGGAGGCTGCATGGTGAGGCCAACAGAGCTGAGGTCATAGAGAGATATGACCTCTCTCCAGAAGCCCCTCAACTCCTGTAGAATTTGTGGAGGCCCTGCCTTATGGCGCAGCCTCAGCCTGGTACTAGCCCAGCCAGCCAGAAGCAGCAGGTGTTCCCACAGGACAGGGAAGTCACTCACAGACCTCACAAGTGGCTCTGGACCACACTCTGAGTGCAGTAGGTTGGGCAGGTGTGTTGTATGTCTCAGGGCTCCAACTGGCTGGGAGCCTTAGCTAAGTGATTGATGGGACTGGAGGCCAAGGATAGGAAGTAGAGGGCTAGATAGAAACTGTGAGGGGTCTCAAGGGTAGTGGGATGAGGCCGACAGAAGGGAGATAGAAGGGACCTGGGTCTGAAGGATTTGGTGAATCCAAGGCAGGTGGCAGGGGAAGGGGCCGCGGGCTCGCAGCCAGTGAGCAAGGCATTGAGGGCAGCAGACCGCCCAGCCTCTGCCTGCCTGAAGCTGCTCTCTGTTCACTTCCTTCATAGCCGCAGCGTGTAGTCAGCAGCTTCGCCTTGGGTTCTCCCAAGGGTTCTCCCAGCCTCTGCCTGCCTCATTCTGGCCTCAAGATTGACAAGGAAAGTGGGTTCTCTAATGGTCATTAGAGAAGACTTGAATCTTCAGAGCCTGGGGAAGAATTGCAAATGTTTGGAGGCTGATGTTTGGTTCCTGACAGCAGACCCCAAGGTGGGGTCTCTGGATAGTGGGTCAGCAGCCCTGGAGGTCCCCCAATCCCTCCCAGTGCCTCCTATGTCCTTAAGACCTCATCCTGCCCTTCTCTCCTGCCCAGCCCAGAAGATTAGGCAGCTGGCAGCTGTGAACCAGGAGAGCAAATTCCGAGTGCTTATCCAACCAGAGGCCTTCAGCATCTACTCCAAGGCTGTCTCCCTGGAGGTGGGGCTACAGCACTTCCTCCACTTCCTGAGCTCCATGTGCCGTCCCATTCTGGCCTGCTATAAGCTATGGGGGCCTAGCCTCCCCAACTTCTTCCGGGCCCTGGAAGACATGAACAAGCTATGGGAGTTCCAGGAGGCCATCTCCGGCTTCCTGGCCACCTTGCCCCTCATCCAGGAGCGAGTGCCCCAGGCCAGCAGCTTCAAACTCAAGAGTTTGGCCAAGACCTACCTGGCAAGAAACATGAGTGAACACAGTGCGCTGGCCGCTGTGCTGGCCATGCGTGACCTGTGCCGCCTCCTTGAGGTCTCCCCGGGCCCCCAGCTGGCCCAGCATTTCTACTCCTTCAGCAGCCTGCAGTGCTTTGGATCCCTGCAGCCCCTGGTGCAGGCAGCCGTCCTGCCCCCGGCCGAGGCCCGCCTCCTGGCCCTCCACAACGTGAGCTTCACGGAGCTGCTGGCTGCACACTGTCGAGACCCACAGGGGGGCTTGAAGAAGTATAGCCGGTATCTACAGGCCACCTCATCGCCCCCTGCACAGCCTGCTCTGAACCTGCAAGCTATGAGTACCTACTTCAAAAGCCTAATGGAAGGGCCAGCCTTGGCAGTGGGAGAAGGTATCTCTACCCCTCTTGCTAGCCACAGGTTGGCCCAAAGCGCTTCCCAGAACAGCTGAGATGAGGGGATGACTGACTTGGAATCTCGGGACCGAGGAATGTTGTCCTTCAGCCAGGCCCTACGCATCATAGCATTCCCAGAACCTGGTCCCTTAATACTCAGCTGACATTTGGTCCAGAACTAGGTCTTGTTCTCTGGGACCAAATTCCCCTTCTCTAAAAATCCCACAGATAAGGTTCCAAGGCCAAGCAGCCACCCCCTGGAGCTACCAGTGATGCACCAGTGAGTTAACTCACTAGGGCTATGGCCCCTCCCTTGCAGGAGCCAGGACCAGGGAGGTCCTGGGTGCAGAAAGCATGCCCTCGACTAAGTGGCCTCCAGCCACCCAGTTTGCCACTTTCTGTCCCTATAGCTCCTCCCTGTCTCCCAGCCACTGCCCAATGGACCTGCCAAAGGCTCCCATGGACACCACCTGCAACACCAGTGGCCCCACAGGTACTCAAAGTGCCTTTCAAACTAAACTGCCCCTCATGAGCTTGGATTCTCCCAGCCTCTGCCTGCCGGCTCTCTGTCCACTTTCCTTATATCGGCAGAGACAGAAGCTGCTATGCCATGCCAGTCCTCACTTCCCTCCATACTTGCTTCCTTCCTCTTGGCCACACAAACACTCCCCTTGGTCCAGGTTTTGCCCATTTGGTCCTCAGGCTACTGACCCCTCTGTGGGGGGGGGGGGGGGGTCACATGGCCTTTGGCCATGTCTTCACTGCCTGCCTCAGCCTTTCCAAAAGATGTCCTCTGACCCAACACTGCTCTCTGTATAGTCCAGAGGCCCACACCTGGTTTCCCCTAATAGCCTCTGCCCCAGGCCTCTGGAATTGGATTGGACTCTGTGGTGGCACCAGTAAGCTGTAGAGTTCAGCAGGCTGTCCAGGTGTTGCTGGTGCCGGCTGAGTTTCAGGACCATTGCTGTGTAGACTGCGCTTCAAAGGAGAGGCAGTGTGGAGAGCAGAGAAAGTCCTGACCTAGGATAAGGCTCCTTCCTGAGTCTCCTTGTCCCCACCTATAAAATGGCTGGTTGGCTTGGATGGTCCAAGTCCCATTCAACCTTGCCATTCTGGGGTTTTAAGAATGGGCAGCATGTCACTAGGCAGTAGACAGATGGTTTCATTCTTGAACCCTAGCCCCCAACTCTAAGCTAAGGTTCCCAGCCTAAGGGCACAGCAGAGGTCAGCAGCAACACACTAGCAGGTCAGAGCCATCCATCCCTTCTGACGGGCAGAACTAGTGTCCCTCCACTTCCCATCCCTGTTCCTCGATTTTTGCTGTTGGGATGCAGCCCAGACCCCTAGCTTCTATGGGCTCAGCTGTCACGAAGGTAAAGTGTGTGCACACACCTCAATGTCCATCTTGTGGGCGCCCTGAAAACCCACATAGAATCTGCTACCACAGCAAGAGCACTGGTTGTAACAGTGAACTCTGATGCATTTAAAGTAGGATTCCAATTTAAAATAGGTGCTGTCTCTGAAGCTTGGCAGGAACAGACTAATGGGAAGAGGGGAGGAGGGGCCTGGGGCCCTGAGTGGGCTGTGATGCCATCATCTTGGCAGCCACAAGGCAGCTTGGGCCTGGATTGGGCAGTGCTTAACCTAGCTCAAGCCCAGCCCCAAAATGCCTGCTACTTTCAGATACATTTTGTCACAGCTTTTGTAATAAAGTCTGATCTGCCATCTCCACTTTCACAGCCTTAAATAAAGAATCTTCAAAGCCTCATGCTGCCCATCCTAAAGTCACTGAGCAGCATCCTGCCTAGTGAAGGGGGTGCTTCCAGGCCTCGGAACTATTCTTTGTAGGGACCTTTCAGGACTTAGCAGAGCAGAAAGCCCCACATTGCTCACTGCTATGTGAACCCGCTATTCCAAGTGGGGAAATGAGTGTGGACCTGCCCAGGATTATCTCCAAAGGGGAGAACCATGGGGCGGGGGGGGGGGGGGGGGGGGGGGGGGATGAAGTTCCAGCTTCAAGGATTACCCCTAGAGGAAGTCAGGAGCCAGACACCAAGGTCTGTTAGAATTTCACCTCTACCCCATGCTGGGTAATCTTTTTTTTTTTTTTTCCCCTTTTGTGTGCCATAGCCACAGGTGATAAAAACCTTGGCAGGTAGGAGAGACCTAGGATATTAGCAATGTGTGACTAATGCATTGCTGTCTTAGGTGTCAGATTAGTACCTGCCATGGCACAGGCAGTGTAAGTGGTAGCCCTCCCCTGGCCTGGGTGAGCAGCCAGGTAATGAGATTTGGTCACTGTCTCCACCCTTAACCCCATCTCCCTGTCCCAGGCACCCAGGTTCCAGTCCTGAAGTTTTTAGTCTCTAAAAGCAAGCACAAACATGTCACCTGTGCTTCAGTTTTGAATTCTATGTCTGGTTTATGTCAGCTAGCCATGAGTCTGGAGGGCTTAAGGTTAGAACACAGTTTCAATCCTAGTAGTTTATGACTGGTCTAGTACGTCAGGCGTTGACTATGTAAAATGGGGTAGAGGTCATTTTTTACCTAAGAGGATGTTATGTGAATCAGTGAGAAAATGTTTTTGAAAATAGCTCTTTAATATGTGGAGAATCACCAAATGTAAGATCTTATTTTACAAACAACTTAGATGACAGTGTTATTACTTTATAAGTTAGAAAAATGAACAGATATTAGAGCTCAGCAAGAAAAAGTACATGGACGTGTGTCTTCAGAGGAATGAAGAATAAGATCTGGGACAGAGTTATCTGTCAGACCCTGGGTCTGAGGGAGCTATGAAAGAGAGCAGGGGAGTGCTCCTTGAAGTGGCTAAACAGTAGCTGTCTGTGTGTCCCCAGTATGCCCAGATGGGAGAATTCAGCAACACCGATCTGGAGCTAAAAGCAGATTTCCTGTGACAGCTCAGCACTGCTCCAGCCTTAAAAATTTGCGTTAACTCCAACCTTGCTCCTACCTGCTACCTGATTCCAGGCCCTGTTTTGCTCCTGCCCTACTCATCCAGCACTGGCCTGCCTCTCTCCCATCTTTTTTTTTTTTTAAATAAATCTTTATTGTTCAGATTATTACAATTGTTCCTCTTCCCTCCGCCATAGCTCCCCTCCAACTGATTCCCAACTCACACTCTGTCCTTACCTCCCCACACTGTCCTCATCCATAGGTGTATGCTTTTTGTCCAGTCTCTTCCACCACCCTCACATACATTTCCCCCTGAGAATCGTCAGTCCACTCCCTTTCTATGCCCCTGATTCTATTATACTCACCAGATTATTCTGTTCATCAGATTTTTAATTCACTTGATTTTTAGATTCACTTATTGATATATATATATATATATATATATATATATATATATATATATATTTGTTGTTCATAATTTTTAAAATATTTTAATCTTTATTGTTCAGTATATTAATTACATTGTTCTCCCTTTTTTTTCCCCCTATAATTCCCCACCACCTGGTACCCATCCCAACTTTCGCCCTCTGCACCCCCCCCCTCACTGTCCTCTCCCATAGGTGTATGATTTTTGTTCAGTCTCTTGTTGCACCTCCCACACCCCTTTTCTCCCCAATAATTGTCAGTCCATTCCCTCTCTATGCCCATGAATCTATTATATTCACCAGTTTATCCTGTTCATCAGATTTTTTTTGATTTTTTGCTTTTTTATTTTTTTAATTTAATCTTTATTGTTCAGTTTATTAATTACATTTACCCAAATAGCTCCCCTCCACCCAGTACCCATCCCACTCTCCGCCCTTACCTCCCCCCACCTCCGGCCTCTCCCATAGTTGCATGATTTTTGTCCAGTCTCTTGCTGTACTTCCCATACCCTTTTTCTCACCAAGAATTATCAGTCCATTCCCTCTCTGTGTCCATGACTCTGTTCTATTCCTCATTTTATCCTGATCATCAGGTTGTTAATTCACTTGATTCATTTGTTGATAGATGTGTATTTGTTGTTCATAATTTTTATTTTTACCTTTTCCTTCTTCCTCTTCTTAAATAATATTTTTCAGCATTTCATATAATATTGGTTTGGTGGCGATGAACTCCTTTAGCTTTTTCTTATCTGCGAAGCACTTTATCTGGCCTTCAATTCTGAATGATAGCTTTGCTGGATAGAGCAATCTTGGTTGTAGATTCTTGCTATTCATCACTTTGAATATTTCTTGCCACTCCTGTCTGGCCTGCATCGTTTCTGTTGAGAAATCTGCTGACAATCATATGGGTGCTCCCTTATAGGTAACTAACTGTTTTTTTCTTGCTGCTTTTAATATTCTCTCTATCTTTTGCTCTTGGCATTTTAATTATGATGTGTCTTGGTGCAGTCCTCTTAGGGTTCCTATATATTGGGGTTTGGTGTGCTTCTTGGACTCCTAAGTCTATTTCTTTCACCAGGTATGGGAAGTTTTCGGTCACTATTTCTTCAAGTAGGTTTTCATTATCTTGCTCTCTCTCTTTTTCTGGCACCCCAATAATTCTGATGTTGGTTTGCTTGAGGTTGTCCCAGAGGCCCCTTACACTATCTTCAATTTTTTAGATTCTTTTGGTTTCTTGCTTTTTCAGCTAAGTGGATTTTACCTCTTTATATTTCAAAGCTTTGACTTGGTTCTTGTGGTTCTCTAGAGTACTTTTAGGTCTTTGTATAATATTTTTTTATTTCAGTTAGTGTATGCTTAATTTCTAGTTGATCCTTTTTCATACCCTCATAGGTCTTGTTCATTTCTTCATAGGTTTTGTTCATTTTCTTGTAGGTCTCAGCCTTATATAGGAGCCTCTTGAAAAGCCTTATAACCATGGTTTTGAACTCTATGTCCAGTCTTTTTTTCCCCTCCATTTCTTTCACATCTGATTTCTTTCCATGTCTCTGCACGGTGGCTGCTTTCTTGAGTTGGTCCATTAGCTTTTTGTGGTAGATGTCCTCTAAGAGACAGTGGCTCAGCCTCCTCAGTTACCTGAGGTGAATATGGGTTGCACAGTCTTGTTGAAGTTAAGCCTCGATTATTGTTGTTAGCACTAGGAGGGTTTGACCTCCAGGCCAATTGGCTGTGAGGTTCAGCCATGCTCAGGTTGGATGGGAAGAGTCTCCGGGCTGAGCAGGCAGCGTTAGCTGTGCCCTATGTAGCACCTGGGACTCTATGCTGTCTGGCAATGGCTGCCAGCACCTCTGAGAGAGAGCTGCTGCCGAGTTCTACCCGCTGCTGGACAATTCAGCCTCTCCCCAAATGAGTCTGCACACCCAATGTCTCACCCAGGGTCATAAAACAATGCATTCTGGTGGTTTCCCAAAAGAGAGAGTAGGTCAAGAGTCTTCTCTGCGTGGTCACACAGCTCTGCTGTTCCCAAGTTCACGCGCACTCCACACAAGCTCGCCCTCTCCACAAGCTCACAGACCCTTGCAGCGCCCAAGTTTCAGCGTGCCTCCCCACTGTCCAGTTTTTACCCCGTATGATTGTGGGTTCCCCAGACTTCGCCCAGAGCTGGAGAGTCAGTGCAGTGGGATGTCTTTGTCTTCCCCCATTCGAGAAAACCGGTTGGGTTTGCAGCCACCCACCCTATCCATTTGCGCACGCACAGTTCCAAACCTCTCTCCGGGCATATCTTCAACACTTTCCCCCACTGCTCCTCTGAGTCACAGTGTCCTATCTTCACTTTTATTTGTGGAATTTTCACTCAGCCAGCTTTCTGGTGACTCTGGATGGTGTTTGTTCTTTTGTTAAGTTGTAGTTTTGAAATTGCTGTGTATGGCAGCAAGATAGGTGTTTACCTATGCTGCCATCTTGGTTCCTCTCCTGTTGTTCATAATTTTTATCTTTACCTTTTTCTTCTTCTTCTTCTTAAAGCATACCTTTCAGTATTTCATATAGTATTGGTTTAGCGGTGATGAACTCCTTCAGCTTTTTCTTATCTGTGAAGCTCTTTATCTGACCTTCAATTCTGAATGATAGCTTTGCAAGGTAGAGTAATCTTGGTTGTAGGTTCTTGCTATTCATCACTTTGAATATTTCTTGCCACGCCCTTCTGGCCTGCATAGTTTCTGTTGAGAAATCAGCTGACAATTGTATGGGTGCTCCCTGCACAAAAGCTTTTTATTTTGATGTAGTCCATTTATTTCTGCTCTAGTTTTCTTTGCCTTAGGAGATGTATGTGTAAACATATTGCTATGAGAGGTGTCTGAGATTTCTTTTTTTAAATATATTTTCAATGATTTCAGGAAGAAAGGGATAGAGAAAGAGAGAGAGATCATCAATGATGAGAGAATCATTGATTGGCTGCTTCCTGCACCTGGGCAGGTGCCTGGACCAAGAATCAGACTGGCTCATGCCCATGCACGGAGCCACACTGGGCAGGTGCCTGGACCAAGAATCAGACTGGCTCATGCCCATGCGCGGAGCCACACTGGGCAGGTGCCTGGACCAAGAATCAGACTGGCTCACGCCCATGCGCGGAGCGACACTGGCTGTGGAGACACCTGTGACATCGCAGCCTGTGGTTTCTTCTAAGATGTTTATGGTTTCACAACTTAGACTTAAGCCTTTTATCCATGTTTACTTTATTCTTTTGTATGATGTAAGTTAGCGGTCTAGTTTCTTTTCTTTTTTTTTATGTCTGTCCAATTTTCCCAGTATCATTTATTGAAGAGACTGTCTTTACTCCATTGTATGCTCTTGCCTCTTTTTCAAATACTAATTGAGCATAGTGGCTTGGGTCAATTTCTTGGTTCTGTTTACTATCTCATTGATCTGTGTGCCTGTTCTTGTGCCAGTAGTAGGTTGTTTTGAGTACAGTGGTTTTGTAGTGTAACGTGATATCTGGTATTGTGATTCCTCCAACTTTGTCTCTCTTTTATCAAGATTACTGAAGCTATTTGGGATCTTTTTGGGTTCCATTAAACAATGAATGGGTTGGAGTGTTTATTCTAGATTCATAAAATATGCCTTTGGTATTTTTATAGGGATAGAATTGAATCTACAGATTGCTTTGAATATATGGATATTTTAATGGTCTTTATTCTTCTGATCTGTGAACATGGTATAGTTTTCCACTTGTTTATATCTTCCTCTATATATTTTGTCAATGCCCTGTAGTTTTCCGAGCACAAGTCTTTTACCTCCTTGGTTAAATTTATACTTAAGCATCTTAAAATTTTTGCTGCAATGGTAAAAGGATTTTTTTTTTTTAGTTTCTCTTTTTGAGAGTTAGTTATTGGTGTATAAAAATGTCATCTACTTCTGGGTGTTAATTCAGTATCCTGCTATGTTGCCATAGTCATTTATTAAATCCAGTAGTTTTTTGGTGGAGTCTTTAGAGTTTTCTATGTACAGTATCATGTCATCTGCGAATAATGAGTTTTACTTCTTCCTTTCCAATTTGGATGCCTTTTATTTCTTCTTGTCTGATCATTATGGCCAGGACTTCCAGTGCTCTGTTGAGTACGAGTGGTGAAAGCAGACATCCTGTCTTGTTCCTGTTTTTAGGGAAAATGGTTTTAGTTTTTGCCCATTATGATGTTGGCTGTAGTTTTGTCATATATGGCCTTTATTATGCTGAAGTATGATCCCTCTATTGCCACTGTTGAGAATTTTTATATAAAAAAAAAGTGTTGGATTTTGCTGAATACTTTTTCTGCATCAATTTACATGACCATGTAATTTTTGTCTTTCAGTCTGTTTATATGATGTATCACAGTTATTGTTTTGGGAATATTGTACCAGCCTTGCATCCCCAGAATAAATCCCATTTGATCGTGGTGTATGATCTTTTTAATGTGTTGCTGGATCTGAATTTTGTTGAAGATTTTAGCATCTATGTTCATCAGGGATATTGGCCTGTAATTCTCTTTCTTTGTAGTGTCTTATTTGGAATTAGGCTAATGCTAGTCTTGTAAAAAGGGCTTGAAAGTGTTCTTTCCTCTTGGATTTTTTTTTTAATAGTTTGAGGAGGATAGGTGCTAATTCTTCTTTGAATGTTTGGTAAAACTCCCCTGTGAAGACATCCAGACCAGGGCTTTTGTATGCTGGGAGTTGTTTTTTTAATTTATTAATGCTTCAATTTCTTTAGTAATTATCAGCCTATTTAGGTTTTCTTATTCTTCCTGGTTGATTGTATTTTTCTAGGACTATGTCCGTTTTGTCAAGGTTGTTACATTTTTTTTGGAATATAGTTGTTCATAATATTTTTGTGTGCTCCTTTATATTTCTGTGGGGTAAGTTGTTACTTCACCTCTTTAATTTCTCATTTTGTTTATTTGGGTCCTCTCTGTTTCTTCATGAATGGCTAAAGGTTTGTCAATCTTGTTTATCTTTTTAAAGAAACAGCTCTTGGTTTTATTGGACTTGTTAGTCTCTATGTCATTTAGTTCTGCTCTGATCTTTATTATGTCCTTCCTTCTACTTACTCTGGGCTTTTTTTTGTTGTTCTGGTTAAGTTGTAGGATTATATTGTTTATTTGGGGTTTTTCTCATTTCTAGAGGTAGGCCTGTAATGCTATGAACTTCCCTCTTAAGACTGCTTTCACTGTGTCCCATAGATTTGGCATTGTTGTGTGTTCATTTTCATTTGTTTCCAGAAAGTTATTTATTCCTGATCTCTTTGGTAACCCATTCATTGTTTAATAACATGCTATTTAGTCTCCATGTGTTTAAATGTTTTTGAGTGTTTTTATTGTAGTTGATTTTTAATTTCATTCCACTGTGATCTGAGAAGATGCTTGATATGATTTCAATCTCCTTGAACTTGTAGAGAGTTAGTTTGTATCCTAACATGTGATCTAATTTTGAAAATGTTCCATGTGGAATTGAGAAAAATGTACATCTATAGCTGTCAACTAATTACATCTAATCAATTTTGTTGTTTAAAGTCACTGTTTCCTTGCTAATTTTTTGTCTAGAAAATCTCTCCAGTGATGTCAGTGGGGTGTGAAAGCCCCTTAATGTGATTGTATTACTGTCAATTTCTCCCTTAAAATCCTTCAGAAGTTGTTTTTATTATTATTATTATTATTATTATTATTATAATATTTGGATGGCCCTATATTAGGTACATATATGTTTATCAGAGTTATATTCTTTGGTTGTATCAATCCCTTTAGTATTATGAAGTGACCTCCATTGTCTCCTGTTATGGCCTTCACTTTTAAGTTTATTTTTTCAGATATGAGTACTGCCCCCCCAACTTTTTTTTTTTTTCATTTCCGTTTGCCTAGAAAAATTTTTGCAGTACTTTCACAATTATGCTGTGTGAGTTATAGTGAAAATTCTGAGATGTGTCTCTTGTAGACAGCATATGGATCATGTTTTCTTATTAATTCAGCTACCCTATATCTTTAGATTGGTGCATTTAAGCCATTTACATGTAAGGTTATTATTGATACGTACTTATTTGTTGCCATTCTTTTTCTTTATGCCTGTGTTCTTCTCTTTCTTTCTATTTCTTCTTACAACAGTCTTTTAGCATTTCTTGCAGTGCTGGATTTTTTGTTGCGTGTGGGTATTTTGTTGTTGTTGTTTTGTTTTTTGTCTGTGCAGCTTTTTATCTCACTTTCAATTTTGAATGATAGCCTTGCTGGCTAGAGTATTTTTGGGTCCAGTCCCTTGGTTTTCATTACTTTGTATACTTCATGCCACTCCCTTCTGGCCTGAAGTGTTTCTATTGAGGAATCAGCTGACAGTCTAATGAGAACTCCCTTATAGGTAACATTCTGTCTCTTTCTTGCAGCCTTTTAAGATTCTTTATCTTTAATGTTTGACAATTTAATTATTATGTGCCTAGGTGTGGGTCTTGGCTTCATCTTAATTGGGACTCTCTGTGTTTCTGGAACTTGAGTGCCCTTTCCTTCAACAGGTTAGGGAAATTTTCTGCCATTATTTCTTCAAACAAGTTCTCTATTTCTTTCTCATATTCTCCTCCTTCTGCTGCCTGTATGATGTGAATGTTATTATATTTCATGTTGTCCCAAAGCTCCCTTAGACTCTCCTCCTGCTATTTAATTTTTTTTTTTACATTTGCTACTCTGAATGGGCTTTTTTTCTATCTTGTCTTCTAATTTGCTGATTCAGTCCTCAGCTTCTTCTAGACTACTGTTGAATCCGTCCCGGGCTCTTTATTTCAGCTATGTCAGTTCTCATTTCCAGTTGATTCTTATTTGTTTTTTCAACTCTCTTTTCATGTTGATGTAGTCCCTTAGATTTCTCATTGTGTTAGTCCCTTAGATTTCTCATTAAATTGCTTGTATTTTTCACAGAGTTGTTTGAGCACTTTTATTACCATTATTTTGAATTCTTTATCTGACAAATTGCTTGCCTCCATTTCATTTATTTTCTTTTCTAGCAATTCATCCTTTTTCGTTTGGGGATTGTTGTTGTCTCCCCATTTTTGCTGTCCCTTTGTTTTTGTTTTTATGTAGTGGATCAAACTGCCATGCCTCCCAGACTTTGTGGGTTGGTCCTATGTAGTAGGTTTTTGTGGGACCTAGTGGTGCAGTCTTTTAGATATGAGCTGGGTGCTCTAGGATGATCCTTGCTTGAGTTATTTGTGTCCTCTTGTTGTAGTTTGGTCTTTAATGTTATTGTACTGTTCATGTATGGAATCTCCTCTCAGGCTGGTGGACTATGTGGCTCACCCTGGAACTGACCACATCATGCAAGCTGTTGTGGAGGTGCTGACTAAACAGAACAAAATACAATAGCAAAACACAAAACAAAAGAAACAAAACAAAAATATGCACAAGATCCCTTCAGCACCAACAAAAGCAACCAGCAGAGAAGAGAGAATTTGAAAAGAAAAAGGAGAGTAGGAATGACAGAAGAAAAGAAAGAAAGAAATATGAGAAAACAAAACAAATAAAAAAAAACCACAAAAAAGGTGGAGGGGAGAAAAAGGAATAAGTAGTTGCAGAGCTGAAATAACATAAGAATACTGGGTTAGGGGAATGGGTGGAGGAAAACAGGTTAAAGTAAAGGAGGAAGAAAAGAAAAGAAAAATAAAAGAAAAAGCAAATGAACCGAACATAAGAAAAGGAAAAAATATGATAAATCAGGTGAAAAAGAAAAGAAAGAAAATATTTTGAGTAGGAAAAGGGAAGAGGGAATTTACATATATGAACAGAACAATAGAGTCTAGAATAATAAGTCAATAAAGAAGATCAGCAAAGAAGACAAATTTTTTAAAAAGTAAAAAAGAGAAAAGGGGAGAAAAAGAAAAAAGAAGAAAGTGAAGTGACATTCTTTTCAGCAGAGTTTAGTGCCCCATGGAAGCTTCCGTTGCATCCTGATCTTCTGATGACTGGCTGACTGCTCTGAATGCCAATTCTGAGTTTCCTGTGAGGTGTGTGGGTGTTAACCATTGTGAGGAACTGTCATCAATCGGCTTTCAGCAACCTGCTTGAAGCTTCAAGCGATCTTTAGTTCGTGTCTGTCTCCACAGGACTTGGCTGCACACAGGAGAGGCTAAACTACCCTCTAAAGCAGCTATGTTAGCAGCATGGGGCCCGGGGCTAGATCACCAAACTTCCCCAGGTTCTCTGGAATCCACCTCTGCCCACCTTTGCCTGCTAGCCAGCTGTCAATCTTAATCACTCAAAAGTCTGTTTCTGAAAGGTCTTTAGGTGGAATTGGGAGCCTAGACGTCTGGGTCTCCTGTGATGGGGAGACAATGTTCATATTTCAGGGAATGTAGTGTGTGTGTGTCCCTGTCCCAGAGCTGCTACTCTGCAAGTGACCCAAAATATTAGTTTCCCCTTGGCTGGGTGGGAATCCTCGTATGTGGTTCAACGGGATCAGCTGGAAACCTGGAGTTTCTATCAGCTCTCCTGTATGGGAAAAGTTCCAGTCAGGATTCTGAAATAGTGGGGTGTACAGCCCCTCCCTCAATTCAATCACAGGTGCTTCCTGAGACTCTTCAACCATAGGCTTGGTCTCTGCTTTTGTTTCCTCTGAAAAGGTAAAAATGCAGGGTGTGGCAGACAGGCCTCCTGAGGGTGGGGCAGGCTGTAGCATGTAGGGAGGGTTTTTTCTTTTCCTGCCCTGCTGGCTACTGGGACCAGCTAGTTCCTCTAAGAAAAAATGACCATTTAGGTTTGGGGGTATATGACTAAGAAGGCTAAAAAGGGCTAATTCCAACATAACCCTGCTATTTGGGGCTGGTGATCTGAATCCAAGTCAGCAAGCTCAGTATTCATTCCTGATAACCTATAACTAAGCCCTCTCTCCTTCCCAGACACTGGTCTTCCAGAACCTGTTACTGAGAACAGTGCACTGCCCCGGAGGGAGGGTTATTAACCCTGGCGCCAGGCCAGGCCATCAGATATGGCCTGGAGACCCCCAGCACCTGGGGGCCTTCTTGCAAGGCCCTTGAAAAGGACCCGAAGCATAATCCATGTTTGTGGGACAAAGTCCACAGGGAGGGAGATATAAAGGAAAGCCCCATGCGTGTTCCTTCACTCAGATTTGGAAGGCTGTTCCCAGAGTGCGCCGGTGTATTAAACAGTGTCCCCCCCTTTTTCTTAGAAGCGTCTTTGGATTTCTTTGGTCTTCTGCAACATGACCGCATGCAGGATTTCTGTTACCTAGACATTTCAAAGGGCTTTTCCACATTTCTCTGCAATACTTCTCCCCCTAGCCTCTCCTTAGGCACTTCAAGTCCACACTGCCCTCCCTGCATCAAAGCCTCAGGTGAGTAGCTGCAAATGAAACGTCCTGTGCTCTGGGTGTTTGTTTTTGTTTTTTAATGAACACAAAGAGGCTTTCACTCCCACCAGCCCCAGTCTGCCAACTCCAGATTGTGGCGGCCAGAGCTCTGCGGCCTTTCTCACTGGATGTTTCACTGGCTGCTGGTCTTGCCTCTGTTGTTCCAGGCTGTGGTTCTGAGCCTGGGCTCTGGGCCTGTGTCTTTTGAAAGAACAGACCCTCCCATAGCCAAGAGCTCCCTCCTCACTCTCAGTCCGCCACCCCTGGAAAGTGGCTCAGCTCCTCTTGCGACCTCATCCTTCCTTCCAGTCTCCCAAGTGTTTTCTGCCCTTCCTTGATATAAGTCTCCTCCTCAGTTGAACCTTGGCTGGCAATTCCAGGATATGTTCCCCACTTTAGTTTTATTTTCAGTGGTAACATAAAAACCATTGAAACCTGTAAAGAATTTTTGTAAGTTTATTTGAGCCAAACTGTCAACATATGCCAAGAAGCAGATCCTCAACGAACTGAGATAATGCTCCAGAGATTGGAGGGTTACATTTGTATTTATACATTGCAATCAAAGGAAAGGGACACAGGTGGGTTACATGAAATCCATTGGTGATAGACGGGAGAAAGCAAAGCGGGAGGGAGGGGAGAAGAGGGAGGGTCGTGGGAGGACCCCTAGGATTGGATAAAAAGTAAAATGATGGACACATACTTAGGTGGCTGCAGGAACAATTAACATGATAATGAAGGAATTTGTGTTATTTGTCCTGGCACCCTGCACGTTAGGTTGTACCCCAAGAGGTCCGGAGAAAGAGATGTTACAAGTTACCTAGGGTATATATTATCATAGATGCAAAAAGACAGATAGGCTCAGTTAAGGTAAATGTTGACCTTGTCAGTGACTACCCACCATAACTGCTTTTAGTTAAAGTTTAATTTCAGACCATCCTTTGTGGTTACTTTAATTCTCTGAGCCTACAAGACTGCTATGCAGGCCTTCCCTGAGCCTGTCAGGTCAGCATGTGGCCCCTTTCTCCACACATCCCCCTTTTGGTTATAAATTAACCCAAAGGAGGCATTGATGGCCAACCTTTTGGTTGGATAGTGGAGTCCCACGGTGCTAGAAGGCTCATTCCCAGGATGTCTCAGTGTCAGCATGTCTTGCTGAACAGGGTGGACCATTGGGGATGGGGCAAGATCATAACCTCAGATGGCATTTAAGGCTTAATTACTATTATTCCAAAAGGGCAGGTAAATGGGAGGCAGTCAGATCCTATATGTCCTTGTTAAAGAGTATTCTGGATATTTCTAATTTTTGAGCCACTATGATCCAAGTCTTTTTGCTGTTTGACAAGTTTTGTTTTTCTGCATCTAGTAGAACATTTATATACCAGGAATAAAAGTAACAATAATAAACCAGTAACACTGATTAGGAACAGAAAATGTCTATTATTAGATAAGGAACGATCTGAAGGAAAATAAGTATCTGCTATTATCCAGAAGTTCCATTTTTTTTTCCTGGGTAGTTAATTTTATCCACTCCTATATTTAGACAATATTCATCTAAAATACTCATCTAGATTAGATCTATATATTATTTAACCAGGGGAATTCTTAAAGAAGTGTTCTTGGAGAGGTTTGTCCAAGGTAGATCCTTTATAATAGGTATAGCCCAAAAATGTAATAAAGCTTATATTGATAGTGGCAAAAAACACCCCAAAATATTAACTTCATTGTCATAGGTGATAATCAGAATATCACTGTCTAGTAGGTGGGAAATTTTCTATGTCTAATAGGGAAAGGGGTCTAGAGAGACAGATATTGCTTCCACTAGGAAACCATAAGGAGCATAATGGCAGTATAAAAATTATTTGTATACACATTCAGTCAATAACAATTAGGCGATGTAAGAACAAGTTTGAGCAGCATCAATTTGTGAGCACACAGGCCTTGTTGATGTCTTGGGGTGGCTGGCGGCCTCCTCCGCAGTGGGCAGAAATAAAGGCCAGTGTCAGAGACAGGCAAATGCCCATTCATGGTCCATATCAGGTAAGGCAAATGTCCTTAACCTGATAAGGCAAGGTCCCTTTAACACTGTTGGAGAGAGTCTTTCATTAATTTATTTCTCAATAAACAAAAATCTCCAGGTTGTCTTAGTCTTTGAATTTTTGTCTCCTGGGAGTACTGTGAAATGAATTTTACTGATTTGTTAGTTCCTACAATGCAAAATGTCCGCTTTCTTTCCCTTATATTTGGGAAGCAAACAATTTAAAAGTCAACAATATTTTAAAGAGTCATAAGAATGACTATTCTCAATTCATTTAATCCCATAGTTATTTCCATTTATCCTGTTTATTTGCCAGTAGTTTTTTTTTTAATTCAGTTATTACTTTAAGCTCTATAAATCTTCATCCAGTTCAAAGATATGGCCTGCTTAGAAGCCTGCAAGTTAGAGTAAGTCAGAGTCCTTTTTATGAATTTTTCTAAAGATATAGCTACAAATGCATCAGAGTAAAGCAATGGCTGTCCAAGAATGACAAAATTTAGAAGTGGCATGGTTTTAAATTTGATAAAACTTTGTTTTTCTATAAAATATTACATTCAAGACAACAATTTCTTAGTAAATAATAATTCCTGTAAAATGATATAGAGAATAGTAAAAAATTTGTATACTTTTATATTCAATTATAATTTCAGCATATGAAGAATAAATAATAGGTAAGATTTTAAAATGAGGCACATGGCTTATTGCAAGCAGTGTATTGAGTATTAAAAATAAACTTCTAATATGTGAAAAGCAAATACCCGAGTGTCACTGGCAGTTGCCCCCACAGGGAATCATGACTTTTGGCTTCCTGGTGTCCATGACTGGACACATGCTAACCCCCTGAAAGTTTCCTGTTCGAACTTGGCTCTGAATCTTTCTCAAGCAGACTGAAATTTCTATAACATTAATTTCAACAAAATATATGTATATAAATAGAACATAGTTATTAATTTTTATTTGACAAAGCTTTGCATGTAATGTCAAGTATATTAAATTGGCCTACTTTAGTTCAAAAGTATTTCCTTTAAGAAGAGAGAATAAGGAGTAACCAAGATGGTGGCATAGGTAAACACCCAAACAGATAAGAAGAAGCTAAAGGAGTACATCAACACCAAACCAGTATTATATGAAATGCTGAAAGGTATTCTTTAAGAAGAGGAAGAAGAAGGAAAAGGTAGCTGCTTTAAACTAGAGCATGGATGGAACTGGAGAACATTATGCTAAGTGAAATAAGCCAGTCAAAGATAAGTATCACATGAACTCACACATTTATGGAATATAATGAACAACATAAACTGATGAACAGGGACAGATCCAGAGACAGAGAAGCATTGACTGTCAAACCTCAGCGGGAAGGTAGGGGAGAGTCGGGGTGAGGGAAGAGATCAACCAAAGGACTCCTGTGCATGCATATCAGCCTAATCAATGGACACAGACACCAGGGGGGTGAGGGCATGAGTGCAGTGGAGGGGGGGCGGTTGGAAGGGGTAATGGGGGGTGAGGACACATATGTAATACCTTAATCAATAAAGATGTTTTTTAAAAAAAGAAGAGAGAATAAATCCTTGAGTCATTTAGGACCCTTGTAATGTCCCAAAGCTATCTCTCAGTTAAAATCATGACATTTAAATTGGGAAGACTGTCAAATATATACAACCCAAAGATTATATCACACACTCTTTTGTAATTATTCTACAGACATCAATTAAGCTTAAACCAGTTTTAATATTAAAAATTTAGTTTGGACTATAGAATTAATCACCCCTTTTTTTCCTCAGGCCAATAAAATATTATATCCTAGGCTGAAATTTTACCACTCGAAGTACACAGAAACACATAAACATAAAGACTATAATATATTTTTTTCTGAAATATATCTTTATTGATTTCAGAGAGGAAGGGAGAGTGGAAGAGAGATAGAAACTGTAGAGAGTACCTGGGAAGGCACATAGGCATTGCTTTAATTATTGTCAACTGAATCCAATGGTGTTGGCAGAACCTCCTCCCGAAAACACGCTTTGCCAGAGGCAGGAGTATTGTTAGCTCGACCTTCAGCGCAGGTGCCAGGGGGTGGGTTTTGTTATTTAAATCAAGTCAAGCACCAGGAATGAGTACAACTGGGGCCCACTCAAGAATGAACATAATCTCCTTTGTCTTGGCTTTTAGTAAAACTTCCTGGTTTTTGCTGTATAAAAGAAATACACTGTATTGGCTCTGGGTCCCTGTTTCTCCATCAGAGGAACACCCAGCCCAGCTTTTTCCTTCCATCTCTGTGTTTGTCTCTTTCTTTCATTTTCTCAATCCCTTGCCACCCATACTCAAGAACCAGACTGCTCTCTAGCCTCACTGGATGCGGAGAAGAGAGAAATATTCACAAGAAACATCAATAATAATAGAGAATCATTGATTGGCTGCCTCCTGCACATCTGGTATGGGGAAAAAGCCGACAACCCAGGCATGTGCCATGCCCTTGGCTGAGACCCTTGAGTTCGCAGGCTGACTCTATCCACTGAGCCAAACCAGCTAGGGCTATGATATATTTTGAACAACTAATTTTTCCAGAGAAAATGCAAGAATTATTTTCCTCAAAAATAAATTTTCATACTTTATGCATTCTATTATCACAACTATATAATTTCTCCCAATTTAGTTTGAACTTTTAACTCTTAGAAGTCTCAAATTTTTATGTGGTAAGTTAAATACTTAACATTTTGCAGTTTAGTAATATTTTCACACTTTAAGGATATATTTCAAATACAATATAAGACTTATTTAATTAATAGATTCAAATCTGTCCTCTAGATATTTCATACAAGGCAAACTCAGATTAATATTTCAGTATTCTGTTATTTCAAAATACCTAGGTATTTAATAATTTTTATTAGTTAATTCAGCAAATTTCAAAGTTTTAAGTTGCCAAAGACTTTGAAAAACTATATTTAGGCATATATAATTTAGGCATTGAAAAATTTTTTTCTTACCATACACTCTTCATTTTAGTTATATCTATAGTTGCCTTAACAACTTTGAACTTTTAAAGTCAATTATTGGGGAGAACCAAGACGGCGGCATAGGTAAACACCTATTGTTCTGCCCCGCGCAACAATTTAAAAGTTACAACATAACAACAAAACAAACATCACCCAGAATCACCGGACAGCTGGCTGAGTGAAAACTCCACAAATAAAAGTAAAGGTGGGACACTGAGACTCAGAAGAGCGGCGGGAGTGCAGCCTTGAAGATCGTGGGGAAACAGGTTAGGAGCCGTCCTGGTCGCGTGCGCGGGCTGTGGCTGGAGCAGCAACCCCGGCTGGATTTTGCCAACAGGGAGGGTGGAGACGTCCCACTGCACGGATTCCCCAGTGCCAGGCGAGGTCCGAGATCCGGCGGACGCACCCTGAAAGCCGGGCGCGGCAGAGGTCTCCTAGTCTGCGGAGAAACCGGGTGCTTGAAAAAGAAGTTTATGCACGTAAACTGTGCCACAGCACAGACACGCGACTCGCTCCCTGGAAACTTGTCTCCTGGTCCCAGAAACCACATGTTTTACAACCCTGGGCGAGACTTTGGGTGTGCAGACTCATTTGGGGAGAGGCAGAGTTGTCTGGCAAGAGGAAGAGACTAGCGGCTTTCTCTTGGAGGTGCCTGCAGCCATACCCATCCAACAGAGACCCGCGCTCGCGAGCGCCGCATAGGACATAGCTGACACTGAGGCTGCCTGCTCAGCTCAGAGACTCCGCCCATCCGACCTGAGCATAGTCTCCCTTCACAGCCAATTGGCCTGGAGGTCAAACCCTCCTAGGGCTAACAACAACAAGCTGGGCTTAAATTCAAAAATACTGTACAATCCATAAAGGATTGCAGAAAGAGTACCCACCTCAGGTAACTGGGGAGGCTGTGCCACTGACCCTTAGAGGACATCTACCACATAAAGCAGTCACCATGCAGAGATATGGAAAGAAATCAGGTGTGAAAGAAATGGAGGAAAAAAGACGACAAGACATAGAGTTCAAAACCACAGTTATAAGGCTTTTGAAGAGGCTCCTAGAAAAGGCCGATGAACTTAATGAGAACTATGAGGAAATAAGACCAACCAGGAAATGAATGAGACTTACAAGGAAATGAATGAGACCCTCAAGGAAATGAACAAGACCTCTGAGGATATGAACGAGACCCTCACGGAAATGAAAAAGGACCAACTAGAAATCAAGCATACACTGACTGAAATAAAAAATATTACACAAAGTCCTAAAAGCAGTCCAGAGGGCCACAAGAACCAAGTCAAAGATTTGAAATACAAAGAAGCAAAATCACTCAGCTGGGAAAGCAAGAAACAAAAAGAATTCAGATAATTGAAGATAGTGTAAGGGGCCTCTGGGACAACCTCAAGCATACCAACATCCGAATTATTGGGGTGCCAGAAAAAGAGAGAGAGCAAGATAATGAAAACCTACTTGAAGAAATGGTGACTGAAAACTTCCCCTACCTGGTGAAAGAAACTGACTTAAAAGCCCAAGAAGTACACAGAACCCCAAAATATAGGAATCTAAAGAAGACCACACCAAGACATATCATAATTAAAATGCCAAGAGCAAAAGATAAAGAGAGAATATTAAAAGCAGCAAGAGAAAAACAGTTGGTTACCTACAGGGGAGCACCCATACGATTGTCAGCGGATTTCTCAACAGAAATGATGCAAGCCATATGGGAGTGGCTAGAAATATTCAAAATGATTTATAGCAAGAATCTACAACCAAGATTACTCTATCCAGCAAAGCTATCATTCAGAATTGAAGGTCAGATAAAGTGCTTCGCAGATAAGAAAAAACTAAAGGAGTTCATCACCACCAAACCAATATTGTATGAAATGCTGAAAGATATTCTTTAAGAAGAGGAAGAAGAAAAAGGTAAAAATATAAATTATGAACAACAAATACACATCTATCAACAAATGAACATAAAAATCAAGTGAATTGATAGGCTGATGAACAGGATAAACTGGTGAATATAACAGAATCATGGACATAGAGAGGGAATGGACTGACAATTCTTGTGGAGAAAAGGGTTGTGGGAAGTGCAGCAAGAGACTGGACAAAAATCTTGCAACAATGGGAGAGGACAGGGGAGGAGGAGGTGAGGGTGGAGGGTGAGATGGGTGCAGGGTGGAGGGGAGATATAGGGGGATAAAAAGGGGAAACAATGTAATTAATAAACTGAACAATAAAGATTTAAAAATGAAGGAAAAATAAAATAAATAAAAATAAAGCCAATTATTACCTAAAGTATTTTCTTGACCAATTTTGTAACAGGGATAACTCAGCAACATTCAGTGGCTTTAATCTGAAAGTACTATTTTATTTTATTTTCCTTTATAAAACAAGAGTGCCCCCCCACCACCACTTCACTGCAAGAGGGAACAGATCTGCTCCTCCCAGTGTTATTGGGGGGGGGGGGTGGATAGAACATTGGGGACTAGTTATGGTAATGGGAAATATTAATTATGTTGTTAACCATGATTGCTCTTTTTGTTCAAAGAAAGGACATACTAACCTGGCTGGGAGTCATATGCTCCTGGGATCTTGGAGTCAACCTTAGAATGCAGTCCATTCTTGTTCAAGAACTACATTATCATGGGAGCATTAACCTTGTTGCCCAATTCAACCTGTACAATTTACTTCCCATGTCTGTAATACCTACTTCCCCCTATAATCTTTGTCCCCATATTCATAAACAAGGAAAGAGCAAACCCAAATCCCTAAAAGATAGAAAACCAAAATTATATTTCAGACAGACAAATCTCATTAGCTATTTCTGGTGGCTGAACCCTGAGAGAGAGAGAGCAAGAAGAGTCCCCCAAATTAAGAATTTTTGGCAGTTGGTGGGAGGTTCCTGCAATCTCTCTCACGATTTCAACCCCACCACACATAACTAGGCTTCTCCAAAGTGGGACTTGCCTGTTCTTAAAACAAGTTAAACAGCAACAAAGAGACACAAAACAGCCACACTTTTATACAGGTGCACAGAACATACTGAAAGTTTACACCAGAGAATGTTCAACATTAAAAATTACCAAAGCAATGTCTTTTGTCCTGGTTCAGGAAATGCCCCTTTCTAGAATTCCAGCATACTCCCAATGGACTATTAAAAAAATGGGCAGGGGTCTTTATAGTTGCCTCTACTTCCCTTTGTGTGGGGGGATCTTCTTAGGACATGTGCCATTGGCCACATGTCTCCCTACCCCCACATTCTGTTTGCTCTGGGGAGATTCAGTAATGTCCTAGCCACCTACTGTTTCTTTTCTATGGAGATAAATCAGAGGCACGCCTCCTATGGGGGAAAATGGGATATAGACATTTATTAACTTCCGAGTAGTTCTGAAACAGTCTCTAAATTTTTTTTATTAATTTCCATCTTATTGGAATGATTTTTTTCTATGCTTTTCCTTGGAAGCTTCTAATTTCCAAATCAAAATATGCTTCCCATATAGTCACTCAGTTTAATTTCAGAGCCAGAATTTTTAAAATTTCTGCATGCAAAATATAATGTAGGTACCCAAAACAAACTGCATTTTAGCCATTTCTAAGTTGATATTTTCTAGTTAAATCTTCCCATTTCTGTAAAGTACTTGCAAGTAAAGGCTTCTTATCAGGAGTACTAAATGAGGGCTGGGGTTTTGGGAGCTTCTAGCTTTGTAGCACAATTTCCTTTTTAAAAAAATTTTAGATATCTGTAGTCTGATCAAACTTTCTAGACATGTTACGTAGTAGGTCAAGTGTGGCCTTAGTTTCTCTCCAAGCTGTATAAAACCACAGGAAAGGTTTGGGACCCAGGACAGTCTTTTGGTGGCCACCTAGATGAGCCATTTAGTTCATTACAGTTGCATTGGGACTTCCCTATGGGGCTCCTGCATTTCGGACACCTCCACAAAGATTCTTAGTCACAAAGGAACATGACAGAATTGGACTGGAGGGAGAATGTGCTCCTTCATCTTCAGAGCTGAATGAGTTCAGCTCATTTATATGGTGAAGGCTATTTTTTGCTCACAATCTCAGCAATTCCGATTGAAAACCCAAAATCAAAACCAACCACTCATTTTTTTTCTCCACTCCTAGCTTAGCCTGGGTTCTGTCAACCCTGGTTCCACCTCGAGGATTTTAAACACAGATTAAATAAAGTCAGACCCTCTGCCAAAGCAAAGGAAGGTCCTGGAGCCAAGAGACAGCTCACCCACGTTCACCCAATGGATGAAGAACCGGCAGGCTCAGTGGGCCCTTTGCTGGATCCTAGCACTGAGTCCAAGTCCAAGGGATGGTCCTGGGTGAGTCTTGTTTGAAATCCTGCTGACTACGCCAAGTCATGTTAACGTTAAAACCACTGAAACCTGTAAAGAATTTTTGTGAGTTTATTTGAACCCAACTGTTGACATATGCCAGGAAGCAGAACCTCAATGAATTGAGATAATGCTTCAGAGATTGGCGGGTTACATTTGTATTTATACATTGCAATAAAAGGAAAGGGACGTAGGTGGGTTACATGAAATCCATTGGTGACAGACTAGAGAGGTGGGAGAAAGCAAAGCAGGAAAACCCCTGGGGTTGGATTAAAAAGTAAAATGAGTCCTGGCTGGTTTGGCTCAATGGACAGAGTGTTGGCCTGGGGATGGGGTTCCTCCAGGTTCAATTCTAGTCAGAGGCACATGCCTGGGTTATGGACTCAATCCCCAGTGGGGGGGCGTGCAGGAAGCAACCAATCAATGATTCTCTCTCAACATTGATGTTTCTATCTCCCTCTCCCTTCCTCTCTGGAATCAATATATATATATATATTTTATATTTTATTGATTTTTTACAGAGTGGAAGGGAGAGGGATAGAAAGTCAGAAACATCGATGAGAGAGAGACATCGATCAGCTGCCTCTTGCACGCCCCCTACTGGGGATGTGCCCGCAGCCAAGGTACATGCCCTTGCCGGAATCGAACCCGGGACCCCGCAGTCCGCAATCCGACGCTCTATCCACTGAGCCAAACCGGTCTCGGCAAAAATACATATTTTTAAAAGTAAAATAATGGACACATAGTTAGATGGGTGCAGGAACAATTAACATGATAATGAAGGAATTTGTGGCCTCTGTCCTGGCGCCCAGCACATTAGGTTGTGTCCCAAAGGTTCCTGAAAAAGGGAAGTTACAAGTTACCTAGACATTTTAAAGGGTATCCTAATCTTATCTAATAAAAAGGAAATATGCAGATTGACCATCACTCCAACACACAAAATGGCTGCCCCCATGTGATCAAAGATCCTGCCCCCATGTGGACACCTGATGGCCACCACAAGATGGCCAGCAGGGAAGGGCAGTTGGGAGGGATCAGGCCTGCAAGGGAGGGCAGTTGTGGGTGATCAGGCCAGTAGAGCAGGGCAGTTGGGAAGGGCCAGACCTGCAAGGGAGGTCATTTGGGAGTGATCAAACCTGCAGGGGAGGACAGTTAGGGGTGACTAGGCCAGCAGAGGAGGGAAATTGGGAGTGACCAGGCCTGCGGGGAAGGGCAGTTGGGGGGGACCCAGGCCTGCAGGGGAGGGCAGTTAAGGGCAAACAGGCTGGCGGGGGAGCAGATCCCCCCTCCATGCATGAATTTTGTGCACTGGCCTCTAGTCCTATCTAATAAAAGAGTAATATGCAAATGTACTGTACCTCTGATCAAGCCATGCCCACAAGTTATGCCCACCAGCCAATCAGGAGCAAATAAACCCCAGAACTACAGAGAATGGGCTGGCCAGGGCTGAAGGGGACGGATCCAGCCTCCTGCTCCACTGCTGCTGCAGTGTCTGGGCCTGTCAGCCCTGCTGGGGTTTGTGGGGACCAAGTGGCAAGGGTAGATCCAACCTCAGACATGGCAGACAGAGCCTGGACAGCAGGGCTTGGGACCTTCCTTAACGCCGTGACAGTGGGGAAGCCCAAGGACCAGCAGACAGAGCCTGGACAGCAGGGCTTGGGGGCTCCCTTAGTGTGTTGCTGTTGGTTAAGCCCCCAGGCCTAGCAGACAGAGCCCATACAGCAGGGCATGGGGGCTTTGTTTGCGGGGTGATATTGGGGAAGCCCCAGGCACGGAAGACAGAGTCCTGACAGGTCATGGGGCTTCCTTAGTGTGTCGGTGTTGGCGAACCCCCCAGGCCTGACAGACAGAGCACGTTGCAGGGCATTGGGGCTTCCTTCACATAGCAAACGGTGGTGGCAGGCAGAGAACGGACAGCAAGGCATGGGGGCTTCATCTCAATGGATGCAGCAAAACCCCCAAGCCCAGCAGAAAGCAGAGAACCACAAGAGTGGGCCTAAGCCATCAGTAGGACATCCCCCGAGAGCTCCTGGATTGTAGAGGGAGCAGGTTGGGCTGAGGGACCCCTGTGCATTGTGCACCGGGCCTCTAGTCCTATCTAATAAAAGAGTAATATACAAATTGCCTGTACCTCCAATCAATCCACACCCACAGCCACGCTCATCAGCCAATCAGGAGCAAATTATGCAACTAAACCCCAACCAAGATGGCTGCGGCCACTGAGAGCAGGAGGGAGGCTTGGATTTCCCTTGCAATGGAGGAAGCAAAGCTTTCCTCCTGCCATTGCTGGCCTAGGCCTCCACTCAATGCTACAAAGTTTCAATTATAGAAGATACATAATCCCAACAGAAATGGCGGCAGCCACAGAGCTGAAGAGAGCAGAGGCTATGGTTGCCAGGTCAATGGAGGAAGCGAAGATTTTGAAGCCCTAAGATCTAGGCCTTCACTCTAGGCCACAAAGTTTCAATTATAGAATTTAAATAAACCCAAACAGAAATGGCTGTCGCCACAAAGCAAGCAGAAGGCTTGGCACTGCTCCAGGCTACAAAGTTTCAATTATAGAACATAAATTAATCCCAGATCCCAGGGCCTCCACTTGGGTCAATGGCGGGGGGCGGTTGGTCGGCCTGCAAACCACCACTGGCCTCTCGCCCAGGCCACCCCATGCCCCAAGGGACCCCCCTCCCTGATCCAGGACACTTTTCAGGGCAAACCAGCTGGCCCCCACCCATGTACCAGGCCTCTATCCTATCTAATAAAAGAGTAATATGCAGATTGACCATCACACAAGAGGGCTGCCCCCACACACAAGAAGGCTGCCCCCATGTGGTCAAAGATCCTGCCCCCATGTGGACACAAGATGGCCACCACAAGATGGCCACCACAAGATGGCCAGCAGGGGATGGCCATTGGGAGGTTCCAGGCCTTCAAGGAAGGTCATTTGGGGGCGATCATGCCTGCAGGAGAGGGCAGTTAAGGGTGACCAGGCCGGCAGAGGAGGGAAGTTGTGGGCAACAGGCTGGCAGGGGAGCAGTTAGACATCAATTAGGCTGGCAGGGTAGTGGTTAGCGGGTGATCAGGCTGGCAGGCAGAAGCAGTTAGGGGCAATCAGGGAGGCATGCAGGTGAGCACTCTGGAGCCAGCAGTCCTGGATTGTGAGAAGGATGTCCGACTGAGCATTTAGGCCCTATCCTATTAGAATCAGGCCTAAACGGGCAGTCAGACATCCCTTGAGGGGCCCCAGATTGGAGAGGGTGCAAGCTGGGCTGAGGGACATCCCCCACCCCCTATGCACGAATTTCATGCACCAGGCCTCTAGTCCTATCTAATAAAAGAGTAATATGCGAATTGACAGTACTTTCACTACGCCCACCAGCCACGCCCACCAGCAAATCAGGAGCTGGGGCAGAGCAAGACAGCAAGTGCGTGACCAGGCCTGGGGGGCGGGGCTGAGGCAGCCAGGGCTGGGGGGGGGTGGGGCCAAGATGGCCAGAGCCAGAGAGGGAGCAGGGCCGAGGCGGCCAGCATGTGCTGGTCAGAGAGAAGGCCTGGGCCGGCGCGGGGGGGGGGGGGGGGGAGGCGGGGGGGGGGGGAGGCGGGGGCAGATATGTGGTCCGTGCTAGCCAGGTGCAAGCTGTCTGGGGTGAAGGCGTGGGCCGGGGTGGAGCCAGCCATCGGCTCCATTGAAGGGCCATGGCTGGGTGCCCAAGACCTAAAGCCTTGATGGCCAGAGGCTTCAGGCCTTGGGCAGGCTGGCAGTGAGTGGTCAGTAGGACATCCATGAGGGTTCCCAGTATGTGTGAGGGGGCAGGTTGGAATGAGGGATCACCCACCCTCAGTGCACGAATTTCGTGCACTGGGCCCCTAGAATAAAGAGCTAGACTTCATCATGACCTAAATGACCGAACAGACAACCCAACGGGAGGCAACCAGGCCAGCAGGGGGGTAGTGAGGAACAACCAAATGACTGGGCCCCAGCCAGGGCACTTCGGTGAAAGGGAGCTCTGGGCCCCAGCTGGGCATGGAGGAACTCTGGGTCTTCTGAGATCGTGGGGCATGGCTGGCCTTCAAACCCAAGGCCCAGAGCTCCCTGTGGCCACTGCCCCCAAGCTGGAACTCAGAGCTCTCTCCAGAGCTCCCTGTAGCTGTCTGGGCGGGTGTGAGGTGGGAGGCAGGAGGCAGGAGATGGGAGGAGGGAGGCAGGGCATCAGTCTGGGGAAACTTTCTCAGACTTGCTTGGTGCTGGGACTGGATGCATCCGAGCTCATGGCAGGCGTGTGGGTGTGTATGCATGAGCGTGGACCCAAGCAACTCACATACACACCCCCACACCCACAAAGGGCCTTCGGCCACGCCACCTGTGCCTGCCTGGACTTCATCTCCAGCCTGGATCCTCCTGGTCCCATGCCAGTGGCCTGTCCCTGCCTAAGATTTCTCAGTAACACAGCATTCGGGATTTGGGAGTGAAGACTAAGTCTCCCTGCCACCCGCTGTCCCCGCCCACCCAGGGAAGGGAACAGGGAAGGGCCCAAGAGTGGGGTGTGTGTGGTGGGGGCTTTTACTGCTCAGGGCTGGTGGGAAAGTGGCCAGAGGGGACACAGCTGAGCTGTCCCGCCCCATCCCATGGCCCACCCAGGACTGGCGTGCCCCACGTGCCCCGCCCCAGCCCCAGAGCACCGGGGTGTTGGGGCACGCCCCTCCCCCAGCTGGGAGTGCCCCTGCTGTGCTTCCAACTCCTTGGAAAACTTTGCTTTTCCTACTCTGTCCCCATGGGAGAGCCATAAGGGCACTGGATCTCTAGATTCTTTCCTTCCTTCCAAAGTGCCCTATGAAGCATGCAGACAGCTATGCCAGGAAGGGATGGCTCAAGTTCAGCAAGAGTTTGCAATTTATTGAAAGCAAGTTTTCTCTTATCCCATTTGTGGGAGTGTAATCTGATTTAAAACCAATGGACTAAACAAACAGAAGCACTTTCTAGAAAGTCATTTTGGAAATGTGGATCAAAATTCAAGTGAATTAGCTTTGGGCCAGGAGTTCCATGTCTGTGAATGTGTCCTAAGTAAACAGTCAAATAAGCAATTATGTTTACTGTCGTTGTTTATGCTGGGGAAACCAGAAGCAACCTGCCCCACAATAAAGGGTTAGTGAAGTAAACCATAGTAATGTCAGTCAGGGATAACACTGTAGCCATTAAAAATTATATCTGTACATCGAATTGGTTGACATGAAAAGAAGGCCACAGCCAAATATTAGTGGAGGAACATCAGAAGAGGGCATGTATACTTATATGTGTGTATATTTTGTATGTCAGGGAAATAATAGTCTTAAAACCAGTGATTCTTCCTGAGCTCTGCAATTGTGTTAGCAAACTGTGTTTCAGGTGTGACAGGCGTCCTCTGGTGTCCCATACACACAGACATCCTTGCCTGTGGGACAGCCTGAACCTTTGCCGCACCTGCCCCTCTCTGGTGTGGCAACGGCCCAATCAGACATTCCCTTTTATTGGGCTGGTTTCCTTTTCTCCTTTGCCCAAGCCATGCCTTTCCAACAAAAGAATATTAACCAAGCAATCCTAACAAGTTTTGTTGCCAACTGCAACTTATGCCCTTCTATACAAATGTTGCTTTCAAGTCTACCAGGTTGTATTTCAAAAACTTTTATTTTTCTGCAACTTGACCATTTTTTATTCGCTTAAATATTCTGGAGTATTTGAAATACATATAGAAGAGTAGAGAATAATATGACAAATATTTATTTATACTAATAATCTATACTAATAAAGGGTAATATGGTAATTAGATTGGAGAGCCTTCCAGAAAAAGCCACGATGGTGGGGGTCGAGGCAGAGGCAGTTAGGGGCAGCTAACTGCTCACCAACAGGGGAGAGCAGTTAGGAGTGACCAGACTGGCAGGGGAGGGCAGTTAGGGGCGATCAGGCCAGCAGGGAAGGGCAGTTAGGGCAACCAGGAAGCCAGATAGGTGAGCAGTTAGGAGCCAGTGGTCCTGGATTATGAGAGGGATGTCAGACCTAAACAGGCAGTTGGACATTCCCTGAAGGGTCCCAGAATGGAGAGGGTGCTGGCTGGGCTGAGGGACCCTGCTCACTTTCCCCTTCCTCGCCCCTGCTCCCCTGTGCACGAATTTTATGCACCAGGGGGCCAATAGTGTTATTATAGATGCAAAAAGACAGATAGGCTCGGTTAAGATAAATGTTGACCTTGTCAGTGAAAATACTGGCCTAGGAGGTGACTACCCCGCATAATTGCTTTTAGTTAAAGTTTAATTTTAGACCATCCTTTGTGGTTACTTTAGGTCTCTGAGTTTGTAAGACTGCTATGCAGGCCTCCCCTGCATAGCCTGTCAGGTTAGCATGTGTCCCCTTTCATCCACACCAGTCTGGCCCCGGGAGGAGGTGAGACCAGCATGGCCGCCATGATCTCCTCTCTCTCACTTTTCTTAACTCACAATTAAGGGAACCCCACAACTAGTAACACCAAATCAGAGTACACTATGGATCTCACTCAGAGGGAAGTGGAACTGAGCTAGAGCTTCTCCCAAACTCCACCAGCAGAGGGTGCAGCAGCCCCACCGGGCCTGGTGTGTAGGCCGCTGCTCTCTTGGATGGGAACTATTGGTGCATGAGCTTTAAAGGGCCACTCATACTTCTGGTGGTACAGAAGATATCATTAGGTAAATGGTGCTTGGAGAAACATTTTTAAAATGTTAATAATTCCTGGAATATACTTGCTCAGAATGACTCTATAGTGAGATTCTTTGAAAGTCTAATTTAAGGACAAATATTAAGTAGTTATAAGATCAGAAGGAACAAAGGTATAGTAAAACTTGTGACTATGGGAGTGACTTAATTTTAGAAAATCCTGGGTTACCATTGGAATTAGAATGAGGATTATGGTTTGGCGGGGGGCAGTAAAGAGGAGGGGAGTCTTCGGGCTCAGGAGAGGGCTAGGGGCAGGCAGAAATGAGGCCTAGGCCTGGGAAAATTGTGTGTGTGGGGGGGGGGGGGGGGGGGAGTAGGTAGGGGGTTGTTCCAAAGGTAATCTCTCCCCCTCCCCCTGCCCCCAAAAAAAGAATGATGATCATGGATGAGAGTTAGAGCAAAGGTGAAGGCCCATGTTAGAATTGGGGTTAGGACGGGATGGGATGGATAGTAGTTAGAGTGAGGCCTAAAGTTAGGATTTGGGGTTATAATAAATTTAGGATCATATTTGGTGATTAAGGTTAGAAATGAAGTTAGGAATTTAATTAGGAATGGAGTTAGAGTCACCTTTGGGGCCACAGGTATTTGTCACTTCCCAAGGGCAGTGCCCTGGTCCAGCAGCCTCTTCTAGCTATAAGCACTCAGCAGAGATTCTGCCTGACTCACTGCTGGGATGAGTGTGGGGTGCAAACGTCCAGTAAGAGCCTCTAGAAAAACCAGGTGACTAATGCTCCCAGATATCATTACTGAAAGATAATTATGCACCAGACAGGAGACGTCTTCTCATTTAGTACAGGTGACCTCATTTAGTTTCCCCCAAACCCTAAGCGCTCACATTCTGATCCTCAAGACACGGATGAACATAGGGTGGAAGGTTGTGCACCTTGTTCAAAGTCATTAAGCTTATATGTGCCAGAGTTGGGATTTACCCTCAGGAAGCCTGTATCTAGACGAGCCATCTAGGGCCCACACTACGGGTGCATTTGATTCCGGGGTGTGTTGGGAGAGTCAGTTTTCTGCTCTCTCCTTCCTGTGCCCTCCTGGTCTGCTAATCTCATCAGATGCAAAATCCAGGCCCCAGAAAGCTCACCCCCCATTCTGCCAGTACCAGCACTTAAACTAACCTTAAATCTATTTTTTCTTTTAGACTACTACTTCTCAAATCTTTTTTCTCCATTTTTGCTCCCATAAGTAGACGTTTTTGACATTTTTTTCCCTGTCATGATTCCTTGCAATGAAATTAATTTTAATACCAAATGAACAAAATAAACTGATGAATAAAATAGAATCAGAAGCATGGAACAGAGTGATAAATCTCCGAGGGAAGGAGTGAGATGGGTGTGGGAAGAGATTAACCAAAGATCTTATATGCTCCTATGGACACAGACAATAGGGTGGTGAAGGCCTGGGGCATGGCAGGAACCCAAAGGAAGAAGGCAGGGGCAGGAGGGGGGGCAACTCTCAGCAATCAAGATCAAGGTTTTAAAAAATAAAAACAGGTGAAACCAGTTTGGCTCAGTGGATAGAGTGTGGCTTGCAGACTGAAAGGTCCCAGATTTGATTCCGGTCAAGGGCATGTACCTTGGTTGCAGGCACATACCCAGTAGGGGGTATGCAGAAGGCAGCTGATTGATGTTTCTAACTTTCTATCCCTCTCCCTTCCTCTCTGTGAAAAATCAATAAAATGTATTTTAAAAAACAAATAAAAATAAAATATAGAAAAAAATTTAAATTTAATACCATAAATATACTACACTAGAGGTCTGGTGCATGAAATTCATGCATGGGGGGGGGCGGGGGGGGGTAGGAGAGGGGGAGGTGTTCCTCAGCCCAGCTTGCACCCTCTCCAATCTGGAACCCCTTGGAGGATGTCTGACTGCCCTTTTAGGCCCGATCCCTCTCACAATCCAGGACTGCTGGCTCCCAAGTGCTAACCTGCCTGCCTTCAAGATTGCCCTAACCGCTTCTGCCTACTAGCCTTATCACTCCCTAACCACTCCCCTGCCGGCCTGATTGATGCCTAACTGCTCCACTGCCAGCATATTTGCCCCTAACAGCCCTCCCCTGTCGGCCTAGTCCCCTACAACTGCTCTTCTCTGCAGGCCTGGGTCTTCCCCAACTGGCTCTTTGCTGCAGGCCCAGTCACCCCCAACTTCCCTTTTCTGCCAGCCTGTTCACCCCTAACTGCCCTCCCCTGCAGGCTAGATTGCCCCTAACTGCTGTCCCTTATAGACCTGGTCCCTCCCTTCTCCCCTCCCCAGCTGGCCTGATCACCCACAACTGCCCTCCCTTGCTGACCTGTTCCTTCCCAACTGCCCTCCTTTGCAGGCCTGGTCCCTCCCAACTGCCCTCCCCTGCTGGCCATCTTGTGGTGGCCATCTTGTATCCACATGGGGGCAGGATCTTTGACCACATGGGGGAAGCCATCTTGTGTGTTGGAGTGATGGTAAATCTGCATATTACTCTTTTATTAGATAGGATACTATAGATTGTTTAGGATTTTCTATATGCAAGATCATGTCACCTGTAAATAAAGAAAATTTGGCCCTGACTGGTTTGGCTCAGTGGGCAGAGCATCAGCCTGTGGACTCAGGGGTTCCGGGTTCGATTCCGGTTAAGGGCATGTACCTTGGTTGTGGGCATATTCCCAGTAGGGGGTGTGCAGGAGGCAGCTGATTGATGTCTTTCTCTCATCAATGTTTCTAACTCTCTCTCTTTCTCCCTTACTCTGTAAAAAAAAATCAATAAAATATATTAAAGAAAAAAAGAAAAGAAAATTTGATTTCTTCTTCACACAGATGTACTGTATATCTGTTAATGTACTCTGGTCCTTTGGAGGGTCAGAAACTACTAGAATATTTAAGATTGTTAGTGGCCCCCTTGAATCAGTTTTTATTCTCTGTGGCATAACCTTGTTCCTGTTGAGAATGCATGATTTCAGGGAAGGCCCTATCCCTAGTCACAATGCAAGTCAGAAGTGTCTGCTGGTACCAACCCCTCCATTCGGCTCAGCTTATAAAAGCGAGGAGGCTGGCTGCAGGGAGGTGGGAGGCAACATGGGCGAAGTTCTCGCTAGACTGAGGTGGGTGGCAGGTGGTGGAACATGAGGCTGGGGGAGGGAGGGAGGGAGGGAAAAAGATAGTACCGTCATTTACTTTTGTGTCCGAATCCAGGTGTGAGCTCCAGACTCTTTGGACTTGAATAAAGAGGTGCCTGTGGTGACTCTATTGGAGAAGGGCTTAGAATCTTAACTGACTCCTTGCCTAAAACAACAAACCAACCAGAAAATTTGGAAGTCTCTACCCTCCCTTACAAACGCATTTGCTAACAAGTGAGGGGGAAATTCCTTCATTCTTGGCTCAAGGAACTTCCTTAAACTCAGTCCAGAGGAATTCTTTGAAGACTGAACTATGCTAAAGTCAGTTTATAAATATAAATATCCCAAATTTAATAGCCATGCAGATTGCAAAAGCTAACCATAGATATTTTCTTCAAAGCTAGCCTAAACAAGTGTGATAGGAGTTATCCAGTGTCACTTGTCTGATTGTCTAAAACTGTGTTTGCTGCCCAGACTGAGTGCAGAGTATCTGGGGGCAGAATTTACCCAAGAGCTGACTCCTGGAGTTCTACAGCCATGAAGCTTTGGCTGACACCAGGGTGGACCACACAACCCTAAGTATACCTGACCAACCAAGGAGGAAGTGTCCAAGATGGTGCCCTTTTTCATGTCTGCTTGGAAGTGGGAAGGGTGCCTTTGGTATCCAATGCCAGCTCTGCTGTGTGACCTTGGATAGACTGCTTAGCCTCTGTGATTTCATATGCAAACTGGGCTGATAATAATACTTCGGAAATGGTGAGGATCTAAGATCTGGAAATGGTCTATGTGCCTATCAGAAGATGAGTAGATAAAAAAGCTGTGGTACATTTATACCATGGAATACCATGCAGCAGTAAAAAAGAAGACTCTCTTACCCTTGGAGACAGCATGGAGAAACCTGGAGAGCATTATGCTAAGTGAAGTAAGTCAGTTAGAGAAAGACAAGTATCACATGATCTCATTCATATGTGGAATCTAATCAACAAAATAAACTGATGAACAAAACAGGTTCAGAGGCATAGAAGCATAGAACAGGCTTCGAACCTCAGTGAGAATGCAAGGGATGGGGGTAAGTGGGTAAGTGGGTGGGAAGAGATCAAAGACCTTAAATGCATATATGCATAACACATAGATGAAGGTTGAGGCAGGCAGTGGCAGCAGGCTAGAAGGGGTCAATGGGGTGGGGGACATATGTAATACTTTCAACAATAAAGATTTAATTTTAAAAAGAAAATTGTAAGGATTAAATGAGAAAACATACATAAAGCACTAAACTTTATGAATTGACAATGCTCAGTGAAACATAACTCTACATCTAACACCCTATAGGAGAATGCATTGTGCTGACCCTCCCCTTCTCCTTTCCTCCCACACCCTCCCTATCCCTTCCTCTCTGCTCCCCACCTCTCCCTTTCTTCTTCCCTTCTCTCCCTCTCCTCTTTCTCTTGGTTCTAGTTCATTCAGGATCCAGGACTCTGTTCCCAACTACTTCTCCTGGTACCCCTGTTCCCATCTTCCTAAGGCTCCTGGACTGTCTGTCTCCTCTATCCTGATGGAGGCTGGAAGTATTTACAGCACACCCTCCCTCTGCCCCCACCTGGTTCACCAGACACAGCATCTGCAGGAAGGTCATTTTATTTTAGAGCTGGCAGAGACGTGGGTTGGAGAGAGGAGATCCTGGCAGAAGCAAATAAATACATCAAGTTTGCATCTGGGTCTGGAGATAAGGGCTCAGGGAGAGGAGGCTGAGGCACTCACCCTCCCTGGCCCCTCCATACTGGCTTTCCCAGTAAAACCTATTTGGGGCTCTGAAGATAGGTTGCACAGAGCTATGCCTGAGAGGTCACTGAATGGAGAGAAACTTCCGCATTTTCGAATGAGTAAGGACATATCTGAGGGGTGAAAATATGAGAAATTCAAGCTACTGCCCTAGGTGGGTGGGGAGCGACATGTAGCTCCACAACACAGGAGGAGACAAGTCGGGAAAGAGAGGCCTTTCCAGAGTCTCACAGAAAACTGGTGCAGAATAGGTACAACCTCCTGACCCTGATCTCGTGCTCCAGACTCCCTTACACTGAATTGTACCTGGTTGTCTCCAAGATGTGACCATTAGAACTGGCCTTGCCTAGGTGTAGCATTAGAGGTACCTCTGCAACATCCACCTCAAGAACCATTCTCTTTCCTCTAGATCTCTGCCCCAACCAGCTGCCTGGCTGGAGGTGCTCTCTCTGGGGCCAGCATGCTATTACTAGAGCTGCTGCAACTGAGGCACAACCTCAGTCTCTTGGGGAGTATAGGGGCTAATACAGACTTGAAGTGGACCACCTGTCTCATCCAGAAAAAACTATCAGAGAGGCCTCATCAAAGAGTCTCAAGGGCCTTCAAACCAAGATCAGTGATGGCCATCAAGATTGACCTGTCTTGGACCAGAGAAGCTGCACGCTGGGGATATTTCACAGTCCTACCTACTCTGTGACCTCATCTTGGCTTCAGTTTCTCCAATAAGGTGGAGGAGTAGGCATAGAGAACCTCCAGGCTTCAAGCTCTGTGACTGAACAGCTCCCTGTTCATTATAGTGGGTGCAGGATGTCTTTCTAGGTAGGTCATCTATTGAAGCAGATGGAGCCTGTCCTGGGGATGCTAGCCTTCCAGAAGCCCTAAGGTTTACCCAAAGGAGGCCTGAACATGCTGAGAGGTACAGGAGCCTGTAATGTCTCTTAGAGCAGAGATGCCATCTGTCTGGGTCACAGTTGTATCCATGCCTGGCAACATGGGGAGACTCAATCACTACTTGGGGAATGAATGACGGAGCTAACCCACTTCTGCATGCCCATTCCTTGGTTTCTGTGTGCTTTGCTTCTGACAGCTCACACCTGCAACTTTCTTTCCAGGCCTGCCCTTGGGCTACTGGAGCTGATTGCTTACAGGCACAAAGAGGGAAATACCTGGACGTTTCCATCCCCGGGGCACTCCCCGGCCAGTGTCTGGTTGCTATGAGTTCATTAAAGCCACTACCCAGCCTAAATCAGGACACACTTTGAGGTGTGATTTCCCCACAGAGCATCCTGGGATAGGACAGGCAGAGAATTCCTGAAGTTGTACGTTGCCTTGGATGAGTCTCGGAATCTGTGTTTATTGTGTCCCCTGATGGCACCAGGCAACAGAGAACTGAGGGTCTTAGAGCAGAAAGCAGTGGCCAGAACTGCAAAAGTCCTGTCTTCCTTCTGCATTGGGAGCTCCTGGCAGACTTGACCTTTCTTCCTGGGCCCATATACCTATTCAGTAATCAGACTTTATCTCTAATGATGTCCCCTTTCTACCTCCTCCTTCCCGTCCTGTTATTTGAAGGGCCTTCAGGAAGTGATTTGTAGCAGGAGGACCCCCGCTCCCCATAGTTTTAGGGGGAGGGTTAGCTCCTGGGTCCAGGTGTGCTGATGACCTCACTAGATAAGGCTGATGACTGGTGATGGGATGGAAAACAAGGAAACTGCCCAGGGGCATAATGACATCCTCTTGCAGGAAGCCTAGGTGGAGGCCTCTAGAAGTCCCAACTTTTCTTCAAATTGTTTCTCCTGAAGCTGCAGCGCCCAAGGACCAAGGTGTCAGGGAACAGCAGTACTAGAAAGGGCCTCAGAGTACACCCAACCCATTCTGAGGAGTTGCTGCAGACCACAGCGAGTCTGTGGAGCTGGGAGCCTTGTGTTGCCTCCCCACTTGACCAGGGCAGAGTTCTCCCCTCTGTTTTCCAGCTGGACAGCAAAGTGCTTCTCTTCTCAGCCATGGGACCAGGTAACATCTTCAGGACATGAAGTCATGTAGGAACAGACATCTTTGAGTTCATAAATGTATCCTGTTCATAAATACTCAACTAAAGACTGAAGCTTTCATTGCTCTGAATATAGCTTTGGATCCCAGCATGGTCTATCTCCAGATAAGAAGGTGTCTAATTTGGTTCATTATAATTATGGCTAGTCTCATTTAAATTCATTTTGACACAATATGAGATTACTCTGATAATGCAATTTCTCAACACTTCTTTTTAAAGGGGATTTCTTGCTTATAGTGACTATTAAGATTGACTACTCAACATCCATTTCAGGACTAGATGATCATTAGTCTAAACCAATAAATTCACCTCTTCTGCCAGTGACTGGCTCAGAGATGGGGAGCCCTAAGTCAATGTGTTGATCAGACCTAAGAAGAGCCTGTGGCTCCTGGAACAAATGCAGTCTGTCTATACACCAGTCTGTCACCAATAAGCATGTGACCACAGCTGCCGCTGAGCCCTTCAATGATACCGAAGAATACAGTCTCAGGCTGCAACCCTGTTAAGGATGGCAGAAAAGATACACAGAGAGAATCTGGGCCTGCCAATATCATTCAGTCTACCAGCCCTGCTTCTCACTTGTGAGATGTACACTTAATCATTTAAAACCCTTTAAGATGGGAATTTTGTTTGCTGCAGATAAAGCATCTTGAAATGATTCCCTGCCCTCCCTTTCCTTCACCCTTCCATGGAGGGGGTTGGCTGCATAGGAATCCCCTGGGTAGAAAAGCTAAGCCTGTTGCCCCTCACAGGCAGGAGTGCTGTCTTTTCCAGGCACGGGTCCCTCATCTTTAGTGAGATAATTACACTTACAGGAGATGCCACTGGAAGAGCTGTCATTAATTGTGATGGCAATAATGGGTCTTGCCTGCATGTTAAGCTAATTTCATGAAAGCTCTAGGAGGAAGGTCATAGACTGGATCCCAGATTATTAATAATATCAAGCTTCATTTGAACAATTCAGGAAATTCCTCCCAGTTGCCTCCAGCAAACTGTCACAGGTTGTTACTTTCCTCTGAATCAACAGTCTTCCCATATGCAGATGTGGATCTCCCCCTCCTCAGAAAATAATTAAAATCACAGAACCCAATAAATACTTAAGTAGATTGTGGTTTTAATTAAAAACCTTCCACCAAGGCTGTAGCTACAAGCCTCTATAGGGGCACTGGAGACAGCCACAGAATCAGAATCTAGGTTGAAGTATCTCAGACTAGAAACCTTTATAAATCCTAATAGTAATTTCTGATTGCTATCTATACCATAGTGGGGGGAGAGGAGATAGGGAGTGAAGAAAGACATTTGAGGGCAGGGCCAAGGTCCTTACACTCTGGGGGAGTCAAGACAAAAGCATGTGAAGACATGTGCAGCAGAACATCTCATCCTATCTGGACCCGACTCTGCAAGGCAATATGAGGGCTGATTGTAGCTATTGTTGAAAAAATAATAGCCCAGCCCAGCCCGTGTGGCTCACTGGTTGAGCAGCGACCTATGAACCAGGAGGTCATGGTTCTTCCGTTCCCGACCAGGGCACAGGCCTGGGCTGGGGACTCAATCTCCAGTGTGGAGGGTGCAGAAGGCAGCTGATCAATGATTCTCTCATCATTCATATTTTTATCTCTCTCTCCCTTCCTTTCTGAAATCAATAAAAAAATTTTACTTTTATGTTTTCAGGGCCCAGGCACAATATAGGCACCATCTGAGTACTACATGAACAAATAGTCCCTGGCACAAACCAATGAACTTAGTCCTCCTGGGACAGAACCTTCCTGTACCTTTGCATGCATTGACTCATGTATTCTCCATAGCAACCCAATGACATTGTTATTCTTATGTGCACCTAAGGCACAGAGAGGTTAAGTAACTTGGTTAAGGTTACACAGCTAGTACCTGGTGGAGCCTGATGGTAGAACTTTTCCTCCTAACCAGTATGTAAAATGTATGTAAGGGACAGATGAAATGGAAGGTAGGAGGGAGGTTATAAACAGAGGCTGGCTTCCTAAAAGGGTGGGCTTCCTGCTAGATATTAGAAAAAGACAGTGGCTTTTGAAAGGGAACACTGTGAGTGTGTGTGTGTGGGGGGGGGTGTAGACTGGAGTACAGAAACTGAAAGGCAGGAAGCAAGGAGTGTTTAGGAGATTCTGGCTGTAGGGCAGCTGTGGGAAGGATCTTCTGAGCAGGCTGCCATGCTGGGCATATTTGATGCCCTTCTGGCTCTTTTACTTTTAGAGGCCCTTACACATTCACTTCATCACCCACACACAGCACGGCGTGTACAGCTCTGCGTGCAATGGTTGCAACTGAACCTTAACCAAATATCCATTACTTCCAACTGCAGTTCTCTTTTCCTCTCGTAGAGCCTAAAGACTTCATTTTTCAGATCTCAGACATTTTATATGTTCCTGACAAAGTCATGAGACTTAAGGACAGTCTTCTAGGGCTTCAAACAGGGCTCAAAGAGAAAGAGGTCAGGCAAGGGGGGAGGATGGGGAAGGTACAGGAAGCTTTCCTCCCAGGAGGACTTAGTTCGTTGGTTTGTGTCAGGGACTATTTGTTCATGTGGTATTCAGACGGTGCCTATATTGTGTCTGGGCCCTGGAAACACAGTGGGGTGCACAGCGGGGGCTGTACTGTTAGACAGATAAGGAGGTTGCAGGTTGCTGGGACTAACTTTTGCTGGGTGGACGTGAGAAAGAAAGCTTTGGTGCCTTAGTTAAGAGTCCCCCACTTCGGAGCATTGCCCTTAGGAGGGTAGGGGACAGGGAAGGGGGTGTTGCATAGGCCTTGGCGGGGGAGTTTTCAGCAGAAGCCCTTCTGGCCCGGTCCCCCGGCCTCGGCCCCCGGCAGACAGTGTCCAGCATGGGGCGGTCGCGAACTAGGCCTGGGCCAGACACCTTAAGTGAACTGAGCCAGAGAAGCCGATACCCAGATCTACTGGATTTCGACCCACTTCACTCTTGGGACCGTCAGGGTCCGCAACGTCGAAGTTAGAGATAGTTCTGCAAAAAGCTGCCCGGACCTCCAGCTCTCAGCCTCTGGGTCTGTCTAAGGTCCATACCCCAACTTCACTAAAAATCCTCAGCCCGATTCTACCGATTTTGAATTTGGGGACCCCGCGCTGAGTCCTTGAGACCTTATCTCTTCTCTCCTCACACCTACTCCCACCCACCTGATAAGGGGCCTGTTTCTTTAACGATCAAGGACGGGGCAGCGGTGGGGGTGGTATCTGAGTCCCGGTCCTCGGCTCCTCAGGAACTGTACCGTTATTAACATTATGGTCGTGAGCCTGCTCCTGCGCGCCGGGCGGCGCTAGACGACCAGCACTCCATCTCCTACTGCACCCGGAGGCTGCAGCGGCGTCGTGGCTCCCACCCCAGTTCTGGCGGACCTTGCCGAGCAGCTCGGGCTTCGGGCTGCCGGGTCAGGCACCGGGCTCCGTCGTCGACAGCTGGGGTAAGGTTGTCCAGCCGAGGGCACGCTCCGGGAACAAAAGCGCTCGCTGGAGAGCGGGCGGGAACCGCAGGAGCCCCGGGTGGCCACCGCGCCCTTAGCCGCGGTCCTGGCGCCTGGAGCGCTGCCTCCTGCTGAATTCTCCCGGCTTCTGCAGCCCCGGCAGGAAAGCAAGGGAAGAGGTTCTTTCTTGGCGCGCGGTTCCGAAGGTTCCCGGGTCGCTGGCGGGACGAGTCCCTTCGGTCCAGGGAAACACTTCGCGGGGAGTAAGCGAAACCATTCTCACTTCCACCCCCTCGCCTCTGTCTTACAGCCCCTCAACCCTTCCAAATGCCCCCTGCTCTCGCGCCTCTGCGTTCGCCTCCTTGCAAAAACCAGGAGAGAGGAGGAAACTGGGTGGGGGGCGGGGGTCCACAAACCATGCGTCTACACCCGGGAGCCAGGATTCCTATCCCTGCGCCAGGGGCCCCGCCCCACCCAGAAAAGGCTCCAGAACTCGCATCCGGACCTGACTCTCCATTTTCGAAGCTGGGCTCTGCCTCCCCCAAAACCCTCTCCCCGGGTCAAGCCTTTGAATCGTCTCTTCGGGGCTCCCAAGACGCAGACAACACTCCTAGGAAGACCTCCTTGCTCCGCAGACAAAGAGACTTTGCCCAGGTCTGCCGGCTGCGCCACTCCCCACCGCAGCCAGGCCCAAACCGAAGGGACTCACTTCCGAACTCTATGGACCTTTTCTCCATCTCCCCACTGGGTCCGGGCGCTCCCACCCCGCCCCCGCCAGCTGTGGAGACTTCAGTAGCAGGAGGAATGAAGTTCTGGTTCTGATTCTGGGCTGAGCGAATGCGCTGGTCCCAGCCCACTTGGCTTCCTGTAGCAGCTGTAGGAGGTGGAGGAAGGGAGGGACGCGGTGTGGGTGCGCCAGTCGGTCCATATTTAATTTACAAAGGATCCTCGGTTCCCGGATCCCGCGAGCTCTTTAGACGCAGCACTCTCCGCTCGGCTCTCTCCTCCACCCCCCCTAGTTCATTAAAACGCCCCACATTTAAATCTGAAAATTGAGCTTCTCAGAGGGCCCTAACCCGCGTCCATCGACCGGCTGCCAGAGACCACCCGCCCCCCAGCCCGGAGTGAGGGCTGGGGGCCTAGGACGACCGGAAAGTTCAGTGTCCACGAAAGGACTGGGAACCCGAGAGCTTTGTGTGTGTCCGGGAGCCTGCACCCATTTTCCGATGCGGGCGGCGAGGCTGTCTCCAGGGCTGCAGTGGGCAGTGCAGCGGGGCCGGAATCAACCTTTAGCCAAATTCCTGAACCTCCGCGTCTCTGCTTCCTGGTCACTGAATTAAATGTCGGGGTTTAGCCAGAGAGAGTGAGGGTCGGAACAGCGAGTGTTGTATGTCGAGGCTGGCTGTTGTGTGAGACACTGAAACGTGGAGAGCGGTACAAACTGCGGAAACCCTGTGGGGGGCTGGCGGCGTCTGCTTGTGAGGCTGTGAAGAAGACAGCAAGACACCGGTGTTCCCAGCCCACCGTGCTAGAAGAACAGGCGTTTTGTAGCCATCCTTTTTGTGCTTTTGCCGTCTGCGTCCTTCGCCTCTAGCTGTCCAGACCTGAGCCGCTGGATGCGCTCAGGCAAGCTTCCTGGGAGCGCCGTCTGGCACCCGCGCGCCGTCTGGCCCCTCAGCGCCGCACGAGGCTGAGAGGTGGGCAGCGGGCTCCAGCGCTAGTGTAGCCACAAAAGACCAAGCGTAGAGTCGCTGAAAAGACTGGGCAGGGTAGGCGGTGGCGTGTGTGTGTGTGTGTGTGTGGGGGGGGGTGATGGTGGGGTTGTCGGGGGAGGCGATGTTTTGCTCCCCCAATACGCAATGCAGGGCCGGACGGGCGGGGCCGGGGCGGGGCTGGGGGGGGGGGGTGGAGAGAGAGAGAGACCTGGGCTTGTATCGCCCAGATCCTGGCAAAAACGGTAGGGAGGGTGAGATGCTCTGCTAACACTATCAATTATGCATCGTGTTGAATGTGGCTTCAGGGAGGAGGCGGCGAGCCGGGGTGGGGGCAGTGGAGGGCGTATGGGAAGGAAGAGTACACACCAGCCCGGTCCATCCCACTCGAGGTCTGTCTGCCTCCTTACCTACATTTGCAAAAAGAGTTTAAATGCAAAACACGACCCCTTTAGTTGTGCTCCTTGCCTTCCCCCAAATTCCTTCACGATGGTTTGTCTCACGAATTGTGGGGTTTGTAAGCGGCTCGGATTCACTTAGCAGCGAAGCTCATGGGTCCTGGCCGACCCGCTGTGCGGGTGAGTATGCATGAATGTGTATGCATGCAAGATGGGAAATGGTGAGTGTCCCGGGTGAAGGTGTGTGCCTTTGAGAATGTGTGTGACCGTAGTGAGAGCTCACACATCGACGCGATCATTACATGCTAGAATTGTAACACGAGGGAATGAGGGTCTGTGCTAATGTGTGTGTGTGTGGGGTGGGCGATGTGATAAGAACTAGTAACGGTCTCTGCAGATGTGTAAACGTGGGGGGACATGGGTTATGGGGTGCGTGGACTGGAAAGAGCCCAGCCCAAGGCGGTGGGTGTGGGGACCGAAAGTGTCTCAGCCAGGGTAGAGCCTCTGTGGCGTTAACAAATGGAGAGAATGCTGGAGGTGGGAGAGGCTGTGCGCGTCCCCGCCAAGCCGGGAGCGCGCAGAAGGACTCTTCAATCTGCAGTCAGAGAGAGGTGGAGGGAACAGACACGAAAGGAAAAACTGAAGTGGGGCTGCAGGGCCAGGGAAACCCCAAACTTACCCGTCCCTTTTCCGTCTTCCCCACAGTCGCAGCAACAGATGTGGGAAGCGTCCGTGGGCTGCCATCATCTCTGAGAAGCCAAGTCTGGAGAAGGGGTGGAAGCCCCAGGCAGTGCTTGAGGAGACAACAAATGGAGGGTAAGCGTCAGACTGCCCCATAACCTCGATCCAGATGGGGTGGATGGGCCTGACTCGCTGTCCCCAGGGAGACAAAGGAGACAGGAGGAGGAGCTTTCCCTTGGGAGCAAAGGTGGAGTGAGGGCAAGAGCTCCCAAAGACAGGGTGTCTGCAGACCCTGCCTGGAGCCCTGTGGGGAAGGGCAGTCTGTGTAGAAGTGCATTTGAGTGGCTGAGGATAAGAAGGTTTTATCGGAGAGGGGGCTTTGGGGCATCCTAGAGCCGCAGAAAAGGAGCAGAATCTTAAACCATCTCCTACTTAGCTAGTGGCAGTCCCCGGGACCATGGATGCTCCTTTGGGAGGTGCCTGGGCTCTGCTGTAGGGGCGCGGGAGGTTTGGTAATGTTCCTACAATGCTCCTGATCATGCATACAGGAGGGCCTCCTTCTTCAGATGGAAGGCTGACTGAGCACCCCAGTTCTCCCCTGACAGGAGCTGCAACCCGGGCAGGCAGCTTAGATCGCAGCCGCTGAGGGACCTGCCGGCGGGCTTCCTTGCCTCCCAGGGATCTCGCAGGTTCTCCACATTGCTGATCTGCTGGGATTTGGGTCTCTGGAGGGCTGTATGCAAGTGCCAGTGCACCTTTGTGTTCCTGTGTGGGGGTAGGATTGCATGAGGGTTTGTGTCCTTGTGTCCTATTCAATACCTACAATGAATAGGAAAGCATTTTTGCACCGTTGTGGAGAACGCTGTACAAACGCTAGGTTGGGCTGAGAACAATGAAGTCTCCAGTGTATATTGTGTTACTGTCTGGGTGCCTCTGTTTGTGTTAACAAAATGTGTTGGGTACCAAAAATCCTTGCAGAAGTTGGTGGTTTGATGGCATTGCCCCAGCGTGTTTGTATTGTGGTTCGCTTGTTTGGGCGTGTGTGCAGCGCTGTTCATGGGAGAAAGAGTACGAGGGAGGACACCGGTCTTGGAGGAAAAAACCCTTTCTGTGTATTCCTTTCAGGGGATTAAACAAAGGCATCGAAATTCAGTGCAGAGCCCAAGGCGATCGATCAGCCTACCCTATGCAGAGAGACTAGGGTGAGGGATAGATACAGAAAACAGAGCCAGGTAGAAGGCCGCTGGGAAAGGAAGTCGGGGCTCCGAGAGGGAGCAACCGTTTGATCCAGAAGCTTTTGCTGAGCTCCACCCATGCCCAGGAAACACCCCTGGGCACAAAGGAGGTGACCGGAGGCCTATTCTAGGCTGCTTCTGGGAGTCAGAACTTAATCGGAGAAGGAAGTTGGGGCTCAGTGAGTCATCTTCTCCCTCTCTTCCCCCGCTTCTACCTGCAGGACCCGCAGTGGTGCCCTTTGGAGCAGTATGGCTAGTGTGGGCGCTGCTAGGAGTGGCGGGAGCGTGCCCGGAGCCGTGCGCTTGCGTGGACAAATATTCGCACCAGTTCGCTGACTGCGCCTACAAGGAGCTTCACGAGGTGCCTGAAGGATTGCCGGCCAACGTGACCACGCTTAGTCTGTCGGCCAACAAGATCTCAGTGCTTCGGCGCGGGGCCTTTGCCAATGTCACGCAGGTCACGTCGCTGTGGCTGGCGCACAATGAGGTGCGCACCGTGGAGCCGGGCGCGCTGGCCGTGCTAAGCCAGCTCAAGAACCTTGACCTGAGCCACAACCTTATATCCAGCTTCCCCTGGAACGACCTGCGTAACCTGAGCGCTCTGCAGCTGCTCAAAATGAACCACAACCGCCTGGGCTCGCTTCCTCGGGATGCACTCGGCGCGCTGCCCGACTTGCGCTCCCTGCGTATCAACAACAACCGTTTGCGTACTCTGGCTCCCGGCACCTTCGACGCGTTAAGCGCACTGTCACATCTGCAACTCTATCACAACCCTTTCCATTGCGGTTGCAACCTCGTGTGGCTGCAGGCCTGGGCCGAGAGCACTCGAGTCTCGCTGCCCGAGATTGATTCCATTGCGTGCGCCACGCCAACCGCGCTGCAGGGCGTTCCTGTGCACCGACTGCCCGTCCTGGCCTGTGCACCACCCAGTGTGCGTCTGAGAGCCGAGCAGCCTCTCGAGCTGTCCGGCAGCCCCCTACGCGCTGGCACGGCGCTCATGCTACACTGTGTCGCCGAAGGCCACCCCACGCCCCGCCTGCAATGGCTACTTCAAATCCCAGGTGGCACCGTAGTCTTAGAGCCGCCGGTCTCGAGCTGGGAGGACTACGGGGTCGGGGACAGGGTAGAAGATGCGGAGGAGGGAGGAGATAGGGAGGGGCCAACACCGACGGAGGCTCCAACTCAGTTTCCGGCACCCGCTTGGCCCGCGCCTCCAGCAACGCCACGCTTTCTGGCCCTCACAAACGGCTCCCTGTTGGTGCCCCTCCTGAGTGCCAAGGAGGCAGGCGTCTACACGTGCCGTGCCCACAACGAGCTGGGCGCCAACTCCACGTCGGTACGCGTGGTGGTGTCGGCATCCGGGCCCCCAAAGCACGCTGCAGGCGCCGGCGAGGAGCCGGATGTGCAGGCCCCACCCTCTGAGCGCAAGTCCGCAGCCAAAGGCCGTGGCAACAGCGTCCTGCCCTCCAAGCCCGAGGGCAGAATCAAAGGCCGAGGCCCAGCCCGGGGTGGCGTCCTTGGGGAGACTGAGGCGGGGCCGGAGGAGGAGGCCCGCGAGGGAGAGGAGGGGGAAGACCAGGTCTCTGCGGACCCGGTGGAGGAGCAGCGCTGTGGCCACGGGGACCCCGCACGGTACGTGTCCAATCACGCGTTCAACCAGAGCGCCGGCCTTAAGCCGCACGCTTTCGAGCTGGGCGTCATCGCGCTGGACGTGGCGGAGCGCGAGGCTCGGGTGCAGCTGACGCCGCTGGCGGCGCGCTGGGGCCCTCCGCCGGGCGGGGCCGCGGGAGCGGGGCGGCTCGGGCAGCGGCCCCTGCGCCGGCTCTATCTGTGCCCGGCGGGGGGCGGCGCGGCGGTTCAGTGGTCTCATGTGGAGGAAGGGGTCAACGCCTACTGGTTCCGGGGCCTGCGGCCCGGCACCAACTACTCCGTGTGCCTGGCGCGGGCCGGCGAGGCCTGCCACGTGCAGGTGGTGTTCGCCACCAAGAAGGAGCTGCCCTCGCTGCTGGTGATCGTGGTGGTGAGCGCGTTCCTCCTGGTGCTGGCCACCGTGCCCCTGCTGGGCGCCGCCTGCTGCCACCTGCTGGCCACGCACCCGGGGAAGCCCTACCGCCTGATCCTGCGGCCCCAGGCCCCCGACCCCATGGAGAAGCGCATCGCCACTGACTTTGACCCGCGTGCTTCCTACCTTGAGTCGGAGAAAAGCTACCCACCGGGCGGCGAAGCGGGCTGTGAGGAGCCAGAGGAAGCTCGCGGGGAGGGCCTCGACGAAGAGCCGGAGGAGGGGGACTCGCGGGGGGGCTTGCAGAGGGAGGAGAGCCTGGCCGCCTGCTCGCTGGTGGAGTCCCAATCCAAGGCCAACCCAGAGGAGTTCGAGGCGGGCTCCGAGTACAGCGACCCGCTGCCCCTGGGTGCCGAGGCGGTCAACATCGCCCAGGAGATTAACGGCAACTACCGGCAGACGGCGGGCTGAGCTCCTGCCGCCGGCCCTCCCAGCTCACCCCACCTTGGATGCTGGGAGCGGAAGCCTGGGGCCGGCAGAATTTACCCCCCATCCTCCCCCACCCACACGTGCTCTGCCCTCTCACCACCACCACCCGATCTTACTCCTGGCGACTGCTGGTGGGGAGTGGGACCCTTTCGCCATCCCCGCCACACCCACGGTCGCCATTGACCTTGCGGGCTGAACCCCCTCTGGCAGCACAGTGCTCCGCTGCTCTCTCCTCCTGTAAGGCACCGTCCCTGACCTCGAGGCGGAATCCAGGCCCTGCAGCCCACGCCGCTGTCGGAGATCTGCCCGCGGCCCGCCACTGATCCGTGTGGCCGGAGTGAAGGGTGCAAGGCTTGGAAGCGTCCGAAAGTCAGCACTGCGGCGCGGGGTTTGGCCTGGCACTCCCCGCGGCCGTCCCCAGTGTGGAGCGCCCAGGTCCCGCCTCAACCCGACCCTCCCTCTCCGGGGTGCATGTCCTGGAAGCCGGGGTTCGGCGACAACTCCCGGTTTTTAGTTTCAAAGCTCCCTTGCGACTGGGAACCAACCCTCTGTCCCCGCCCCCTCTGCTTCGGAGCAGCTGGAGCCGCGCCTGGTGCCTGCGGCGCCTTTCGGCTTCCCGTTCGGATTTTCCTATTCTCCGTTTTCACAGACAGCGACACTCGGCCCTGTGCTGACATTTCCCAGCCTCTGGGAAAAGTGAGTGTGTGTGTGTGAGTGAGTGTGTGTGAGTGAGTGTGAGTGTGTGTGAGTGTGTATATGAGTGTCTGTGTGTGTATGTGAGTGTGTGAGTGTGTATGTGAGTGTGTATATGAGTGTCTGTGTGTGTATGTGAGTGTGTGAATGTGTGTGTGTGTGTATGTGAGTGTGTATATGAGTGTCTGTGTGTGTATGTGAGTGTGTGAATGTGTGTGTGTGTGTATGTGAGTGTGTATATGAGTGTGTATATGAGTGTGTGTGTGTGTGAGTGTGTATATGAGTGTCTGTGTGTCTGTGTGTGTGTGTGTGTGTTGTGGGCGGGACCGTTTCTCCCCACCCCGCGCCCTCTCCCCTCACTGAAAGCCTCGGGACCGGAGCCTTTTACCCCAGGGCACACTCGGTCCCGAGCCTCTGTGGTGGGGCAGCGGGGTTGGGAGCTCGCGCACTGGACAGCTCGTCCCACTCTGCCGGGCCCAGACTCAGCCCCAGGAGCGCCGGGCCCCTTAGAAGTGACTGAGGGCCCGGTTCCCAGGGAGCCGGGGAGGGGCCGGCGGCAGGATCCCCGGCCCGCCCGGCCCGCCCTCCACGCCGTAGTGTTTGCCGGCGCGCAGTCCCGCGGGAGCGCGCTCCGTAGAAAGTGTGTGTCTGTCCAGTGTGGCCGTCAAGTGTAGGGGCGGGCGGGCGGCGGGGAGGGCGGGAAGGAGGGAGGGAGGGAGGGAGGCGGGAGGCAGGGAGGGAGAGAAGAAGGCAGAAGCGTCGCGGCGACTCTGGCTGGACTCTTTTCAGTTCTTGAAGGAAAGCGGGGGGGGGGGGGGGGGGGGGGGGAGGGGAGGTTCGGGCGTCGGGACCAGCGGGGTCCGCGAAATGCAGCACAAGCGGCCCAGGGCGGAGCACCCGGGCGCGCCCTTTTCTCACGGCGTATCTGTGTACAGTCAATAAAAACAATCCGTTTGAACTGGGCTCGGCGCCTCTTTGTCAGGGACTGAGGGAGGAAGCTGCAGAAGGAAGGCGCCCGGGGACCCTTTCCGTCGGGATCCTTTGTGAGGCCTCGTGTTTGTCTGCTTGTCCAGGGGCACAGCCGGCGCCTGCTCCCGGCGCCTCCAGCTCAAGGGGTCGTGGGGGCGGAGGAACTAGGGGAAGGAGGGTAGTGAGTGAGATGCGCTCGCTAGGAGAGGGGGCGGGTCTCTGCATAGCGAACGTAAGAAACTCTGGAGTGTGTGGGTAGATGTATGTCTGCACAATTCTCCTTGGGTTGACCCTCGCTGTCATGGGGTGTGGCTGTGTGTGTGTGTGTGTGTGTGTGTGTGTGTGTGTGTGTGTGTGTGTGACAGATAGAGAGGGAAAGGGAGAGAGGGAGAGAAAGAGAGAAAGAGACTGCCTAGTTTCTGTCTCAACACTAGCCTCTTAAACGTCTCTGAGAAGCCAGTGGAGAGATTCACATGGAAGACTTCTGTGGCTTGCACAAAAGAAATCACAAATAACTACAGAGCAGGCAAATGATAGAGAGCAGAGAAGGGGCAACCTGGCAAGTCGATTCCACAGAACAAGTTGGTATTTTTGCCCAGGAGCCAGGGCCTGTGCAGGAGTGTTTGGGGGAGGGGGTGCTCAAGGAATTGCTCATGGACAACTGTAAGGGTGTGAGGCTGCGGGGTGGGCTAAGGTGGAATCAGGCTGAAAGCACACTGTTTAACAGACTCAGAGCTGGAGCTTCTTCGGCGGGGAGCAGGAGAGAAGAGGGCCCGCAGTGGGTGCTGTGCTCTGGATCAGGACCAGCCTTAAGCGCTGTGGTTTGACTGCCTGTGTGTTTCATCCGAATCTCCCGTAGGACAAGGTGTGGTCGGGAATGGAGATGGAACAGGAAAAGTAGAAATGAGAGGAGCAAATGAAGATCCCATTCTACTCCCTCTGTGGGTGCTAGGTCTTCCTAATTGGACAGGCCAGGCTGGGGGCCAGGCCCAGGCCCAGACACCCGCAGCTATCCAAGCCTATGTCCTGGCAAAGGCGGTGACTGTGACACTCCCCAGGACCCGGCACAGGCTCCCGCGCAGACCAGCAAAGCTTTCTTGGGGGAAATTCCCTTCTGAGAGCCACAGCCCGAAACCCCTGCCACTGGAGCCTAGCCCCTCCCTGTGAGGGACACAACTCAGGAATGTAATCTCTTAGGAAAGGACTGCTTTATTCCATCTGAAAATGCTGCTTTTGAACAGGGGCAGGGACTGGCCCAGTTCACATGATTGGTTTAGGAATACATCCACGCGATTTTATTTGGGCACAAGTGTGGCTGTGCCCCTGGGTGCTTATTATTTTGGTTCCACCCAATTCTCTGTCCAAGGGAATGGTGGGAAATGAAGAAGGGGACCGTCCTGCTCCCCCACGATTCTGAGTGCCCCCCAGGAAAATCTGAGCCTCTGTCACTTCTTTGTTTTGGGCCAAGCTTCCTAAGGATGATGAGCACACACTGCTCATCTAAGCTTCATGCTCTCTGAGCAAGGTCAGGCCCAAAGGCTTTGCCCACAAGACAGGAATGGGTGGGTGCTGGAGGTGAATGACCAGTGTGCCTTGACACTCCACTGCCTGCCCATTGAGACATCAGCTCTCTCAGAACTCTTCCATTTCTGTCTGAATGTTTGGCACATGCACAAAATAGTCCCCAGCCTCTGGCCTTCCTTCTTGTCTCCTTTTAAATTGTATTCTTTCATTTCCTTCCTCTCTCTTTGGTCTCTTTTTCTTTCTGCCTCTCCTTTTTTTCCTCCCTCAAGAATTTCATACAATCCAAGGATAGAAATGATGAGGAAAATAAGACATTGGCGGGGGGGCGGGGGGTGAGCAGCCTGACTCTGTACCCAGTTAGTCAGTGTCCCTAGTGCACGTTCTGGTTAGCCTATGGTCGAGTCGCTGCCCCTTCCTTATCTGGTCTTGCAAGACCTGTTTACTGAAATACTCACATTTCACAGAGGCATACACATGAACCATGCACACACCCCAGAGGGGTTATCAGCACTGGCACCAGGCTAGGCCTTTAGGTGTGGTCTCACATCCCCCATCCCAACACACAGGACTTTTTGCAAAGCCCATGAAAGGTCCAGAAGTCTGATCCTTATTTGGAGGACAAAGAGGCCAAAGGGCATAAAAAGAAAGCTTCCTCCATATTGGTTTGCTCAGGATTTGGAAACAGGCTCATCTGAGTCCAGGTACTAATACATGTGGAAATAAATGAGTTTTCCTTTTATGGGTTTATCTCCAAGTACTCCTGTGTGTGTATTTTCTGGTCACGTGGTAAATCCTGTAACAGAAAGGGACCCTGAAGACTTACTAATCTATTTACCCACTTCAGGTTCATTCTTTTTCTACATTAATCCCAATAGGCAGTTGTACTCACACAGTGGGAGCTCACCATTCACGCCCTCCCCTCAAGGAACCAATTGCTGAGCAGTGTAATATGTGTTTCCCCCTCAAGTAACCCCTAAATCTGACTCTGTCACTGGCATGTGCCCTTGAGAACAAGCAGCTCATTCCAGAGCTCCAAAGCTTTTTATTCACAGACATTTTTTGAGCGTCTAGTGCATCAGGTGCTGTGCTGGCTTAGCTCTTTCCAATGTGTTTTGTCAGAAAACTGATTTGGATGCAACATGGGAATGGAGTTTAATGGGTGAAGAGTGTTTGTGTGTATGTGGGGGGAGGGGTAATTGGAAAATAGAAAATGCAATAAGACAGCAGTAGCCTTGGTACTCAGAGCAATTATCAGGGCAGTCATTCTCTGAGCTGTAGAAACCAGATGTCCTGTCCAGGAAGTGGCCTTGAGTCATATCGGAAACTGTCACAGAAAGGTGACTTGAAAGGAGTGCCCCCGAATCCAGTGTCTCCTGAAAGGTCAGCAGGAATAAGACTATCCAAGATCATTTGAGAATGCCCATTAATATAAAAGGGCCAAGGGAGGTATTGCTTTACTGAGGAAGGATCAGCTGTGTGGGGTTCTCTGCTTTCTAATCCGGTGTCTGGAATGCAACTCTCCAGCCTTGACCGCCGAATAACAGCCACAGCTAAAGCTAACATCTCTAAGATTACTTGAATCAGTAAGTGTTTGGACTGTTACTCCCTCGTGGTCATGGTAACCTTAGTCTGAGGGCCATGCATGTTAGCAGGTAAAGGAAAGGAGTTGGCATGTTGCTATGATTGCCTCACCTCAGACTTAACGTCAGAGCCTCAGTTATGCACATTCCACAGGGGAGAGGGGACCTGCCGTCTGCACAACCAGCGGCATCATCGGCAGAGAAAGAACCACGACTGCATGAACACCGAGCAGGCGGAACTGGAGGGCCTTGTTCTTTCAGAAACAGTGTGTTCTCCACTGAAAACGCCAATCCCAGGTACAGGCATCTAGGCCTCATGTAGAGGCCATAAGTTGCCAAGTCTGACCTAACAAGTGGTATCTTTACCTTGTGAATCTCCAGCATAAAGATATTGACAAGAGCAATTCTACAGGAAAATTGAGGATGGATCAAGCAGAGCCATTTCAGTAGTACTATGCCAATTAATTGATTGCATTTGCAACACACCCATCCACACACATGTTCAATGACAAGATTTTGCATTAGGACTTAATAGAAATAACATTATATTGTAAATGAAAGATCTTCTGTGATGGGCATTTTGCAATATGCCCCCTTGTGTATTAGGAGTTAATTTGGTTTTGGCAAATTAGATGCATTTTCTTTTAGCAATACTCTAGCAAAATGGTCCTTAAATTGAGTCTAAAAGCCATTCTATTTGAGAGGAAAATTGCGCAATCTTGGAGATCAGAGGAACTTCATAAGAATTGATTAGTGTTATCTTGGTCTGTGTGCTCAGTGGTTAGAGCCTGGGTGCTGCCCACTGAAAGGTTGTGGATTCAGTTTTCCTCCAATGGAACATACAGCTGGCTCCCTGTCTAGTCAAGGTGCGTGTGAGAGGCAACCAGTTGAAATGGCTCTCTCACATTGATGTTTCTCTTTCTCCCTCCCTCCCTTCAGTTTTCTCTGAAAAAATAATGGAAAAAAATACCCTTAGATGAGGCTTAACAAAAAAGAAGTAATTGATCAGTGTTGAAATGGGGAAATAATGGAGAATGAAGAATTAATTATCAATGTTCTTTAATAAAAGTGGTTTTTATTTAATAAAATTACATTATTATTTTAAAAATGTAATAAAATAAAAATTTAGACTAGCTAAACATGCTAATGGTCACCATATATTAGTATAAATATTGACAATATTGACAGTAGCTAATATTTATTGAACTCAACCTATTCCAGGCATATGGAATTTATAAGCATTTTATTAATCCTTTAGATTTTTCTTGTCTGGGAAACTCTATCTGTCCTTTAATTCTAAATGATAGCTTTGCTGGGTAGAATAATCTTAGTTGCAGGTCCTTGCTTTTCATCACTTTGAATATTTCATGCCAATCTCTTCTGGCCTTCAAAGTTTCTGTTGAAAAATCAGCTGACAGTCCTCTGGGAGTTTTCTTGCAGGTAACTAACTGCTTTTCTCTTGCTGCTTTTAAGATTCTCTCTTTGTTTTTAACCTTTATCATTATAATTATGAGTGTCTTGGTGTGTATCTCCTTGGGTTCATCTTCTTTGAGACTCTGCACTTTCTGTCTCTTTCCTTCACCAGGTTAGGGAAGTTTTTCATCATTATTTTTTCAAATAGATTTTCAATTTCTTGCCCTCTCTCTTTTCCTTCTGGCACCCATATGATATGAATGTTGTTATGCTTAAAGTAGTGTCAGAAACTCCTTATGCTATCTTAATTTTTTTGTTTTTTTTTCTCTTTGCTGTTCTGATTGGGGGTTTTCTACTTCCTAATTTTTCAAATTGTTTATTTGATCTTCTGCTTCATCTACCCTACTATTGATACTCTGTAATGTATTCTTCATTTCTAAGTAGTTCTTTTTTATGTTTTCTATTTCCATTTTTATGTTTCCTATCTCTTTGTTGAAGTTCTCACTAATTTCCTCTACCCTTACCCTATGTTTATTGAGCATCCTTATGACCAGTGTTGTTGTTTTTGGATGTTATTGCTGGTTTTTTATTTTTATTTCTAGTGGTTTTATTTTTTATTATTTTTTTCCAATTACAGTTTACATGCAATATTATTTTATATTATTTTAGATGTACAGTATAGTGGTTAGACAATTGTATACTTTACAAAGTGTTCTCCTGATATTTCCAGTATCCAACTGGCACCATGCATAGTTAATACAATATTATTGGCTATGTAAAGTATATTGATATACTTTATATCTCCTTTACTATTTTGTAACTACTAATTTATACTTCTCAATCACTTCATTTTTTTCACCCAATCTCCCAATTCCCCTCACCTCTGGCAACCATCAGTCTGTTCTCTGAATCTATGAGTCTGGTTGTTTTTTGTTGTTGTTGTTGTTGTTCATTATAACCAGTGATTTGAATTATGCATCTGGTAGATTGATTTTTGTTCTGTTCTTTCATTTAGAACAGGTTACTTTGTCTCCTCATTTTGGCTGACTCTGTGTTTGTTTCTATTGTATTAAGTAAAGCTATGTCTCCTGATGTTGGTAGAGAAGCCTTATGTAGTAGGTGTCCTTTAAGGCTCAGTGGCACAGCCTCCCCGGTCACCCAAGCTAAGTGCTTCAGGTGCACTACTGGTGTGGGCTGTGTGCACCCTACTATTGTAGTTGAGTGCCGGAAGCCAATTCCAGCATGTCATAATTGCAAGAGTTTCATCGAAAAGTTGATGGAACTTGGGGTCTCAACAAGGGCTGAGTCACATATGTTATTGCCTACTGGAATGGCTAAAGGCATTTCCCTGAACCTGAAAGGGATGCATAAATTGATTGCTTGCTGCCAGACATCTCAGGGCATCTTAATGTACATGTTATTTTCTCCTGTTGGCCAAACACTTGGACAGCCAAAGGCAATTCCCCAATCTGACAATGGATTCTGTATGAAACCCTACCCTTTAAAGTGTATATCTTCACCTTGTCTTAGGAAAATTTGTGTTAATAAAAAGCAAGGGATCCTGAGACAAGGAGAACTTGGTTTCTTTAGCCAGGCTCCTCTCCCCGCCCCCACATATGCCTTTCAAAATTATGTTTCATCTCTGGACTCTTATTAATTTATGCGCAGTCCCTTCTCCAGGTTTTCTGAACCCTTCTAGATGCCAGATCAAGACCACTGACATTAAATGGTGCCCAACGTGGGGCGTTAGTTGAGGCTTGATTGCTATTGGCATATCAATGGGAGAGATTTACCCCCAGGCCAATCAGCTGCAAGGACTGGCCACAACAAATGTGGAGGATCTGCTGTGCAGGTACTGACCCATGGAGCAGGACTCATTCAGTGGGGCTCAAATTTACCCCTTGAGTGTGTCACTTGTGGAGGTGGTTAGGTGGTAGTTCAGTGTGCTCTGAAGCTGTCCACTGGGTGCATTGGCTCTGAGGCCTCTGTAAGTTGCAGGCCAAGATCAGTTCCATCTGTGCCTTGCCCAGGGCCACCAAGCTTGAGCTACAAAGCAATCTGTAGATGGCTGCTACTCATGCTGGACTTGGAGGTGCCTGGTAGAGACCACACTGTGAACCACAGCCAGCTGCAGATAGTGCTGAGCCTAGGGCCACTTAGCAAGAGATACAGGGTATGCAGAGGCCAGATCCTACTTGTTTGAGGAATTTTAGGAAAGTCAGCAGTGTGAGTCAAGATAGGCTATATATATATGGGAAAGCCCCTAGAAGGGCTTGAGCGGGCATGAAAGTTGGGTGGGGTAGGATCTCAGAGAATCACCAGGGCTGAGCAAATAGTGTTAGGGTGATAAAGACTCTATATGGTGCTCTGCTGGCTCCAGCACGTTAATTGGTTTTTAAAGCCAGAAGTTATGGAGACTTCTCATCCTGGCACTAGAACCCAGGACTGGGGCATGTGATATGAGGCTGAGTCCCCTGGCTCCTCAGGGCAGACCTCCACAGGTAAGATATCCATCCTGACTTTTAACAGCCACAGGTGGGTATGAGACCAGCCTGTTCCTGTCTTCGCCCCTCTTAATGTTCATGGTGGTTGAAACAGCACCAGGTATTAGACTGTTGGGTCAGACTGTGTCTTGGCTCAGCATCCTAGGTACTTGAGTTCTGGCTAGGAAAGAATTCAGAGCCAAGATTCAAATTATAAGAGAATGTTTATTTAGAAAGTCACAAAGGTAGGAGAAGTGAGTGGTTGGGCTCAGGAAACAAGTTACAGAGGCAAAAGAAGGGCCCTTGGAGCTTAGGAGAAAACAAGATGCAAGGAAACTATGCCTGGCAGAAAGAAAAGGGAGAGGGGAAAGGTATGAATGTGCCCTCAGGAGGAAGGGAGCTGGGTCTTCCCTCCTAAGAGCCTTTAAGGGCCATGATTTTGGGGAAGGTCCCAGAGGAGGATCCTAATAGAACATTCATCAACTTTCCAGATATGGCCTTTCAAGGTCATGATCTGCACTGATTGATCAACACCAGAGCCCGGGGGTCATTAGTTAATGCAGCTGGCCTTGAAGTCAGCCATGATGTTATTTTTCTGGTTTTCTGCTTTTCTGGCCTGGGGCTGAAACATAACTGAGGCCTAGATGTATTTGATGGAGGTCAGAATCTCTTTGTACTGGGCCTTAATGCTTAAGGGTTATTCTACAGTGTTCCTGTTCTTCCTCTAAGTGGGTCTAATCTGCATGACTAGCTATAGGCTAGGGGAGTAAAAGTTAACTTGTTTTCCCAGTTTTGCCTGTTGGTGGGGACCTGGGGCTTTCCACCCTGGTGATCTTCTGTCCCTGGCCTGTCGTCCTGGCTCTGCTCATGTCTGTCTGACTGTCTACCATACTACCTGGCTCAATGTGGCTTCTTCTTTATATCCTTAGTTATTAGACTTTTGTTCAACTAGATTTCAGGTGATTCCGGGTAATGATTATTTGTAGTTTAGTTGTAATTTTAATGTGGTTATGGGAGGTTCTGAGTACTGCATTTATCTAAGCCACCAACTTGATGGAAAATTTATACCTCAATTTTTAAAACTTCAAAAGTAACCTTTGGAAATAAGGAAAAAAGCTAATATGTGCTTATTATAGAACTGCACTGTTCTTTACAGTAGTCCTTAGCCACATGTGAATATTTATGTTAAATTTCAATTAATTAAAATTAAGTCAAAATAAAAATTCATTTTGTCAGGCAACATATGCAATACTTTCAACAATAAAGACTTTTTAAAAAATTCAGTTTCTCAACCACACCAGCCACATTTCAATGCTGAATAGCCACACTCTGTGGGTGGCTACTATATAATGGACAGCAGAATGGAGCATTTCTATCATCACAGAAAGCTCCAATGTAGTGCTGTTATAGAACATTGAAAAATACAGAAGTGTATAAAAAATAACCTCTTACCTAAAATATACCCACCCAATAAAAAACATAGTTAACATTTTTTAAACAATCCTTAACAAAGAATTTTTTATTGATTTTAGAGAGAAAGGAGGGAAAGAGAGAAACATCAGTGTAAGAGAGAAACATTGACCTGTTGCCTCCCATATGCGCCCAGACCAGGAATCAAACCTGTAACCTTTTGGTGTCTGGGATGACACTCCAACCAACTATACCAGCTGGCCAGGGTTATAGTTAACATTTTATATTCTTGCAGTCTCTTTTAAATAACTTCTAAAATTAAATCATGAGAAACATATGAATGCATTCTTATCCTAAAGTAATTAAATATTGATAAACGGAAACTCCCCTTCTGCAATCCCAGAGCTCTCCCCCGCGGTGATCACTCTTAGCAGGACAGCATGTATCTTTACAGATTGTTTTTTTGCATGCACTTATAATCATGCATGTTTCTGTACAGAAGTATAAAGCGATCTCATTAACACCAACCCAATTCAAGGAGCTTCCATCTGGTCCAGTTCACTCCCCTCAAGGGCATGTGGAAGGTATTATCTCACCATCCACATTCCACCATGAGTCTAGGGCTCTGCTCCTCCTCATCTCAAGCTACTATCATCCTGGGATATTGTATGATCAAAAGGTCACATGAGACAAGTCAGATGAGCAGACAAAGCATAGTCTCACAGTGCAGAACTGACAAGTGCTGCTCTTACCAGGTGTTCCCAGAGCAAGGTGTTGACGGTAAGTCAAAGGGAATATTTATCCCATACTGACTATGTGGAGAGCTAGCCTGTGGCCTAGGGCCAGCCTCAGGTGAATTCTGGAAGATCTGCAGACATGACTCAGCTCCTACTGGTGCCTCCCACAGAGATTTTTTGCTGCTTTAATGCCACATTGGAGAAAGGCTCTCTTCTGTGAGGCTGCCCAGAAGCCTATTAGTACCAATGTAGTAATGTTCTCTCTGAGCAGCACTGCAGAATGCATGGTCTCTCTGACTCAGACTAATATACTCTTTAAAGTTTACCTTTCGAATTCAGTTCTTAAATTCATTAATTTTTAAGCTTTCTTCATTTAAAAATATGCCTTTATAGTTATTAATGCCCTCCTAAGTAACACTTTATAGCACTCTCCCTACCCCCCAAGATTTCATATAGTATTTGCATTGTCATTTAGTTTAAATATTTTTATTTCCATGAGATTTCTTCTTTGGCTCAGGAATTATTTTGACAAGTGCTTTTTAACTAAATGTATGTGTTTTTCCTGCCATTTTTGTTTTGTTGATACTAAATTCATTGCATTGTTGTCATAATATGGACGATATGATGTTAGTTATTTGATGATTATTAACATTTGCTCTGAAGAATAGTAAGTAGTTAATTTTTATAAAAGTTGATAATGTGTTTGAAATGAATGTTTATTATTGATTGTTAGGTTTATAATTATACATTTATTAGATCAACTTTTTAATTTTATTGTTTATATCTTCTATTTTTTCCACCTTTTTTTGTTGTTCTCCTTGCTCTATTGGTTTCTGAGAAAGGTATGTTAAAATCTGTCATTCTAAATTTATTAAATTTTCCTTGCAATTTTGATTATTTTGCATTGTATATCTTTGGAGCAGTTAATTAATTTCTGATTTTTATTTTTAGTGATTTTTTATTTCTACTTCCTTTGGGTTTATTTTTTTTCTTTTTAGCTCCTAGAGTTGAGAGCTTAATTTAAAATTTTAACCTTTATTGCTTTAAAAAATGTTTTTATTGATTTTAGAGAGAGAGGAAGGGAAGATAGAAAGATAGAAACAACGATGAGAAAGCGACATCTATCAGCTGCCTCCTGCACACCCCTACTGGGGATTGAGCCCCCAGTCCAGGCATGCGCCCTGACCTGGAATTGAGCTGGGACCTGTTGGTTCATGGGCCAGGGTTCACCCACTGAGCCACGCTGGCCAGGCAGTCTTGGCTGCTTCTGAGTAAACCCATTGAAGGCTCCAGGGCCTCTGCATGTTGTTTTAGATCAGCCTCCCAAGTTTTACTATGTAATGTTTTTGCTCTTTTAAAAAGTTTATGTTTCGGTATGGGATGATGGAAAACTTGTGGAGGTGGATAATGGTCATGGTTGCACAATAGTATGTACTTAAGATGCAAGATTTTTTTTAAAGAAAAGAAACGGGGCGGGGGGATAGATACAGAGGCAAAGAAGCATTGAACAGACTGTCAAACTACAGTGGAAAGACAGGGCAGGGTGGGGGGCAGGGGCTGTGGGAGATCAACTGAAGGACTTGTATGCAGGCATATAAGCATGACCAATAGATACAAGATACTGGGGGGCAGGTGAGGGTATGTTCTGGGGGGTAGGGGAGACTGGGGGGGAGGTAAATGGGGGAGAAGGAAACATCTGTACTACTATTTGTAATACTTTAAAGAATAAAAAAATATATTGGAAAAAAAGAAAAAATACTTATTTGAACAACAACAACAATAACAACAACAACAACAACAAAACAACAACTAAAAAAAGTAGGTACTTAATGCCACTGAACTATAAAATAAAAATGGTTAAAGTTTTATGTTAGTTATATTTGACCACAATAACAAAGTTTTAATTCCCTCTTTATAAGTGTATTTTATTTTTTTAATTTAAAATTTTTTATTGTTTAAAGTATTACATATAGTAGTGCATATATCTCCTTTTTCTCTCCATTGACCTTCCCCCAGCTTCCTCTGTCCCCAGCCGCATGCCCTCATCCCACCCACCCCCAGTGTCTTGTGTCCATTTGGTGTCCTTATATGCATGCATACAAGTCCTTTGGTTGATCACCTTCCCCATCTCCCCAACACTCCCCAGCCTTCCCGCTGTAATTTGACAGTCTGTTCGGTGCTTTACTGCCTCTGTAGCTATCTTTTTGTTCATCAGGTTATAATAGTCTTTATTCTCTATAAATGAGTGAGATCATGTGGTATTTTTCTTTCATTGCCTGCTTATTTCACTTAACATAATTCTCTCCAAATCCATTCATGCTGCTGCAAATGGTAAAAGTTCCTTCTTTTTTATACCACTATAGTATTCCATTGTGTAGATGTACTATAGTTTCCCAATCCACTTATCTGCTGATGGGCATTTAGGCTGTTTCTAAATCTTAGTTATGGTGAATTGTGCTGCTATGAACATAGGGGTGCATATATCCTTTCTGATTGGTGTTTCTAGTTTCTTGGGATATATTCCTAGAAGTTGGATTACTGGGTCAAATGGCAGTTCCATTTTTAGTTTTCTGAGGAAACTCCATATTGTTCTCCACCAGTCTGCATTCCCACCAACAGTGCACAAGGGTTCCTTTTTTGTCCATATTCTCACCAGCACTTGCGGTTTGTTGACTTGTTGATGATAGCCATTCTGACAGGTGTGAGATGATATTGCATTGTCATTTTGATTTCCATTTCTTGGATAATTAGTGACTTTGAGCATGTTTTCATATGTCTCTTGGCCTGCCTTCTGTCTTCTTTTGAAAAGATTTTATTTAGGTCCATTGCCCATTTTTTATTGGATCATTTACCTTTTATTAAGTTGTATAAGTTCCCTGTAGATGTTGGAGATTAAACTTTTATCAAAGATAACATATGCAAATAGGTTCTCCCATACAGTGAGCTTTCTTGTTGTTTTATTGATGGTTTCTTTTGCTGTGCAGAAGCTTTTTATTTTGATGTAGTCCCATTTGTTTATTTTCTCTTTGGTTTCCATTGTCCTAGGAGTGGTATTGGTAAAGAAATTGCTTCAGCATATATCTGAGATTTCTCTGCCTGTGGATTCCTCTAGTATTTTTATGCTTTCCTTTCGTATGTTTCGTATGCTTTCCTTTTCGTATGTCCTTTATCCATTTTGAGTTTATTTTTGTGTATGGTGTAACTTGATGGTCTAGTTTCATTTTTTATATCTATCTATCAATTTTCCCAACATCATTTATTGAAGAGACTGTCTTGACTCCATTGTATGTTCATGCCTCCTTTGTCAAATATTAATTGAGCATAGTGGTTTCGGTCGATATCTGGATTCTCTATTCTATTCTATTCTATTGGTCTGTATGTCTGCTCTTGTGCCAGTACTAACTTGTTTTGAGAACAGTGGCTTTGTAATACAGCTTGATATCTGGTATTGAGATCCTACCTACTTTATTCTTCTTCCTCAGGATTGCTGTTGGCTAATCAGGGTCTTTTTTTATTCCAGATAAATTTTTGGAGAGTTCTTCCTAGGTCTGTGAAATATGCTATTGGTATTTTAATGGGGAGTGCATTGAATCTATAGATTGCTTTGGGTAGTATGGACATTTTAATGATGTTGATTCTACCAATCCATGAACACAGTATCTTCTTCCATCTGTTTATGTCTTCCCCTATCTCTTTTTTTTCAGTGTCCTATAGTTTTCCACGTATAGGTCTTTTATCTCTTTAGTTAAGTTTATTCCTAGGTATCTTAATTTTTTTGGTGCAATGGTAAATGGGATTGCTTTTTTAGTCTCTCTTTCTGTAAGTTCACTATTGGTGTATAGAAATGCCATAGACTTCTTGGCATTAATTTTGTATCCTGCTACATTGCCGAATTCATTTATTAAATCTAATAGTTTTTTGATGGAGTCTTTCAGGTTTTTATGTACAATATCATGTCATCTGCAAATAAGGACAACTTTACTTCTTTTCCAATTTGGATGCCTTTTATTTCTTCTTCTTGTCTAATTGCAATGGCCAATACTTCCAGTACTATGTCGAACAGGAGTGGCCAGAGTGGGCAGCCCTGTCTTATTCCTGTTCTTAGGGGAAATGGTTTTAGTTTTTGCCCATTGAGTATGATGTTGGCCATGGGTTGTCATATATGGCTTTTATTATAGTGAGGTATAATCTTTATATTCCCACCTTGCTGAGAGTTTTAATCAAAAAAGGGTTTTGGATTTTGTCAAATGCTTTTTCTGCATCAATTGATATGACTATGATTTTTATCTCTCAATTTGTTTATGTGATGTATCACATTTTTGATTTGGGGATACTGTACCATCCCTGTATCCCTGGGATAAATCCTACTTGGTCATGGTGTATGATTTTTCTGATGTACTGCTGGATGCGATTTGCTAGAATTTGGATAAAGATTTTGGCATCTATGTTCATGAGGGATATGGCCTGTAATTCTCTTTCATTATGTTGTCTTTATCTGGTTTTGGTATTAGAGTGATGCTGGCTTCATAGAATGAGCTTGGAAGGATTTCTTCCTCTTGAATTTTCTGGAATAGTCTGAGGAGGATAGGTTTTAGTTATTCCTTGAATGTTTGCTAAAACTCCCCTGTGAAGCCATCTGGCCCTGGGCTTTTGTTTGCTGGAAGATTTTTGGTGACTGCTTCAATTTCTTCCATAGTTATCAGTCTATTGAGGTGTTTAGATTCTTTCTGATTGAGTTTTGGAAGGTTATATTTTTGTAGGAATGTGTCCATTTCCTCCAGGTTGTCCAGTTTGTTGGAATAGAGTTGTTCATAGTAATTTTTAATAATCCATTGTATTTTGGTGGGGTCTGTTGTTATTTCTCCTCTTTCATTTTTTATTTTATTTATTAGGGTCCTCTCTCTTTGCTTCTTGGTGAGCCTGGCTAGAGGTTTATCAACCTTGTTTATCCTTTTAAAGAACCAGCTCTTGGTTTTGTTGATCTTTTGTATTGTCTTTTTGGTCTCTATGTCATTTATCTCCACTCTGATCTTTATTATCTCCTTCCTTCTGCTTACACTGGGCTTTTCTTGTTGCTCTCTTTCTAATTATTTGAGTTGTAGGATTAGGCAATTTATTACCATTGTTTCTTGTTTTATTTTTGCTGTAGGCATGTAGAGCTATAAACTTCCCTCTTAAGACTGCTTTTGCTATGTTCCATAGATTTTGAATTGTGTTTTCATTGTCATTTGTTGCCATGATATTTTTTATTTCTTCTTTGATATCTCTGGTAACCCATTCACTGTTTAATAGCATACTGTTTAGTCTCCATGTGTTTGATTTTTTAGATTGTTTATGTTGTAGTTGATTTCCAGTTTTATGCCACTGTGATCTGAGACTTGATAAGTCTCTTCTTGAATTTGAAGAGACTTTGCTTATGACCCAATATATGGTCTATCATTGAAAATAACCCATGTTCACTTGAGAAGAATGTATATTCTTTGGATTTGGGGTGAAATGTTCTGAGGACATTGATTAATTCCATCTGGTCTAGTGAGTCATTTAGGATTGATGTTTATTTGCTGATTTTTTGTTTAGAGTATTTGTCCAATGCTGATAGTGGGGTATTAACATCTCTTACTATGATTGTATTGATGTCTATCTCTCCCTTGATAGCTTCCAGGAGATTTTTCATGTATGTGGTTGCTCCTGTAAGTATATGTTTACCAGAGTTATTTCTTCTAGTTGGATTGCTCCCTTTAGTATTATGAAGTGGCCTTCCTTATCTCTTTTTATGTTCTTCATTTTGAGATCTAATTAGTCAGAAATAAGTATTGCTATCCCAGCTTATTTTGTCACTTCCATTCGCCTGAAAAACCTTTTCCATCACTTCATCCTCATTCTGTGTGCATCTTTTTTTCTGAGGTGGGTTTCCTGTAGACAGCAGGTATATGGGTCATGTTTTCTTATCCAATCTGTTACCCTATGTTTTTTGATTGGGGCATTTAATCCATTTACATTGAAACTTATTATTGATAGGTACTTGTTTGTTGCCATTTTTATTGTTTACCCTTATGTTCCTTCTTTTCTTCCTATTTCTGAGTGTGTGTGTGTGTGTGTGTGTGTGTGTGTGTGTGTGTTTACAGCAGACACTTTAGCATTTCTTGCATGCTGGTTTGGTGGTAATAAACTCCCTTAGTCCTTCTTTGTCTGTGAAGCTCCCAATTTTACCTTCAATTTTGATTGATAGCCTTGCTGGGTACAGTATTCTTGGATTCAGACCCTTCCTTTGCATAACTTTTTATGTTTCATTCCATTCCCTTCTGGCCTGATGTGTTTCTGTTGAGAAATCAGTCTCTAACTTGATGGGGGATCCTTTGAAGGTAACTTTCTGTCTCTCTCTGGCTGCTTTTAAGATTCTTACTTTGTTGTTGGTGTTTGCCAATTTAATTATAATGTGCCTGGTGTCAGTCTTTGGGATTAATTTTGCTTGGGACTCTGTGAGCTTTTTGGATTTGTGTGGGTTTTTTCTTCCCTATATCAGGGAAGTTTTCTCTCATTATTTCTTCAAATAGGTTTTCTATTCCTTGCTCAATTTCCTCTCTTTCTGGCATTCTTATTATGCAGATATTGTTTTGTTTCATGTCCCAAAGTTCCCTTAGGTTCTCCCCCTGCTTTTTAATTATTTTTTCTAGAAGCTTCTCTATTTGGGTATTTTTTATACCCTGTCTTCTAGCTCACTGATATGGTTCTCTGCTTCTTCTAGTATACTCTTGATGCTTTCTATTGAGTTCTTTATAATAGTGATGTAATTTTTCTTTTATTCTTGGTTCTTCTTTATTTTCTCTTGGTTCTTACACATATTGGTAAATTTGTCTTCCATTCTTTTCATCCACCTTATGACCATTTCTCTGAATTCTTTCTCTGACAGGTTGCTTGCCTCCATTTTGTTTACTTCCTTTTCTGGTGATTTCTGCTTTTCTTTCATATGCAGGCTGTTTCTCCCCATGATCTCTCTTTTATGTAGTTCTCTCTCTCCTGCATTGATTTAAAGGCACAAAATACAACACAATGAGGTACAATGCACAAGGTACTGAACACAAATGTATTCATGATATTAATAATCCCAGATAAAGGTGACCACCAGAGAAAGGCGAATTAGAGGATAAGAAAGAAAGAAGAAGAGAAAGAGGAAAAAGAAAAAACTAAAATTAGGAAAAGAAAAAAAGTAAGAGAAAAAAGAGAGAGAATAAGAAAGAAGAGGGGAAAAATTTTATATCCCCCAAAATGCTGGCAACAAGTACCTGGAGGTGAATGCAAACTGCAAACAACAACTAATATCAAGCAAGGAGAGGGAAAACAGAAGCAAAAAACAAACAAACAAAAAACAAACAAGAAAAACAATCTTACAAACAAGCATAAAAACTGTTATATTCAACAATCAAGCAAACAACAACAGAGAAAAAAATTTTGGAAAGTGAAGAAAGAGAAGAGAGAGGTGTGTATGGGTTTGGAGCAGGGGATTGGAAATTAGATATAAAGTAGGGTGAAGTTTTAATGGGGTAAAAAGAATGAATAGGGAAAATCTAAAGCAGGAATAGGGTAAGAGAAATAGGACAACAAAAGGGGGAAAGTGAGGAAGAGAGTGTTGGCATAAAGGTAAAATTGAGATAGAGTAAAATGGTGCTAAAGGAAAGATGAAAACATAATCTAGAACACTAAATCCCAAAGTAAAATCAAGAGAAAATAAAATGACACTTAAAAAAAAAAAGGTAAGAGGAGAACCAAGATGGCAGCATAGGCAAAACACCTATCTCACTGTCATATGCAGCAATTTAAAATCTACAACTTAATGAAAGAACAAACACAGTCCAGAATCACCAGAAAGCTGGTCGAGTGAAAATTCCACAAATAAAAATGAAGATAAGACACTGTGACTCGGAGGAGTGGCTGAGGACAACATTGAAGATTTGCGTGGAGAAAGGTTTGGAGCGTGCACCGCGGACAGGGTGGGCTGCTGAAAACCGGCCAGTTTTCTTGAACGGGGAGACAAAGATGTCCCACTGGACTGATTCTCCAGCTCTGGGTGAAGTCCAGGGAACGCACTATCACACGGGGTGAAAACTGGACAGTGGGAGGGCACGCTGAAGCTCGGGTGCTGCTGGGGCTGCCAGCTTGTGGAGAAGGCAGCTTGCGCGTGACCTTGGGAACTGCGCAGCTGTGTGACCTCATAGAGAGCGCTCTGAAACTTGCTATCTCATTCGGGAAACTGACAGACTGCTTTGTTTTACGACCCTGGGTGAGACGTTGGGTGTGCAGACTCATTTGGGGAGAGTCTGAATTCCCCGGCAGTTGGTGGAGCTCGGCAGCGGCTCTCTCTCAGAGGTGCTGGCAGCCATTGCCCCCAGCACAGAGTCCCTGGGGCTGCATAGGGCGGAGCTAACGCTGTCTGCTTGGCCCGGAGACTCCGCCCATCCAACCTGAGCACAGCTGAACGTCACAAACAATTGGCCTGGAGGTCAACCCCTCCAAGTGCTAACAACCATTAACCTGAGCTTAACTTCAGCAAGACTGTGCAACCCATATCCACCTCAGGTAACTGGGGAGGCCGAGCCACTGTCCCTTGTAGCAAGTCTACCACACAAAGCTAATTGACCAACTCAGGGAAGCAGCTGCCATGCAGAGACATGGAAAGAAATCAGATGTGAAAGAAATGGAGGAAAAAAAAATGACTGGACATGGAATTCAAAACCACGGTTATAGGGCTTCTCAAAAGGCTTAAACAAAAGGTCTAGGCCTATAAGGAAATAAGCAAGACCGCAAAGGAAATGAACAAGACCCTCAAGGATATGAACGAGACCTGCAAGGAAATGAGGGAGTCCCTCAAAGATATAAAGGAGACTCTCAAGGATATGAAAAAGGACCAACCAGAAATTAAGCATACACTGACTGAAATAAAAAATATTATACAAAGACCTAAAAGTGCTCTGGAGCATCCCAAGAACCAAGTTAAAGATTTGAAATACAAAGAGGTAAAATCCACTCAGCCGAAAAAGCAAGAAACCAAAAGAATCCAAAAAATTGAAGATAGTGTAAGGGGCCTCTGGGACAACCTCAAGCATACCAACATCCGAATTATAGGGGTGCCAGAAAAAGAGAGAGACCAAGACAATGGAAACCTATTTGAAGAAATAGTGACTGAAAACTTCCCACACCTGGTGAAAGAAATTGACTTAGGTGTCCAAGAAGTGCACCGAACCCCAATATATAGGAACCCTAAGAGGACCACACCAAGGCACATCATAATTAAAATGCCAAGAGCAAAAGACAAAGAGAGAATATTAAAAGCAGCAAGAGAAAAACAGTTAGTTACCTATAAGGGAGCACCCATACGATTGTCAGCAGATTTCTCAACAGAAACGATGCAGGCCAGAGGGGAGTGGCAAGAAATATTCAAAGTGATGAATAGCAAGAATCTACAACCAAGATTACTCTATCCAGCAAAGCTATCATGCAGAATTGAGGGTCAGATAAAGTGCTTCGCAGATAAGAAAAAGCTAAAGGAGTTCATCACCACCAAACCAATATTATATGAAATGCTGAAAGATATTCTTTAAGAAGAGGAAGAAGAAAAAGATAGAGGTGTAGATTATGAATAGCAAATACACATCTATCAACAAGTGAATCTAAAAATCAAGTGAATTAATAATCTGATGAACAGGATAAACTGGTGAATGTAACAGAATCACGGACATAGAGAGGGAATGGACTGACAACTCTTGGGGAGAAAGGGGGTGTGGGAAGTGCAGCAAGAGACTGGACAAAAATCTACAACTATGGGAGAGGACAGTGGAGGGAGGTGAGGGCGGAGGGTGGGATGGGTACCAGGTGCAGGGGAACTATAGGGGGGAAAAGGAGGTAACAATGTAATTAATAAACTGAACAATAAAGATGAAAAAAAAAGGTAAGATAGTAGTAGTAATAATACTGATTGAGAATAAAAATGTAATAATTATAAAGGTAAAATCAAGTGAGGAAAAAATTAAAAACATAGTTTCTTAAGTAAAAGATGAAAAAATAAAAATAAAAATGTGCTATAGTGAATGAAGGTCATTCACTTCCTCTACTATTATGTTTGGCATGCCTGTTTCCTAGTCAGGATAGTTTTGAAGTTTCCTGCATTCCGCTCCTCCTCAGTATTGTTAACCTGTCCTGATTTTTAAGCAGATAGTACATCTCTATTTCCTTTTTTCCTTTATTTGTTTTTACACAAGAGTCAATTTGTAATTCACCCCCTGGTGGCAGTGTTTCTGCATTGACCTCAGGGTCTATAGGTCCTCTGTAGCTATTGTTTAGATTTGTTTGCCCTGTGGCACTCCATACCGGGTTGGTGGAGTGTGTTGCCCCAGAGCTGGTTCTCTGATGGTTATTCCCCGCTCTGATCCCCGGTTTCCAGAAAAACAACTTTCCCCTGCAGTCTCTTAGAGCGACCCCAATTGGCTGATCCTAAGTATTGGGCTTATGAGTCAGAAGCAAGGATTTAAGAAGAAAAGAGAAAAAAAGCCAGAGTAAGTGTGTGGACTCCAGGGCTGCTCACAAGTCTGTGTAGTCTTTACTCCCTTTGGGCCTAAGCAGCCGGTACACCTTTAAAATTCTTAGGCTGTTCTTTTGTGCCCAGATAAAAATGGGTTGCTTTTTAAAGTTCCCTCTGTTAGCAGCTCTGTGGATCCTCTTCCACATTCACAGATAATGCCAGCCCCAATAGCCATAAATTTGCGTAGGCGCAGACATACCCAGGTCTCCAGCTCCCACCATGCATGTGTTTCTCTCTCCTGCTGGGAGCAGAGACCTCACCTTATCCCAGGTGAAATCTGACCTTTCTGTGGTGGAGTGTGGAGCTCCTCTGAATCCATGTGCTTGCACCACTCAGGGACCAGTGTTCTCTGGTTCACAGCTGTTTGGTGGGTGCTGTAGTTGTAGATTTTCAGGCTTCCAATAACATCCACTTTCCCCTTCAAGATGTCGGGTCTCTGCATCCAATCTGGTCACTCCAGGAGGAAACCCAGCAGCAGTGGGGGCTGCCTGGTCAGGGGAGTCCCATCCAGCAGTCCCCCATTGTCTCCTGGAGTATAGCTGTCCCTCAATTCACCAACAAACACTCCCCATGAGACCATACACTCTTCCTTTGTTTTCTCACTCACACAGTATATTGCAGTCTGCTTTCCCATCGGCAGCCATCTTCTTTCTCTATAAGTGTATTTTAAATTTCTCAAGTGTACAGTTGTGTGGTGGTTGTTGCTATTGATTCATTTGGCTATTCTTTTTTTATATTTATTTTTTAAAATATATTTTATTGATTTTTTACAGAGCGGAAGGGAGAGGGATAGAAAGTCAGAAACATCGATCAGCTGCCTCTTGCACAACCCCTACTGGGGATGTGCCCGCAGCCAAGGTACATGCCCTTGACCAGAATCGAACCTGGGACCTTTCAGTCCACAGTCCAACGCTCTATCCACTGAGCCAAACCGGTCTCGGCTGGCTATTCTTTTTTTTTAAAAAAAAATTCTAATTTTATTATATGTGAAGGTGTTATGGTATGATTTTTTTTAGTTTTATTGATTTTTTGTTGTATAAAGAATATTTAATTTGTAGGGGAAATGTCATATATACTTGAAGAAAATATGTTCTTTCCAATTATTGGGTAAAATATTTTAGGTCTCATTTTACATCAAGCTACTTTATTATTAAACTACTTTACCCTTATTTCATATTTATGTGATCTAATATTCTAAAATATGTGTTAAAAATCTTTGACTGAGGAACCAAGATGGCAGTGTAGGTAAATGCTGGCACTCGCCACCTCCCACAACCACACCAAAATTACAACTAAAATATAGAAAAACCATTATTCATGACCACCTGAAAGCTGGCTAAATGGAAGTCCTGCAACTATAGAATTAAAGAAGAAAGCACATTGAGACTGGAGGGGTGGGGCACTAAACAGGCTGGTCAGGAATCCATGTGGGCCTTTTTTTTGTTTAAATCAGGAGGGAGATTAACCATGTGGAGGCCAATATGAGGAACAATGGGTCTCAGCCTCATACCAGACCCCTGCCCCTCTACTCAGGGACCCAGAGCTGGGAAGAGAAGTCCCTGTGACTTCAGACTGTAAAAACCAGCTGGACTGACACTGAAAGACACAGAGGCTGCCGGAGACCAAGGTATCCCTCTTAAAGGGCTGGGCACAAACTTACTCAGACTTGGTTGCTCTGAGCTCCAGCACTACTGTGGTTACAAAATTGACTACATTCTATTCTTCAGAGCTCCAGCACCAGAAGATATATATGGGGAAGAAGGGGATTGCCTGGCATTGAGGCAAAAATTTAGAGGCAGTTTTCTACTAGATGGAAGTGCTCACAGAGGTCATTGTTCCTGTGCTGGGACATACCCTGTCTCAGGGCTGACTGGCAACCATATCTGAGTCCCCATGAACCTGGAGAACACTGTTTTCTGCCCTGGTGATTTCATGAGACCCTGCCACATCCAATTTGTAGCCCACCCAAGCTGTTTGCAGCAGGTTTTTCATATGAATGGCCTGAATCAGGTTTCAGACTTTGATAAAATCTCTCAAACAAGCTGCAGCTGGTGTCAGCATGCACCAAACCTATAAATAAAAAGCCTAAGACCCAGCACCATCACCAGCACCAGGCTGCCTTGCTTTACAGCTGGGCCTTTCTTGTGTACTTCCAAACTCAACATAAATAAAAGGAAGTTGCAGATTTCTGTAGCTCCTGCTGGTAGGCCCCAGGCAGTGGCTGACTCTGCACCTCCCTGGAGACCCAAGAGCCAGTGTACCCAGAGGGCAGCTTCAGAGTATACTAAATTATTACTCTACACATCCACAAGCAACACACTCAAGGGGCAGACTCAGTGAGCACCATAGCTCTAATGAAGCAAGTTTTGCTCCATAAGGATGTCTCCTATACAGCAGTTCTCTCACTGTAGTCATAGCTGGTCCTTACAGCCAATTGGCTTGGAGGTCAATGCCTTTAAGTGACACCAATAGCAATCAAGGCTGAACTACAACAAGACTGTGCATACAGCCCACAAAGGTGCACCTGGAGAGTCTAGCTCAGGTGACTGGGCCACTGGGCCCTATAGGACATCTACTACACAAAGCCACTTTACCAATTTCAGGAATCACAACAGTTCTATCTAATCCATAGAAACAAACACAGGGAAACAGCCAAAATGTGGAGACAAAGAAACATATCACAAATGAAAGAAGCAAACTACTGGATAAGAGTTCAAAACCATGGTTATAAGGCTCTTCATGAAACTTTCAAGGATCTTAGTGAGAATGTCAAAGACATGGAAAAAAGATCAGTTAGAAATTAACCATACACTAACTGAAATAATGAATGATTTACAGGAATTCAACAGTAGAGTAGATGATTCCAAGAATCAAATCAACTATGGGGAAGCAAAAAACACCCAATTAGAAGAGCAAAAAGAAAAAAGAATAAAAAAATATGAAGATAGTGTAAGAAACTTTTGGGACAACTTCAAGCATACCAACATTTGCATTATGGGGTTTCCAGGAGCAGAGAAAAGAGAGAAAGTAAGAAATTGAAAACCTATTTGAAGAAATAATGACAGAAAAGTTCCCCAACCTGGTGAAAGAAATAGACTTCCAAGTCCAGGATGCACAGAGTCCAAAACAAGAGGAACCCAAAGAGTTCTACATCAAAACACATCATAATTAAAATGTGAAAGGTCAAAGACAAAGAGATAATCTTAAAAGCATCAAGAAAAAAAGTGGTTATTTACCTACAAGAGAATGCCCATATGACTTTCAGCTTATTTCTCAACAGAAACTATGCAGGCCAGATAGGAGTGGAAAGAAATATTCAAAGTGATGAATAGCAAGGACCTACACCAAAATTACTCTACCAAGCAAAGCTTCTGTTTAGAATTGAAGGTCAGATAAAGAGCTTCCCAGATAAGAAAAGGCTAAAGGAGTTTATCACCACCAAATCAGTATTACATGAAATGTTGAAGGGTATTCTTTAAGAAGAGGAAAAAGAGGAGAAACTAAGATGGTGGCATAAGGTATACACCTGTACGTACTGCCTTTCACAATCACACCAAAACTACAGCTAAAAGACAAAACGTCTATCACCCAGAACCATGGGAACCCTGGCTGAATAGAAGTTCTACACCCAGAAAGAAAGAGAAAAGAGCATTGAGACTTGCATAAGCGTGGAAAAGCTGAGGTATGCAGGTGCGTGAATTGGGCTGGCAGTTGGTGGCTGGATGTGCTGTTTCTTTCAACCCAAAGGGAGACACAGCTCCGCATTACTCTGAATTCTGGTTTCTGGTGAGACTATGGGGACCCAGACTCTTATGGGTAGAAGCTGGACTGTCTGCCATTGGATCAGAAAGTGAGAGTGGCTTTTTTGCAGAGTTGCACACAGGAATCATTGTTTACTGTGCTGGGGCGAGGGCCGCGGAGACTTGGAAACATGGAGATGCAGAGACGGCTGACTGGCAGCCATTGCTGTTTGCTGTGCCCTAGTGACTCCCTGAGACCCGCCCTGGCCAATTTACAAACCCACCCAAACTGTGAGCAGCGGCTTTTGCAAATAAATGGTCTGCCCTATCGAAGCTTAACCTAACAAACTGCAGCTCTGGTCAGACCAGAAGCAATCTGCAGACCTTGCTATAGCTCCTGCTGGGTGGCCTCAGACAGTAGCTGACCTGCACCCCATTGGAGATCCAAAAGCCAGTGTACCTAGTGGTCAGTGTGAGATGACGCCAGATCTCAACTTCTCACATTCATAAGTGGCACATTCAAGAGGTAGATTCAGTGAGCACCAAAGCCCCACTGAAACAAGCTCTGCTCCATAAGGATGTGTCTGGCACGGCAGTTCTTCCATTATAGACACAGTGGGTCCTCACAGCCAATTGGCCTGGAGGTCAATTCCTCCCAGTGAACCAACAGCAATCAAGGCTTAACTACAATATTGTGCACTCAGCCCACAAAGGGGTGCACCAAGAGTATCCACTTCAGGTAACTGGGGAGGCTGAGCCACTGGGCCCTTTAGGACATCTTCCACACAAAGCCATTCCATCAACACAGGGAAGCAGTCAGAATGTGGAGATAAAGAAACATGGCACGAATGAAAAAAAATGGAGGAAAGAAAACTACTGGACATAGAGTTCAAAACCACATTTATAAGGTTACTCAAGAATCTGCTAAAAACCTCTAAGGAACTTAGTGAGACCTTTTCCAAATAAATGGAAAAGGACCAGTCAGAAACTAAGCATTCACTGTCTGAAATAAAGAATATACAGAAATTCAACAGTAGATCTAAGGACCCCAAGAATCAAACCAAAGGTTTGAAACATGAGGAAACAAAAAACACCCAACCAGAAAAAAACAAAAAGAAAAAATAATCCAGAAATATGAAGGTAGTGTAAGGAGCCTCTGGGACAACTTTAAGCATACCAACATCTGAATTATGCCAGAAGAAGAGAGAGAGAAAAATATTAAAAACCTATTAGAAGAAATAATGACAGAAAATTTTCCCTATCTGGTGAGAGAAATAGACTTACAAGTCGAGGAAGCACAGAGAACCCCAAACAAGAGAAATCCAAAGAGGACCACGCCAAGACACATCATAATTAAAATTCCAAGGGCAAAAGACAAAGAGAGAATCTTGAAAGCAGCAAGAGAAAAACAGTTAGTTACCTATAAGGGAGCACCCATACGACTGTCAGCTGATTTCTCAACAGAAACTCTGCAGGCCAGAAGGGAATAGAAAGAAATATTCAAAGTGATGAACAGCAAGAACCTACAACCAAGATTACTCTACATAGCAAAGCTATCCTATATAATTGAAGATCAGATAAAGAGCTTCACAGACAAGAAAAGCTAAAGGAGTTCAAACCAGGATTATATGAAATGCTGAAGGGTATTCTTTAAAAAGAGAAAGAAGAAAAAGATAAAGATAAAAATTATGAACAACAAAATGACAACAAATACATACCTTCAACAAGTGAATCTAAAAATCAAGTGAATAAAAAATCTGATGAACAGAATAAACTGATGAATATAATAGAATCAGGGGCATAGAAAGGGAGTGGAGTGACAATTCTCAGGGAAAGGGGGTGTGAGGGATGTGAGAAGAGACTGGATAAAAATCTTATACCCATGGGGTGTATGGGGGTGTATTAGGTGGAGGAGAGCTATGGGGAATAAAAAGAGGAACATCTGTAATAGTCTGAACAATAAAGATTTATTATAAAAAGAGGAGGAAGGAGAAAAAGAACAAAAGTATGAACAATAAAATGACAATAAATACATATCTATCAACAATGTATCTAAAAATCAAAATAAGTGAATAAGAAATCTAAGGAACAGAATAAACTGGTGAATAAAATGGAAATGGATCAGAGGATTCAAGAGGGCAAGGGGTGAAGGGGGGCAGGAAGAGATTAAACAAAGATCTTATATGCATATATGTATTACCTATGGTCACAGACAATAGGGTGGTGAAGTCCTGGGGTAGAGAGGAAACCAGGTGGAGAGGGAGAATGAGGGTGTGGAAAATGGGACATCTGTAATACTTTCAACAGTACAGATTTCTTTAAAAATCTCCCACTTTGAGAACTAAGATGGCGGCAAAGGTGAAACACCTATCTTGCCGTCATAATCAGCAATTTTAATACTACAACTTAACGAAAGAACAAACACCTTCCAGAATCACCAAAAAGCTCGCCGAGTGAAAATTCCACAAATAAAAGTAAAGATAAGACACTGTGACCCGGAGGAGCGGTGGCGGAGAGCGTTGAAAGATTCGCGCGGAGAGAGGTTTGGAGTGCGCGCCTTGGAGAGGGCGGGCGGCTGAAAACCGGCCAGTTTTCTCGAACGGGGAGACAGGGGCGTCTCACTGGACAGATTCTCCAGCTCTGGGCGAAGTCCAGAGAACCCACTATCACACGGGGTGAAAACTGGACAGTGGGAGGGCACGCCGAAGCTCGGGTGCTGCTGGGTCTGCCGGCTTGTGGAGAAGGCAGCTCTCGCGCGAACAGCTCGGCTGCGTGACGGCGCAGAGAGCGCACCGAGACTTGTCTCTCATTCGGAAAACCATCAGTCTGCTTTGTTTTACGACCCTGGGTGAGACATTGCGCATGCAAAGTCATTTGGGGACAGTCTGAATTCCCAGGCAGCCGGTGGAGCTCCACAGCGGCTCTCTCTCAGAGGTGCTGGCAGCCATTGCCCCCGGCACAGAGCCCCTGGGGCTGCATAGGGCGGAGCTAACGCTGTCTGCTTGGCCCGGAGACTCCGCCCATCCAACCTGAGCACAGCTGAGCTTCACAGACAATTGGCCTGGAGGTCAAACCCTCCTAGGGCTAACAACAACAAGCTGGGTTTAAATTCAAAAACACTGAATACAACCCATAAAGGATTGCAGTAAGAGTACCCACCTCAGGTAACTGGGGAGACTGAGCCACTGTCCCTTTGAGGATAGCCACCACATAAAGCAGCCACCATGCAGAGACATGGAAAGAAATCAGGTGTGAAAGAAATGGAGGAGAAAAGACGACAAGACATAGAGTTCAAAACCACGGTTATAAGGCTTTTCAAGAGGCTCCTACAAAAGGCTGATCAACTTAATGAGAATTACCAGGAAATAAACAAGACCAACCAGCAAATGAATGAGAATTATAAGGAGATGAATGAGACTTACAAGGAGATGAATGCTACTTACAAAGAAATGAATGAGACCCTCAGGGAAATGTACAAGACCTCTGAGGATACGAACCAGACCCTCACAGATAAAAAAAAGGACCAACTAGAAATCAAGCATACACAGACTGAAATAAAAAATATTACACAAAGTCCTAAAAGCAGTCCAGAGGGCCACAAGAACCAAGTCAAAGATTTGAAATACAAAGAAGCAAAATCCACTCAGCTGGAAAAGCAAGAAACAAAAAGAATTCAGATAATTGAAGATAGCGTAAGGGGCCTCTGGGACAACCTCAAGCAAGGCAACATCCGAATTATTGGGGTGCCAGAAAAAGAGAGAGAGCAAGTTAATGAAAACCTACTTGAAGAAATAGTGACTGAAAACTTTCCCCACCTGGTGAAAGAAACTGACTTAAAAGCCCAAGAAATACACAGAACCCCAAAATATAGGAATCTAAAGAGGACCACACCAAGACACATCATAATTAAAATGCCAAGAGCAAAAGATAAAGAGAGAATATTAAAAGCAGCAAGAGAAAAACAGTTGGTTACCTACAGGGGAGCACCCATACGATTGTCAGTGGATTTCTCAACAGAAACTATGCAGGCCAGACGCGAGTGGCAAGAAATATTCAAAATAATGAAGAGCAAGAATCTACAACCAAGATTACTCTACCCAGCAAAGCTATCATTCAGAATTGAGGATCAGATAAAGTGCTTCGCAGATAAGAAAAAGCTAAAGCAGTTCATCACCACCAAACCAGTATTATATGAAATGCTGAAAGATATTCTTTAAGAAGAGGAAGAAGAAAAAGGTAAAAATATAAATTATGAACAACAAATACACATCTATCAACAAATGAACATAAAAATCAAGTGAACTGATAGGCTGATGAACAAGATAAACTGGTGACTATAACAGAAACATGGACATAGAGAGGGAATGGACTGACAATTCTTGGGGAGAAAAGTGTTGGAAGTACAGCAAGAGATTGGACAAAAATCTTGCAACAATGGGAGAGGACATTGGGGAGGGGGAGGTGAGGGCGGAGGGTGGGATAGGTACAGGGTGGAGGGAAGATATAGGGGGATAAAAAAGGGGAAACAATTTAATTAATAAACTGAACAATAAAAAAATTAAAAAAAATAAAAAATAAAAAAAATAAAAATCTCCCACTTTGATTGTATATTTGTTTTCTTCTTATATTTCTGTCAAAGTGGTAGTACTGAATATGTTTCTGTCAAAGTGGTTCATGTACTGAATATTCTTGTATTTATTTTCTTGTACAGCCTTTTGTTTTCCCTGGTGTTGATAATAATTTTATGTATTTACTTATTGTCTTCATTTCAATTACTGTATCTCAAAACTTATTGCAGAAATATGTACTTCTCTCTCTGTCTAATTCTCTCTCTCTCTTTTCATTAGATAGGGGATATATATATGTATATATGTATATATATGTATATATAGGGGATATATATATATATAGGGGATATATATGTATATATAGGGGATATATATATATATATATATATATCCCCTTTCTAATAAAGAGGGAAATGCTAATTGACCCTCATGCCATTGCAAAAGATGATGGCGCCCACGCCAATAAGGAGGCAATATGCTAATTGACTGTCATGCCCTCAGAGATGACAGAGTCCACAGCGACAAGATTGTGGCACCCAGTCCCCTCAGCCCTGCTGGGGCAGCAGGCAAGCGGCAAGGTCGGGCCTGCCCCCAGGTGGGCCCAGTTGCTCTACGTGCCTGCCTCCAGAATCCCCCAGTCCCATCAGCTCCCCCAGCCACATAGAGCCAGCCTGGGGTATAGGCAAGCCTTGGATGGTGGCTGGCCAGCCACCCAAGGCTGGCGGAGGCTTCTTTTGCTGGCAGTGGCAGCAGCAGAGGTGTGCTGGGGCATCGGCTTCCCCTGATCCTGGTCATCTCCTGCCCCTGAAGGCTACCAGACTGTGAGAACAGGCAGGCTGGGCTTAGGGACCCTCGCCTCCCTGTCCAGTACATGAATTTTCATGCACCAGGTCTCTAATACACACACACACACACACACACACACACACACACACACACACACACACTAGGGGCCCAGTGTATGAATTCAGGCACATGTAGGGTCCCTCAGCCTGGCTGGTGATCGGGGCTATCTTGCTTAGTCCATAGGGTCCAATGGGGATTGGCGGCTGGGTGGAGGGACTACGGGAGGTTGGCTAGCTCCAGGAGGTTGGCTGTGGGAGTGCATCGACCACCAGGGAGAAGCTCTTGTGTTGAACATCTGCCTCGTGATAGTCAGTGCGTGTCATAGTGACCAGTCCACTGGTTGTTTGGTCGACTGGCCATAAAGATTGCTTGTGTGTGTGTGTGTGTGTGTGTGTGTGTGTGTGTGTGTGTGTGAGGTCCGGTGCATGAAATTTATGCACATGGTGTGAGGGATGTCCCTCAGCCTAGCCTGCACACTCTCCAATCTGGGACCCTAGTAGGACTGGGCCTAAACGAGCAGTCGGACATCCTTCACACAATCCAGGACTACTGGCCCCAGACTGCTCACCTACCTGCCTCCCTGATTGCCCCTAACTGCTTCTGCCTGCCAGCCTGATCATCCCCTAATCACTCCTACCCTGCCAGCCTAATTGATGTCTAACTGCTCCCCTGCCAGCCTGTTTGCCCTCAACTTCCCTCCTCTGCCATTCCCCTAACTGCCATCCCCTGCAGGCTTGATTGTCCCCAACTGCCCTCCCTTGCAGGCCTGGAACCTCCCAACGGCCTTCTCCTGCTGGCCATCTCGTGGTGGCCATCTTGTGTCCATATGGGGGCAGGATCTTTGACCACATGGGGGCAGCCCTCTTGTATGTTGGAGTGATGGTCAATCTGCATATTATTTATTATTGGGAGGTTTTATTAGATAGGATAGAGGCCTGGTACATGGGTGGGGGCCAGCTGGTTTGACCTGAATGGTGTCCCAGATCAGGGTGGGGGTTCCCTTTGGGCATGGAGTGGCCTAGGCTAGGGGCCTGTGGTGGTTTGCAGGCTGGCTACCCTTCCCCTTCCCCCTCCCACCCCCCGGCCAGCGACCCAAGCGAGGGTCCTGGGATCTGGGATTAATTTATGTTCTACAATTGAAACTTTGTAGCCTGGAGCGGAGCCAAGCCTTCTGCTCACTCTGTGGCAATAGTCATTTCTGTTTGAGTTTATTTTAATTCTATAATTGAAACTTTGTAGCCTGGAGTGGAGGCTTAGGCGCTAGAGTTGCAGAAACTTGGCTTCCTCCATCGCCTGGGCAACCCCAGCCTCTGCTCTCTCCAGCTCTGTGACCAAGTGGCCACAGCCCTCTTGGTTGGGGTTTATTTGCTCCTGATTGGCTGGTGGGCATGGCTTATGGGCGTGGCTTCATCGGAGGTATGGTCAGTTTGCATATTACTCTTTTATTATATAGGATTAGAGGCCTGGTGTGTCAATTTGTGCATGGGTGGCATCTAGCCAGCCTGGCCAGTGGGAGGGGACATGGGGTGTTGGCCGGCCTGCCTGTTGGTCAAACTCCTTGTTGAGGGGATAATTTGTATTTTAGCCTTTTATTATATAGGATACACACTCAATGGCCAGATTATTATTCATTCAGAGATCATAATAATCTGGCCACTAAATATATATATATGCACATATATATATATACTAGAGGCCTGGTGCATGAAATTTGTGCACTGAGGGGTGGGGATGTTTCTCAGCCCAGCCTGCCCCCTCTCCAATCTGGGACTCCTTGGGTGATGTACAACTGCCAGTTTAGGCCTGCTCTAACTGACAGTCAGACATCCCTCTTGCAATCCAGGACCACTGGCTCCTAACCACTCATCGCCTACCTTCCTAATGCCCCCAACTGCCCTCCCCTGCCAGCTTGGTTGCACCCAACTACTCTCCCCTGCCAGCCTGATCTTGCCCCCAACTGCCCTCCCCTACTGGCTTGGTTGTCCCCAATTGCCCTTCCTTGCCAACCTGATCGCCCCCAACTACTCTCTCCTGCTGGTCTGGTTGCCCTCAACTGCCCTCCCCTGCCACCTGATCGCCCTTAACCTCCTGCCAGCCTGATCTTGCCCCTAACTGCTCTCCCCTGCAGGACTGATTGTCCCTAATGGCCTCTGCCTTGGCCCCCACCACCATGGCTTTGTCCGGAAGGAAGTAGGACATCTGGAAGATGGCCGGTTGACCCAGTCTAATTATCATATTACCCTTTAGTAGTATAGATAGATTATATAGGATAGGATTGCTTAAATGGGAGGGGAGCCTTTTTCAGCAGAAGGAGATGTTTTGTTTTGTTTTAAAATATATTTTATTGATTTTTTACAGAGCGGAAGGGAGAGGGATAGAAAGTCAGAAACATCAAGAGAGAGAAACATTGATCATCTGCCTCTTGCACGCCCCCCACTGGGGATGTGCCTGCAGCCAAGGCACCTGCCCTTGACTGGAATCGAACCCGGGACCTTTCAGTCCACAGTCCGACGCTCCATCCACTGAGCCAAACCAGTTTCGGCAGGAGATGTTTTGACAGACAAAAATACATAACCCCTATATCTGGACTGATAGCCAGCCATTTGCACTATACTGCCAAACAAGTTATTAAAAAATTGTACAGCCATCTTACACCTTACACCAAACAGCTGTTGCCCTTAAAACCCCTCCTCACTCCCCACCTTAGTTCTGTCTTGGCAGTTAATCCAGATTAGGTTCTGATTGGTGGGTTTCTATGCCAGTCAATGTCAAAAGCTCTGCCTCCTGTGCAGCCATTGGCTCCTCTGAGAAATCCAGAATAGCTCACCTTCGTGTGGGTGCCAGTCCTTCAGTCATGTCCCAGACCACTACCAGGTGTATCTCTGGCCGCTCTGAGAAGCGGCACCTCAAGTCTGTGCTGGTGGCCATTTTGAATTCTCATCCCTGACCTAACCTTATAGTGTGAGCTCTGTGAAGGCAAGAGTTTGTCTTGTTTATTTTTAGTTCACTCATATACTTTACTTGTGTCTATGGATCTATGCTAGCACTGCATGGTAACGGGTCAACTGGACGTTTCAGTTGTCATGGTCACTGCCTACATATATTTGTTAATCCTCATACAAGAACATATATATTTTTTATTTTTAGAGAGAATGGGAGGGAGGGAGGGAGGGAGGGAGGGAGGGAGGGAGGGAGAGAGAGAGAGAGAGAGAGAGAGAGAGAGAGAGAGAGAGAGAGAGAGATACATCAATAGGCTGCCTCCTGCACCACCCCAACTGGGGCAGAGATCAAACCTGCAACCCAGGGGACCAACTCTCCAACCACTGAGCGACACCAGCCAGTGCTCAATATATATATTTTTAATGAAATGTTTGATCGGTTTCTTGGAGATACTCCCCTGAAGTTCTCTATCTTTCTGTTCCCACCCGGCTGGCTATTCACTAGCTCTGATGCATTATTGCCAGCCTGGGACTTCCATATATCATCATCCTGCAATTTACCTTTGCCCTGTCTCATGTTGAACCTACTGTTTCCTGGATTTCTGTCTTTCCTCTTCTTGCTTTACCACCACTCCCCCTCCTCCTCCTCCTCCTCCTCCTCCTCCTCCTCCTCCTCCTCCTCCTCCTCCTCTTCCTCCTCCTTCTTCTTCTCCTACTTCTCCTACTTCGCCTTCGCCTCCTTCTCCTCCTTCTCCTTCTCCTCCTCCTCCTCCTCCTCCCCCTCCCCTCCCCCTCCCCCTCCCCTCCCCCTCTTCCTCCTCCTCCTCCTCCTCCTCCTCCTCCTTCTTCTTCTTCTTTAAATCTTCACCTGAAGATATATTTTCCATTGATTATTAGAGGAAGTGTCAGGGAGGGTAGAGGGAGGCAGAGAGAAACATCCAAGTGAGACACAATGATTGGTTGTCTCCCTAATATGTCCTACTGAGACCAGGGAACCTGCAACTGCGTTTTGTCCCCCTGCCCAGGAATCAAACCTGAGACCCTTTGGTTCAATGGCCAATTGTCTAACCACTGCAAGCATACTGGCCAGGGCACTTTATCCCCTGTTTTTTTGGTTTACAGGACAACGATCCAGCCATCTGGTCAGGTACTCTCTTTTTGATGGAGCATATTCTCTAGAGAAGCAGGAGAGGATTTTGATTTTGCAGGGCCTAAAATATAGTAATTGTACAAAATTACAAGTGGTAGCACACACTTATTTAGAGAGAAAAGAAATCACAACAAATTGCAATGTTTAAAATGTTACAAGTACCATAAATATAACAAATCCAGGAAATTAGTCTATCATTAAACTGTATGATGCAACTCTATCATAATTTTCCTCCTGAAAGTTTAGTTGTATCTTTGATGATTTCTGTATTAGTTGAGATCCAATCAGAATCACATCCCACTAGAAGGAAAAATTTCTATCTATCTATATATCTATCATCCATCATCTATCTATCATCTATCATCTATCTATCTATTGATCTATCTATCATCTATGGATTTGCTACAGGGCTTTGGCCTTACACATAGTAGGGCAAATCCTCTAGACAAAAAATCAGCAAAGAAGCAGCAATTCTAAATGACTCACTAGATCAGATGGACCTAATTGATATCTTCAGATCATTTCACTCCAAAGCCACAGAATATACGTTTTTCTCAAGTTGTACATATAGACCACATAATGGGTCACAAGCAAAGTCTTCCCAAATTCAAAAATATTGAAATCATATCAAGCATTTTCTCAGACCACAATGACATAATATTAGAAATAAACTACAATAAAAACATTCCAAAAAATTCAAACACTTGGAAGATGAATAGCATGCTATTAAATAATGACTGGGCTATCAGTGAGATCAAAGAAGAAATTAAAAACATCCTGGAGACTAATGACAATAAAAACACAACAATGCAAATGCTATGGGACACAATGAAAGCAGTCCTGAGAGGGGGAGTTTATAGCCCTATAGACTTACCTCAAAAAAACAAAACAAAACAAAAAAAACACCAAGAAAAAATAGTAATAAATCATCTAACTCAACAACTCAAAGAATTAGAAAGAGAGCAACAAGAAAAGCCCACAGTGAGCAGAAGGAAGGAAATAATAAAGATCAGAGCAGAGATAAATGACATAGAGACCAAAAAGACAATACAAAACATCGACAAAACCAAGAGCTGGTTCTTTGAAAGGATAAATAAGATTGAAGAACCTCTAGCCAGGCTCACCAAGAAGCAAAGAGAGAGGACCCAAACAAACAAAATCAGAAATGTAAGAGGAGAAATAACAACAGACCCAATCGAAATACAAAGAATTGTTTAAAAATACTATGAATTACTCTAACAAACCACACAACCTGGAGGAAATGGACACATTCCTAGAAAAACACAACCTTCCAAAACTCACTCAGGAAGATTCTGAAAATCTAAATAGGCTGATAACAATGGAAGAAATTGAAGCAGTCATCAAAAAGATTCCAGCAAACAAAAGACCGGGGCCAGATGGCTTCACAGGGGAGTTTTACCAAACATTCAAGGAAGAACCTATCCTCCTCAGACTATTCCAGAAAATTCAAGAGGAAGGAACACTTTCTAGCTCCTTCTATGAAGCCAGCATCACCTTACCACCAAAACCAGATAATGATAACACAATGAAAGAGAATTACAGGCCAATATCCCTCATGAACATAGATGCCAAAATCCTCAACAAAATTCTAGCAAATCACATCCAGCAGTACATCAGAAAAATAATATACCATGACCAAGTAGGATTTATCCCAGGGATGCAAGGATGGTACAATATTCTCAAATCAATAAACATGATACATGATATAAATAAATGGAGAGATAAAAATCACAGTCAAATCAATTGATGCAGAAAAGGCATTTGACAAAACCCAACACCCTTTCTTGATAAAAACTCAGCAAGGTGGGAATATAAAGATCATACCTCAACATAATAAAAGCCATATATGACAAACACACAGCCAACATAATACTCAATGGGCAAAAACTAAAACAATTTTCCTTAAGAACAGGAACAAGACAAGGATACCCACTCTCACCACACCTGTTCAACATAGTGCTGGAGGTACTAGTCATTGCGATCAGACAAGAAATAAAAGGCATTCAAATTGGAAAAGAAGAAGTAAAGTTGTCCTTATTTGCAGATGACATGATTCTGTCAATAGAAAACCCTAAAGACTCTATCAAAAAATTATTAGACTTAATAAATGAATTTGGCAATGTAGCAGGATACAGAATTAGCGCCAAGAAATCTATGGCATTTTAATACACCAATAATGAACTTACAGAAAGAGAGACTAAAAAAGCAATCCCATTTACCATTGCACCCCCCCAAAAATTAAAATACTTAGGAATAAACTTAACTAAGAAGGTAAAAGACCTTTACATGGAAAACTACCTGATGCTGAAAAAAAAAATAGAGGAAGATATAAACAAATGGAAGAACACACCGTATTCATGGATTGGGAGAATCAACATCATCAAAATATTCATATTAGCCAAAACAATCTATAAATTCAATACACTCCCCATTAAGATACCAACAACATATGTCACAGACCTATAAAGAACTCTCCAAAAATTCATCTGGAATAAAAAAAGATCCTGAATAGCCAACAGTAATCCTGAGAAAGAAGAATAAAGTTGGTGGGATCTGGCTACCAGATTTCAAGCTGTATTACAAAGCCACTGTTCTCAAGACAGGTTGGTACTGGCACAAGAACAGAAGTTTAGATCAATTGAATAGAATAGAGAACCCAGAAATCTGCCCAAATCTCTATGCTCAATTAATATTTGACAAAGAAGGCATGAACATACACAATGAAATCAAGACAGTCTCTTCAACAAGTGTTGTTGGGAACATTGGACAGATACATGCAAAAAAAAAAAAAAAAAAGAAAAGAAAGAAAGAAAGAAAGAAACTAGATAACCAATTTACACCATACACAAAAATAAACTCAAAATGGATAAAGGACTTAAACATAAGAAAGGAAACCATGAAAATAATAGAGGAATCCACAGGCAGAAAAATCTCAGACACATGCTGAAAGAACTTCTTCACTGATACTGCTCCTTGGGCAATGGAAGCTAAAGAGAAAATAAACAAATGAGACTACATCAAAATAAAAAGCTTTTGCACAGCAAAGGAAACCATCAATAAAACAAGAAAGCCTACTGCATGGGAGAACATATTTACCAATGATATGAACAATAAGGGTTTAATGTCCAACATATTCAGAGAACTCATATAACTTAACAAAAAGAAAATAAAGAACCCAATCAAAAAATGGGCAACTGATTTAAATAGACACCTTTTTGAAAGAAGATAGAAAGAAGGCCAAGAGACATATGAAAACCTGCTCAGAGTCACTAATAATCAGAAAGATGCAAATTAAAACAACAATGCAGTACCATCTCACTCCTGCCAGAATGGCTATCAACAAACAAGTGTTGGCGAAGATGCAGAGAAAAGGAACTCTTTTGCACTGCTGCTGGGAATGCAGACTGGTGCAGCCATTGTGGAGAACAAGTATGGAGTTTCCTCAAAAAACTAAAAATGGAACTCCCATTTGACCCAGTGATCCAACTTCTAGGAATATATCTCAAGAAACTAGAAACACGAATCAGAAAAGATATATGCACCCCTATGTTCATAGCAGCACAATTCACCATAACTAAGATTTAGAAACAGCCTATGTGCCCATCAGCAGATGAGTGGATTAAAAAACTGTGGTACATCTACACAATGGAATACTACGCTGCGATAAAAAAGGAGTCCCTATCATTTGTAACAACATGGATGGAGATGAAGAGAATTATGCTAAGTGAAATAATCCAGGCAGAGAAAGATAAATATCACATGGTTTTACTCATATGTTGAATATAATGAACAGCATAGACTGATGAACAAGAGACTGAGAAACATGGAGCAGAAAGTCAAACCTCAGGAAAGGTGGGGATTGGTGGGAGTAAGGGGGAGAGATCAACCAAGGGACTTATGTGCATGCATATGAGCCTAATCAATGGACACATATAACAGGGGAGGTGGGGCATAATTGGGGGTTGGGGGGTAATGAGGGAATAAGGACACATATGTTAAATAAATAAATACAAAAAATAATTTTATGGTTAGGGGGGTCACCACAATATGAGGAACTGTATTAAAGGATCACTGCATTAGAAAGGTTGAGAACCACTGCTCTAGATAATCTTCATGTAGAGTTGGGAGGCCATATGCCCTAATAGCAACAACATTATGAGGACAGTCTTCCTCCTCCCCTCCACTCCCCGCAACTAAATCTGAAAGCAGTTTGTCTTCAAAAATTGAACTCGGAAGGTGGTTGTTTGGACACACCTTTGCATGGTCAATGTTGAGGTTCAGCTGCACTGTCTTAGTGCTGCCCAACATACAAACACTGCCCTTACTTCTATCTATGTCTGGGTGCCTTTTCCTCTTCTTATAAGGACACCAGAGCTTGGATCTATGGCCCATCCCAACCCGAAATGACCATATCTTAATTATATCTGCAAAGACCCTATTTCAAATAAAGCCGCATTCTGAGATTCAGAGTGAACATAAATGTGGGGAGAGGAGGACACTATTCAATTCAGTACAGGCCCTCACTTACTTGGAAGATCCGTTAGGGCAAGAGTCATATAAAAAAAATTGAAGGTGAAATAAAGGGAAAAAAACGGGAAGGGCTAAAAGAGTTTATTACCAATAAACCAGTACTAATACTAAAAGTACTTTTGTAAGAAGAAGAAATAGAGAGAAAGGTAAGAACAGAGGCATGAGTAGCAACAAATAAGTACCTATCAATAATAACCTTAAATGTAAATGGTTTAAATGCTCCAATCCTATATAATAAAAGCCTAGGTGGCACTGCATGATGTTGTCACAAGATGGCTGCTGTGATCCTGTCACAGGACCATCCAAATATACATAAAGAACAAACATCTGGAGGATTTTAAGGGAGAGATCCACAGCAATACAATCACAATAGGGTACAAGATGGCCACCCCCATGTCATCACAAGATGTCTACCACAGATGGCCACCAGCACATAATCACAAGATGGTCACCACAAGATGGCTGGCAGGGGAGGGCAGTTATAGGTGATCAGGCCAGCAGGGGAGGGCAATTGAGGGGGGGACCAGGCCTGCAAGGGAGGGCAGTTGGGGGGACCAGGCCTGCAGGAGAGAGCATTTAGAGGCAACCAGGCTGGCAGGGGAGCACAGCTGGGGATGACCAGGCCTGAAGGAGAGGGCAGTTGGGGGCAATCAGGCTGACAGGGGAAGGCAGTTGGGAGTGATTGAGCTGCAGGGAATTGGTTAGGGGGTGGCCAGGCAGGCAGGCAAGTGGTTAGGAGCCAGCAGTCCCGGATTGTGAGAGGGATATTGGACATCCCCCAAGGGGTCCCAGATTGGAGAGGGTGCAGCCAGGCTGAGGGACACACCCATGCATGAATTTCATACACCAGACCTCTAGTCTATAATAATAAAAGCATAATATGTTAATTAGACTGGACAGCTTAATGACCTTTTGGATGAAGCCGGGGCTGCGAGGGCTGAGCCCCTTGCAAGAATTTCACGCATCAGGCCTCTAATATATATATATATAAGCATCACATATATATGCTTTCTACAAGAGATCCACTTCAGAATAAAACACTCACATAGAATGATAGTGAAGGGATGGCAAAAAAATTTCCAGGCAAACGAAAATGAAAATAAAGTTGAGGTGGCAGTACTCATATCTGACAAAATAGACTTCAAAGAGAAGGCCATAACAGGAGACAAAGAAGGTCACTTCATAATACTAAAGGGATCATTATAACCAGAGGATATAACTCTGGTAAATATAGATGCACCCAATGCAGGGCCATCCAAATATATATAAAAAATAAATGTCTGGAGGATTTAAGTGAGAGATCCACAGCAATACACTCACAATAGGGGACTTTAACACCCACTGACATCACTGGAGAGATCTTCTAGACAAAACTTAACAAGGAAAGAGTGATCCTAAATTATACACTAGGTCAGATGGTATTAATTGATATTTTCAGAACATTTCACTCCAAAACTATGGAATATACATTCTCCTTAAGTGCACATGGGTCATTTTCAAAGATAGGCCACATGTTAAGATAAAACTAACTCTACAAGTTCAAGAAGATTGAAATAATACGGTATCAAGCATCTTCTCAGATCACAATGGCATGAAATTAAAAATCAACTACAATAAAAACACTCAAAAACATTCAAACACATGGAGGCTGAATAGCATGTTATTAAACATGAATAGGTTACCAAAGAGATCAAGGAAGAAATGAACTTCCTAGAAACAAATGAAAATGAACACACAACAATGCCAAATCTATGGAACACAGTGATAGCAACCCTGAGAGGGAAGATCATAGCATTACAGGCTTACTTCAAAAAAACAAGAAAAACTGCTAATAGGCTGTCTAACCCTACAACTTAAAGAATTACAAAGAGAACAAAAAGAAAAGCCCAGAGTAAGTAGAAGGAAGGACACAATAAATATCAGAGCAGAAATAAATGATAACCCTACCCGGTTTGGCTCAGTAGATAGAGCATTGGCCTGCGGACCAACAGATCCTGGTTCAATGCCGGTCAAGGGCATGTACCTTGGTTGCAGGCTCCTACCTGGCCTGGGCCATGGTCAGGGCTCATGCAGGAGGCAATTAGTCAATGTGTTTCTCTCACATCGATGTTTCTCTCTGTCTTTCCCTTGCTCTTCCACTTCCACTAAAAATCAATGGGAAAATATCCTCAAGTGAAGATTAACGAGAGAGAAAGAGAGAGAGAGAGAGAGAGAGAGAGAGAGAGAGAGAGAGAGAGAGAGGGAGAGAGAGAGAGAAATGACATACAGACAAACAAAACAAAACAAAATATTAATAAAACCAAAAGTTTGGTTCCTTGAAAAGATAAACAAGATTAAAGAACCTCTAGCCAGCCTCATTAAGAAACAGAGAGGTCTGAAAGAAACAAAATCAGAAATAAAAAAATACAAGGAATCATAAAAAAATTACTATGAATGAATATATTTCAACAAACTGGACAAAATGGAGATATTTTTAGAAAAATACAATCTTCCAAAATTCAACCAACAAGAATAAAAAAACCTGAATAAGCTGATAACTACTGATAAAATTGAAGGATTAAAAAACAAAAACAAAAACCTCCCAGCAAACAAAAACCCTGGATTAAACATTCAAAGAATAAACACCTTTTCTCCTTAAATATTCCAAAAAATTCAAGAGGAAGGAACACTTCCAAGCTCTTTTTATGAGGCCACCATTATCCTAATTCCAAAACCAGACAAAGACACTAAAAAGAAAGAGAATTACAGGCTAATATCCCTGATGAACATAGATGCTAAAATCCTCAACAAAATTCTAGCAAATTAGATCCAGCAACACATTAAAGAGATCATACCAAGTGGGATTTATTCTGCGGATGCAAGGCTGATACAATATTCACAAAGCAAAACATGTGATACATCATATAAACAGATTGGAAGATAAAAATCACATGATCATATCAGTTGACACAGAAAAAGCATTTGACAAAATCCAACAACCTTGTTTGATAAAAACTCTCAGCAAAGTGGTAGTAGAGAGATTATACCTCAATATAATAAGGGCTATAAATATTTCTCTCTTTTCCACATTAGGTGTGGCTAGAGAGTGGTCCAGTACCTGAGTAGGGTCTGCTGGGGATTGAGAAAATGAAAAAAAGAGAAAGACACAGAGAAAGAAGGAAAAAGCTGGGGCCAGGTGGGACAGCTGTCCTCTAATGGAGAGACAGTGACCCAGAGCTGACAGCGCATTTATTTTATACAGCAAAATACCAAGAAGTTTTACTAAATCCCAAGACAAAGGAGATTATGTGCATTCTTTTTTCCCCCATATTCTTTTTTTCCCCTCTATTTTTTAAAAAATTATGTGCATTCTTGTGGCTTCTTTGTAATCTTTACTTCTGGGTGGGCCTGGATAATCATGTTTGTTCCTGGTGCTTGGCTGGATTTAGATAATGAAACCCATCACCTGGTGCCTGAGCTGAAGGTCAGGCTGACAAAACACCTCCCTCTGGGAAGGTATGTTTCCAAGCCATGTCTCTGCCGGGCACCACTAGATTCAGATGACAATAGGCTCAGGGGCCTTTCCCAGGCACTCTCTACAAAAAGCCATATTTGACAAACCTACAGCCAACATCATACTCAATGGGCAAAAACTAAAACCATTTTCCCTTAAAACAGGAACAGGACAGGGATGCCTACTTTTATCACTCTTATTCAACACCAGAGACCCTGTGCACAAAATTTGTGCACTCGACCGGGGAGGGGTGGGATGGGGAAGCAGGGGGCTTCAGCCCAGCCTCCACCCTCTCATAGTCCAGGAGCCCTTGGACTAAGCTGGCAGTGGGACATCCTTACTGTTGCCACCATCAGCCAAGAGCCGGGCTTATGGCTGAACAGCAATACCACTGTGGGAGCACACTGACCACTAGGGGGCAGTTCCTGCATTAAACTTCTGCCCCCTGGTGGCCAATGCACATCATAGCGGCCCGTCATTCTGCCATTCTGTCAATTTGCATATTAGCCTTTTATTATATAGGGTTATACTGGAAGTCACAGTGATCAGACAAGAAGAAATAAAAGGCATCCAAATTGGAAAGGCAGAAGTAAATCTGTCATTATTCACAGATGACATGATAATATACATAAAAAACCCTAAAGACTCCACCAAAACACTACTAGATTTAATAAATCAATAGGCAACAGCTGGATACAAAATCAACACTCAGAAATCAATGGTATTTTTATACATCAATAATGAATTCTCAGAAAGAGAAGTTTAAAAAACAATCTCATTTACCATTACAACAAAAAATTAAGATGCTTATGAATAAATTTAACCAAGGAGGTAAAAGACCTGTACTCAGAAAACTAAAGGATGTTGAAAAAAGAGACAGAAGAAGATGTAAACAAGTGGAAGAATATATTATGTTCATGAATTAGTAGAATCAACATCATTAAAATGTGCATACTACCCAAAGCAATCAACAGATTCAATGCAATCCCTATTAAAATACCAACAACATATATTACAGATCTAGAACAAATACTACAAAAATTTATGTGGAACCAAAAAAAGCCTCGAATAGCTGCACCAATGTTGAGAAAGAAACACAAAGTTGAAGGAATCACAATACCAGATATCAAATTATACTACCAAGTCACCATAATCAAAACAGCCTGGTACTGGCACAAGAACAGCATATAGATTAATGGAACAGAACACAGGCCCCAGAAATTTATTCAAGCCATTACACTCAATTAATATTTGACAAAGGAGGCAAGAGCATACAGTGAAGTAAAGACAGTCTCTTCAATAAATGTTGTTGGGAAAACTGAACAGGTACATGCAAGAAAATGCTACTAGTCCATCAATTTACACCATACACAAGAATAAACTCAAAATGGATAAAAGCTTTAAATGTTGTAGTAAAATCTGAGAAGAAACCATAGGCAGTAAAATCTCAGACATCTCTCATAGCAATATGTTTACTGATACATCTGCTAGGGTAAAGGAAACTAAGGAGAAAATAAACAAAAGAGACTACATCAAAATAAAAATATTCTACATAGCAAAAGAAACCATCAACAAAATGAAAAGCAAGCCCACTGCATGGAAGAACATATTTGCCAAGGACACATCCAATAAGGGGTTAATTTCCAACTATATAAGGAGTTTATATAACTTAACAAAAGGAAGACAAACAATCCAATTTAAAAATGGGCAAAGGACCTAAATAGACACTTATTCAAAATATTCATATGGAATGCCAAGAGACATGAAAAAGTGCTTAGAGTCACTAATCATCTGAGAGATGCAAATTAAAATGACAATGAGGTATCTCCTCACACTATCAGACTGGCTTATTATCAATAAATCAATAATGACAAGTGTTGGTGAGGACTTGGAGAAAAGAGAGCTTTAGTACCCTGCTGGTAGGAATGCAGACTGGTGTAGCCGCTGTGGAAAACAGTATAAAGTTTCCTCAAAAAATTAAAAATAAAACTGCCATTTGACCCAGTGGTCCCACTTCTAGGAATATATCCTAAGATATATTCCAGAAACACTAGTCAGAAAAAATACATGCACCCCTATGTTCATAGCAGCACAATTTATAATAGCTAAGATTTGAAAACAGCCCAAATGCCCATCAGCAGATGAGTGGATTAAAAAACTGTGGTACATCTACACAATGGAATACTTTACAGCTGTAAAAAGGGAAGAACTCTTACCATTTGCAACAGCATCGGTGGATCTGAAAAGTAGTATGCTAAGTGAAATAAGCCAGTCAGAGAAAGGTAAATATCACATGATCTCACTCATATGTGAAATCTAATGAACAAAATAAACTGATGATCATAATTGATCCAGAGATATAGAATCATGGAACAGCCTGACCAATTTAAGAGGGAAGGTGGGGTAAGGGGTTGGGTGGGAAGTGATTAACCGGGAACTTATGATGCATATAAGCATAGCCCATGGACACCACCGACAATAGAATGTTGAATGCCTGTGCAGGATGGGGGAAGATGTAGAGGGGAAAGGATCAATGGGAAAAACACAAACAAAGAAACAGGGGACATCGGAATACTTTCAATAATAAAGATAACATTTTTAAAAAAGTGTCCACATATTTAATCAGTAATTTTTCTGAGTATAGAATTCTAAATTTGAGACCATTTTCCCTTAGTATTTGAAAGGTCTATTTTATAGTACCTGGTATGTTCCTCTTAGGAGATACTATTAACATTGACAAATCTTCAATGAGAACTGAGCCCTCTCCTTGCAATTTTGTACATCTGATGATGGGAAGAATATTCCACAGACTAGCTTTGGGTTCCATACATTTAAAACTTTGTTTTTTCTCCACTACTCATGTACATAATTGCCAAATATCATAAGACAAATTCATAGTGTGATACAATGTTTGGCCTTGCCTCTTCAAGTCACACTGTCAAGTGGGTCAACCTAGTGGGTGAGGGGAGTGTCCCTAAACATTATTTGTACAATCACATGACTATATAACGAAGTGACTGAAAACCACATATATTTTTGTCACTAAACCCAAACTAAATGTATCCCTAGCTCAATATATTCTTTGTGTGTGTGTCTCTCTGTGTGTGAATTATATAATTTATTTATTATATTAACTCTCTAAGTAATCTGATAAATTAGGAGTACTATATTATCCTCTTGTCCTTCTATTACAGAAGAGAAAACTAAATCATTAGGCAGTGCGAGTTCAATTTTTTAAGATCATACAATATTAGTTTCAGGTGTACACCCCAGTGATTAGACATTATATAACTTTTAAAGTGATCATTCTAATAAATATTGTACCCATCTGATACCATGCATAGATATTGGGATGTTATTGACTATATTCTTATCTGATCTCAAATAATATCTGTATTTCCTCTTACACCAGCTGAACTGGGCTAGAACTGTGACTGTTTTGACTAATCAAATGTGGCAGAAGGAACATGTGACTTCTGATAATGGATCTTAAGAGGCTTTGCAGCTTCCTCTTTCATTCTTTTGGAACCCCTTAACCACAATGCTGTGAATAAGTCCTATCAACTTCCTTCAGGACAAGAGGCCACAAAGAAGAGAACATAAGAAACCCAGCCAACAGCTATTACCCACTGCCATGTAGTTTTGCGGACATCCTGGAATTTCCAGCCCCCGTTGAGCCATCAGCTGATAGCAGCCACATGAGTGATCCCAGGCAAAATCAGCGGAACTGCCTAGATTGCTAACCACATGATTGTGAGAGGGAAGGAGAGAGAGTGTTCCATTTATGTATGCGTTCATTGGTTGATTCTTATATGTGCCCGACTGGCGATGAAACCCACAACCTTAGTGTATCAGAACAAAGGTCTAACCAACTGAGCTACCTGGCCTTGGCCAATTATTTTTGTCTTTAACCACTAAGTTTTGGAGCAATAGATAACAACACTTGTAAATCACACACAACTGGATTTAAGCTCAGTTGCCATTGGTTTTGTACTTAATATTATTTTTGGATCTCTTCCAAACTCCTTATTTTGAGTTTCCTATCTACCATTCTTTTCTCTTTCCTTCTATTTCTTGCCTTTTTGTTAGTTAGGTCAAGGTTCATTTATTGGGAAATGGGTTCCAATCAGATGGCAAAGTAGATAAACACTGAGTTCACTTCCTCCCATGAGCACAGCAAAATTACAACTACTTTATAGAACAGTCAACCTGGAGAATCTGAAGACTAGTGAAACGGATGTCCCATTGTTAGAAGCATCTTGCACAGACACCATAAAGGTGTTATAGGACAGCCCCCTAACTTGGCTGGAGAGGGCTGTCCACAACCTTGATTATGTCTTCTCATATAAATGAGAAGAGACCTTGATTGTGTTGTGATTAAGCCAACTTATTAAAGCAATTAAAACAAGCATATTTATTAAAGAAGCAAGGTGAGCAATTCTCTACATGTGGTTTATGAAGCACAGGTGGGCTCTCAGCCAATCTGCAGAGCCCTTTGGAGGGTAAGGTCTGAGCCATTATATACTCTCCTGTCTATGGTTCTTAAAATTCCTCTGCTGAGTAATTCTCAAGGTCCCATTTTACTTGGCTGTGGCCCTTCCAGAATTTTTGAGAAGCACCTGGCAATTTTAACTTGCCACACCTTTTCCCCTTCTCCTTCCCCCTCCTTTTCTGCATTCTCTTATTAGGCTGGCTTTTAACCATTTGTTCTCAAGTGTCCTTGGTTGTGGAAGATAATGGCTTGTTATTTACAAGCTGGCTGCAAATTGCCCACACTGTTTGGTCTTATTTTAACTTTTCTGTCTCAGTTTCCCTATTCCTTCCGCCCTGGAATCCTATAACACTATAACTAAGGATAAAAGAAGAAGCCACGTTGAGACTGGTAGGAGGAGTGGACACACGAGAAGGTTTTCCCCCGCACCTGCATGTGACAGTTGAGAATTGGGAGGGATGTCTCAGCTGCAGAGGTTGCCCTCTGGGGAGAGAGGGTTCCCAGCCCCACAGTGGACTCCCCAGCCCAGGGCTCCAGTGTTGGAAAGAGGAGTCACCATAACAGGTAGCTTTGAAATTCAGCAGGGATTCTATCTGGGTGAGAGAGAGGGCTGCTAGTGGGCCAAACATCCTCTTAAAAAGCCCACACAGACTTGCAAACACTCACCCTAAGTTCCAGCAAAGGAAAAGCAGCTTTAAAGGCACAAGAGACATATGAAGAGAAGCTGAGGTGTGTGGCTTCAGGATGTGGAACATCCTTGTTCCTGTGTTCAGCTCTCTGCCCACACGCCCAGCAGATGGGGCCACATTCAAATTTGCATTAATCTAGTGAATACTCACCCCATCCTGGCGACTCCCTGAGACACAGGCACCCAACTCTTGCCCTGCCCTTGGCTATTTCAGTGTCTATGACACATGGGCAGCCAGCCATTGCCTATGCCACAAATTTTCTTAAAAACTCTCCTTGCCCTGGCCAGTGTGTTCAGTGGTTAGACTGTTGGCTTGCACACCGAACAGTCATGGGTTAGATTTCCAGTCAAGGACCTGTACCTGGGTTGCAGGTTCAATCCCCGGCCTGGTCGAAGCATGTGCAGGAGGCAAAAAATAGATGTGTCTCTCTCACATTGATATCTATCTATCTATCTATCTATCTATCTATCTATCTATCTATCTATCATCTATCTTTATCTCTCCCCCTTCCTCTCTGCCTTCTACTCTTCTCTAAAAAAATAAATAAAAATCAATGGAAAAAATATCCTTGGTGAGAATGAACAAAAACAAAAATCTGTTCAAGTTCTGCACGCCCCAGGCATGCAGTGGCTGTCCTTGACATATCTTATACCTCTTGCTAAGCAACCTCAGGCCCAGTGTGGGTGGCAGCCAATCTCTGGTCACAATGTATCCTATCACATGCACCTCTAGGCCTAGCTCAGGCAGCTACCAACTGCAGATGGTTTTGTAGCTCCTAAGAGATGGCCCCACGTTGGGCATAGGCAGTGGATGACATCAGTCTGCACCAGAGCCCCTGCCAATAGGGCCCAGAACTAACACACTTGGTGGCCTTCTTCATACCACAGCAGAGCATCACCTGATTAGCTCCACAAACAACATATCCAAAGGTTGATCTTGGCAGGCACCAGAGCCCTGCCGGGGTGAGTGAATTCTGCTCCATAAGGTAATCCCCTGCGTGAGGATCTACTCAACACACTAGTATGGAAAGAGCAATTGACTCAATTAAAGCTTAGACCGGTTGGGCTCAGTGGATAGAGCATCGGACTGCGGACTGAAGGGTCCCGGGTTCGATTCCGGCAAGGGCATGTACCTTGGCCGTGGGCGCATCCCCGGTAGGGGGCGTGCAAGAGGCAGCTGATCGATGTCTTTCTCTCATCGATGTTTCTGACTTTCTATCCCTCTCCCTTCCTCTCTGTGAAAAATCAATAAAATATATTTTAAAAAAGACTCAATTAAAACAGGAGGATATATCCTATATAATAAAATAGTAATATGCAAATTTGACCATACTTCGCTACACCCACAAGCCATGCCCACAGCCACACCCACCAGCCAATCAGGAGCAGATTATGCAAATAAACCCCAATCAAGATGGCTGCCGCCACTGAGAGCAGGAGGAAGGCTTGGGATTCCCTGGCAACAGAGGAAGCCAAGCTTTCTGGCTGCCTTCGCTGGCCTATGCCTCCACTCAATGCTACAAAGTTTCAATTATAAAAGACACAGAAATGGTGGCAGCCACTGAACTGGAGAGAACAGAGGCTTGGGTTTCCCTGGCAATGGAGGAAGCCAAGCTTTCAGCCTTCTGTTGCTAGCCTAGGCCTCCACTCTAGGATACAAAGTTTCAATTGTAGACATAAATTAATCCCAGGGCCTCCACTTGGGTCGCTGGGGAGCGTGGCCCACCTGCAAACCTCTACAAGTCCCTTGCCCAGGCTACACTCCTTGTCCCAAGGGAACCCCCACCCTGATCTGGGACATTCTTCAAGGCAAACCAGCTGACTCCCACCCATGCACCAGGCCTCTATCCTATCTAATAAAAGAGTAATTTGCAGGAGGAGGAACCAAGATGGCTGCATTGGTAAATACCTATCTTGCTGCCATACACAGCAATTTCAAAACTACAACTTAATGAAATAACAAACATCATCCAGAATCCCGGGAAGCTGGCTGAGTGAAAATTCCACAAATAAAAGTGAAGATAGGACACTGTGACTCGGAGGAGCGGCAGAGGACAGCATTGAAGATTCGTGTGGAGAGAGGTTTGGAGCTGTGCTCGCGCCAGCGGAGAGGGTGGGCGGCTGAAAACCTGGCCGTTTTTCTCGACGGGAGAGACAAAGACGTCCCACTGCACTGATTCCCCAGCTCTGGGCGAAGTCCAGGGAACCCACAATCATACAGGGTAAAACTAGACAGTGGGGAGGCACACCGAAACTTGGGTGCTGCAAGGGTCTGCAAGCTTGTGGAGAGGGTGAGCTTGTGCGGAGTGCCCGTGAACGTGGGAACAGCGCAGCTGTGTGACCACACAGAGAGGACTCGTGACTTCCTCTCTCGTTCAGGAAACCACCAGACTGCATTGTTGTACAACCCTGGGTGAGACGTTGGGTGTGCAGACTCACTTAGGGAGAGGCTGAATTGTACGGCAGCAGGTGGAGCTGGGCAGCAGCTCTCTCTCAGAGGTGCTGGCAGCTATTGCCACCTGGCATAGAGTCCCAGGGGCCACATAGGGTGGAGCTGACGCTGCCTGCTTGGCCCAGAGACTCCGCCCATTTAACCGAAGCATGGCTGAACCTCATAGCCAATTGGCCTGGATGTCAAACCCTCCTAGTGCTAACAAAAATAATCTAGGCTTAACTTCAACAAGACCTCGCAATCCATATCCACCTCAGGTAACTGGGAGGCTGAGCCACTGTCCCTTAGAGGACATCTTCCACACAAAGCTAATCGACCAACTCAGGAAAGCAGCCACCATGCAGAGACATGGAAAGAAATCAGATGTGAAAGAAATGGAGGGGAAAAAAACACGACTGGACATAGAATTTAAAACCACAGTTATAAGGCTTTTCAAGAGGCTCCTAGAAAAGGCTGAGACCTACAAGGAAATGAACAAGACCTATGAGGAAATGAACAAGACCTACGAAAAAATGAATGAGACCATCAAGGAAATGAACGAGACCTACGAGGAAATGAACGAGACCCTCAAGGATATGAACGAGACTCTCAAGGATATGAAAAAGGACCAACCAGAAATTAAGCATACACTGACTGAAATAAAAAATATTACACAAAGACCTAAAAGTACTCTAGAGGACTGCAAGAACCAAGTTAAATATTTGAAATACAAAGAGGTAAAATCCACTCAGCTGGAAAAGCAAGAAACCAAAAGAATCCAAAAAGTTGAAGATAGTGTAAGGGGCCTCTGGGACAACCTCAAGCATACCAACATCCGAATTATAGGGGTGCCAGAAAAAGAGAGAAACGAAGATAATGAAAACGTATTTGAAGAAATAGTGACCGAAAACTTCCCATACCTGGTGAAAGAAATTGACTTGGGAGTCCAAGAAGCACACCGAACCCCAATATATAGGAACCCTAAGAGGACCACACCAAGGCATATCATAATTAAAATGCCAAGAACAAAAGACAAAGAGAGAATATTAAAAGCAGCAAGAGAAAATCAGTTAGTTGCCTATATGGGAGCACCCATACGATTGTCAGTGGATTTCTCAACAGAAATAATGCAGGCCAGATGTAAGTGGCAAGAAATATTCAAAGTGATGAATAGCAAGAATCTACAACCAAGATTACTCTACCCAGCAAAGCTATCATTCAGAATTGAGGTTAGATAAAGTGCTTCGCAGATAAGAAAAAGCTAAAGGAGTTCATCACTGCCAAACCAATATTATATGAAATGCTGAAAGATATTCTTTAAGAAGAGGAAGAAGAAGAGAAAGGTAAAAATAAAAATTATGAACAACAAATACACATCTATCAACAAATGAATATAAAAATCAAATGAATTAAAAATCTGATGAAAAGGATAAACTGGTGAACATAATAGAATCAGGGGCATAGAGAGGGAATGGATTGACAATTCTTGGGGAGAAAAGGGGTGTGGGAGGTGCAGCAAGAGACTGGACAAAAATCATGCACCTATGGAAGAGGACAATGGAGGGGAGTGAGGGCAGAGGGTGGGATGGGTACCAGGTGGTGGGGAACTATAGGGGGGAAAAAGGGGGAACAATGTCATTGATAAGCTGAACAATTAAAAAAAAGAGTAATTTACAGATCGACCATCACTCCAACAAAATAAAGCTGCCCCTATGTGGTCAAAGATCCTGCATCCATGTGGACATAAGATGACCACCACAAGATGGCTAGCAGCGGAGGGCCTTTGGGACGTTCCAGGCCCTGCAAAGGAGGGCAGTTGTGGGCAACCAGGACAGCAGGGGAGGGAAGTTGGGAAGGATCCAGGCCTGCAAGGGAGGGCAGTTGGGGGCAATCAAGCCTGCTGGGGAGGGCAGTTAGGGGTTACCAGACCAGCAGAGGAGGGAAGTTGGAGGCAAACAGGCTGGCAGGGGAGCAGTTAGATATCAATTAGGCTGGCCGGGTAGTGGTTAGGGGATGATCAGGCTGTCAGGCAGAAGCAGTTAGGGGCAATCAGGGAGGCAGGCAGGGGAGCAGTTTGGAGCCAGAAGTCCTGGATTGTGAGAAGGATGTCTGATGGCCCATTTAGGCCCAATTCTTCCAGGTAGGATCCTCCTGGTAGGATCAGCCCAAAACAGGCAGTTGGACATCCCTCAAGGGGTCTCAGATTGGAGAGGATTCAGGCTGGGCTAAGGGACATCCCCCACCCCCTGTGCACGAATTTCATGCACTGGGCCTCTAGTTTAAACCATAACAGGGACATTCCTGGAGCACCCAGCTCAGGTGACCAGGGAGACTGCATCACTGGGCCCTATAGGTCACCCACTACATAAGGCAGAGATGGGCAACCTTTTGAGCTTGGTGTGTCAAAATTCGCCAAAAAACCGAGCATAACTCGGGTGGTGTGTCACTTCAAGAAAAAAAAAATAATTTCATGATATTTACAGTTTAAATAACAAAAATGTATAATTATAATATATAACTGTATTTAATAAAACAAAAACTAATTATTTAACTTACCTGCTTAGTGACTTCTTTTTCCATCTGTCAGTCACTTTCTTTTGTTGGTCTTGAGATTATTTAACTTGTGTGGGGTGCTGTGAACTAAGATAAGTGAGGGGGAGGGGGAATTCTTTAACTAATCTGCCTATTAGTCACTTTTTTGTTGCTGAATTTCATTGGCTAAACCTTCAATTGAAGGTTAGTATTTTGTACATTTCAAGCCCAAGCAAGTGCTACTAACTTCATCTGTCAATCTGTTTCTTTTGTTGGTTTTGATATTATTTAACTCTGAGAATAAGGTCTCACAAAAGTACATAGAGGGAAAAATTGTCAGTAAAGCCATATATTTTTCAGGGTGCTAAAAGTGTCTGGTAATCAGTTCCAGGCACTCCAAATTTCCTGTTCGTAGTGGCACTCCTTTTGATTCTCGAAGCGGCACCTTCCCAGATTCTCAAGCTTTAACCTCAAGTTGACAAACGCCTGAGCCCAGATGCTGTCTTGAAATTCTGCAATTGCATCTCCAAATCATCAATTTTTATCCATTGGAAACCATTTAATTCCAAACTACATCAGGATACTTAATTATTTTTATGGTCTGTTCTAGGCTTCTAAATTGATTAAATCTATCACTGAACTAATGAGTCTAAAACATGCTGGTACTTTATATGGAAGGGTTCTATTTCATTTTGTACAGCTGCACTGGCCTTCTCAAAATACTTCATTACTCGAGGAAAATACTTGCAAGTTTTAGTTTCTACATCTCGCTTGAAAATTTTAAGTTTACTTTCAAAAGCTTTTATGTATCCAAACATAACATCAATACTTTTTCCAAAACCTTATAACTTTAAGTTCAGTTCATTAATATGAACAGAGAGATCTGTAAAAAATATCAGGGTGTTGACCCACTTATCATCATTGAGCTGAGAAAAGTTTCCCAGATCCTTATCCTCAAGAAATACCTTAATTTCTTCAAAGCACTCCACAAAGCACTCAAGAACTTTGCCTCGGCTCAGTCATCTTACATTATTGTATATCAGCAGTCCACTGTAGGTGGAATCAATCTCCAGTAAAAGTGCAGAAAATTCTCAATTGTGAAGAAGGCAAGCAGCTATTAAATTAACTATTTTTTGTAACAACTGACATTAAGTTGTTTAAATTGGTGAATCCTGCCTTGACACATAAAACCTTCTGATGGATAATACAATGAAAAGGCACAATCAGATATCCAATAGGTTCTGTCAACAATTTGACAAATCCTACTTTTCCCCCCACTATGTTTGGTGTCCCATCTGTTGTCACTGACACAACTTTAGAGATATCAATGCTTAGGTCATTGAATGTTTGTATAACAACCTTACATATTTCGCTTCCTGATGTACTTGTTGGCACTGATACTAACTTTATCAATTCTTCTCTCATTGTGAGACCAACAGAATATCAACCAATAATGGCCAACTGAGCATGTGATGTGACATCAGTAGTTTAATCAAGAGAGATTGAAAATATTTACAATTACTTACGTCTCTTTTTAATTGATGTTGTACATTTGTGTTCAGTCTCATTATTCAGTCTTTTACAATATTTCTACTGAGTGGTAACTCAGATATTCTCTTAATAATTGCATCTTTATTCTGCATATGGTGAAATGGAACTGGTGCACATCTTAGGAGAGTTTGTTTAATAAATTCTCCCTCACTGAGTGCTTTTCCACGCTGAGCTATGGAGTGAGCAATGCTCAAACGTGCAGATGTTAAATTTGTAGAACCTTTTATAAATTTAAGAATGGAAATAGATTGGCTCTTATAAAGGTGTAGCTGCCTGGAAATGTATTCCTTCCTTTCATCCTCTTTTTTCAAGAGCTTGAAATGAAATGATTAGTTTCAAAATGTCTATTTATATTTCATGTTCTGCTTACTACCATTTCAGTGCATAGAATGCAAAATGATCTGCCATTTTTTTCTATCATGCCATACATCTCAGTTCATGTCCTTGAAAGGGTCGGCTACTGCTACTACCACTTCCTTTACTTAAACTTGGTTTTTTATTTTTGGGGTTCTCCATCAGGGAGGCAGTGACAGAAGATAGCCTGTTAGCCCTGCAGGCATTTAGGGGTTAACTAGCCTAGACCAGAAGATGGCACATGTAACTGTCTTTTAGGAAAGGGCAGGATTAATAGGCAGAAATAGAGGTTAATAAGGATGCACAACAGTAATAGTGGTGAAATGGAGTCTGCATTATGCTGCAAAATGACGTTCCATTAAGATGGCTGCTGCTATTGCTAATGGTGGGAAATGGCACCCATAGCACAGGCCCTCACCTCTCCCAGCCTCCCCCTCACTTATCTCAGTGATGATGGTCAATTAGAAATCCAGGACGCCCTAGAACAATAGAATGGATGATGGTTGCTGTGGTTATGTGGTTGCTGGTAATGGTGATCACAGGCCCCCAGAGATATATCCCCCATGGTATTCCGCTCCTCTCTGCTCTGCCGGCTGGAAGTGAGGTCAAAGATCCCCTAATGGCCTAACTGAAAGTCCCAGAATCAGATTCTCCGTGCCGGAGTTCTGTTATTTTGGCCTACAGACCTCTGGCATGGAGTGTCTACACTACACTACAGCAAATGTTTCATCCTTAGCATGCAGCCCCATACTTCTCTTTATGCGACTGCATGCGGCCATTTGTCATCGAAAATGGCTGCGAGTGTCATAGGTTCGCCATCATGGACCTAAGGCGACCTTGCCAAGACTGGGAAATGAAGAACATCTACATAATACATAGAAACAAACACAGAGAACAGCCAAAATGAGAAGAAAAAGAAACAAATTAAATGAAAGAACAAGAGAAAACTCCAAAAATATAACTAAATGAAACAGAGGTAAGCAACCTATCAGATACAGCGTTCAAAACACTGCTTATAAGAATGCTTGATAAACTTGGGGGAAGAAAGTTCAATTCAGTGAAAACTTTAACAAAGAGAGAGAAAACAGTAAAAAGGACATAGAATATATAACACAGTCAGAAATGAAGAATGCAGTAACCTAAAAGAAGCCTACACTAGAAGGAATCAACAGATTACATGAAGCAGAGGACTGAACAGCAATTTCAATTATAAGGTAGCTGAAAACACCTAATCAGAACACCAAAAAGAAAAAATAACTTAAAAAGGAGGATAGTTTAAGGGACCTCTGAGACAACTTCAAGCTTACCAATTCACATGATAATGGTACCAGAAATAGAAGAGAGACAGCAAAGGATTGAAAAGCCTACTTGAAGAAATAACAACGGAAAACTTCCTTAACCTGGCAAAGGAAGTAGACACAAGTAAGGAAAGTGCAGATTCCCTAAAGAGATGAGCACAAAGAGGTCCACACTAAGACACACCACAATTAAAATGCTAAGGGTTAAAGACAAAGAAATAATCTTTTTTTAAGTTTCTTTTCCCCAAATTGCAGAAACTATGTTTTTAACTTTAATTGAGTTATTTCAAATCACAAATTCAGAGATTTGTAAACATTCAGTTCAATCCCACCCCCAGGCAGGGGTAAAGGAGGAAGGGAAGAGGGCTCATTCTGATATTTATGGTTCCAAAAAAGTTGTAATATTGTACTTTGAATACACAGAACCAGCTATTAACTTCTTGCTACTATAGCAAATACTAACAGTTCAGTCCAAGTTATTGTCGTCTCAGATCAAGAAAACAAGTTATTTTTCTCTTCTTGTGTTTATAGTTCATTGTCATTCACATTTGCCTTTTTTAATAAATGTCCTGGCACTTTGAGTTTCCCTTTCAATTCATGTAATTTCAACAGTTTGTCAAAAAAGAGCCATTAAAAAAATATTGAATTACATTTTGATGGGTCTTTCAAACCCTCAAACTCCAGACTATGAAAACATCTTATGTGTCTCCCACCCTGACCACCTGGCTACTTTTCCATACACCAACAGACCACCCATAGATACAAAGCCAAGGGTGAAGTTGACACGGTCTATTTGGAGCCAGTAGACAGGAGGGCAATGAGACCCGATGAAACACTTATGGACACTGTGGCATTGAAGTTCTTCAAGCCAAAGAAGGATGCAACAATGACCAAGACCAGGAAAAGAGTGTTGTTACAGAAGATAGAAAATGTAGCTTCATGGAGGAACCAAGATGGCGGCATAGGTAAAACACCTATCTAGCCGTCATACACAGCAATTTTGAAACTACAACTTAACAAAAGAACAAACACCTTCCAGAATCACCAGAAAGCTGGCCGAGTGAAAATTCCACAAATAAAAGTGAAGATAAGACACTGTGACTTGGAGGAGTGGCAGCGGACAGCGTTGAAAGATTCACGCAGAGAGAGGTTTAGAGCGCGCACCAGCGGATAGGGCAGGCGGCCGAAAACTGGCCAGTTTTCTCGAACGGGGAGACAAAGACGTCCCACTGGACTGATTCTCCAGCTCTGGGAGAAGTCCAGGGAACTCACTATCACACGGGGTAAAAACTGGACAGAGGGAGGGCACGCCGAAGCTCGGGTGTTGCAGGGGTTTGCCGGCTTGTGGAGAAGGGAGCTTGCACGTGACCTTGGGAACAGCGCAGCTGCGTGACTGCGTAGAGAGCTCTCTCAATTTGCTCCCTCATTCGGGAAATCGTCAGACTGCTTTGTTTTATGACCCTGGGTGAGACGTTGGGTGTGCAGACTCATTTGGGGAGAGTTTGAACTCCCCGACAGCTGGTGGAGCTCCGCAGCGGCTCTCTCTCAGAGGTGCTGGCAGCCATTGCCCCCGGCACAGAGTCCCTGGGGCCGCATAGGGCGGAGCTAACGCTGTCTGCTTGGCTCGGAGACTCCACCCATCCAACCTGAGCACAGCTGAACTTCACAGACAATTGGCCTGGAGGTCAACTCCTCCAGTGCTAACAACAATTAACCTGAGCTTAACTTCAGCAAGACTGTGCAACCCATATCCACCTCAGGTAACTGGGGAGGCTGAGCCACTGTCCCTTGTAGGACATCTACCACCCAAAGCTAATTGACCAACTCAGGGAAGCAGCCACCATGCAGAGACATGGAAAGAAATCAGATTTGAAAGAAATGGAGGGAAAAAAACGACTGGACATGAAATTCAAAACCACGGTTATAGGGCTTCTCAAGAGGCTTAAACAAAAGGTCGAGGCCTATAAGGAAATAAGCAAGACCACAAAGGAAATGAATGAATCCTACAAGGAAATGAACGAGACCCTCAAGGATATAAACGAGACCTTCAAGGAAATGATCAAGACCAACGTGGAAATGATCAAGACCAACGTGGAAATGAATGAGTCCTTCAAGGAAATGAAGGAGACCCTCAAGGATATAAAGGAGACTCTCAAGGATATGAAAAAGGACCTACCAGAAATTAAGCATACACTGACTGAAATAAAAAATATTATACAAAGACATAAAAGTGCTCTGGAGCATTCCAAGAACCAAGTTAAAGATTTGAAATACAAAAAGGTAAAATCCACTCAGCCGAAAAAGCAAGAAACCAAAAGAATCCAAAAAATTGAAGATAGTGTAAGGGACCTCTGGGACAACCTCAAGCATACCAAAATCCGAATTATTGGGGTGCCAGAAAAAGAGGGAGACCAAGACAATGGAAACCTATTTGAAGAAATAGTGACTGAAAACTTCCCACACATGGTGAAAGAACTAGACTTAGGTGTCCAAGAAGCGCACCAAACCCCAATATATAGGAACCCTAAGAGGACCACACCAAGGCACATCATAATTAAAATGCCAAGAGCAAAAGACAAAGAGAGAATATTAAAAGCAGCAAGAGAAAGACAGTTAGTGACCTATAAGGGAGCACCCATACGATTGTCAGCGGATTTTTCAACAGAAACGATGCAGGCCAGACGCGAGTGGCAAGAAATACTCAAAGTGATGAATAGCAAGAATCTACAACCAAGATTACTCTATCCAGCAAAGCTATCATGCAGAATTGAGGGTCAGATAAAGTGCTTCGCAGATAAGAAAAAGCTAAAGGAGCTCATCACCACCAAACCAATATTATATGAAATGCTGAAAGATATTCTTTAAGAAGAGGAAGAAGAAAAAGATAAAAATATAAATTATGAACAACAAATACACATCTATCAACAAATGAATCTAAAAATCAAGTGAATTAATAAGCTGATGAAGAGGATAAACTGTTGAATGTAACAGAATCACGGACATAGAGAGGGAATGGACTGACAACTCTTGGGGAGAAAGGGGGTGTGGGAAGTGCAGCAAGAGACTGGACAAAAATCATGCAACAATGGGAGAGGACAGTGGAGGGGGGTTAGGGTGGAGGGTGGGATGGGTACCAGGTGGAGGGGAAGTATAGGGGGGAAAATAGGGAACAATGTAATTCATAAACTGAGCAATAAAGATGAAAAAAAGAGAAAAAAATGTAGCTTCATAATCAGCAACTTCATTCTTCCACAATATTCTTTGATCTTTTTTCTTCTGAGACATCTTTCTATTATCAGCTTCAGAAAATTTTTGAGTTGCTTCTTTGGAAACAGTATCTTCCCTCTTCTGTGCTACTTTCTGCTTGAGTACAAATTTCACATTTTTGTAAGCAAAGGCTATCCAATAAGTGCTTACAAGTGTCCTCACGCTGTGTAAAACAGCAGACTGAATAAGATCCATATGCACTATTTGCCAGTATAACCAGATGGGGATGGCAGAGATGATGAAGGTGTTCCCAAAGAAGAGGGTGGAAGACTTAGCTGAGAGGTTGCAACTGAAATCCTAAAAGAGCAGGTCCTCCTTGGACTTCTTCTTGGAGCTGCCTTTGGAGCCATGGCGGAGCCATAGCCGGGAGCAAGCCAAAGATATAACCTTAAAAGCAGCAAGAGAAAGGCAGTTAGTTACCTACAAGAAGCTCCTATAACACTCCCACTGATTTCTCAACAGAAACTATGCAGGCTTATAGATATTGGCATGAAATATTCAAAGTGATGAAAAGCATGAACCTACAACCAAGATTACCTACCCAGCAAAGGTATTATTTAGAATTAAAGGACAGATTAAGAGTTTACCAGACAAGAAAAAGCTAAAGGAATTCACCACCAAACCAAGAAATGTTCAAGGGACTGCAGTAAGAAGAAGGGGGAAACATAACATAAATATCCCATATTATGAAAGCCTAATATGCAAACTGACTGAATAGCAGAATGACTGGTGGAAGAACCGGTTGCTGTGATGCACAGTGATCACGAGGGGCAAATGCTCAATTCAGGAGGTGCCTTCCAGCTTGAAAGCCCCAGACCAGTCAAGGTGGGTGCTGGGAGGGCCCGGAGGTCGCCCCACCAGACGACCCACAGAGGGAGGCCACCGGTGGGAGTGGCAGGGGTTGGGACTGGCGAGTGGGTGGTACCAGGCCGGCCAATGGGGGCACCCTGATCACCCTACTGGTCACCCCAAAGATTGGCCCTGATTGCTGACCAGGCCTAGAAACTTTACCCATGCACGAATTTTATGCATCGGGCCTCTAGTGAATAATAAAGTGACAATATCTATATACCTCTTAATAATCACTTTAAATGTAAATGGATTAAATCCTTCAATCAAAAGATGTAGGTTGGCTGAATGGATAAGAAAACAAGACTCATTCATATGCTGACTACCTAAGATTCACTTCAGTTTGAAAAACACAGACTGAAAATAAACAGTTTGGGTAAGGCTACAGATTGGGTGGGGTGGGGTCTCAGGGTTGTGAGAGGGATATCCGACTGCCAGTTTAGACCCACAGGGATTGGGCCTAAACCGGCAGTCAGACGTCTCCCAAGAGGTCCCCAATTGGAGAGGGTGCAGGCTGGGCTGAGAGAACCCCCCCTTCCGTGCAATAATTTTATGCACCAGGCCTTTAGGTTTCTTATAATCTTTTGTATTCTGTAATGTCATTTGTCACTTCTCTCCTTTCACTTATTGTTTTTTTTATGGAATTAAAATTTTTTCCAATATACAAAATAAATCTATTACCACATTGTAAATACCAAATAATTAGCCATTTATATGCAATATTTCAAGAAAAAATATTTTAAATATAATAATGTTACATGCAATAAACATTAATATTTCAAGAAAAACTACTTATATAGCCCTAACCAGTTTGGCTCAGTGGATAGAATGTTGGCCTGCAGACTGAAGGGTTTCAGGGTTGATTCCAGTCAAGGGCATGTACTTTGGTTGTGAGCATGTCTCCCGTGGGGAAAGTGCAGGAAGCAGCTGATCAATGTTTCTAACTCTCTATCCCTCTCCTTTCCTCTCTGTAAAAAAATCAATAAAATATATTTTTTTAAAAAGAAAAAAAAACTATAATAATAAAAACGTAATATGAAAATTGACCAAATGACTGAATAGCAGAATGACTGTCCAGATGACCTTCTGGACAACCACACTATGACACCTACTGGTGCCAGGCCAGCCAAAGAGGGTGTGATGCAATTGGTCAGGGGCCCACCCATTGTCTCATGATCGCCCTGCAGAGGAAGACCCAGGCCACTGGCCAGTGGAGCAATCAGTCAATCAGGGGGATTCACAATTGCCCAAAAGCGAGAGGTCCAGGTCAGGGCCTACCTCTTTGAGGCACCCCAGCCAGGTAGGTGGGGCTTACCTCTTTGGAGTGATCAATGATGGGGCTCCCAGACTGTGAGAGGAAACAGGCTGAGGCAACCCCACCCCTGAGTGCATGAATTTCATGCACCAGACCTCTAGTTTTAAATATATTACATGCAATAAACATTAATATTATAAGAAAAAATATTTTAAATATAATAATATTATCAAAACTGTTCTAAATAGTATAATATCACAATATTAAAAAATATTTAAAAATCAGCAAATAATAGATTATTTCTATATTCTATTTTTATTCTAAAATATTTTTCCCCTGGCTATATTTTTGTTCATCAGTTTATGTTTTTATTATATTCCACAAATGAGTGAGATCATATGATATTTATCTTTCTCTGACTGGCTTATTTCACTTAGCATAATGCTCTCCAGGTCCATCCATGCTACTGCAAATGATAAGAGTTCCTTCTTTTTTATAGCAGCATAATATTCTATTATGTAGATGTACCACAACTTTTTAATCCACTCATCTGCTGATGGGCACTTAGGCTGTTTCCAAATTTTAGCTATCGTGAATTGTGCTGCTATGAACAATGGGATGCATATATCCTCTGATTTCTTGGGATATATTCCTAGAAGTGGGATTACTGGGTCAAATTTTTAATTTTTTGAGGAAATTCCAAACTGTTTTCCACAGTGGTTGCACCAGTCTTCATTCCCACCAGTAGTACAAGAGAGCTCCTTTTTCTCCACATCCTCATCAGCACTTGTAATTTGTTGATTTATTGATGATAGCCATTCTGACAGGTGGGAGATGATTTTGTTATTTTGATTTGCATCTCTCAGATGATTAGTGACTTTGAGCATGTTTTCATATGTCTCTTGGCCTTCTGTATGTCCTCTTTTGAAAAGTGTCTATTTAGGTCCGTTGCCTATTTTTTTTTATTGGATTGTTTATCTTCCTTTTGTTAAGTTGTATGAGTTCCCTGTAAGTGTTGGATATTAAACCCTTATCAAAGACAACATTGACAAATATGTTCTTCCATGCAGTGGGCTGTTGTTTTGTTGATGGTTTCTTTTGCTGTGCAGAAGCTTTTTATTTTGATTAGAGGCCTGGTGCATGAAATTCATGCATGGGGCCGGAGGGTCCTTCAGCCTAACCTGCATCATCTCCAATCTAGGAGGCCTCAGGGAATGTCCTACTGACAGCTTAGGCCTGCTCCCTGTGGTTCTGTGCTCTCTACTGGGCCTGCCTGCTCCACATCATGGCAATGGGCAAGCAGGCCCTACTGGGTGCTGCCTACTGGCTGTGCTTGCCTGCTTCAGGTGGCCCAGGGATCAATCAGGCTTAAACTGGCAGTTGGACATCCCTCTCGCAATCTGGGACCACTGGCTCCTAACTGGTCACCTGCCTTCCTGCCTGTTTGCCTCCTAATTGCCTCTGCCTGCCTGCCTGGTTACTTCTAACTGCCCTCCCCTGCAGGCCTTATCTCACCCCCACTGCCCTCCTCTGCTGGCCAATTTGGTTCTGATTGGTCAGTTTCTATGTCAGTCAGTGTCAAAAGCTCTGCCTCCTAGAAAGCCATTGGCTCCACACAGCATCCAGATTTGGTTCTGATTGATCGGTTTCTATGCCAGTCAACATCAGAAGCTTTGCCTCCTGGGTAGCCATTGGTTCTTCACAGCACCCACATTTGGTTCTGATTGGCTGGTTCCTATGCCAGTCAGCATCTCTGGGCATATCAATGGGGCCTGATCAGAAATGCAGGGCTGATGAGCAGACCTGGCAGAGGCCTGGAGAGAAATGGAGGCACAGCTGCTGGCCAGCCTGGTAGAGAAAGAGAGAGGCAAGTGCTGATCAAAAGCTGCCTCAGAATGAGTGGATCAGTCTTTGCTTCTCTCTTCAGGCCTCTCTCTGGCCCTGATTCACAGCCCCTTCAGCAGTCAGTGCTGGGGCACCACTCCTGCAGTGGAAGCAGTCAGCACTGGGTTGCCATGGCAACCCAGCACTCACTGAAGGACTGACTTCTGGTTGGTGGAGCCTTGGTCATTACTGGTGATTATGACCCAGGGTTTTTCTATATTAGGATTCTAGGAACAATAATATGGCAAAATATTGGACAATTTGGTGGAAATGAATTCCTGAAAACAGATAGTCTTCCAAGAATGACTCAAAAACATGAACAGACCAATATTTACTAACAAAATCAAATCAGTAATAAAAAAATCTCACAACAAACAAAATTCCTGGATTGGATAGCTACTCAGATGAATTGTACTAAACATTCAATAAAGAATTGCCACCTATCCTCCTCAAACTATCCCTAAAAATTCAAGAGGTGGAAAGTCTCCAAAGCTCATTTTATGAGACCAGCATTACCTAGAGTCCCAAAACAGACAAATATATTACAAAATAAATGTATAGGCCAATAACATGATAAACACAGATGCCAAAATCTTCAACAAAATATTAATAAGCTAAACTTAGCTATACATCAAAAAGCTCATATACCAGGATCAAATTATTTCTGCTATGTAATGTTGGTTCAAAATTTGTAAATTAATTAATGTGATATACCATATAAAGGAAACGAAATATAAAATTAATATGATCATATCAATCTATACTAATAATAGATGAATATGCAAATTGCCTGGGGCACCATCACAGTAACAATAATGACTGAACATGTTTGAACTCTTGAATTAAGGTAAGTAATTTGTGTTTTTACATCCCTGACAAAGTTTATATAAACTTATATAAAAAATAATTGGCAGCTAGTTTGAGATTGAATTGACATGGCTTAGAGCTTGTCATCTCCTATGGACACCAGTCCTAAGGCTAGGCCCTCCTTAACCTCCTGTGACACTATAATACCATTACATGATATTATTCTACAATGTCATTATAATATTTGATATTTGACAATAGCATATTATACAATTATCCCAAATAAATTTACAAACTAATTCTTTGAATGTTGGGCAGCAATTTAGAAAAAGGATAGGAAAGGAATTAATCCCTTTCAGAAGGAATTAAGGCACTGGGAAGGCACCTGAGCATTCTATATTGGTCCCTCTTGCCCTTTTTGCCAAGAGGGACCTTCTTGTTACTATCCAAATACACACAGCTGATGCCTGAGCTTTCAGTTCAAGCTGTGGCTGAAGCCTCTGGGCAGACGGCTCCACGGATCTGTCTCTCGACCAATGGTGTGAGCTGGGCCCTCTCTGGAGAAGAAACCTGGGTCCCCCGAGATATGTGATCAGTACCGGGACCCCGCCAGCAGGCGAGGGAACCCCAAGGTAGGTGCTGGACGTGGAGGCCATGGGGGCATAGACTACAAAGGAGACAGAACTGAACCTCACATCACCCTATTTGGCCCCGGAGGATGGCTGGTTAGCCAGAGACGGGTAAAATTCCTCAGGGAAGGAACAACCTAAGACAGGCACAGTCACAGAGGGGCCAACAGGAGAGAACTAAAAGGTCAACAGATGTGGGGCACAGACCCTCATCCACAAACCTTACAGGGGCTTGAACTCTCACCCCTCCTGAGGGAGGTCTCCTGCCCCCACAGCTGCTTCGCCTCCCACGCACAGCTCAGACCGGGACCCAGGTGGCAGACAGAGACTCGGCCAGCAATAGCTGCTCTATATTGAATTCAGTCTATTACCAGGAATGCTCAGGACTTACTAAAAAATGCAAATATTCCTTTCCACTAATATTTACAGGGTAAACTAAGATTTCTGTTTGAGTATTAAAATTGACAGTAAAATAGTAATCAAGTTTTCAGATTAATTTAAATTGGCCAAGTGAAATAAGTGAATACTCAAGAAAATTATAGTGTACTGGACAAAAAGCTTTTCCTAAAACATTAACAAAAATATCTATTAGTAGTTCATCTCACTGTAAAATTGCCTAACATCCAAAGAACCTAAAGCAGTCATATTTGTGTGCAAAAATTAAAATTTAAAATTACCAAGACTGCAAGATAAAATTTCCAATAGCCCCCATTAATCAAAAAAGGGGGGGAGACAGTGGGGTAATATCATGTAAGGAAAAATATCCTGTAAGTAAAATACATCTGGAAAATTCTTACTCCAGAAAAGTAACTTCCATTTGCAAAGCCAACAGCAGGACACCCATGAAAAAACACACATGGTGTCAAAATAAGCCAAAGGAAAATCATTTAGGCAAAAATAAAAAGAATCCTAAGTCTAATTTGCAGAGAGAATCCCTTTGTTAACTTTTGGTCGATTATGTGTTTGTGTGTTTTCAGAGAACAACTCCAAGACCATGTGGGTTCCTGCGACAGTGAGGAACTGATGGATCTGTTCCAGTCATGAGGATGGTCCAGATGGGGGACACTGACGACACCTTGCCATGCTAGCAGTCGGCAGCTGTACATGGCTGCAGACGGCCCAGTACCAAACCAGAGAGGATGGATCTTGCATTGCCACGATGTGTCCACCATCTGGATACCATTGCTGACATGTACACATAAGGAACTATTTGACATTGAAACTGGGACTCAGAACAGTTGGACATTGAAACTGACACTCAAACATTTTTTGTTCTTGTATGTTTATTTCTAGTATGCAGAGGCAAGATATTTTTGAAGAAAAGAAACAGGGGGAAGTGATTGATATAGAGGCAGGGTGGCCTTGAACAGGCTGTCAAGCTACAGGGGGAAGGCTGGGGTGGATGGAAGGTGGATGCTGGGGGAGATCAACCGAAGGACTTGTATGCATACATATGAGCATAACCAATGAATGAAAGACAATGGGGCGGGGAGGGGGGCAGGTGGGGACATGTGCTGGGGGGTAAGGGAGGCTAGGGGGAGGATATTGGGGGGGGGAGAAAACATATGTACTACTATTAAATATAAGTTATTCTGCAAAAAAAAAAAAAAAAAAAAAGGAATGACTGAACAGCCTGTGGGCAGGCTACGCTGGGTGACAATGTCAGCGGGGTTAGTGAGGGAGACCAAATGACTGAACAGCAGGATGCATGGAGTTATTAGGCTGGCAGTGGGGAGGGGAGGAGGGGAGCAGTTGGGGGTGACCAGGCCTGCAGGGGGAAAGTTGAGGGTACCAGACCACCAGGGGGGCAGGTGGGGGTTACCAGCATGGCAGGGGGGCCGTGAGGGGTGACCAGGATGTCAGGGGGCAGTTAGGGGTGATCAGACTGGCAGGCAGGTGAGCAATGAGGGGCCAGTGGTCCTGGATTGTGAGAGAGATGTCCAACTGCTGATTTAGGTCTGATCCCACAGTGAAAAGTTAAAATCCTTTCCTTTAAGATCAGGAACGAGACAAAGATGTCCACTTTCACCACTTTTATTTAAAATAGTATTGGAAATCCTAGCCACAGAAAATAGATAAGAAAAATAAATAAAAGGCATTCATAATAGAAAGAAAGAAGTAAAATTGTCATTATTTGTACATGACATGATACTATATAAAAAGAATCCTAAAGATTCTACAAAAAATAATATTAGAACTAACAAATGAATTCAGTAAAGTAGCCAGATACAAAATTAATATTCAGAAATTTGTTGCATTTTATACACCATTAATGAAGTATCAGAAAGAGAGATTAAGGAAACAATCATGTTTGCAACTGCCTAAAAAAATTTCCTAGGAATAAATGTAACTGAGGAGGTAAAGTCCTATTTGGAAAATTATAAAACATTGAAGAAGATGCCAAAAATATGAAAGCATATGTCATGCTCATGAATAGAAGGAATTAACATTGTTAAAATGTCTATACTATCCACCCTGGCCAGGTGGCTCAGTTGATAGGAACATCATCCCATTCATCAATAGGTTGTAGGTTTGATTCCCAGTCAGGGCACATACCTAGGTTGCAGGCTTGATCCTTGGTCAGGGCATGTACAGGAGGGAACAATTGATGTTTCTCACCTCTCTCTCTCTCTCTCTCTCTCTCTCTCTCTCTCTCTCTCTCTCTCTCTCTCTCAAGTTAATAAACACATCCTCGGGCCCTAGGTGGTTTGGTTTAGTGGATAGAGCATTGGTCTGTGGGCCAAAGGGTCCAGGTTCAATTCTGGTCAAAGGCACATACTTTGGTTGCAGTCTCCTTCCCAGCCCGGGCCATGGTCAGGGCTCATGCAGGCGGCAACCAATCGATGTTTCTCTCACATCGATATTTCTCTCTGTCTTTCCCTCTCTCTTCCACTCTCCCTAAAAATCAATGGAAAAATATCCTCCGGTGAGGATTAACAAATAAAAACAATTGAAAATAAACATATCCTCAGGCGTAAAAACAAATAAATAAAATGTATAAACTACCCCAAACAACCTAGAGAATTAATAAAATACTGCTCAAAATACCAATTGCATTTTTCACAAAACTAAAACAAATAATCCTAAAATTTATATGGAATCACAAAAGACCCTGAATAGCTACTATAATCTTGGGAAAGAAAAAAGTTAGAGGTATCATCTTACCTGATATCAAACTATATTACAAGGCTCTCATAAGTAATCAAAACAGCATGGTATAAATATAGACATAGATCAATGGAACAGAACAGAGAGCCCCCAAATCAGCCCACCTGTATGGTCAACTTTAATCTATAACAAAGGAGGCAAAACATGCAACGAGGTAAAGACAGTTTGTACAATAAATGGTGTTGGGCCCATCTGGTGGGCCTCAGTGATTGTGCATAGACCTATAAAGCAGAAGATTTGGGCTTGATCCCCAGTAGGGGGCATGGTTCTCTCTCATCATTATGTTTGTATATTTTTCTCCCTCTCCCTTCCTATCTGAAATCAATAAAAATCTTTTAATGGTACTGGGAACTGGACAGATATGTTCAAACATTAAAATTGGACACCTTCTTACACCATGTATAAGAATAAATTCAAAATGGATTAAAGACTTAAATGTAAGACCTGAAATCATAAAACTTCCAGAAAAAAAATATGGGCAGTAAATTCTTTGACATAGCTTTTAGTGTTATTTTTGAGGGGTTGTCTCCTCAGACAAGGGAAACAAAAGAAAAAAATAAACAAATAGGATCATGTCAAACTAAACACTTTTTATACAGCAAAGGAAACCATCAACAAAACTAAAAGACAGCCTATGAATAAGACTAGATATTCACCAACTCACACAACACCAAAAACAAGATCAATTTGTTTAAAAATGGGCAGATGACTTAGATATTTCTCTAAAGGACATACAGATGACCAATAGATATATGAAAAGATATTTAATGTCCCTAATCATCAGAGAGATTAAAATTAAAACCACAATGAGATATGGCCTCATAGCTGTCAGAATGCCTACCACCAGCAAATCAACAAACAACAAATATTGGCAAGAATGTGCACTATTGTTGATATTGCAAATTGATGCAGTCATTATGGAAAACGGTATAGAAGGTCCTCACAAATTTTAAATTAGAACTACTATATGAGCCAGCAATCCTACTTCTGGGTATTTATCTGAAGAAACCCCAAACTCTAATTAAAAAAGATATATGCATCCCTATGCTCATTGCGGTGTTATTTACAATAGCCAAAAAATGGGAACAACTCAAGTGTTTATAGATAAACTAGAGGCCTGGTGCACTGAATTCATTCACGGAGGTGCAGGGGATGTCCCTTAGCCCAGCCTGCACCCTCTCCAATCTGGGACCCCTTGAGGGATGTCCAACTGCCCGCTTAGGCCTAATCCCGGTAGGGCAGCCAGACATACTTCTCACAATCCAGAACTGCTGGCTCCAAACTGCTCACCTGCCTACCTCCCTGATTGCCCCTAACTGCTTCTGCCTGACAGCCTGATCACCCCCTAACCACTACCCTGCCAGCCTAATTGATGTCTAACTGCTCCCCTGCCAGCTGTTTGCCCCCAACTTCCCTCCTCTGCTGGCCTAGTCACCCCTAACTGTTCCCCCAAGCAGACTTGATCACCCCTAACTGCCCTCCTTTGCAGGGCCTGGAACCTCCCAACTGCCCTCCCCTGCTAGCCATCTTGTGTCCACATGGGGGCAGGATCTTTGACCACATGGGGGCAGCCCTCTTGTGTGTTGGAGTGATGGTCAATCTTCAAATTACTCTTTTATTAGATAGGAAAGAGGCCTGGTGAATGGGTGGGGCCAGCTGGTTTGCCCTGAAGACTGTCCCAGATCAGAGTGGGGGTTCCCTTGGGATGAGCGGCAGCCTGGGCGAGGGGCCTGTGGAGGTTTGCAGGCCGGCCACGCCCCCCAGCGACCCAAGCGGAGGCCCTGGGATCTGGGTGGAGGCCTAGGCTGGGAATGGCAGGCGGAAAGCTTGGCTTCTTCTGTTGCCAGGGAAAATCAAGCCTCTGTTCTCTCCAGCTCAGTGGCTGCCGCCATTTCTGTATCTTTTATAACTGAAATTTTGTAACATTGAGTGGAGGCCCAGGCTGGCAATGGCAGGTGGAAAGCTTGGCTTCCTCTGTTGCCGGGGAAACCCAAGCCTTCCTCCTGCTCTCAGTGGCAGCAGCCATCTTGGTTGGGGTTTATTTGCATAATCTACTCCTGATTGGCTGGTGGGTGTGGCAAAGGTACAGTCAAATTTGCATATTACTCTTTTATTAAATAGGATGATTAGATAAATAAGATATGGTGTTGCCCTGGCCAATGTGGCTCAGTTGGTTTGAGTATTGTCAGGGCATATACTCAAGTTGAGGGTTTGACCCCTGGTCAGGGCACATAGGGAAGTTAACCATTCAATGTTTCTCTGTCACATCAATGTTTCTTCCCCTCTCTCTCCTTTTCCCTTCATCTCTCTAGAATCAATGAAAATCATATTCTCAGCTGAGAATCCTATCTAATAAAAGAGTAATATGCAAGTTGGCCATCACTCCAACACACAAGATGGCTTCCCCCATGTGGTCAAAGATGGCTGCCACAAGATGGCCAACAGGGGAGGGAAGTTGGGAGGGACCAGGCCTACACGGGAGGGCAGTTGTGGGCGATCAGGCCAAGAGGGGAGAGCAGTTGAGGGGACGAGGCCCTACAAGGGAGAGCAGTTGGGGAAAATCAAGCCCGCAGGGGAGGGAGGTTAGGGGTAACCAGAGTGGCAGAGGAGGGAATTTGAGGGTGACTGGGCCCACAGAGAAGGGTAGTTGGAGGGGGGGGGGACCAGGCCTGCAGGGGAAGGCAGTTAGGGGTGACCAGGCCTGCAGGGGAGGGCAGTTAGTGACAATCAGGCTGGCAGGGGAGAAGTCTGAAGTTAGGCAGGGGAGTGGTTAGGGGGTGATCAGGCTGGCAGAAAGAAGCAATTAGGGGCAATCAGGAAGGCAGGTAGGCGAGCAGTTGGGAGCCAACAATCCTGGATTGTGAGAGGAATGTCCGACTGCCTGTTTAGGCCTGATCCTATCAGGCCTAAATGGGCAGTCGGACATCCCTCAAGGGGTTCCAGATTGGAAAAGATGCTGGCTGGGCTGAGGGACACCCCAACCCCTTGCACAAATTTCATGCACCAGGCCTCTAAGTTAAAAATAAATAAAAAAGAACATGTGGTACAGATATACAATGGAATACACTTGGCCATAAAAGGAATTAAATCTTGTCATTTGTCACAATATGGATGGATCTAGAGGGTATTATGCTAAGTGAACAAAATCAGAGAAAGACAAATTCCATATTATTTCACTTGTCTGTGGAACCTAAAGAAAAAAATAAATGAATAAACAAAATAGAAACCTACTTATACATACAGAGAACAAATTCATGGTTGCCAGATAGTAAGGGGATAGGGGAACTGGGTAAAAAGATGAAGGTATTAAGAAATAAAAATTGGGAGGGAATTGAAAATAGATGTCAATAGGAAGGCAGGCTGCAAGATAGTGTGTGAGTGAGAGAATGAAAAGAGAGTGTGTGGACATACGGGGAGTGTTCATTTGTGAGTGAAGGACAGCTATATTTCAAGGCACTTTTGGGGACTGCTGGACCAGGCTTTCCTGATGAGGAAACCTCAAATTGCTGATGAAACCTCTCCCAGAGTGACTGGCTCTGTGGCAGAGACCATGCCATCTTGAAGGGGAGAGTGGCTGTGATCAGAAGCCTAGCCTTACCTTCAACTGGGAAGAATTGGATACCTGTTGGGACCCTACAACCACAACACCCAGGGACCAGCTATGAACCTACAAAAACTGGGTCTGAAGGAGCGCAAATACATGGACTTGGATGAACTCTGAATCTTCTTTTGAAAGGGCATATTTTTCCCAGAGAAAGTCAGTGCAGGAGAGAGAGAGATAGTTAACCAGACACCCCAAGAGAAGCAAACATGGAGAGACAAAGAAACAGCCCACATATAACAGAAAAGGAGGCATCACCCGAATTGGAAGTAATTTAAATGGAGGCAAGCAATATGTCAGAGAAAAAATTCAGAGAAATGGTCATAAGGTCGCTGTAAAGGTTGGAAGACAAATTCAACAATATGTGTAAGAACGAAGAGGAAATGAAGAAGAACCAATCAGTGCAATAACGAACTTAATAGAAAGCATCAAGAGTAAACATCAGTGAGATAAAAGACAAGACAGGAAAAAATACCCAAGCAAATGCAGCATCTAGAAACAAAACTTAAAAAACAGAAAGAGAGCCTAAGGGAACTTTGAGACAACATGAAATGAAAAAACATCTGCATGATAGGAGTGCCAGAAGGAGAGGAAATTGAGCAAGAAATAGAAAACCTGTTCAAAGAAATAATGACAGAAAACTTCCCTAATATAGGGAAGAAAAAACTCACACAAGTCCAAGAAGCTCACAGAGTCCCAAACAAAATGAATCCCAAAAGACCAACACAAAGGCACATTAAAATTATGCCAAGACCGGTTTGGCTCAGTGGATAGAGCGTCGGGCTGCAGACTGAAGGGTCCCGGGTTCGATTCTGGTCAAGGGCATGTACCTTGGCTGCGGGCACATCCCCAGTAGGGGGCGTGCAAGAGGCAGCTGATCGATGTTTCTCTCATCGATGTTTCTGACTTTCTATCCCTCTCCCTTCTGCTCTATAAAAAATCAATAAAATATATTTTAAAAAATTAAATTAGAGGCCCAGTGCACAAAATTCATGCATGGGGGGGATTCCCCTCGGCCCAACCTGTACTTTCTTCAACCTGGGACCCCTCGGACATCCCTTTTACAATCCTGGACTGCTGGCTCCTAATCGCTCACCTGATTGCCTGCCTGGTTGCCCCTAACTGCCCTTTCTGCTGGCCTGGTGACCCCTAACTTACCCCCACTGCCAGTCAGGTTGCCCCCTCCTTGCTGGCCTGGTTGCTCCTTACTGCCACCCTGCCATCTTGGTCACCCCTTATGCCCCCCCTGCCAGCCTGGTTGCCTCAAAATGCCCCCCTTTGCCATTCTGGTCACCCATAACTTCCCCTGCCTCTGCCAGTCTAGTCTCCCCTAACTGCCCCCCGATGGCCTAGTCACCCCCACTACCCCCCCACCAGCCTAGTCATTTCTCACTTCCACTCTGCCAGCCTAATCAGCCCCAACTGCACCCCTGCTGGCCTTGTTGCCCCCAACAGCCCTTCCCTGGTGGCCTGGTCACCCCTCACAGCCCCCTACTGGCCTGTTCACAGCCTGATGTTCAGTTGTTTTGTCATTCCTCACTAACCTCCCTGCCAGGCTGGTCACCCCACACAGCCTGCTTGTTCAATCATTTGGTCAACCCTCACTAACCCCCCTGCCGGCCTGGTCACAGACAGCCATCTTGTGAGTGCATGATGGTCAATTTGCGTATCGCCTCTTTATTACCCTGTTTCTCTGAAAGTAAGACATCCCCCGAAAATAAGACCTACCTCCAGTTTTGTCTCTTGCTGTAATATAAGGCACCCCCCCGAAAATAAGACCTCCCTGATATTTTTATTCTTGAAACTGAGAAAGCCTGGGTCACACAAGCAGTTATAAGGAAGCGAGTCGATTTAACGTTGCCACTTGTTATGCGAGGGAGCCAAAGAGGTCTGCTAGTCTGGGATGCAGCCAGCACTCACCACGCTAAAGACATGAAGAAATTTCTTCACAAAAGAAAAATAGATCAAATAATGGTTTCCGCAGGAATGACGGCTTATCTCTAGGCTCTTGATATTGCAATAAACAAGCCATTCCAGGACAATTTGCACATGGAAATTAATGACTACATTGAAAATAGAATGGAGAGAAATCAGCGGGAAAACTTTGTGAAACCTAAACTGCAAGAGGTTGTGACTTGGGTAAAGAATTGATGGGAGAAAATCACTGACAGTGCATTGCAAATGCACTACGAGAAAGCTACCTTGACAAGAAGTACTCATTTAAGGACAGTGCTATTGCTAAACATGAGAGATTTGGTCCACCAATTTTGAAAGAAATGGAGTCACAAGAAATTCACCAGGAAATTCAGGGTTTGAATTGTTATGATGATGTTCCAGAAGATGATGACATGACTGTCATTGAATAAATCTTACTTTGTGTTCATACTGGTAAATATCAGTATCAGTAAATGTACCATAGATTGTTGTACATGGAAATAATGGTAGTAACAAGAAATTCTTGATACCATAGGATTCACAGTTTGTCTGGTTATGCTGGTTTGTGATGACAACTACCACTATACTGTATACAGGTAATAAATTTTCCTTTTTTGTTGTTCAACAATAAATGTGTACTGTATTCTTCTTCATGGAAAAATAAGACATCCCCTGAAAATAAGACCTAGCACATCTTTGAAGGAAAAAATTAGCATAAAACACTCTTATTTTTGGGAAAACAGGGTATATAGGATTGGCAAACACCAACAAAAAAGTAAGAATACTTAAAGAGGCCAGAGAGACAAAAAGGTATTTACAAAGGACTCCCCCCACCCCCATCAGACTAGCAACTGATTTCTCAACAGAAACATATCAGGCCAGAAGTAAATGGAGTGAAATATTTAAAGTCATGCAAAGGAATGGTCTGAATACAAGAATACTATACCCAGCAAGGGTACAGTATCAATAAAAATTGAGGGTGAAATCAGGAGCTTCACAGAAAAAGAGAGAAAGGATTAAGGGGGTTTATTACCACCAAACCAGCAATGCAAGAAATGTTAAAGAGTTTGCTGTAAAAAGGAGAAATAGGAAGGGAAGAAGGAACACAGGCATAAAGAATAAAATGGTGACAAATAAATACCTATCAATAATATCTTTAAATGTAAATGGATTAAGTGCCCCAATCAAAAGACATAAGGGAGAAAACCAAGATGGCAGCATAGGAAATTGCTGTCTCACACAACCGCTTCAAAACTACAACTAAAAGACAAAATGGCCATCATCCAGAACCACAATAAGGCTGGCTGAGTGGAAATTCTACAACTAGAACGAAAGAGAAAAGGACACTGAGACTCAGAGGAGGTGCAGATGTAAAGTGCAGAAGTACGGAGGTGCACACGAAGGGTGGGCAACTGAGGATGCGACTGTCTTTTTCAACTGGGAGGGAGACACAAGCTCCTGACTGCTCTGAACCCCAGTTCTGGGTGAGACTCTGGGGACTCAGTCTCATATGGAGAAAAACTGGACTGTCTGGCATTGGGTGGAATTGGAAGGTGCTTTTCTCTTAGAGGTGCTTGCAGCGATTACCGAGGGACACTGATACCTGGGCCTCTTAGGGTAGGGCTGAAGGTCAGCCATTGCTGTTTGCTCCACCCTGTTAATTCCCTGAGACCCTCCCCCTCCCATGTTGAGCAGATACCTTTGCATATGAATGGTGCTTTGCATTTTAAAATTATCTAACAAACAGCAGTTGGGTCAGAGAGACCCAGAACATCCAAAAAAAGACCCAAGGCCCCACAGCAGCTTGCATTACTTCACAGCTGGGCATCATCTGGGCACCTCTAAACATCAAACAAATAAGAGGAATCTATAGAACTCTCTGCTGGGTGGCCTCAGGCAAAGGCTAAATTAGCACCTACTTAGAGATCCAAGAGCCAGTGTACCCAGTGGTCAGAGTGGGACCACCCAGATTACAACTCCTCAGATCCATAAGGGACACACTCAGGGGGAAGACTCAGTGATCACCAAAGCCCCACTGAAGCAAGTCTTGCCCCATAAGGATGTCTCCAGCACAGAAGTTGTCCCAGAATAGACACAGCTGATTCTCACAGCCAATTGGCCTGAAAGTTAATTCCTCCTACTGATACCAATAATAATCAAGGTTTAACTACAAGAATATTATGCACACAGCCCACAAAGGGGTGCATCAAGAGTGTCCACCTTAGGTAACTGGAGAGGCTGAGCCACTGGGCCATATAGGACACTTAGCACACAAATCCACTCTATCAATATAGGGAAGAAGCCAAAATGTGGAGGCAAAGAAAAAAGTCACAAATGTCAGAAATGGAGGAAAACAAACTACTGGATATAGAGTTCAAAACCACAGTTATAAGGTTTTTCAATAATTTTCTAGAAACCGCTGATAAATTTAGTGAGACTCTCGAGGATATAAAAAAGGACCAGCTAGAAATTAAGCATACACTGACTGAAATAAAAAATAATATACAGAGATCCAACAGCAGATTAGTGGATCATGAGAATCAAGTCAAAGATTTGAAATACAAGGAAGCAAAAAACATCCAACCATAAAGAAAAAAGAATACAAAAATATGAAGATAGTGTAAGGAGCCTCTGGGACAATTTCAAGCATATCAACATCCAAATTATGTGAGTGCCAGAAGAGAAAGAAAGAAGATATTGAAAACCTACTTGAAAAAATAATGAGCAAAAACTTCCCCAACCTGGTGAAAGAAATAGAGTTACAAGTACAGGAAGCACAGAGAACCCCAACAAAAGGAATTCAAAGAGGACCACACCAAGACACATCATAATTAAAATGCCAAGAGCAAAAGACAAAGAGAGAATATTAAAAGCAGCAAGAGAAAAACAGTTATCTACAAGAGAGTACCCATACGATTGTCAGCTGATTTCTCAACAGAAACTACAAAGGCCTGATGGGAGTGGCAAGAAATATTCAAAGTGATGAACAGCAAGAACTTACAAACAAGATTACTGTCAAAGCTATCATTCAAAATTAAAGGTCAGATAAAGAGCTTCACAGATTAAAAAAAAACTACAACCAACAAAACAAAACAACTAAAGGAGTTCACCACCAAACCAGTATTATGTGAAATGTTGAAAGGTATTATTTTAAAAATGGAAGAAGAGGGAGAACTAAGATGGCGGCAAAGGTGAAACACCTATCTTGCCGTCATAATCAGCAATTTTAATACTACAACTTAACGAAAGAACAAACACCTTCCAGAATCACCAGAAAGCTCGCCGAGTGAAAATTCCACAAATAAAAGTGAAAATACGACACTGTGACTAGGGAGAGCGGCGGCGAACAGTGTTGAAAGATTCCCACCGAGAGAGGTTTGGAGTGCGCGCCGTGGAGAGGGCGGGCGGCTGAAAACCGGCCAGTTTTCTCGAACGGGGAGACAAAAAGTCCCACTGGACTGATTCTCCAACTCTGGGCGAAGTCCAGAGAACCCACTATCACACGGGGTGAAAACTGGACAGTGGGAGGGCACGCCGAAGCTCGGGTGCTCCCTGGTCTCCGGGTCTCCCGGCTTGTGGAGAAGGCAGCTTGCGCGAACAGCTCGGCTGCGTGACGGCGCAGAGCGCACCGCGACTTGCCTCTCATTCGGAAAACCGTCAGTCTGCTTTGTTATACGACCCTGGGTGAGTCATTGCGCATGCAGACTCATTTTGGGAAAGTCTGAATTCCCCGGCAACCGGCAGCCGGTGGAGCTCCCCAGCAGCTCTCTCTCAGAGGTGCTGGCGGCCATTGCCCCTGGCACAGAGTCCCTGGGGCCGCATAGGTCGGAGCTAACGCTGTCTGCTTGGCCTGGAGACTCCGCCCACCCAACCTGAGCACAGCTGAGCTTCACAGACAATTGGCCTGGAGGTCAACCCTCCAAGTGCTAACAACCATTAACTGAGCTTAACTTCAGCAAGACTGTGCAGCCCATATCCACCTCAGGTAACGGGGGAGGCTGAGCCACTATCCCTAGTAGGAAGTCTACCACACAAAGCTAATTGACCAACTCAGGGAAGCAGCCACCATGCAGCAACATGAAAAGAAATCAGATGTGAAAGAAATGGAGGGAAAAAAACCGACTAGACATGGAATTCAGAACCACAGTTATAGGGTTTTTTAAGAGGCTCCAACAAAAGATCGAGGCCTATAAGGAAATAAGCAAGACCACAAAGGAAATGAGTGAGTCCTACAAGAAAATGAACAACATCCTCCAGGATATAAACGAGAACTGCAAAGAAATTATTAAGACCAACGTGGAAATGAATGAGTCCTACAAGGAAATGAAAGAAACCCTCAAGGATATAAAGCAGACTCTCAAGGATATGAAAAAGGACCAATCAGAAATTAAGCATACACTGACTGAAACAAAAAATATTAAACAAAGACCTAAAAGTGCCCTGGAGCACCCCAAGAACCAAGTTAAAGATTTGAAATACAAAGAGGTAAAATCCACTCAGCTGAAAAAGCAAGAAACCAAAAGAATCCAAAAAATTGAAGATAGTGTAAGGGGCCTCTGGGACAACCTCAAGCATACCAACATCCGAATTATAGGGGTGCCAGAAAAAGAGAGAGAGCAAGACAATGAAAACCTATTTGAAGAAATAGTGACTGAAAACTTCCCACACCTGGTGAAAGAAATAGACTTAGGAGTCCAAGAAGCGCACCGAAACCCCAATATATAGGAACCCTAAGAGGACCACACCGAGGCACATCATAATTAAAATGCCAAGAGCAAAAGACAAAGAGAGAATATTAAAAGCAGCAAGAGAGAAACAGTTGGTTATCTATAAGGGAGCACCCATACGACTGTCAGCGGATTTCTCAACAGAAACGATGCAGGCCAGACGGGAGTGGCAAGAAATATTCAAAGTGATGAATAGCAAGAATCTACAACCAAGATTACTCTATCCAGCAAAGCTATCATTCAGAATTGAAGGTCAGATGAAGTGCTTCGCAGATAAGAAAAAGCTAAAGGAGTTCATCACCACCAAACCAACATTATATGAAATGCTGAAAGATATTCTTTAAGAAGAGGAAGAAGAAAAAGGTAAAAATATAAATTATGAACAACAAATACACATCTATCAACAAATGAACATAAAAATCAAGTGAATTGATAGGCTGCTGAACAGGATAGACTGGTGAATATAACAGAGACATGGACATAGAGAGGGAATGGACTGACAATTCTTGGGGAGAAAAGGGTTGTGGGAAGTGCAGCAAGAGACTGGACAAAAATCTAGCAACAATGGGAGAGGACAGTGGGGAGGGGAGGGGAGGGTGGAGGGTGGAATAGGTACAGTGTGGAGGGGAGCTATAGGGGGATAAAAAGGGGAAACAATGTAATTAATAAACTGAACAATAAAGATAAAAAATAAAAAAATAAAAAAATAAAAATGGAAGAAGAAAAAGGTAAAGCTAAAAATTATGAATAACAAATACATATCTATCAACAAGTGAATCTAAAAATGAAGTGAGTAAAAAAATCTGGTGAAGAGAATAAATTGGTGAATATAATAGAATCAGGGACATAGAAAGGGAGTGGACTGACAATTCTTGGGGGGAATTGGGGGTGGGGGGTATGGGAAGAGATCGGACAAAAATCACACACATATGGATGAGGACAGTGTGGAGGGATATGAGCAGAGAGTGGTGTGGGAACCAGGTGGTGGGGAGCTATGAGGGGTGAGGGGGTGGAGGAACATCTGTAATAATCTGAACAATAAAGATTTATTTTTTAAAAATCTCACACATCTGCACACCTGTCCAGGTTGTGGGCTTTTTCCTGGTGGGGGGCACGAGGGAGGCGGCTGATCAATGATTCTCTGTCATCACTGATGTTTCTCTTTCTCTCCTTCTCCCTTCCTCTCTGAAATCAATAAAATCGTATTTTAAAAAAAGACATAGGATAGTTAAGCAGATAAGAAAACATGACCCATTTATCTGCTGTCTATAGGAACCCCACCTCAGAAAAAAAGACTTCACAGAGACTGATGGAGAAAGGATGTAAAAAGGTTTTTCAGGCAAATGGAAAGGGAAAAAAAATTGGGGTAACAATACTTATATCTGACATTGTCTCCAGCACAGAAATTCTCCCAGCATAGTCACAGCTGATTCTCACAGCCAATTGGTCTGGGGTCAATTACTTCCAGTAATACTTTCACTTACATAACAAGAGATAAGGAAAGCCACTTCATAATACTAAAGGGAACAATCCAAGAAGAAGATATAACTATGGTAAACATGTATTGACCCAATAGAGGAGCACCCAAATACATAAAAAAAGAAAAACTTCTGGAAGATATCAAGTGAGAACTTGACAGCAATACAGGGGGAATTTAATACACCAATAACACTACTGGACAAATCCTCTAAACAAGAAACCAGCAAATAAACATCAATCCTAAATGACACACTAGATCAGGTGAAATTAATTGACACCTTCAGAACATTTCACCCCAAAACTATGGAATATACATTCTTCTCAAGTGCACATGGATCATTTTCAAAGATAGATCATATACTGGGACACAGGCAAAGTCTCTTCAAATTCAAGAAGATAGAAATCATATCAAGCATCTTCTCAGATCACAGTGGCATAAAACTGGAAATCAACTACAATAAAAACTATGCAAAAAATCAAACACATGGAGGCTAAATGGCATGCTATTAAACAATGACTGGGTTACCAAAGAGATCAAAAAGAAATAAAAGGCATTATGGCAACAAACACCAATAAAAACACAATAATCCAAAATCTATGGGTCACAGTGAAAGTAGCTTTGAGAGGGAAGTTCATAGCTCTATAGACCTACCTCAAAAAACAAAAAACAATGATAATAAATTATCTAACCATACAACTCAAAGAGTTAGAAGAGAGCAACAAGAAAACCCTAGCTGTAAGCAGAAGGAAGGAAATAATAAAGATCAGAGCAGAAATAAACAGCATGGAGACAAAAAAAAATAATATAAAAGATCAACAAAACCAAAAGCTGGTTCTTTGAAAGGATAAATAAGATTGATGAACCTCTAACCTGGCTCATCAAGAAACAAAGAGAGAAGACCCAAATAAACAAAATCAGAAATGAAATCAGAAGTAAATTAACAACTGATTCCCCCCAAAATGCAAATGATCATGGAAAAATACTATGAACAACTCTAGTCCAACAAAATTGATAATCTAGGTGAAAAGGACATATTCTTAGAAAAAGATAAGCTCCAAAAACTCAACCAAGAATTAAAAAAAAAAAAAAACCCAACCAAGAATACAAAAAAACCCAAACCTGAATAGGCCAATAAATACTGAAGAAATTGAAATAGCAATAAAAATCTTCCAGCAAACAAAAGCCCTGGTTAGGACAGATTTACAGGGGAGTTCTACTAAGCATTCACAGAAGAACTAAAACCTATCCTCTTCAGACTATCCCAAAAAATTCAAGAGGAAGGCACACTTCCAAACTCTTTCTATGAAGCCAGCATTACCCTAATCTCAAAACCAGATAAAGATACCACAAAAAAGAAAAAGAAAAAAAAAAAGAGGACAGGTCAATATCCTTGGTGAACATAGATGCTAAAATCCTCAACAAAATTCTAGCAAATTGATTCATCAATACATTAGAAAAATCATACAACATGACCAAGTTGGATTTATTCCAGGGATGCAAGGATGGTACTGCAAATCAATAAATGTGATACATCACATAAACAAACTGAGAGACAAAAATCACATTATCATATCAATTGATGCAGAAAAAGCATTTGACAAAATCCAACACCCTTTCTTGATAAAAAACTCTCACCAAAGTAGAAATACAGGGATCATACCTCAACATAATAAAAGCTATCCTATCTAATAAAAGAGTAACATGCAAATGTGACTGTACTTTGGCTCCTGATTGGCTATGCTACCAGCCAATCAGGTGCGGGGGGCATGACTGGGGCATGGCCACGGCTTGCCTGGAAGGGAATAAACACTTCCCTTCACCATGCCAGGGCCTCAAGTGCTCACGCCTGTGGGGAACACTTTGCTTCACACCGGAGCAGGGGAAGGAAGTGCTTCATGCCAAGGCGGGTGGGAACGCTTAGCTCCATGCTGGCACGGGCGGGGAAGGAAGCAGGGACCACGCCTCTGCACAGGGTGTTTTCGAGGGCCTAGCGAACTGGGTCCTTGTGGCGTCCATGGTGCAGGGAGGGCTGGGCCAGAACACCACCATACTTTCAAAGAAAGTTGTTTCCCACTTAAATATCCTCTGATGAGTATCTTTTAAAAAGAAGTAAATATTCAGCCATTGTCACACCTTGAAAAGTTAAGGTAATTCCTTAATATCACCTAATATCCATTGTACCTTCAAATGTCTTTGTTTCAAAGATGCCTTTCACTGTTGGTTTGCCCCCTCCGGAGGCTACCCAAGGTCTTATTTCAGCCCTGATGTTGAGCTGCTTCCCCCGACCATAAGTTCCCAACGCACTTCCAGCCAGAGTTAAAGGGGGCTTCTTCTGCTTTTAAGGCATCGCCATATCCAGTGCCTGCCAGGCCCCTGTGAAAGCACTACTCCTTAGGTCCGGGGTGCTGGGAGCTGAAGCAGAGAGGCTGTGAGGCCCAGCTCACCCAGGATGCTGGCCCCCATCACCCCCTCCCAATTATCCTGGCCCAGCCTTCCCTATGCATACCCGCTCGAGGAGAGCATGAGGTGGTCGTGGCAGCTGAATGGGAGGCCGGTAGGGGGGCATGGCCGCAGCACGAGGGAAGAGAGGCCTACACCCTCTCCCAATACAGGGGGCTTGACAGGGGACCACAGGCCAAGCCCCCCACCCGGCAGGGCTTGACAGGGAACCTCAAGGAGTGCTTCCACCCTGGGCTAGGGTACTTCAGGCTGCTTCCCCCACCCCAGCTCCAGGCTGGGGGACCTCAGGCCAGGCCTCCCACCTGGTGCGGCTTGACGGGACTACAGGCCACACTCCCAACCCGGCAGGGCTTGACAGGGGACCTCAAGGTGCGCTTCCCATCCTGTTGCTGGGTTAGGGGACCTCAGACTGTTCTCTCCACCTGCCAGGGCTTGACAGGGGACCTCAAGCTGCACCCCACCCCGGCACCAGGCTGGGGGACCTCAGACCATACCCTCTGCCCCAGCACCAGGCCAGGGGTTCTGAGGCTGTGCCCCTCTTGCCTGGCTGGGTTTGACAGGGGACCTCAGGCTGTGCCCCCCACCCAGCGGGGCTTCACAGGGGACCTGAGCCTGCTCCCCAGTGCGAGTAGGGATTGACGGGGGATCTGTGCCTCCCTCCTGGTGCTGGGCTGGGGGACTTGAGGCTGTGCTCCTCTGCCTGGTGGGGCTTGATGGGGGACCTCAGGCCATACCCCCTACCCAGCGGGGCTTGACAGGGGATCTCAGGCTGTGTCTCCCACCTGGTAGGACTTGATAGGGGACCTCAGGCCACACCCCCTATCCTGGTGCTGGGCCAGGGGACCTAAGGACACACCCTGCCCTGGGTGGCTTGACAAGAGTGGGACTGGCGGGGTCTGGATCTACCCCAATATGGGAGGGGGGGCAGCTGGGTCTGGGTCTCACATGATTTTGAGGCACATGTGAGTGAGTGGGGACTTGACTCTGGACCCCGTGGCGCACCCCAGACTCTGAGAGGAGGAAGGTTTTCATATACATTTTACTAATTTTCTTTAGTCTCTGGTACTTCTATTATAGAGAAAGAGCAAATAGCAATATTAAATTATTTCTTCTAATTAATATCCTTTTATTGTGCACGAATTTCGTGTACTGGGCCACTAGTGTATGATAAACGAATAGGCAACATCATACTCAATGGGCAAAAACTAAACCTATTTCCCCTAAGAACTGGAACAAGAAAAGGATGCCCACTTTCACCAATCCTGTTCAACATAGTACTAGAAGCAGTAGCCATAGCAATCAGATGAGAAGAAAAAATAAAAGGCATCCAAATTGGAAAAGAAGAAATAAAACTGTCATTATTCGCAGATGACATAATACTATACATAGAAAACCCCAAAGACTCCTTCAAAAAACTACTAGACCTAATAAATGAATTTGGCAATGTAGCAGGATACAAAATTAACATCCAGTAATGTATGGCTTTTTATACACCAATAATGAACTCACAGAAAGAGAAATGAAAAAAAAAATCCCATTTACCATTGCACCAATAAATAAATAAATAAATAAATAAATAAATAAGATACCTAGGAATAAACTTTATTAAGAATGTAAAAGACATGTACTTGGAAAACTATAGGACATTGAAAAAAAGATAAAGACATAAACAAATGGAAGAACATACCATGTTCATGGATTGGTAGAATCAACATCATTAAAATGTCCATACTACCTAAAGCAATCTATAGATTCAATGCAATACCTATTAAAATACCAATGGCATATTTCAAAGATCTAGAACAAACTCTCCAAATATTCATCTGGAATAAAAATATCCTGAATAGCCATAGCTATCCTGAGAAAGAAGACCAAAATTGGAGAGATCACAATACCAGACATCAAGCTATATTAACAAGCCACTGTTCTCAAAACTGCCTGGTACTGGCAAATAAACAGACATATAGACAAATGGACCAGATTAGAGAACCCAGAAATTAACTCAAGCCATTATACTAAATTAATATATGACAAATGAAGCAAGAGCATATAATGGAGTTAAAACAGTCTCTTTAATAAACAGTGCTGGGAAATTTGGTCAGGTACATGCAAAGAAATAAAACTAGATCACCAACATACAGCATACACAAAAACAAACTCAAAGTGGCTAAAGGACTTGAATGTAAGATGGGAAACCATAAAAATCCTACAAGACTTCATAGGCAGCAAAATTGCAGACATCTGTCGTAGCCATACTTTTACCGATCCTAGAGCAAGAAAGACTAAGGAGAAAATAAACAAATGGGGTACATCAAAATAAAAAGCTTCTGCACAGCAAGAGAAACCATCAACAAAACAACAAAAAAGCCTACTGTTTGGGAGAAAATATTTGCCAAGTGTTTAATATCCAACATTTACAGAGAACTCATACAACTAAACAAAAGGAAGACAAACAATCTAATAAAAAAATGAGCAAAGGACCTAAATAGACACTTTTCAAAAGAGGACATTCAGAAAGCCAAGAGACATATGAAAACACGCTCCAAGTAACTAATCATCCAAGAGATGCAAATCAAAACAACAATGAGATACCATCTCACACCTGTCAGAATGGCTATCATCAACAAATCAACAAATGACAAGTGCTGGAGAGGATTCAGAGAAAAAAGAACCCTTGTGCACTGCTGGTGTGAATGCACACTGGTGCAGCCATTGTGGAAAATAGTATGGGGTTTCCTCAAAAATTTCAAAATGAACTCACATTTTAACCATTAATACCACTTGTAGGAATATATCCTATGAAAAAGAAGGAATTCTTACCATTTGCAATAGCATGGATGGAACTGGAAAGAATTATGCTAAGTGAAATAAGCCAGTCAGTGAAATAAAAATACCACATGATCTCACTCATTTATGGATGATAAAGAACATTATAACCTGATGAACAAAAAGGTAAATACAGAGGCAGAGAAACATCAGACTGTCAAATTACAGTGGGAAGGCTGGGGAGGGTTGGGGTAGGAGAAGGTAAGAGATCAACAGAAGGACTTGTATGCATGCATATAAGCATAACCAATGGACGCAAGACATTGGTGGGACGGGGGAGGTGAGGGCATGTGCAGGGGGTCGGAGAGGCCGGGGGAAGTTCAATGGAGAAATAAAGGAGACGTATGTACTACTATTTGTAATACTTAAACAATAATAAGAAGGAAGGAAGGAAGGAAGGGAGGGAGGGAGGGAGGGAGGGAGGGAGGGAGGGAGGGAGGGGAAAAAGAAGGAAGGGAGGGAGGGAAGGAGGGAGGGAGGGAGGGAAGGAGGAAGGAAGGAAGGAAGGAAGGAAGGAAGGAAGGAAGGAAGGAAGGAAGAAAAATTGGGAATTTCAAAATTGTCACAGAAATGTAAAGTATAGCATAAGAAATATGGTCAATAATCTCATAACAGCTGTTATTGTATTAGATGGGTACTTGAAATATTGGGGGAAGATATCAAAAATTATATAAATGGCTAACCACTATGTTGTATACTTGAAACTGTTACCAAATCAAGTTCAATCACCTGCTATAACAAAGACCAAATCCATGAGGCAGGTGCTGGTAAAAAAAAAAAAAAAGATGTTTATTAAAATTGGCTGCAATTTGAGAAGATGGAGGACTCATATCCTCAGAAAAAACCCATCTTAAGATCTCAATGCAGACAGAGGCTTTTACATGGATGAAGAGGGAAGGAAGAAATAGGAGTCACTGTGGGTGTGCAGGCAGTGTCCTTGCTCGCCCCAATATGGGTGCTCATGGTCAGCACCCGTGAGGTGGCCACACATGGTTGAAATCCTGTCTGGGAGTTTAGTGTTAGGTAGGGCCTTAAAGGACAGGCTGCTCCTTAGGTTCACACAGGAACTGAAACTCCTGAATTGTAAATTATACTAAAAAAATCAACCAAAAAACTTTTAATATGCAAACTCTAGCTTCAAGGGAACAATATCAAGTTAGAGTAACAGGCTAGGTTTAACATTTACTAAGGTTAATATGGGTAATCCCACTTATAGGAATATATCCTAAGAAATCAGAAACACAAATTAGAAAGGATATATGCACCCCTGTATTCATAGCAGCACAATCTACAGTAGCTAAGATTTGGAAACAGCCTAAGTGCCCATTAGCAGATGAGTGGATTAGAAAAATGTGGTATATCTACACAATGAAATACTACACAGCTGTAGAAAAAAGAAGGAACTCTTACCATTTGCAACAGCATGGATGAAACTGGAGAGCATTATGCTAAGTGAAATAAGTCAGTGAGAGAAAGTTAAATGTCACATGAACTCACTCATTTGTGGACTATAATGAACAACATAAACTGATGAACAACAATAGAACCAGAGTCATAGAAGTGTCAAACAGACTATCCAACCTATGAGAAAAGGCTTGGGGTGAGGAGGTAAGAGATCAACCAAAGGACTTGTATGTATGCATATGAGCATAGCCAATGGGCATAGCTGGGGGTGGGGGTGTGAGGGCATGTGCTGGGAGTTGGGATCAGCTGGGAAGAGGTCAATGGCACAGGGGAGGGGAAAGGAGACTTATGTAATACATCCTAATATATAAAAACCCAGGGTCTATAACATCCAAAATGACTGAAGGCTTAACCAACCAGAAGTCAGTGCTGGGTTGCTGTGACGACCCAGCACTGATTGCCACCACTGCAGGAGCACCAACTCAGCACTGACTGCTGAGGGGACTGAGGATCAGGCCCTAAGTGATGCCTGGAGAGAGAAGCAGGGTCTGATCTGTAGCCTAAGTGGCAGCTGTTGATCAGCACTTGCATCTCTCTTTTGCTCCAGGCCTGGCCAGCAGCTGCACCTCTCTGATCAGGCCCATTGATAGGTTCAGAGATCCTGACTGGCATAGAAATCGACCAATCAGAACCAAATCTGGGTGATGTGTGAGAAGCCAATGGCTGCCTCGTAGGTGGAGCTTTTGATGCTGGCTGGCATAGAAACCGACCAATCAGAACCTAATCAGGGTGAACTGTGAAGGCAGAACCTAAGGTGGGGGCTGAGGAAGGGTTTTAAGGGCAACAGCTGTTTGGTGTAAGGTGTAATAAAGCGGTTAAATTTTTTAATGACCGGTTTGGCAATATAGTGCATATGGCTGGTTATCAGTCCAGATATAAAGAGATGTATTTTTGTCTGCCAAGTGCATCTCCTCCTGCTAAAAAAGGCTTCTCCAACCCCCATTTAAGCAATCCTATCCTATATAATCTATCTATACTACTAAAAGAGTAATATGCTAATTATACTGGGTTGACTGGCCATCTTCTGAACATCCAACTTCCTTCTGGACAAAGCCATGGTGGTGGGGCCAAGGCAGAGGCCATTGGGGTGATCAGGACGGCAGGGGAGGGCTGTTAGGAGTGTTCAGGCAGGCAGGCAGAGGCAGTTAGGGGCAATGAGGCAGGCAGGTAGATGAGCAGTTAGGAGCCAGCAGTCCCAGATTGCAAGAGAGATCTCCCCAATTGGAGAGGGTGCAGGCTGGGCTGAGGAAACCTCCCACGCATGCATGAATTTTGTGCACTGGCCCACTAGTCCTATATAATAAAACGCTAATATATAAATACATTGAATGGTGAAACAAACAACCGGTCACTATGACATGTGCTGACCACCAGGGGACACATGCAGAACATGACAGGTATCAGCTGCAGTGGGATGGTGGAGCAGGTGAATAGGAGCACCAGACCAAGGTAGGGTGCCGGTCACTGTCATCGGGGCAAGCCACTGGTGGTTACTGAACATTCTTTGCTCCTGTGTGCCATGATCCTGCCTGGCACTCACACCTGCTGCTGGCACTGGTCCCATTCACACCCGCTGCTGGCACTGGAGCAGCTGTTCACACCCAATGCCACCCTGATCGCTCGGTGCCATCAGTGGGTGCGAGTAGCATCTGCCAGCCCCAATTGCCCCTCAGGACGTCTTCACTTTCCCCTATTCCTGAGGGAAGATTAGGGCTGGCAACCACCACTTAACACTTGCTGTCAGCACCCGAGCCACCGCTTACACCCGCTGCTGGTGCCTGGTGCTGGTCCCAACCACTCAGTGCCGTCAGCAGGTGTGAGTGGTGGCTGCTGGCCTTGATCACCCCTGAGGCTTCTCCACCTCCCCCTGATCCTGAAGGGCGATTGGGGCAGCAGCCGCCACTCGCCCCTGCTGACTGCGCCAGCCCCGCTCTCACCCATTGCTGGCGCCAGCTCCAATTACTTCACACCCGCAGCCGGTGCAAGCAGTGCTGTGCCGTCAGTGCGGGGAGCTGCTGTGGCAGGAGCAGGGCTAGTGTCAGACAGGGGACTGCAGCAGGAGGGGCCGAGCAGGGACACGGAGGTTGGGCCGAGACCTGCCCTGTGCCTATCACAACCTCATGGCCCACAGTTCCTTTCAAGGTGCACGAATTCATGCACTGAGCCCCTAGTTAAACAATAAAGAATTTAAATTAAAATAAAAAAGATGAATATTGGTAGCTTTATACAAGTGTTGTGTATTCATTCCCTGTTACAAATGTCAACTGTAATTGAAAAAAATTATAAATGTAGTTCATAATTTCCTAGAAAAATAAAGTTTTATTTACTGTATGTTTTCCTCTCAAGATTTGAAAGTTACAAATTCCATGTCCATCTTCTGGCTTTTTCATTCAGTAAACAAAGGAATATATATATAAAATGTCCTTTATTTTCTTTGGCTATAGGATGTACTCTAGGTATAATTAGGTTAAATTTTACCCAACAGAGGAGAAGATATTGTTTGTGGCCCAGAAAAAAATATAAAATACTGTATAAAGTAAAGCAATAAAAATCAGCGCAGGACAGGAGCCCCATGGGTCTATTTGTATGTGAGTGGACAGTTATTGGAAAGTGACTGGGGAATGAAATTTATCACAGTGGTCTTGTAATTGACACTTATCATAAGCACGAGTCCCTGGAGATAGGGCAAGTGTCCACAGTTGCCCATGGGTAACCCTCTGTTTTGCCTTAACCACACTTAATCAGGAGTACCCCTCTCCTACAGGTCCCTGAACTCAGCTTTCTCCCACGTTTGAGCAAGCACAGAAAGTTGGCCCATGTCTCCCTTATCAGCCTCTCCTGGGAACTAGCTGACCATAATAACACCTTCCTATCATATTTCACTGATATTTTGCCTTGCTTGTTCAGCTTCCCCTCCAAAGAGACTGCCTATGTCTGCTGCTTTCCTTTACCCTATGAAAAAGAGCCTTTTCTTTTCTTTTTCTTTTTTTAAAATATATTTTATTGATTTTTTACAGAGCGGAAGGGAGAGGGATAGAAAGTCAGAAACATCGATGAGAGAGAGACATCGATCAGCTGCCTCTTGCACACCCCCTACTGGGGATGTGCCCGCAGCCAAGGTACATGCCCTTGCCGGAATCGAACCCGGGACCCTTCAGTCCGCAGGCCGACGCTCTATCCACTGAGCGAAACCGGTCTCGGCAAAGAGCCTTTTCTTAAAAATTTTTTTTTCTTATTGATATCAGTGAGGAAGGGAGGAGAGAGATAGAAACATCAATGATGAGAATCATTGATTGGCTGCCTCCTGCACGCACCACAGTAGGGATCGAGCCTGCAACCTGGGCATATGCCCTGAGCTGGAATCCAACTGTGACCTCCTGGCTCACTGGTCGAGGCTCAACCACTGAGCCTCACTGGCTGCACAGAACACTCTCTGTTTGACATCAACACACTCTCAGATATCCGAGGGGGTAGTGTTCTCCCTATTGCAATAGTCTTTCTTTCTAATTAAATTCTCTCATTGAGTCTGGATTTGTGTTTGTTTGATAGGTTACAGACATTGTTTGCTGGTAATAAAAAAATTAGATAACATCAGCAACCTGAAAGTGTACTCCTGCAGCAGGATGAGTAGTACCTGACTTGCTGCTCTTTCCTAGTGCTTATACTTCAATGGAAGCACAGATGCTACTGAATGTGTGTTTTCTGGATGGTTAGATGATGGATGGATGGATGGATGGATGGATGGATGGATGGATAGATGGATGGATGAATGAATGAAGTAACAGTTGCTCAATTCAGAAGAAAGAGAAGGAAACCTGAGTTAGAAGTGAGGTTTTTCCTGCTCACAGCTGTATCTACCAGGAGTTCTAGAAATACATCCTTCATCCTTATAAATATGTGTAGTCAGAGAGTGGGAAACTGTAAGTAACTTTTTAAAAAGTTAGTTTATTGATTTACAGAGTGAGAGAGAGTGTGGTGTTCCACTTATGAATGCATTCATTGGTTGCTTCTTTGTATGTGCTCTGACTAGGAATTAGTCATTTTTTCAGTGGATGAGTTTTTGCACAGTCCATATACCTAAATGGAACTAGTCCAGTGCACAGAGTTTACCTTTTTCTATGGTATCTTCAAAGATCATTAAAAAGTTTGGGGGAAACAGTATAAAATTTTCCATTTTGCAATAACCCCTTTCTCCTTTCTCATTCCCAATATACTTCCAAATTCAGAAAGTTTTCACACTTTGAAAATATCATTTTACAACAGGCCAATACTTTTGCATCTTTTCTACAAGGCAGGTCCAGAATGTGTCTCATAAGGCTGTCTCCTCCCACGTCTATAAATAAATAAAAATCTCATTAACGACTTCTTCATGCTTTGAGAAAACAGAAAAGTGACCCAAATGCCATTATGAACATTTCAACAGCACTGGTAAATCTCACCTCTTTTTAATCGTGTTATGTAAAAGGTGTACAGGACAGTTAGCAGGTTAGACTTACAATTTTTTTCTTTGATAAGAAGTTCATAGACTGAGTGGAATTTTCCAAAATTTACATTTTCACCATTTGCCAAATATGCAGATAGATGAGCAAAGACTAGTTTGCATTTGGACAAGATGTCAACAATCTTTTACTTAATATGTTCTTCAATTTCATGGAGATCTTCATAGTAATGAGAACAACAATTTGCAACTCCATCTTTCAAATCAAAATACCTGAGTTAGGGAGAACAGCTTTTCATTGCAGTGTTCAACACTGCTTGATGCATTGCAGAATTTGTGCCTGCTGGGATAGCACCCAGGTTCGCTCTGCACTGTATAGGACCCCACATCTGCTAGCAAAATTCCCCCAATTTCTTTCTCAGCAGAACATTTTATGGCAGTTGCAACATCTGAACCAGGACACATAACTTTACTTACTTTTATAAAGCAATCAAAGAAACAATATAATAACAAGTGTGTTTGTGTGATATGCCCAGGCTAATTCAGTGGCTGCTATGTTCAACTCATCGTTAGTTTCTTTTTGGAGGATAAAAAACTCTGATCTGTGAGATGTAGTCTCCATGTGTGATTAACTCATCCCTCCCTCCCCAGCGAGATTGCTGCTCACACCCAGCATGCGCCCCCTACACTGTGAGAACAACTGAAGCACCTCTCTTGGAACAAAATAAGAGTGTGTCACCTCCCCAAACTAGAGATGGTTTTCAGGGTGACTTTTCTGACTAATGCACAACTTATCATCTGTGTAGATGAAAAGACAGGAGGTGATACTATAATCATTATTGCTGCTTCTCAGCCTTACACGCGACTGTGAGTAGTAGAGGCATGTTTGGCAATGTGAGTGATGGGAGGATTTCATTAATATAATATCCTCAATTCTCTGTGTTGAAGGGGGCAGGGATATGAGCAGATTCAGCTCCTGGGGTGCAGCCTGCATTCCTGGATCAGGGAGCAAGTTGGGTACCCAGATAGAATATGACTCTGCTCCATTCAGCCCCTGGAGCAGAAGTACTCTGTTAGAGTGGGATAACTAAGGAGAGGTCAGCTGGTTGGAAAGATTTCTGAGAAACACAGAGGGCTAGGCCACCTGACCACAGGTTAGCTACAGGCGCGTTCAGTGGGTGAGAAAAGTGAACTTTCCCACAGCTGAGCACCAGAAAACGCCCACTAAGTGGGGGGCAAATGTCTCTGACTGTTGGATGATTACATTTTTCTAGCTTGTGGCCATTCCAGGTAGCCCAGAGAAGGAGTAACCATCTAAAACTAATTTTTTAAGTAAAAGGAATAAAGAGGAAAAACTATCAATATTAAAATCAAACCATAAAAATGCTTAACGATGAATAAGTGTTTACAAAACTCTCCATGGGAAAACCAGTGATTGGGATGTTCAGTGACTAGGGACATTCATGTGTGCTCAAATTGCTTTTGACGAGTCAATTTTTTTGCCACAGTGGGATGCTAATTCTGTTGGACAATGTCGTTTTCTATGCCTCCAGGAAGTCACAGACTCCAGGAAGCTGGCAGAAATGTGGGGACAGATATAGGATCTAGAAATAGTCCAGAATCAGTCAAGAGTGATGAGAAGGTAAATGAGCCCAGTCAAGCCGCCAGGGGGTGGGACTTGCCTCAGCAGCAGCTTGGGTAAAGTGAACAGATTTCAGTTGACCTGCTTTGTCAAGAGCAGCTGACTAACAGACCTACTTCCTCCCTTAGTCACAGGTAGGCCAGGCAACTGTGGAGACACATGTACACATCTAGCTGCAAGAAGTTGGAGAAGGTAAACATGAAGAAAGTAAGGCAAGGGCTGGCAGGAACTAAAAAGAAAAAAACCTGGCAATACTTTTTGCGTCTCCAACCAGCTGTTTTAATTTCATGCGAGACTGTATTAGCCATGTCATATCCATTATTGTTGCCCAGTCACTGACTCCACCAGGAGTGAATACATTCAGAGATCTGCTTCTATGTGGTATAGCTCTTTCTGAAAAGTAACACTAAGCCCTGGCTGGATAGCTCAGTTGATTAAAGCACCATCTTGATACACCAAGGTTGCAACCAAGGTACATGTCCTTGACTGGAATCGAACCCGGGACCTTTCAGTCGCAGGCTGACGCTCTATCAATTGAACCAAACCAGTCCTGGCCATAGTATATTTTTAATTAGTCCTACCATTAGCACTAATTTCCACTGTTAAATGGTTAGTTTAAATAATAGAATTTATGTAACAGAATAATATACAATTTCATATTAATACTTATTTTTCGTATTTGTGCAATAATATTTTAAAGTAATAGCGTGGCCCAGCCAGTGTGGCTCAGTGATTGGGTATTGACCCATGAACCAGGAGGTCACGGTTCGATTCCCAGTCAGAGCACATAACCAGGTTTCTGGCTCAATTCCCAGTAAGGGGCATGTAGGAGGCAGTCAATTGATGATTGCCTCTCATCATTGGTGTTTCTATCTCTCTCTCCCCTCCCTTCATCTCTGAAATCAGTAAAATATGTATATATTTAAAAGTAATATGATGTATAGGCATAATTAGTTACTTTATATTAGTGTGGATTTAGGGGCCTGGCATGGCATGGCTGTTTTATGTTATCTTTCTAAAAAGTGGATTACCTTACTTGTAACTAAGCATAATGCTTCTGAGATTCATCCATGTTGTGTGTCTCAGTTCTTGTTTTTTTTTTTCTCAACTAGTATTCCACAGTATGGATGTAACACTGGGTTTTTTTTTTTTTTAATCCATTTACTCACTAGCTGGATGGACATTTATGTTGTTTCTAGTTTGGGGATTGTGAATAATTCTATCTAATAAAATAGTGATATGTAAATTGACCATACCTCCTATCAAGCCATGCCCATCAACCAATCAGGAGCAGATTATGCAAATAAACCCCAACCAAGATAGCTATGGCCACTGAGAGCAGGAGGGAGGCTTGGGTTTCCCCGGCCATGGAGGAAGCCAAGCTTTCCACCTGCCCTTGCCAGCCTAGGCCTTCACTCAATGCTACAAAGTTTCAATTATAGAAGATATATCTCAACAGAAATGGTGGCAGCCACGGAGCTGGAGAGAGCAGAGGCTAGGGTTGCCCGGGTGATGGAGGAAGCCAAGCTTCTGCAGCCCTCGCACCTACGCCTCTACTCTAGGCTACAAAGTTTCAATTATAGAATTAAAATAAACCCAATCAGAAATGGCTGTCGCCACAGAACGAGCAGAAGGCTTGGCTCCGCTCCAGGCTACAAGTTTCAATTGTAGAACATAAATTAATCCCAGATCCCAGGCTTCTGCTTGGATCACTGGGGCATGTGGCCGACCTGCAAACCACCACAGGCCCCTCTCCCAGGCTGCCCCATGCCCCAAGGGAACCCCCACCCTGATCCAGGACACTCTTCAGGGCAAACCAGCTGGCCCCTACCCATGCACCAGGCCTCTATCCTATCTAATAAAAGAGTGATATGTAGATTGATCATTACTCCAACACACAGAAGGCTGTCCCCATGTGGTCAAAGATCCTTTCCCCGTGTGGACACAAGATGGCCACCACAAAATGGCCAGCAGGGGAGGGAGGGCCATTGGGAGGTTCCAGGTCCTGCAAGAGAAGGCAGTTGGGGGCAATCAAGCCTGCAGGGAAGGGCAGCTAGGGGTGACCAGGCCAGCAGAGGAGGGAAGTTGAAGGCAAACAGGCTGGCAGGGGAGCAGTTAGACATCAATCAAGCTGGCAGGGTAGTGGTTAGTGGGTGATCAGGCTGGCAGGCAGAAGCAGTTAGGGACAATCAGGGAGGCAGGGAGGTGAGCAGTTTGGAGTCAGCAGTCCTGGATTGTGATAAGGATGTTTGACTGCCCATTTAGACTCGATCCTAGTAGGATCGGGTCTAAGCAGGCAGTTGGACATCCCTCAAGGGGTCCCAGTTTGGAGAGGTTGCAGGCTGGGCTGAGAGACATCCCCCATCCCGTGCATGAATTTCATGCACTGGGTCTCTAGTCTTATATAATAAAAGCCTAATATGCAAGTTGTCTCCATGGGCTGTCATTCAACCAGGAGACTGGGAGTTCGACTGCTCGCTATGATGTGCACTGACCACCAGGGGGTGGCACGGAACATGGCAAGCATCATCAATGCAGTGCTAGCAGCAGGCAGCAGTGGAGGCACTCCCAGCCCCAATGGGACCCCATGAGAGCAGGACAGTGGAGAAGGTGAGTGGGTGGCACCAGGCCAGGTGGGTATGAGCAGGGGCCCCATAGCCCCACCAATTGCCCCCCAGACAGCAACCAATGGTGAGGGGCCTAGCCCCAATCAATCACCCTGCAGGCAGGATAGTGGAGCAGAAGAGGGGGCAGCACCAGGCCAAGGAGGGGTGTCAGATGGGGCTCCAGGACTGCAAGCCTGGGGGCATGAGCTGGGACTGTGAGACTGGGGCTCAATCTCCGCAGGCCACCCTGAGGGACCCCACCTGTGCACAAATTTGTGCACTGGGCCTAAATGTATAGATATAGGTTTTTGTATGAACACATTTTATTTTCTTCAGTAACTACCCAAGAATGATGTCAATAGGTTGCATGATAAATGAATGTTTCACTTTGTGAAACTCCCTACTTGTTTTCCAATGCAGCTGTACCATGTTGCATTCCCCCAGCAATGTATAAGTTCCTCTGGATCTTTGATAATTTCAGTTTTAAAAAAACTTATTTTTTCAGTCACTCTGATAGATGTATGGTAGTATTTCATTATTGTGACACTAAAGGCTTGGGTGCATGAATTTGTGCATGGGTGGGGTCTGGCCAGCTCACCCCGATGGGGGCCCATTGGGCCAGGCTGATGTGGGAGAGGGGTCAGGGGTAGTTGGCCAGAGTGATTGAGGTGGTGGAGGTCAGGCTGCTGGAGGAGGGGAGAGCCAATCAGGGCCTGGGTCTGGCTGGTTGGCTGCCACAGTGCGCGTCATAGCTGCTGGTTGTTCTGGTCTTTCCGCCATTCTGGTTGCTGGGCTTGTATATATATAGATTTCATGACAGCCATTTTGATGGAACTGAGAGAAAAAGAAAACTCCTGTGAATCTGAAGGATGGGACAGTTGTGGAAAGCTCCCAGGAAATGTGTGACTTTGAGCATATTCTGAGTAAAGATTCAGCTTTTGGCAGATGAATAAGAGTGGACATCTACCAGGCTCTTCCCTCCCCCAGAAGCTCCCACCCAGTGCCCTAAAATTTCTCCAGCAGAAAGCAGTGGTGGCAAGAACTCTTGATCAGAAAGGTCCCTCTCAGAGGGTGGCAGTTGCTGTCAATCTTGTCCCCTGCTCTATCCCAGAACCAGGCTCACTGCCTGACTCATAAAGGAGCCCAGGAGTTACTGTGGAATGAATGAATGAGTGTCTAAGTTGCTCCCTCTCCCCATCCCTTTATGAACAATAACTGCACTCCGCCAGCCTGGGGGGCAGTCCTCTCTGCTCAGCCTAGTCCAATCAGTGGCCCATCTGTGGTCATGTCTCTTTATGACCTCTCACATAGGTCTACCTCACTGCTCCTCCTCTGGTGACTGACACAGCTTAGCAACAGCTCTCCCTTTTTAATCTATCTTGTCTGAAGAGAATGCTGAATTCATGATTGCAGCTCTTATTCTACACCGCTCATACCGAAGCACTTGCTCTGGCTCCTAGGTGCCCACAAGAAAAAAAGCCAATAGTCAGTCCAGCCCTGGCTCCCTTCCTACAACTCACTTCCTTCTGACCCATGTGGAACTTGAGGTTTGGGTTAAATTCCACCTTCATGTCTTTTATTCTATCCTTTCTTATTGAAGGCACGCCTATTCAGCCAGTAAGGTCTCCTGAGAATCAGATTGACTGGGTTTGAACTCAAATCTCCTTATTTCTTAACCAAGGGGACATTGACAGATTTCTTTTTTTAAATTTTTTTATTTTTATTTTTTTAATTATCTTTATTGTTCAGTTTATTAATTACATTGTTCCCTTTTTTCCCCCCTTTGCTCCCCTCCACCTGGTACTCATCCCACCCTCCACCCTCACCCCCCTCCACTGTCCTCTCCCATAGTTGCATGATTTTTGTCCAGTCTCTTGCTGCACTTCCCACACCCCCTTTCTCCCCAAGAATTGTCAGTCCATTCCCTCTCTATGTCCGTGATTCTGTTACATTCACCAGTTTATCCTGTTCATCAGATTTTTAATTCACTTCCATTTTAGATTCATTTGTTGATAGATGTGTATTTGTTGTTCATAATTTCCACTTTTATCTTTTTCTTCTTCCTCTTCTTAAAGAATATCTTTCAGCATTTCATATAAATATTGGTTTGGTGGTGATGAACTCCTTTAGCTTTTTCTTTTTTTTTTTTTTCTTTTTTTTTTCCAGAGTAATTTATTTTTATTTTATTTTTTTTATTGTTCAGTTTATTAATTACATTGTTTCCCCTTTTTTTTATCCCCCTATATCTTCCCTCCCCCCTGTATCTATCCCACCCTCCGCCCTCACCTCCCCCTCCCCAATGTCCTCTCCCATTGTTGCAAGATTTTTGTCCAATCTCTTGCTGCACTTCCCACAACCCTTTTCTCCCCAAGAATTGTCAGTCCATTCCCTCTCTATGTCCATGTTTCTGTTATAGTCACCAGTTTATCTTGTTCATCAGCCTATCAGTTCACTTGATTTTTATGTTCATTTGTTGATAGATGTGTATTTGTTGTTCATAATTTATATTTTTACCTTTTTCTTCTTCCTCTTCTTAAAGAATATCTTTCAGCATTTCATATAATACTGGTTTGGTGGTGATGAACTCCTTTAGCTTTTTCTTATCTGCGAAGCACTTTATCTGATCCTCGATTCTGAATGATAGCTTTGCTGGATAGAGTAATCTTGGTTGTAGATTCTTGCTCTTCATTATTTTGAATATTTCTTGCCACTCGCGTCTGGCCTGCATCATTTCTGTTGAGAAATCCGCTGACAATCGGATGGGTGCTCCCCTGTAGGTAACCAACTGTTTTTCTCTTGCTGCTTTTAATATTCTCTCTTTATCTTTTGCTCTTGGCATTTTAATTATGATATGTCTTGGTGTGGTCCTCTTTAGATTCCTATATTTTGGGGTTCTGTGTACTTCTTGGGCTTTTAAGTCAGTTTCTTTCACCAGGTGGGGAAAGTTTTCAGTCACTATTTCTTCAAGTAGGTTTTCATTAACTTGTTCTCTCTCTTTTTCTGGCACCCCAATAATTCGGATGTTGGCTTGCTTGAGGTTGTCCCAGAGGCCCCTTACGCTATCTTCAATTATCTGAATTCTTTTTGTTTCTTGCTTTTCCAGCTGAGTGGATTTTGGTTCTTTGTATTTCAAATCTTTGACTTGGTTCTTGTGGCCCTCTGGACTGCTTTTAGGACTTTGTGTAATATTTTTTATTTCAGTCTGTGTATGCTTGATTTCTAGTTGGTCCTTTTTTTTTATCTGTGAGGGTCTGGTTCGTATCCTCAGAGGTCTTGTTCATTTCCCTGAGGATCTCATTCATTTGCTTGTAAGTATCATTCATCTCCTTGTAATTCTCATTCATTTGCTGGTTGGTCTTGTTTATTTCCTGGTAATTCTCATTAATTTGATCGGCCTTTTGTAGGAGCCTCTTGAAAAGCCTTATAACCGTGGTTTTGAACTCTATGTCTTGTCGTCTTTTCTCCTCCATTTCTTTCACACCTGATTTCTTTCCATATCTCTGCATGGTGGTTGCTTTATGTGGTGGATATCCTCAAAGGGACAGTGGCTCAGCCTCCCCAGTTACCTGAGGTGGGTACTCTTACTGCAATCCTTTATGGGTTGTATTCAGTGTTTTTGAATTTAAACCCAGGTTTTTGTTGTTAGCCCTAGGAGGGTTTGACCTCCAGGCCAATTGGCTGTGAAGGGAGACTGAGTTCAGATTGGATGGGCGGAGTCTCTGGGCTGCGCGCAGCGGCAGCGGCAGCGGTGGCGGCGGCAGCTGGGTCCTATGCGGTGCTCGCGCGCGCGGGTCTCTGTTGGATGGGGATGGCTGCAGACTCTTCCAAGAAAAAGCCGCTAGTCTCTTCCCCTTGCCAGACAACTCTGCCTTTCCCCAAATGTGCCTGCACACCAAAAGTCCAGCCCAGGGCTGTAAAATAGATGGTTTCCGGAATCAAGTTTCCAGGGGGCAAGTCGCGGGTTTGCGCACCGCGCCCCGCTTCCAGGGTGCGTCCCAGGACCTCGGACCGAGCCCAGTTCCGGGTAATCTGTGCAGGGGGACCTCTCCTACCCTGGATCTCGGACCTCGCCCGGCTCGGGAAATCTGGGCAGTGACACGCTTCCGCCCTTCCTCGTGGGCGAAATCCGGCTGGTCCCTGCTCCAGCCCCAGCCCGCGCGACCAGAGCGGCTCCTAACCTCTTTCCGTGTGAAAGATTGCGCTCCCGCCGGTCCTGAGTCTGTGTCCCACCTTTGCTCCTATTAGTGGAGTTTACATTCAGCCAGCTTTCTGGCGATTCTGGGTGCTTGTCTGTTCTGCTGTTATGTTGTAGTTCTTAAATAGTTGCGCGGGGCAGAACAATAGGTGTTTGCTTATGCCGCCATCTTGGTGTCTCCCCTCCTTTAGCTTTTTCTTATCTGCGAAGCACTTTATCTGATCTTCAATTCTGAATGATAGTTTTGCTGGATAGAGTAATCTTGGTTGTAGATTCTTGCTATTCATCACTTTGAATATTTCTTGCCACTCCCGTCAGGCCTGCATCGTTTCTGTTGAAAAATCCGCTGACAATCGTATGGGTGCTCCCTTATAGGTCACTAACTGTCTTTCTCTTGCTGCTTTTAATATTCTCTCTTTGTCTTTTGCTCTTGGCATTTTAATTATGATGTGTCTTGGTGTGGTCCTCTTAGGGTTCCTATATATTGGGGTTCGGTGTGCTTGTTGGACTCCTAAGTCAATTTCTTTCACCAGGTGTGGGAAGTTTTCAGTCACTATTTCTTCAAATAGGTTTTCATTATCTTGCTCTCTCTCTTTTTCTGGCACCCCTATAATTCGGATGTTGGTATGCTTGAGGTTGTCCCAGAGGCCTCTTACACTATCTTCAATTTTTGGGATTCTTTTGGTTTCTTGCTTTTTCAGCTGAGTGGATTTTACCTCTTTGTATTTCAAATCTTTAACTTGGTTCTTGGGGTGCTCCAGAGCACTTTTAGGTCTTTGTATAATATTTTTTTTTATTTCAGTCGGTGTATGCTTAATTTCTGGTTGGTCCTTTTTCATATCCTTGAGAGTCTCCTTCATATCCTTGAGGGTCTCGTTCATTTCTTTGCCGGTCTTGCTTATTTCCTTATAGGTCTCGACCTTTTGTTGGAGCCTCTTGAGAAGCCCTATAACCGTGGTTTTGAATTCCATGTCCAGTCGTTTTTTTTCCTCCATTTCTTTCAAATCTGATTTCTTTCCATTTCTCTGCATGGTGGCTGCTTCCCTGAGTTGGTCAGTTAGCTTTTTGTGGTAGATGTCCTACTAGGGACAGTGGGTCAGCCTCCCCAGTTACCTGAGGTGGATATGGGTTGCACAGTCTTGCTGAAGTTAATCTCAGGTTAATCGTTTTAGCACTTGGAGGGATTTGACCTTCAGGCCAATTGTCTGTGAAGTTCAGCTGTGCTCAGGTTGGATGGGCGGAGTCTCCGGGCCAAGCAGACAGCGTTAGCTCCGCCCTATGCGGCCCCAGGGACTCTGTGCCAGGGGCAATGGCCGCCAGCGCCTCTGAGAGAGAGCCGCTGCCGAGCTCCACTGGCTGCCGGGGAATTCAGACTCTCCCCAAATGAGTCTGCACACCCAAGTTCTCACCCAGGGTCATAAAACAATGCAGTCTGACGGTTTACCAAATGAGAGAGCAAGTCGCGAGCACTCTCTATGCGGTCATGGTCATGCAACTGCGCTGTTCCCAAGGTCATGCAAAATCCACACAAGCTCACCTTCTCCACAAGCCGGCAGACCACTGCAGCTCCCGAGCTTCGGCGTGCCCTCCCACTGTCCAGTTTTTACCCCGTATGATATTGGGTTCCCTGGACTTCGCCCAGAGCTGGAGAATCAGTCCAGTGGGACGTCTTTGTCTCCCCGTTTGAGAAAACTGGCCGGTTTTCAGCTGCCTGCCCTATCTGCTGGCGCGTGCACTCCTCCAAACCTCTCTTCGCGTGTATCTTCAACGCTGTCTGCTGCCGCTCCTCTGAGTCACAGTGTCTTATCTTCAGTTTTATTTGTGGAATTTTCAGTCGGCCAGCTTTCTGGTGATTCTGGAAGGTGTTTGTTCTTTCGTTAATTTGTAGTTTCAAAATTGCTGTGTATGATGGCAAGATAGGTGTTTTACCTATGCTGCCATCTTGGTTCTCCATTGACAGATTTCTTAATCTGAACCTCATTCAATGTTCCCTTCTTTAGAATGGACAATACAAACAAGTCCCTTTTGTGTAGTTATAAGGAGATGGTATGAATAAAGGATCTGGCACATAGTAGGTATTTAAATAATGGTAGATATGATTTTTGGTAATTCCTGGCTTGAGTAAGAAAGAAAGGTTAAAAACAGGTACAATTAAATAACTTTTTCTGATCTCTTCCTAGCCAAAACCTAGAGGATTCTTCCCTAAAAGCATCAGAGAAAACTGCCTGGGAGAGATAAGGTTCAAGTGTGGGAGCCGCTGTCTCTAAGTCCCTCACCCTGGCATTTGAAGTACCCCAATGACTCACACACACAAAGAGAAGCTGGTCAGTCAAGATGTTCTCCCCCCCATCCAACTGCCCTCGACCCATTTCTCCCCGCTATTAGGCCTTCCTCTCTTGGAGAGAGGTCTCTTGGAAAGGCCTCAATAGAAATACAGCCAGTGAAGGAGGACTTGCATTCCCCAGTGTGGGCATTTGGGGTCACCTCAGTGTGAGCTTAACAAAGGAGTAGGATAAAGATAAACCAACAGAACATGGTCCCTCAGCAGCTCCCAGAGGGCAATTCCTGAGCCAGGACTGGGCACAAAGGGGAACAGAAAAGATGAATGATGATGGGAGTTCTTCCAAGCAAGGGACCCTCAAAACTTCTCCAAAGCCATGGATTCCTAGGAGTAGAAAGTTCCCAGCAGTGATGGTGTTTTAGTGAGAACATTGCTATTGGTTATGGGGGCGGTGGGGACAGGAGGGTAAAGCTTCATATGGGCTCTTTGTTTAGATATACTCTCATGCCCCCTGCCTCAATCTGGGGCCTACCACAGAGAAGGCCTTAGGGCAGTGATGGGCAACCTTTTGAGCTTGGTGTGTCAAAATTCGCCAAAAAACCGAGCATAACTCAGGTGGTGTGTCACTTCGAGAAAAAACCATACTTCTCTATATGTGGCCACATGCAGCTGCATGTCATCGAAAATGGCTATGCATGTCAGTGCTGACACACGTGTAATAGGTTCACCATCATGGCCTTAGGGTCTCAAAGAGCTTCAAGCCACTTGGAAAGCAAAAACAAACAAAAGATTCTCATGTATCAATAAGGTACATAATTAAGGAAAGTGGGGGCTCTTAATACCAGACAATCTCAGCACAAGAAGATGTGTGTAAAGCTTTAGTACATCAGGTCCTCAAATAATGTCATTGTGGCATTGGTGAGAAGAAAACAGCAGCTTGCCTTACTTCATAGCTCACTTCATATGGGCACTTCCAAACCCCATACAAAGAGGAGGAATTTGCAGATGTTTCTGTAGCTCCTGCTGACCTTGTACTGTCTTGGAGATCCAAGAGCCAGTGTACCCAGTAGTCAGAGTGAGACCATCCAACTCTTCACATCCATAAGAGACACACTCAAGGGGCAGTCTCAATGAACGACAAAGCCGCACTAAAGCAAGTCCTGCCCCATAAGGGTGTATCCTGTACAACAGATCTTCAGTGTATACACAGCTGGTCTTCACAGCCAACTGGCCTGGAGGTCAATTCCTCCCAGTGATACCAACAGCAATCAAGGGTTAACCTCAACAAGACTGTGCAAACAGCCCACAAAGGGATGTACCAAGAGCATCCAACTCAGGTGACTGGGGAAGCTGAGCTGCTGGGCCCTATAGGACACTTACCACACAAGGCCACTCTATCAAGTCAAGGAGACTTAGCAGCTACCCAGTACATAGAAACAAACACAGGGAAGCAGTCAAAAAACAGAGACAAAGAAATAAGTCACAAATGAAAGAAAATACTGGATATAGAGTTCAAAACCAGGGTTGTAAAGTTACTCAAGAATCTTCTAGAAACCTCCAAGAAATTTAGAGAGACCCTCAAGGATATGAAAAAGGACCAATCAGAAATTAAGCATAAAGTGACCGAAATAAAGAATAATATACATAGAGCCAATAGCAGACTAGAGGATCCCAAGAATCAAGTCATAGATTTTAAATAAAAAGAAGCAAAAAACATTCAACCAGAAAATTAAAAAGAATACAAAAATATGAAGATAGTGTAAGGAGCCTCTGGGACAACTTCAAGAATATCAACATTCAAATTATGTGGGTGCCAGAAGAAGAGAGAGAGGAAGATATTGAAAATCTATTTGAAGAAATAATGACAGAAAATTTCCCCTACCTGATGAATGAAATAGATTTACAAGCCCAGGAAGCACAGAGAACCAAAAACAAAAGGAACCCAAAGAGGATCACACCAAGACACATCATAATAAAAATGCCAAGGGCGCCGAGACCGGTTTGGCTCAGTGGATAGAGCGTCGGACTGTGGACTGAAGGGCCCCGGGTTCGATTCTGGTCAAGGGCATGTACCTTGGCTGAGGGCACATCCCCAGTGGGGGGCTTGCAAGAGGCAGCTGATCGATGTTTCTCTCTCATCGATGTTTCTGACTTTCTATCCCTCTCCCTTCCGCTCTGTAAAAAAAATCAATAAAATATATATTTTTAAAAAATGCCAAGGGCAAAAAACAAAGAGAATCTTGAAAGCAGCAAGAGAAAAACAGTTATCTACAAAGGAGTATCCATACTACTGTCAGCTGATTTCTCAACAGAAACTATGCAGGCCAGAAGGGAGTAGCAAGAAACATACAAAATGATGAATAGCAAGAACCTACAACCAAGATTATTCTACCCTGCAAAACTGTCATTTAGAATTGAAGATCAGATAAAGAGCTTCACAGACAAGAAAAAGCTAAAGGAGTTCATAACCACCAAACCAGTATTATATGAAATGCTGAAGGGTATTCTTTAAAAAGAGGAAGAAGAATAAAAAGGTAAAGGTAAAAAATTATGAACAGCAGAGTGACAACAAATACATATCTATCAACAAGTCAACCTAAAAATCAAATGAATAAAAAAACCTAATAAAAAGAATAGACTGGTGAATGTAATAAAATCAGGGGCATGGAAATGTGGTGCACTAACAAAATTTTCAGGGGCAAGGGGTTGTAGAGGGTTTGGTAAGAGATTGGACAAAGAGCTTAACACCTATGGACGAGGTCGGTAGAGGGGAAGTAGGGAAGGTCTGAAAGAGGGTGGTAACCAGGTGGAGGGGAATTGTGTGTGTGTGGGGAAAGAAACATCTGTAATAATCTGAACAATAAATATTAAAAAAATATTCCTGGATAAATGAAAATGAACACACAACATTCCCAAATCTCTAGAACACAGCAAAAGCAGTCCTGAGAGGGAAGCTCATAGCACTACAGGCATACCTCAAAAAATAAGAAAAATCAGCAATAAACTATTTAACCCTACAACTTAAAGAATTGGAAAGAAACACCAATAAAAGCCCAGAGTAAGTAGAAGGAAGGAAATAATAAAGATTAGAGCAGAAACAAGTAACATAAAGACTAAACAAACAATACCAAAAAAATATGAAACCAAGAGCTGGTTCTTTGAAAGGATAAACAAAACTGACAAACTATTAGCCAGACTCATCAAGAAACAAAGAGAGCAGACCCAGATAAATAGAATAAAAAACAAAAGTAGAGAAGTAACCACTGACACCACAGAAATATAAAAGATTGTAAGAAAATACTATGAACTACTATATGCCAACAAGCTGGACACAGTGGATGAAGTAGACATATTCCTAGGAAAATCCAACCTCTCAAAACTGAATCAGGAGGAATAAAAAAATCTGAATAGGCCAGAAGCAACTGATGAAATAGAAGCAGTAATTAAAAACAAAAAACAACAAAACAAAACAAAAAACTCCCACCAAACAAAAGCCCAGGTCTGGTGGGGTTCACAGGGGAGTTTTACCAAACATTCAGTGAACTAGCAACTATACTCCTCAAACTATTTCAGAAAATCTAAAGGGAAGGACCACTTCCAAGCTCTTTTTTTGAGGCCAGTATTATCCTAATTCCAAAACCAGATAAAGACACTATACAAAAAGAGAATTACTATGTTCATATGCCTGATGAACATAGATGCTAAAATTTTCAACAAAATATTAGCAAATCACATTCAGCAATATATTAAAAAGATCATATATCACGATCAAGTGTGATTTATTTCAGGGATGCTAGGCTAGTACATTGGCAAATCAATAAGCGTGATACATCTCATAAACAAATTGAGAGACAAAAATCACATGATCATATAAACAGATACAGTGCTGGTGGGAATGCAGACTGATGCAAACCCAGGCTTGGGTTTCCTCAGTGATGGAGGAAGCCAAACTTTCTGCATACCCTGGTGGGCTCAGACCTCCACTTAATCCTACAAAGTTTCAATTATGAATCTCAAAGGAAATGGCAACAGCCATGGAGCTGGAGAGAGGAGGAAGCTAGGGTTGCCCCTGGCAATGGAGAAGGCCAAGCTTTCTGCAGCCCTAGTCTGCCTTGGCCTCTGCTTAAGCCTACAAAGTTTCAGTTATAGAAGGTAAATATCCCAAGAGAAATGGCTGTGGCTAGGGAGCAAGCAGGAGGCTTGGTTCTGCTCCAGGCTACAAAGTTTAAATTGTAGAACATATAAATTCCAGGTACCAGGGCCTCCGCTTGGGTCGCTGGGGGGCGTGGCAGGCCTGCAAACCACCAGAGGTTCCTCACCCAGGCCGCCCCACACCCCAAGGAACCCCCACCCTGAGCCAGGACACCCTTCAGGGAAAACCAGCACCAGGCACCAGGCCTCTATCCTATCTAATAAAAGAGTAATATGTAGATTGACCATCACTCCAACACACAAAAGGGCTGCCCCCATGTGGACACAAGATGGCCACCACAAGATGGCCAGCAGGGGAGGGCAGTTAGGGATGACCAGGCTGGCAGAGGAGGGAAACTGGGGGCAAACAGGCTAGCAGGGGGCCATCAATCAGGCTGGCAGGGGAGTGGTTAGGGGGTGATCAGGCTGGCAGGCAGAAGCGGTTAGGGGCAATCAGGAAGGCAGGCAAGCAAGTAGTTGGGAGCAGCAGTCCTGGATTGTGAGAGGGATGTTGGGCATCCCTCAAGGAGCCCCAGATTGGAGAGGGTGCAAGCTGGGCTGAGGGACAATCCCCCCATACGTGAATTTTGTGCACTGGGCCTCTAGTGAAAACATAAACTGATATACAAAAATAGAGCCAGAGTAAAAAAATATTTTAGAATATAAGAGAGGTAGTCCTGTTATTTGCAGATTTTTAATATTTCCTACAATTTTTGTGATATTATACTATGTTAGTACAGTTTTGGTAATATTATTATAATTAAAATATTTTTTCTTGAAATATGAATATTTATTGAATAATATTATTATATTTAATATCATTTTTCTTAAAATATTAATGCTTTCTAAGACCGGTTTGGCAGTGGATAGAGCGTCGGACTGCGGACTGAGGGGTCCCGGGTTCCATTCTGGCAAGGACATGTACCTTGGCTGCGGGCACATCCCCGGTGGGGGGCGTGCAAGAGGCAGCTGATCGATGTCTCTCTCTCATCGATGTTTCTGACTTCCATTTCTCTCCCTTCCGCTCTGTAAAAAATCAATAAAATATATTTTAAAAATTAAAAAAAAATAAAATATTAATGCTTGCTGAAACTGGTTTGGCTCAGTGGATAGAACATCGGCCTGTGGACTCAAGGGTCCCAGGTTCGATTCCGTTCAAGGGCATGTACCTTGGTTGCAGGCACATCCCCAGTAGGGGGTGTGCAAGAGGCGGCTGATTGATGTTTCTCTCTCATCAGTGTTTCTGGCTTTCTATCCCTCTCCTTTCCTCTCTGTAAAAAATCAATAAATTATATTTTAAAAAATATTAATGCTTATTGCATGTAAATGGTAATTATTTTGTATCTACAATCTGGTAATAGATTTATTTTGTATATTGCAAATAAAATAAAATGAAGAGTTAAAAAAAAAGAGTTCTTAGACATGAAAGATCTCAAAACATGTATCTCCCATGCACTGTTTCTGGAAGCTATTGGAGGATGTTGTATCAATAAAAATATAAACAAAAGCAATTCCATCTCTGTGTTCAGGATTTCATTTCATTTTTAAGTTTCATGCTGGGCCTTTGACCAACTTCACTATATTTAGTAAGCATATCAAACAAAGCCTGTGTGGATGGTGATCTGTGTTCCTTAAAATGTAGCCATAAATATTTTTATTTTTATTAGTATTAACCAGAATGACATGACAACTGAGATAAATATCAAACTAAAAAGTATCAATTATGAACCATCATCTGTCATAAGACCACCAGGAGGGATAGCCCTGGTACTGTTGCATTACTTATCCCCTTGTCTTGTCACTCATTAGTACTTGACTTATACTGTAATAAGTACAGAGACAGGGGTCTGTAGAGGAGAATAATCTGCATAGAATTTCTGGGTTGTCTGTTCCATCTCACCCAATCTTTCCATAAGTAAATTACCCTATAATAAATTATATTATATTCTACTGGAGGCCCAGTGCAAGAATTCGTGTAGCAGTGGGGTCCCTTGGCCTGTTCAGTGGGATCAGGCTGAAACAGACTCTCTGACATCCCCCAAGGGGTCTTGGATTGTGAGAGGGTACAGGCCAGACTGAGGGGCCCCACCAGTGCACAATTGGCGCTGAGGAGGGAGGCAGGAGGTTGGCCAGTTGGGGAGGGACTGTGGGAGGGCTCCAGGGTATGTCCAGGCCATCTTGCTCAGTCCTGATTGGCCCGACCCCAGGAGCAAGCTAACCTACCAGTGGAGCTTCTTCCCCCTGGTGGTCAGTGCATGTGATAGCAAGGGGTTGAGCGGACTTAGCATATTATGCTTTGGTTGAACAGATGACTGGATGACTGGGCACTTAGCATAATAGACTTTTATTATATACTAGAAGCTCAGTGCACAAAATTTGTGCACGGAAGGCAGAGGATGTCCCTCAGCCCAATTTGTACCCTCTTCAATCTGGGACCCCTTGAGGGATGTCCAACTGCTTGTTTATGCCCTATCCCAGTAGGATCAGGCCTAAATGGGCAGTTGGACATTCTTCTCACAATCCAAGACTACTGGCACCAAACTGCTCACCTGGCTGCCTCCCTGATTGCCCCTAACCACTTCTGCCTGCCAGCCTGATCACCCACTAACCAGTATCCTGCCAGCCTAATTGATGTCTAACTGCTCCCCTGCCAGCCTGTTTGCCCACAACTTTCCTCCTCTGCTGGCCTAGTCACCCCTAACTGCCCTCCCCTACAGGCATGATGGATACCAACTACCCTCTCAGGCAGTCCTGGTCCTTCCCAACTGCCCTCCCCTTCTGGCCTGATCACCCACAACTGCCCTCCCTTGAAGGTCTGAAACCTCCCAATGGCCCTCCCCTGTTGGCCATCTCGTGGTGGCCATCTTGTGTCCACATGGGGACAGGATCTTTGACCACATGGAGGCAGCCCTCTTGTGTGTTGGAGTGATGGTCAATCTGTGTATTACTCTTTTATTAGATAGGAGGCTTGGTGCATGGGTGGGGGCCAGCTGATTTGCCCTGAGGAGTGTCCTGGGTCAGGGTGGGAGTTCCCTTGGGGTGAGGGGCAGCCTGGGCGAGGGGCCTGTGGAGGTTTGCAGGTTGGCCACACACCCCAGTGACCCAAGCAGAGGCCCTGGGATCTGGGATTAATTTATGTTCTACAATTGAAACTTTGAAACCTGGAGCAGAGCCAAGCCTTCTGCTTACTCTGTGCCAGCAGCCATTTCTGTTGGGACATTTACTTTCTATAATTGAAAGATTGTAGCCTAGAGTGGAGGCCTAGGAGCTAGGGCTGCAGAAGCTTGGCTTCCTCCATCACCCGGGCAACCCTAGCCTCTGTGTGGCTGCTGCCATTTCTGTTGGGTATATCTTCTATAATTGAAGCTTTGTAACATTGAGTAGAGGCCTAGGCGAGCAAGGGCAGGTGGAAAGCTTGGCTTCCTCCATTGTTGGGGAAACCCAAGGCTCCCTCCTGCTCTCAGTGGCCATAGCCATCTTGGTTGGGGTTTATTTGCATAATTTGCTCCTGATTAGCTGATGGGCATGGCTGTGGGCATAGCTTGATCGGCGGTATGGTCAATTTGCATATTACTCTTTTATTAGACAGGACTAGAGGCCTGGTGCATGAAATTCATGTATGGGAGGGGGGTCCCTCAGCCTAGCCTGCACCCTCTCCAATCTGGGACCCCTCGAGGGATATTTGACTGCCCGTTTAGACCCGATCCCACAGGCAGTCAGACATTTTTCTCACAATCCAGGACTGCTGACTCGCAACTGCTCACCTGCCTGCCTTCCTGATTGCCCCTAATCGCTTCTGCCTGCCAGCCTGAACACTCCCTAATCACTCCCCTGCCAGCCTGACTGATGCCTAACTGCTTCCCTGCCAGCCTGTTTGCCACCAACTTCTCTCCTCTGCTGACCTGGTCACCTCTAACTGCCCTCCCCTGTAGGCTTGATCACCCACAACTGCCCTCCCTTGAAGGCCTGGTCCCTCCCAATTGCCCTCTCCTGCTAGCCATCTTGTGATAGCCATCTTGTATCCACATGGGGGCAGGATCTTTGACCCCATGGAGGCAGCCATCTTGTGTATTGGAGTGACAGTCAATCTGCATATTACTCTTTTATTAAATAGGCTAGAGCCCTGGTGCATGAGTGGGAGTCAGCTGGTTTGCCCTGAAGGGTGTCCCAGATCAGGGTGAGGGTTCCCTTGGGGCATGGGGCAGCCTGGGTGAGGGGCCTGTGATGGTTGGCAGGCTGTCTACGGCCCTTAGTGACCCAAGTAGAGGCCCTGGTATCTGGGATTAATTTATGTTCTACAATTGAAACCTTGCAGCATGGAATGGAGCCAAGCCTTCTTCTCATGCAGTGGCGATAGCCATTTCTCTTGGGGTTTATTTAAATTCTATAATTGAAACTTTGTAGCCTGGAGTGGAGGCCTACGCTGGCCAGGGCTGTAGAAAGCTTGGCTTCCTCCATTTTCAGAGGCAACCCTAGCCTCTGCTCTCTCCAGCTCTGTGGCTGCTGCCATTTCTGTTGGGATTATGTATCTTCTATAATTGAAACTTTGTAGCATTGAGTGGAGGCCTAAGCTGGTAAGGGCAGGTGGAAAACTTGGCTTCCTCCCTCACCAGGGAAACCCAAGCCTCCCTCCTGCTCTCAGTGGCTACAGCCATCTTTGTTGGGGTTTATTTGCATAATTTTGTCCTGATTGGCTGGTGGGTGTGGCTGATGAGCATGGCTTGTGGGTGTAGCAGATGTATTGTCAATTTGCATATTACTTTTTTCTCTTTCTTTATTTTATTTTATTTCATTGTTTAAAGTATCCCATCTAATAAAAGAGTAATATGCAAATTGACTGTACCTCCCATCAAGCCATGCCCAAAACCACACCCATAAGCCAACCAGAAGCAAATTATGCAAATAAACCCCAATCAAGATGGCTGTAGCCACTGAGAGCAGGAGGGAGGCTTGGGTTTCCCTGGCAATGGAGGAAACCAAGCTTTCCACCTGCTGTTGCTGGTCTAGGCCTCTACTCAATGCTACAAAGTTTCAATTATAGAAGATACATAATCCCAACGGAAATGGCAGCAGCCACAAGCTCAGAGAGCAGAGGCTAGGTTTGCCAGGGCGATGGAGGAAGCCAAACTTCTGCAGCCAAAGTTTCAAACAGAAATAGCTGTTGCACAGAGTGAGCAGAAGGCTTGGCTCCGCTCTAGGCTACAAAGTTTCAATTGTAGAACATAAATTAATCCCAGATCCCAGGGCCTCCACTTGGGTCGCTGGGGGGAGTGGCCAGCCTACAAACCACCATAGGCCCCTTGCCCAGGCTGCCCCATGCCCCCAAGGAACCCCCACCCTGATCCAGGACACTCTTCATGGCAAACCAGCTGGCCCCCACCCATGCACCAGGTCTCTATCCTATCTAATAAAAGAGTAATTTGCAGATTGACCATCACTCCAACACACAAGAGGGCTGCCTCCATGTGGTCAAAGTTTCCGCCCCCATGTGGACACAAGATGGCCACCACAAGATGGCCAACAGGGAGGGCCCTTGGAAGAGACCCATCCTGCAAGGGAGGGCAGTTGTGGTCAATTTGGCCAGCAGGGGAGAACAGTTGGGAGGGACCAGGCCTGCAAGGGAGGGCAGTTGTGGGTGATTAAGCCTGCAGGGGAGGGCAGTTAGAGGTGACCAAGCCAGCAGAGGAAGGAAGTTGGGGGCAAACAGGCTGGCAGCAGAGCAATTAAGCACCAATCATGCTGGCAAGGGAATGATTAGGGGGTGATCAGGCTGGCAGGCAGAAGCACTTAGGGACAATCAGGGAGGCAGGCAGGTGAGCAGTTTGGAGCCAGCAGTCCTGGATTGTGAGAAGGATGTCCAACTGCCTATGTATTGGACATCCCTCGAGGGGTCCCAGATTGGAGAGAGAGCAGGCTGGCCTGACGCACATCCCTGCCTCCCGTGCACGAATTTTGTGCACCAGTCCTCTATTCACAAATAGTAGTACATATGTTTCCTTTTTTTTCATTCCATTAACATACCTCCGGCCTCTCTTACCCCCCAGGACTTGCCCTCACCTGCCCGCCTCCCAGTGTCTTGTATCCATTGGTTATGCTTATATGCATGCATACAAGTCCTTCAGTATATTTCTTACAGCCCCCACCATCCCCTGCCTTACCACTGTAGTTTGACAGTCTGTTTAATGCTTCTTTGTCTTTGTATCTATTTTCCCCCTGTTTCTTTTCTTTAAAAAAAATCTTGCATCTGCATACTAGAGATAAACATATAAGAACAAAAAATATTTGAGTCTCAGTTTCAATGTCCTACAGTTCTGAGTCCCAGTTTCAATGTCAAATAGTTCCTTATGTGTACATGTCAGCAATGGTATCTGGATGGTGGACCCATCGTGGCAATGCAGGTTCCACCTTCTCTGGTTTGGTCCTGGGCAACCTGCAGTGACGCACAGCTGTTGACTGAGAGCATGGCAAGGTGTCATCATTGTCTTCCATCTCTGGGCTGTCTTCGTGGTTGGAACAGACCTGTCAGTTCCTCTTTGTTGCAGGAACAAAGAGGAACTGACAGGTCTTGGGGTTGTTTTCTGAAAATATACAAACATATTCTCAAACAAAAGTTAATAAAGGGATCTTTTCTGTAAATTAGACTTGGGATTCTTTTTATTTTTGCCCAAATGATTTTCCTTTGGCTTATTTTGACACCATGTGTGTTTTTCATGGGTGTCCTGCTGTTAGCATTACTAATGGAAATTAATTTTCTGAAGTAAGAATTTTCTACAGGAAAATTTACTTAAAGGAAATTTTTCCTTACATGATATTACCCCACTCTCCCTCCCTTTTTTGATTAATGGGGGATTTTGGAGATTTTATATTGCAGTCTTAGTAACTTTAAATTTTAATTTTTGCACAAAAATATGACTGCTTTAGGTTCTTTGCACGTTAGGCAATTTTACGATGAGATGAATTTTACGATTTCTACTAATAGAAATTTTAGTTAATATTTTAGGACCAGATTTTTGTCCAGTAACACATATAACTCTTTTATTAGATAGGAGGATGGAATTGCCAGCTTCGTCATTTAGTCTGAAGAACATACCTTTCATTATCGTGGCCAGTACACCTTTGTTTCACTGTTGAACAGATGAATAAACTAAGGAGGGATGACGTGGGATCCAGGACGCAAGAAATCCAACCCAAGAGGTGACAGGAAGCCTGAGTAATGGAGGAGGTCTTCCCTGTGAGCCCCCAGACACAGGCCTCTAGAGAAACCAAGCTGAGCGGGTCAGAGGCTCAGCAAGAGAGAGCTTCCAGAAGACGACAGAAGAGAAGTTCTTCTCTTGACAAAGGACATTATGTGTTTACCTATGTCCGGAGGAGATTCACCCAATAAGGTCCCTGCCTAGATTGAATTAGTAATAGGTATTTTTAAAATAAATTAATCTAAGCCACCATCACCACCCCACCACACACACCCTTCAAGAAAAGACACTTAGAGGGTAAAGGTAAGGGTAAAAGATGGCGGCATAGGTAAACACCTATTGTGCTGACCCGTGCAACAATTCCAAAACTACAACATAACAACAAGACAAACATCATCCAGAATCACCGGAAAGCTGGTCGAGTGAAAATTCCACAAATAAATGTAAAGATGGGACACTAAGACTCAGAAGAGCGGCGGAGGGCAGCATTGAAGATACGCGCAGAGCCAGAGGTTCGGAGGAGCCGTGGGGTGCGCGCCGGCTGTAGGGCTGGCAACAGCAATCCCGGCTGGATTTCTCCAATAGGGAGGGCAGAGATGCCCCACTGCACAGATTCCCCAGTGCCAGACAAGCTCCGAGGACCAGGGTATGCACCCTGGAAGCCGGGCACAGCAGAGGACTCCTAGTCTGAGGAGAATCCGGGTTGCTTGAAACAGCAGTTTGCGCGTGTAAAGTGTGCGACAGCACAGACGTGCGACTTGCTCCCTGGCAACTTGCCCCCTGCTCCTGGAGACCACCAGACTGCTTTGTTTTACAACCCTGGGTGAGACTTTGGGTGTGCAGACTCATTTGGGGAGAGGCAGAGTTGTCTGGCAAGGGGTAGAGACTAGCGGCTTTCTCTTGGAGGTGCCTGCAACCATCCCCATCCAACAGAAACTCACATGCCGCATAGGACATAGCTGACGCTGACGCTGCCTGCTCAGCTCAGAGACTCCGCCCATCCAACCTGAACACAGTCCCCCTTCACAGCCAATTGGCCTGGAGGTCAAACCCTCCCAGGGTTAACAACAACAACCTGGGCTTAAATTAAAAAATACTGTACAACCCATAAAGGACTGCAGTAAGAGTACCCACCTCAGGTAACTGGGGAGGCTGAGCCACTGTCCCTTAGAGAACATCTACCACATAAAAGCCACCATGCAGAGACATGGAAAGAAATCAGGTGTGAAAGAAATGGAGGAAAAAAGACGACTAGACATAGAGTTCAAAACCACAGTTATAAGGCTTTTCAAGAGGCTCCTAGAAAAGGCTGATGAACATAATGAGAACTACGAGGAAATGAACAAGACCAACCAGGAAATGAATGAGACCTACAAGGAAATGAGTGAGACTTACAAGGAAATGAACAATCCCTACGAGGATATGAACGAGACCCTCAAGGATATGAAAAAGGACCAAGTAGAAATCAAGCATACACTGACTGAAATAAAAAAAATTACACAAAGTCCTAAAAGCAGTCCAGAGGGCCACAAGAACCAAGTCAAAGATTTGAAATACAAAAGAGCAAAATCCACTCGGCTGGAAAAGCAAGAAACAAAAAGAATACAGATAATTGAAGATAGTGTAAGGGGCCCCTGGGACAACCTCAAGCATGCCAACATCCGAATTATGGGGTTGCCAGAAAAAGAGAGAGAGAGCAAGATAATGAAAACCTACTTGAAGAAATAGTGATTGAAAACTTCCCCCACCTGGTGAAAGAAACTGAGTTAAAAGCCCAAGAAGTCAGAGGAACTAAGATGGCGGCAGAGGCAAAACACCTATCTTGCCGTCATAATCAGCAATTTTAATACTACAACTTAACGAAAGAACAAACACCTTCCAGAATCACCAGAAAGCTCGCCGAGTGAAAATTCCACAAATAAAAGTGAAGATAAGACACTGTGACCCGGAGGAGCGGCAGCGGACGGCGTTAAAAGATTCGCCCGGAGAGAGGTTTGGAGCGCACGCCGCGGAGAGGGCGGGCGGCTGGAAACCGGCCAGTTTTCTCGAACGGGGAGACAAAGACGTCCTACTGGGCTGATTCTCCAGCTCTGGGCAAAGTCCAGAGAACCCACTATCACACGGGGTGAAAACTGGACAGTGGGAGGGCACGCCGAAGCTCGGTGCTGCTGGGTCTGCCGGCTTGTGGAGAAGGCAGCTCTCGCGAGAACAGCTCGGCTGCGTGACGGCGCAGAGAACACACCGCGACTTGCCTCTCATTTGGAAAACCGTCAGACTGCTTTGTTTTACGATCCTGGGTGAGACATTGCGCATGCAGACTCATTTTGGGAAAGTCTGAATTCCCCGGCAACCGGCAGCCGGTGGAGCTCCGCAGCGGCTCTCTCTCCGAGGTGCTGGCGGCCATTGCCCCCGGCACAGAGTCCTTGGGGCCACATAGGGCGGAGCTGACGCTGTCTGCTTGGCCCGGAGACTCCGCCCACCCGCCCTGAGCATAGCTGAGCTTCACAGACAATTGGCCTGGAGGTCAACCCTCCAAGTGCTAACAACGATTAACTGAACTTAACTTCAGCTAGACTGTGCAGCCCATATCCACCTCAGGTAACTGGGGAGGCTGAGCCACTGTCCCTTGTAGCACGTCTGCCACACAAAGCTAGTTGACCAACTCAGGGAAGCAGCCACCATGCAGCAACATGGAAAGAAATCAGATGTGAAAGAAATGGAGGAAAAAAAACGACTGGACATGGAATTCAGAACCACGGTTATAGGGTTTTTTAAGAGGTTCCAACAAAAGATCGAGGCCTATAAGGAAATAAGCAAGACCACAAAGGAAATGAGTGAGTCCTACAAGAAAATGAACAACACCCTCCAGGATATAAACGAGAGCTTCAAAGAAATTATTAAGACAAACGTGGAAATGAATGAAACCCTCAAGGAAATGAAAGAAACCCTCAAGGATATAAAGCAGACTCTCAAGGATATGAAAAAGGACCAACCAGAAATTAAGCATACACTGACTGAAACAAAAAATATTATACAAAGACCTGAAAGTGCCCTGGAGCACCCCAAGAACCAAGTTAAAGATTTGAAATACAAAGAGGTAAAATCCACTCAGCTGAAAAAACAAGAAACCAAAAGAATCCAAAAAATTGAAGATAGTGTAAGGGGCCTCTGGGACAACCTCAAGCATACCAACATTCGAATTATAGGGGTGCCAGAAAAAGCGAGAGGCCAAGACAATGAAAACCTATTTGAAGAAATAGTGACTGAAAACTTCCCACACCTGGTGAAAGAAATTGACTTAGGATTCCAAGAAGTGCACCGAACCCCAATATATAGGAACCCTAAGAGGACCACACCGAGGCACATCATAATTAAAATGCCAAGAGCAAAAGACAAAGAGAGAATATTAAAAGCAGCAAGAGAGAAACAGTTGGTTACCTATAAGGGAGCACCCATACGACTGTCAGCGGATTTCTCAACAGAAACGATGCAGGCCAGACGGGAGTGGCAAGAAATATTCAAAGTGATGAACAGCAAGAATCTACAACCAAGATTACTCTATCCAGCAAAGCTATCATTCAGAATTGAAGGTCAGATGAAGTGCTTCGCAGATAAGAAAAAGCTAAAGGAGTTCATCACCACCAAACCAACATTATATGAAATGCTGAAAGATATTCTTTAAGAAGAGGAAGAAGAAAAAGGTAAAAGTGCAAACTAGCAACAACAAATACACATCTATCAACAAATGAACATAAAAATCAAGTGAATTGATAGGCTGTTGAACAGGATAGACTGGTGAATATAACAGAGACATGGACATAGAGAGGGAATGGACTGACAATTCTTGGGGAGAAAGGGGTTGTGGGAAGTGCAGCAAGAGACTGGACAAAAATCTAGCAACAATGGGAGAGGACAGTGGGGAGGGGGAGGTGAGGGTGGAGGGTGGGATAGGTACAGGGTGGAGGGAAGCTATAGGGGGATAAAAAGGGGAAACAATGTAATTAATAAACTGAACAATAAAGATAAAAAATAAATAAAATAAATAAAATAAAAGCCCAAGAAGTATACAGAACCCCAAAATATAGGAATCTAAAGAAGACCACACCAAGACACATCATAATTAAAATGCCAAGAGGAAGAGATAAAGAGAGAATATTAAAAGCAGCAAGAGAACAACAGTTAGTTACCTATAAGGGAGCACCCATATGATTGTCAGCGGATTTCTCAACAGAAACGATGCAGGCCAGACGGGAGTGGCAAGAAATATTCAAAGTAATGAACAGCAAGAACCTACAACCAAGATTACTCTATCCAGCAAAGCTATCATTCAGAATTGAAGGTCAGATAAAGTGCTTCGCAGATAAGAGAAAACTAAAGGAGTTCATCACCACCAAATCAATATTATAAGAAATGCTGGAAGATATTCTTTAAGAAGAGGAAGAAGAAAAAGGTAAAAATATAAATTTTGAACAACAAATACACATCTATCAACAAAGGAACCTAAAATTCAAGTGAATTAATAATCTGATGAACAGGATAAACTGGTGAATATAACAGAATCATGGACATAGAGAGGGAATAGACTGACAATTTTGAGGGAGAAAAGGGGTGTGGGTAGTACAGCAAAGAGACTGGACAAAAATCTTGCAACAATGGGAGAGGACAGTGGGAAGGGGGAGGTGAGGGCGGAGGGTGGGATGGGTACAGGGTGGAGGGGAGTTATAGGGGGATAAAAAAGGGGGAACAATGTAATTAATAAACTGAACAATAAAGATATATATGTAAAGACAATTAGTAAGTCTAGGGAAAACAAAAGCTGTCAAAAAAGATGATAGTAAGGGCTCTGAAGAAAAAAACACGGAGGTTTCAGAGTGTAATTAATGGGGGGACCTACTTTCGCCTGGGTGGTATCAGAAGGGATGCTCTGAGGAGGTGATGTGTAAGGGAAGCCTGAAATGCCAGAAGGAACCAACTGCAGCAGAAGGTGCTGAGTTCTGGGGAGGATCTTTGCATTCTGAAGCCCTTGTGTGCTTCAGAGGAGGGGGTGGGGTAGACACTGTGAGCTCAAAGCACCTGGGAGGTGGCATGGCCCTTACATGAGTGAGAGGGTATATGGGCTGTGCAGAAGCACAGTGAAGCCGCTCTGCCAGGAAGCCCTGCCTGACGGGCACAGAAGTCTGATTTACTGAACTCTGGATGTGTGTGCTTCCAGCTTCTGGCTGACCCACCAAATTTAGGACTTTCCCAAGATTCTCTAGTACAATAGTGATGATGCCAGACAGGACGTCACCTGCAGTGGGAGGAGCTCAGTTAGGAGACTCTAAGAATATCTTCAGCATCAGACCAGTGTTTTTCAGGCAGCACACTGCTTTCCAGAACTTCTGCAGCCTTGTTTTGTAGCAAGGGAATGAGGATGTGATAAGCTGGGAATGGGGCTCTCTGGGTATACTTTCAGCCAAAGATGGTACTTGTTTGTCCTTGGCCCTGCCAAGAGGGTAAGTTGAGTCATGAAGAGAATTCAGCCAGGTATACAGACAGAAGGAAAGGAAACTTGGGGAGGAGGACTGAAGGTAGACTTTTGCTGTGGAAAGCAAAAATATCCCATCTAGAAAGTTTTCAGGGGCTCTCTCATGTTTTGGCTTTTCTCCTGGCTTGGTTTGGGAGCTCTTTCTTATTCCCTCTTCCCTTGGGCATCCTGTTTGGAGAGAAAGGGTCAGATATCTACCACCCTGAAGGCATATGCCCCTTTCTTACAGATAGTGTTGAGACAGTGGAGCTCAGGGATTCCAAGCATTGTAGGAGGCTACAGAGAATATTTCAGAAAGAGTGAAGTTCCTCTGCCTCACCTCTGCCTGCCAGGTGGGAACCATCTCTGTGAACGTGGGTGTCTCAGTCCAAGCAAAGGAAACAGAAATCATGATCCCCAGCTTCCTATTACTGGGTAGAAGCCAAGTCACTTCCCTGTCTGCCTCCCTGGCCCTACCCTCCCACCCAGTGCTATGGGGAGCTGGGGCTGAGACTGGGGACCTCCTTGGATAACAGCGTGTGTTTAGGGAAGCTCCACTGCTGATCCAGCAGGCAGGCCTGACAGGGGAAAAGGATGTGTTGTCTTACAAAAGCAGGTCTACTTTGGCTTCTCGCTGAAGCCTTGAAGCCTGGTGAGTGTTTCATACATTTGGGGTTTCCAGCTTTTCATTGAGACACACCCTTCACCCAAACAGACACACAGATGCAGAGATTCAATCTCACTCCTAACACAAATGCATACACGCACGTATGCCCAAATACACGTACAAACTCACACACAAACACAGACCAAAACATGCAAAGATAGTCTCATACCTACTCAAACACAAATACACTCAAATATCCCCAAACACACACACAACTTCACACAGTCTCACATCCACATCCAAACACACATACAAACTCATTCCCACAGAGCTGTCACATCCACATGTACATGTATGTATAAATACACACATAACCACTCATATGGCCCCAGCTTAGAAAACGGCCTCCCATTTTTTTCTCATTTAAAGTGAGATTAGAAGTCTCTTACATTCCTTGAGATTCAGTTTCTTACCCTTCCCACCATAAAAACCCTTCTGCCCCATCTTTTCTTGGGTCCTGTCCAGCTAGAGTGTGCCTTTAAGGAAGCTGAAGCTGCTAAAAGTGAGACAGAGAAAAAAAAAAGCCAAAAAAAAAATTGGGCATCTTCCCCTTCAAGTTTCTGATGTCACTTATGAAACACAGGTCTTTGTCCCTGCAGAGAAGCAGTTGTTTTGCTGGAGGAATGGAGTGTGCAGGCTCTGGGGTGCAGGGACCAGGCTGCTCCTTCCTCTAGCAACCGCCTCCTCCCTTTGTGCCCTTGGCTCTGAAGAGTGTCCTGGCTAACTCTGGCCTTTGTTGCTTTCTGGTTCCATCTTAAGAGAGACTCTGCTTGACCAAGAAAGAGAACTTTGAAGGTAAACCAATGGGAGGAGGGCTTCAAGGGCCAGCAGGACAAAGGGGACTGCTGAGCCCAAGGGTTCCCTGGGCATTCTCCTGTGGTTTAGGGTGCTTTGGACAATCCCTTGTTTGGACCTGTCCAGGGGCATCTACTACCACAGCCCTGGAAATCCCAGCAGCATTTGGGCTGAGCCTCTGGCCTCAAGCCAGCTGAAAGGTCCTGGCAGGGTTTATTTAGGCAGCTGCCAGGCATAGACTTAACAGAACAGGCCACAGGGATGATTCTGTAGAAAGGATCTGGTGCCTACTGTGGTCAGGGCCAGTAGGAGCAAGAGGGGCATGGGGTAGTGTGCACTGCATCAGGGGCTTTGTCTGGGCTAGGGCAAAGCATACCTCTTAGGGGGCTCTGGTGGGAGGGGCTATGGCCAGGATGCATGACTGACAGCAGGAGGGGGGTTCTGCAGATTGCTGGGGGAGGGGTGGACTGGAAAAACAGTTATAAAGTCAGCTAGGAACTGGCCAAGGCAAGGAGAGCTCTCCACTCAGAGGAGCAGCTAGGGTTCTCTTCCATCCTCTTGCCACTTCTCCTGGCTGCAGGACCTTGACCAAGTCCTGGCCCTTCTTTGGGCCTCGGTGTACTATTCTGTAAAATAAGAGTGCTGGGCTAAGTGGTGTTGGGTTTCAGCCGGCTTATGTAGGGCAGGGCCTTCTGATGGGGAAGAGCTCTGGTTTGAGTTCCGGACTGGCACGACTGTCTTACATGGATCCTTGGCGTCACCTTGGTGGCATGTTCTTCCCTGCAGGAGGTAGGATGCAGGAGCTGTGTCTGCTGTGCTGGGCGGTCCTCCTGGGCCCCGGGCAGGCCTGTCCTGAGCCCTGCGACTGTGGGGAGAAGTATGGCTTCCAAATCGCCGACTGTGCCTACCACGACCTGGAGGCTGTGCCACCTGGCTGCCTAGCCAACGTGACCACATGGAGCCTGTCAACCAACCAGCTGCCCAGCTTGCCAGGGGGTTCCTTCAGGGAAGCGCCCCTGCTGCAGTCTCTGTGGCTGGCACACAACGAGATTCACACAGTGGCTGCTGGTGCTCTGACTTCACTGGGCCATTTCAAAAGCCTGAACATTAGCCACAGCTTCATCTCTGACTTTGCCTGGAGCAACCTGCACAACCTCAGTGCTCTCCAGTTACTCAAGATGGACAGCAATAAGCTAACCTTCATCCCCGGAGATGCCTTCCACAGTCTTCATGCCCTGTGCTCACTGCAGCTCAATCACAACTGCTTGCACACACTGGCTGAGGGCACCTTTGCACCACTCACCGTGCTGTCCCACTTGCGATCAATAACAACCCTTTCTAGTGTACCTGTGTCATCATGTGGTTTAAGACATGGGCCCTGACCACAGCCGTCTCCATCCCAGAGCAGGACAACATCACCTGCACTTCACCTGATGTGCTAAAGGGCACACCGCTGATCTGCCTGCTGCCACTGCCTTGTTCAGCATCCTTGGTGCAGCTCACTTACCAGCCCAGCCAGGATTTTGCCGAGCTGCGACCTGGCTTCATGCTGGCACTCTATTGTGATATGGAGGGGCAGCCAGCCCCACAGCTCCACTGGCACATCCAGACGCCTGGTGGCCCGGTGGAGATCACCAGGCCCAATGTGAGTGCTGATGGGCATGTCCTGGCAGCCAGCCACGCTTCCAGACCTTTGCCAATGGCAGCCTATTCATCCCTGACTTTGGAAAGCCAGAGGAAGGCACCTACAGCTGCCTGGCCACCAATGAACTGGGCAGTGAGGAGAGCTCGGTGAATGGGGCACTAGCTACTCCAAGTGAGGGGGGCGAGGATGTGCTGTGGCCCAGGTTCCATGGCAAAGCTGCCGAGGGTAAGGGCTGCTATGTGGCTGACGACGACGTGCAGCCGTCAGAATCTGAGGACAATGTGGTCATCCTCTACCTCTGCTGCGCGGGAGGCCGGAGGCTGCCGGAGCAGGGGCGGGGTCTCTGGGCAGCGGCCCCCAGGCCTGCTTCTGCTGGGCCAGAGGCTTTCCTCCTCCTCTTGACTTCCTTCTAGCTCCGTCCCCCACCCAACTGAGCTGCAGCAGCCCCAGGCCCTCCTTGACTCCTCCCCCTGACTCAGCGGATCTCCCTGCAGGGATCTGGGGTTGGCAGCTCCCAAGACCTGCATGGAGGATATCACATCTTCCTACCCCCCTCTTCTGGGGCATTTGCCACATCCACTTCTAGACTTACTCAATGCTAGTGACTAGGTCAGAATTTGATCCTCTAACTCATGGGTCTTTGGTATTGCTTGCTGCTAACCTCATGCCCCCCTGTGTAGGCAGCATGCTAACAGGGTACTACCCTAAACGGGGCAGGCCTCACTGATGGAATCCAGGGACTGGGACGGACCAGCTGGCAAAGGCTGGGTTCTTAGGCCTTAGCAGGAAAATAGCCTGAAGTAGACAGGGCACAGGAGAAAGGAATGATATAGAGGGGTAGAGGCTAGTGTGGCTTTGAGACTCTCAGTGATCTGCTTGAGCTCCTGCAGCCCTGGGGCATTCCCTGATGACTTGGGGGCTCCAAATTCCCTGCCCCCATCTCAGACAGGACTGGAGGATCAGGGGGCCTTCCTCTTCTTACCCTTCCTCCTTTAGCTTCTGCCCTGCCATCCTGGACACCTGTCCTGCATTTCTCTCCAAGTGTGCCTCTATAGCCTACCCCTCTGAGGAGGCCAGCCAGCTTGGGGACAGTGGAAGAATAAATGGCATTTCAGATGCTCCCCTGTGTCTGCCTAGAGTTTCATCTGATCTAAAAGACCCTGTCAGGGATAGGACCACTGACTATGTGGCAGGTGGTAGCGTGGGTGACCCAGTGGTGGTGAGAGGCTGGGCCCCCAGCTGAGCTGAGTTGCAGATGTTCCTCCCCCCAAATTAGCCCATGAGACAAATGGGGGCACTAGCTACTGAGGCTTCCCTGGGACCCTGAGTGGTACTATAGGCAGCAAGGGTGTGAGAGGGCATTGTAGAGGCAGGAAAAGAACAAGCCTAGATTGTAGTCCTTTTGATGTCAGGGAGTATAGATGGAAGGGGGACAGGCTAGGCAAGATGAAGGAGAGAAGGGAGGGGATGGGGGACATAGGACATAGAGAGGATGGAGGGAAGAAAAAGGAGCCAGGAGACTGAGGAGAACAGATTTGAGGGAGAAACCAAAGGAAATGGATGTCCTTCCTCCCACTTTTTCAGGAAGAGGAAATGGCATTCCTGGAGGAAAGTCCTTTCATAGGGGTCTTTCCCCACAGAACAGATGGACCAGTAACTGACTTGCAGGAGAAGGGGACAGTTAGGATGAGGACCTGACAACAGCCTACAGATCTCTTAGGATGAGGAGCAGGTAAATGGGGTCAGGACCTGGGGACTATAAGAACCCCATATCTGTGCTGGGTCAGATGTATCTCCCCTCTGCTTCCATTCCCATCCCTTTCCAAATCTAAGGGTGCTACACATAGGACAAGACCCCGTGGGAGAGGCTCTGCCACCTCTGCCCAGAGCTCTCAGGACTGCTGAGCGCAGCAAAGTAGAGGCAGGGAGACCAAGGAGCCTGGGGTAGGTAGCAACTATGAGCCTTGGAGGCTGGCCAGCTTCCCTCTCCCTTCCGCCTAATCTACATTTGGCACTTCTCCACCCCTCTTCAGCTTGCAGCTCACACTGAACAGATGACACCAGCAGCACATGTCAAGGACTGTGCATCTGGTGGAAAAAACAGCAAGAGGAAGCTGAGCCCTTGTGCTGTGCCATCTTAAATAAGTCACTACCCATCTCTGTACATTTTTTTAGGGGGAAAAAAAAAAGACAGGCCCTGTCTGTTAGTTGAAAGGTAACCAATCAGTCAGTGTTCCTCCCCCTCTCTCTGTCTTTCTTTCTCTCCCCCACCCCTCTCTAAAAGAAAAAAGAAAGAAGAAAAAAATTAATAAAAACATATCCTTGGTTGAAAAATAAAATGCCATATTTCTGAATAAAAGAATGAGTACAATTTTTTTTAAAAGGTGAGGTAGAACATAATAGTTGACTCTGATTCATTACAGCTTGATAACCCTGACTTGGACCTCTGATGTCTCTGGCTCCATTCAGTTGAGCAGGCCTGGCTTTTTGGAGTAGGGCGTGGGCCCAAGACCTGAGCCAGGGGCAACAGGGGAATAGCTGTGCTCCAAATGAACTGGCTACTCTCCTGCTTTAAAGTCATCCATGGCGCCCACTGCCTTGAGATGAAGCTCTGAGTTCTCCAAGTATTCATGGCCACTCTGACTGGCTCTCCCAGGTCCCCCACCCCTCTTGGCCTCCCTTAGAACTAATGACTTGTTCTCTAAATGCTCTGATGAGTCTTCCTCTACACCTTTATTCATGCTATTCCCTTGGTCTGGACACCTTACCCTTCTTTCTTACTTGGCTAAGTCAGCCTTTGAGACTTGGCTCAGGTACCACATCCTTCAGAAAGCCTTTCTGCATGTCCTGCCGCTACTTCCCAGTGCACACTATGCCCCTTCCTCTGGCTCCCACAGCGCTGGGAGTCCAGTGTCCCAGCCTGATCACATTCTGTTGTGACTGGTTCCTTATTAAGGGCTGAGACCCAGTCTGCCTTCTCCTCCCTGTGATCCTGTCAGTCATGGACACAGGAAAAGAAGGCATTTTTCATGGGCTGCAGTGGGATCAGAGCCTGCCTTCTTTGCCCTCCTCCCAGGAAGCCTGGGAGGTGGGTCCCAGCTCCCTGGCTCTGGTTTCATGTTTTGGGCTGTATTGGAGTGTACAAACGTGGAGAAGGAGTTGGTCTCCCCCAATTGTGCAGACATTTTTTTAGGCATCACTGATATTGATCTCTGGAATAGCCACATTTCCCTCACCCTCTGTACCCCCCAGTCCACAATGGATCCACACCCTTGCCTATACAGCTTCTGACCTCCACCAGTCTTAAGTTGGAAAGGGTCACTCTCCCTCCCCCCTTCCCTCTGCATCCTTGATCTTCTACCATCAGGGCAGCTCCTTCACTGCACGTCCCCACCTCTACACCTTAATTCACAGTGTCTCCATCTTCCTTGAATCTCTTCTGCTCCCCAAGTCTTGCTCATTCTTGAGGACCCTGAATAAGTCCTACTTTCTGAAGCCAATGTCCCCATAGCTCCGGGGTGGCATCCTAGGGTCCCGAATCTCTCCACCACCCAAAGGAATGTGGCTAGGGAGAGGGTCTTCTCTGCCCCAGCCCAGGGGGACCCAGTTCAGCATGTGACCAGAATACCCACCCCCACTCAAGCCCCATAAAATCGTGTGGGCAGTTTTTCCCACATGACCCACCCCTACGAAGAACTATTTCTCAAGGACAAGTTTATGGCAGGGAGCACACTGACCTCTTTTATAATATCTAAAGGCACACCAACTACAAAAATATCAGCTCTCAAGTGTGGGTAGCTCAGTGTGGGATTTGGTGTGAGCTATGACTTTGTTGCCAGTAGGAGCCCGCTCGCTTTCTCCTGGGCTGCTGGAGTGAGGCTGTCTCAGCTTGAATCACCAGTCCAGGTCAGCAGAAGGCTCCGGTGAGATCCTGGAGGCTGGCAGCAGGGCCAGCGAGGGGAAGGACCTGGATGTAGATTTTTTGGTTCTACTGGCTCCTGGACCAAGGTACTAAAACGTTGATTGCTGTCTTCAGAGTTCTTAACTTCCCACGGCCAAGGGAGCAGAATAGAGCCCTCCCAAGGCTTAAAGTATAGACAACCTCCACACAACCACAGTGACTTCCAGCCTCAGGGGCTGGTCACTGGAATCCTGATCCTGGGACCTGCTGGCAGAGCTGGTGCTAAGCAGAGAGTCTACCATGGCTAGGGAAATGCTGGGAGAACCAAGGAAGGGCTGGGCTGGGAAGAGGGGAAGCAAGTACACAGACGGGAACACATGCCTTCGCATTCCCCACCCTCAGGGCTGGGTGCCATTGGCCCGGGCATCTGACAGGGTCCTCTTCCGGAAGGTCTGCAGGGCCGGGTTGTGCAGCAGCGTGTAGGTCAGACCCCAGCGAGCCCTGCCTCGGCCAGCTCTAGGCCATGTTCCCTTGGCCACAGGGTCATTGATTTGAAGCAGCTGTATCCCTGAGAAGGGGAGACCTTCTGTCAGTCCCTCCGCAAACCCAGCCAAGCCCCCTGCACCAGACCTAAACACAGTCTGAAAATCCCCTGGGTGAGTGGAAGAGGCTGGTGAGCCTGGAGTTCCAGCTTAGTATCCCCCTCCCTACTACACACTTTCCAGACAGCACGGGATGAGACGGGGAGGACAGACTGCCTGAGAGGGAGAGGTGGAGGATGGCCCATGGTGGGGAAAGACAGAGTCCCCTGGCAAGATGGCCACATCCTTCTCTGTGAGAGGATGTGTGAGCATGTGGAGTGAGACAGTGTGTGTGTGTGCACACATGCATGCACGTGATGGAAAAAAATACCAAAATGGACCAGGAAAATTCTCCCTTCCTCTCTCCCACAGGCAGCCCAGGAACAGAAAGTGAGCATTTTCTTGCTCAATTGGTGCCTGTTGGGGAGGGTTGTATCCCTCCTTCCTGGGAGAAGTTGTGAGTGGGCTCAACTCTCCCAACCCCAAAGGGAAGGCACACCTTCTTCTTCCACCTTGAGTCTGAGGCCATCCTGGGGGGCTGGCTGGGGCTGGGGTTTCTGTGTTTGCAGGAGCAGTGAACAGAAGGCTATCACGGCTGGATGCGACTGGTTGACCTCAATCTTCAAGAAGTTGCAGTATGTGCGGTAGCCTGGGGTGGGTGAGGAATGACGGCTCAGAGAGAAGAGCCCAGACAGTACCTAAACACACACACCTACACACCTACACACACACACACACACACACACACACACACACACACCCTGCACCCTGCATGAAAGCACATAGACACACCTGAGCACATGGCACGTGCACTGCACATGGGCCCAGACATCTTCAGAGGATAGATATGGTCAGGGCATTAGGGCAGACCCTCCCATACAGCCTGGGCAGCCTGAGCAACCCCCATCCTGGCCCTGCCCTGTAACCTTACCAGGGTCGAGAGTGGCAGCTCTAGGCGGCAGCAGGCTGAGGTCCATCTGACCAAGATGGACAGCATTGTAGAGGGCAGAGAGGACCACTCGCCAGATGGCCACCATGATGCCCACCAGCACGTTGATGGGGAAGAGAAGGAAGGTGGCTGCATAGAGTGCGCAGCTAGGGTGAGGGAGAAGCAAGTCAGGTCCTAAGTCAGGTCCCCACGCCCCTAGTCCCTTCCTCAGCTGATGACTACAGCTGCTGTGTATTTATTGAGTACCTGCTGTTTATTGAGTATACTTTGTATGTACCCAATCCTGTGCTGGGCCAACTCTCAACCCAACTGGCCCTCCCCATCACTCTGGGAATCAGGCCATGTACTCCCTCTTATAGAAGGGAAACTGAGGCCCAGAGAAATTGGGTGACTTAGCTAAAGCTGCATAGCTAGTCAGTGGCAGAGTTATGGTTTAAGTTCAATTCCACCTGGATCTTTCTATGACCCCAGTGTCTCCCATCTCCTTCCTCTGGTTCCCTTGTCCACTGATTTCAAGTCTCTCTTGGGGCCAAGGTCCTCTCACAGCCTTACCATCTAACAGGGAAATAATGTTTCTGTTAACCTCCTTCCTGTAAAGAAGGAGGCACATGTTGTGGAGGGCATGGAGGATCCAGGGGAGAGCAATGTTGATCTCCACGCAGAAAATGCTATGGGGTGACTCTGGCCCTGTGACTGATGTATGTGGAGTAGGCTTGGCCACTGCCCCATTCCCTGTGGGTAAAGCAATTTCTGTTTACTACCCACTGGGATTCCTGACAGAGAAGGGAGAGGTGGCAGTGGAGGAGAAAGGACACAGCTAAAGACAGGAAGGAGAAGAGGCTGAGAACCTGAGAGAACCACAAACCCAGGAGCTGCCTTACCAATTGGTCAGCTCTGGCCATCCATGGTGAGTCTTCAGAAAAACCCGGTGGGCTGCCATGTTCTGCAGGGTTACAGCCAGGGCCAAGGTCAGCCAGAAAGGCCTGCAGACAGGGAAGGAAGGTGTCACTGTCAATGGCCCTCTGGGAAGGGATCCCAGAGCCCTCAGCCCTTTGCCTCTCTCACCACAAGGATGCCAGTGATTGAAGGAGCAGAAGGTTGCTGCCATGAAGAATGGGCATAAACACCAGGAAGGCCAGGGCCATGGTCCCCAGGAAGAAGATGATCTGCTGTATCAGGAGCCCTGCCAGGATGAGGAGGGGACAAACATCAGCCTCTGCAGGATCCAGACCACCCCTAGCACTCCCAGGAGCCCAAAGATTTTGGAGTTGGGCAGACCTGATTTCAGATCCCTGCTCTGATGCCTCACTGTGCCACCAGCAAGTTAGTTTACATTTCTGAGCTTTGGTTTCTCCCTCTGTAAGATGGGGAGCATGGCCCCTACCACACGGGACTATTGTGAGGACCAAATGAGATTATGTCTGTGCAACCTTTTGAAAACCAGTAGATACTTTGTGAATGTTATTTTCCCTACGTTGCTCCTGACTCCTTGGGAAGCAGACCACATTTTAAAGTAATGCTTGCATTCCTACTGGACAAAGTCTGGAACACAATAGGCACCCCACAGTTGTCTAATGAAACACCTGGCTAATTTTTTATGTGGAGACATGTGTAAAAGAGGGTTTGGGAGGTACAAAGTCAACTGAGATGATCAAATCTACTACTTGATTATCCGTCCACCCTGGTTCTGGAGGGTAGGCTGAGAACTGAAGGAACCAGAAGGGAGAGAAAGCCAGCCCTGGCTTTCATAACACTGACCTATCTTTCTTGAACTTCAGAGGGCTTTATTCACTACAGAGCCCATGAAGAAAATCAGAAAGTTAGGAGCTAGGAGGGTCCTGGGAGTTAATCTAGTCCAACTCCCTCAAGAACAGACCCCCTTTGCAATGCCCGTCTATGGCCATGGAATCCTGCCTGCATCCCCCCAGTAACATGGATCTCATTGCCTCCTGAGGCAGTCCACCATGGCACAGCCCTCCCTCACTCACGCAGGAATGTGCCTTCTTAAGCTTCCCGCCTTCCAGCCCTGGGTCTATCCCCTGTGTAAACAACTGGTGGCACCCCAAGACCATGCTCATGTTAGGGCATCTTTTCTCCAAGGGCTCCTGTGTCCCCTAGCACCACCTGAGAGAGCTTCTTGAGTGCAGAGAAGGCCAGGTGGGTCCCTCTTTTCACTCTTATTCCAAAACTTTCCCCAGCACAGGCAGACATCCAGGGACAGTCAAGAACTGCTGACCTCTCTCTCCTCAATCACTGGGGTCAGTATCTTGGGCCAGTCAAGGCCCAGCAGGGTGTGCTGAGGGGCTCACCAAGGCAAGTAAAAGCAGTCTGGTAAGCGCTGAAGTTCATCCAACAGAATATGGCCTGGCGAGAGGGGTGAGGGCTCTGAGGTAGGGAGCCAAGGTCCAGGGCAGCCCCTCGGTGTAGTGCTCGCAGGTTGGTCCTGGGATGAGGATGAGAAGGCAGGGATCTCAGGGAACACTTATACTCCCTAAATTCTTCCTTGAGGCTAGCCACTGGCTGAACTCTCAGTCTAATTACAGCCCAAAGTCAGGGAATCTCAGGGTGGGGGAACCCAGTGGAGGCTACTAATCCAGCCTAGAAGGTCAGGGAGGGCTGCACAGAAGAGGTTAGGTCTCAGTAGAGTCTTAAAGGATAAATACGAGTAAGAGTAAGCTGGTGAGGTGGGGATCTAGGGAAACAAATTCAGGCCAAAGGTTCAATGTGAGCCAAGTCAGAAAAGCAAGAAACAACAGAAGAGATGGAAAGTGACTCACAGCTCGGCCACCAGGGTGGGAGGCAAGGTTCCCCATCTATGGCCATCGAACCCTGCTTGCATACCTCCAGTGACATGGATCTCATTACTATCTCCTGAGACAGCCCATATTGGCACATGAGCAGGAATGTGCATCAACATAATGGAATGCAGAGGCTTGAGGGCCTGGAATGCCAGCCTCAGTAGGGCTACCCCTCTGAGGAAAGAGGGGTAGGATGACCTCTGAAGCCCAATGAATGTGCAGGTCATAGGAACCAGTTATCTGACATGGACCCCTTCCACCCAACTAGAACCTTCTCTCTCTGCTCACATTTCCTCAGTGCTCCTTATCATTTACCATGAACAGGCAAGGTGGGCAGTCTGACATTCAGTGTCCTATAACAAGCTCTCCAGTGCCAGTCAGACCACCCCCTCAACCACACTTATAAGCATCAGGCTCACCCAGCCTCTGTGCCCTGGTCATGCAGGTCTCCTGCCTGTGGCACCTTCCTCCCGCAGCTCCTCCTTCCTCTCTCATTCCCAGGTGCCTCCCATCAAATCCAGCCCTCCCAGGTGGCCGCTCTCAGTACGGGCAGATTCTGCACTTCAGCCCCTACTCAGTGTTGCCCCAGAATCACTCACAGATGGGCACCCACTCAGACTGAACCACCGGCTTCTCTGCCCAACACGAGCAGGTGGCTCCGTGGCAATCTGCCTGCAGAGACCCACCCTCCCTCTGGCCCCAGCCTTCCCCCAGAGCCCTTCTGAGTCCGGGACCCTACAAGCCCATAGACACTGACCTCCTCCCCACTTCTACACGGAGGGCCAGACCCTCCCACTGACCTGTGTGTCACCAGTGAGCGGGTCAGCACGAGGAAGGTGAGTGAGCAGGACAGGACCAAGGCTGAGATGTAGCAAACTGGAGGGTGAAGAGGAAGCAAAGTGGGAGGCCATGCCTGGAGGATCTCCTGGCATCTTCCAAACTGCTACCAGGGTGTGCCTAGGGGAGTTACCCTGTCCCACACCCCACTGTGAGCAGAAGCCTCTTGCCACATTCCCTGTACTCAGACCCCGTGTAAGCTGACACATAGGCTGGCTTATGTGCCAGGTGACATAGGATGGCCAAGATGAGGAGAGGCTACCTCTGAGGTTGTAGACTTGACCCTCACCCGGGTCTTGGTGTGTACATTGCTGTGTGACTTCCAGTGAGAGATGCATTCAACCTGACATCTGCCTCCAGCTCCACTGATCCCTGATGGTGTGGCATTCAGGGGTCATTTTATCGCCCACCCTAGCTTGCTAATGCTGGGCACACTGCTGTGCTGCCCATCTCACGGCATTATGAGCATAAAACCCCATCTAGACCTGCATCAGTGGCCTTTGTTCTAGGCATGAGGATGCACATGCACTTGGTGTGGCCTGAGTCCATCAGAATGAGGGGAGGTGACCACTGCTATCCATCTCTACCCTACCTCCTTGGCCACCCCACTCATGAGCACAGATCATGAGTCTGCTGTCTTACCAGCAGCTGGGGGAGAATTCATGGTTGTGAGCAAGCCTGGTGTGGATGGAGGCTGCACTCCTTTCACCCTACATCCACATCCAGCCTTGCCCTGCACCCTCAAAGCAGCCCCACAGGAGAAGCATGTGAAAACATGGAACCAAGAAAGAGGCTGAAACTCCGAAAGGTCTGCCCCACCAGCCATACTGTAGGAAGTGACAGAGCAGGAAGTGTGACCATTCCCAAGCAGACCCAGAAAGAGCCCGGTGCCTGCACCCTGCTCTCTTCAGCACCCCAGGGAATTGCTCCTGGTTTCCTGTTCCACCAGAGCAGGGCCAGTGGTTGAGGGGCGGGGGCTGCAAATGCACGTGCAAAAGGCAAGCACTAGCTGCACATAACTACAGGTGCTGCAGAAGGGCACTGGCAGCATGTTTGTATCACCTGGAGATATTAAAAGCCCATGGCCCAGGCTATACCCCCAACCAGTTAAATCAGAAATTCTGGGGGTGGGACTCAGGCCTTAGCTTTTGGAAAAACAACTCTGGCGATTCTGGCTTGCAGCCAGCATTGAGAACCACTGTACTGGGGGCTTTCAAAAGATAGAGCCTTAAAGGTTTATTTCAATCAACAATTGAGTGAAAGCAATCAACAGACTGATGTGTATAGAGTACCTGCTACAGTGGTTCTCAAACAAACATAGGCTCACATCAGAGTTACCAGGGTTTCTGAAGTCAGGCCTGGAGTTTGAGCCTTGGGGTTTTTTAAGTAACCAGGTGATTCTTATGGAAACTGTTCCAGAAACTACAGCCTCCCTGCCTGTCCTGGGCTAACTCCTTCAGGGGCAGGAGGTGGTATTTTTCTGAAGTGAAGCTGAGAGAAAGCTCTGAGCATGCAGAGCTTTGCCCTGTTCCATCTGCCCTTCAGGAGCCAGTTCTGCACCAGCAGATGCATTCAGACCTTTTCTGCCAGAAGGTAAGGAGCCTGCCTGCTGAGCCATCCCAGGACCCCAGGCCTAGCCTTCAATCTCCATCTACCTCCTGCTTTACTTTTTTCAATTTGTTCTAAACTTGGGTCTCTTCTAATCCTGATGCCCATAGATCTTCCTTTGCTTTGCCTCCCCTGGGACACTGCAGCTGCTCCCTTCTAGGACCTGTTTGGAGGATCCAACTGTCTTCCCCACCCGATCCAGGGCCTCAAGGACAAGGCTGCCTCTATTGCTGCAGCACCATTCTGCAGAGCGGGAATTTGGGATCCAGAGGAGTATCTTGCCCAAGATCTCACAGCTAGTGACAGTGCAGAAATTCTAACCTAGTCTGCCTGACTCAAAGTGAACTTTCTGTGAACAATGCCAGGTTTACTAACCAGGTGCTGGAGAGGGGAGGTTGGCAGCCCTAAAACAGGCCCCCAGCACTCAGATGGCATATTAGCTCCTTAGGCTAAGAACACACCAAAGGGTCACAAGGCCAGAACTTGCTCACAATTTCACTTTGGCTTGCTGACTGCTTTGGGCATATCTCTAATGTCTCCAGCCTTCAGTTTTCCTCATCTTCGAGCTAAGAGAGTAACCCCTGCTGTTTGACCCTGCATCTGAGAAGATTCAAATGGGAACCTTTGGGTGTGGAAACCACAGTATCCTATCTAATAAAGAGGGAATATGCTAATTGACCATCACTCCATCACAAAGATGGCTGTACCTACAGCTGAGGCCAAGTTCCCACAAGGAGCTTTAAGATGCAATCATCAGGGACCTGAGGCTACACCCTTCCTAGCCCCTGTGGGGCTTGACAGGAGACCTGAAGGTACACTTCTTGTCCTAGTGCTGGGCTAGGGGACCTCATGCCATGCTGCCTCCCCCCCCCCCCCAGGTAGGGCTTGACAGGGGACTTCAGGCCGTACCCCTAACCGGTGGGGCTTGATGGGGACCTCAAGTTGCACTTTCCGTCCTAGTGCTGGGCTAGGAGACCTCATGAGGGCTGCTCCCGCCACTCCAGTGCCAGGCCAGGGGACCTCAGACTGTGGCCCCCACCAGGTGGGGCTTGGCAGGGGACTTCAGGCCACACCCCCCACCCAGAGGGACTTGACGGGGGACCTCAAGGTGCATCCCCGCATTCTGTCCTGGTGCTGGGTTGGGGGAACTCAGGCCATACCCCTGCCCAGTGGGGCTTGATGGGGGACTTGAGGCTGTGCCCCTCTCCTGGTGCTGAGCTGAGCCCCCTGCCTGGTGGGGCTTGATGTGGGACCTCAGGCCATACCTCCCACCCAGTGGGGCTTGACAGGGGATCTCAGGCCATGTCCCCCACCTGGCAAGGCTTGATGGAGGATCTCAAGGCACACCCTGCCCTGGTCTGGGCTAGGAGACCTCAGGCCATACCTCCTATCCTGGTGCCAGGCCAGGGGACCTGAGGCTATGCCCCCTGCCTAGCAGAGCTTGACAAGGGTGGGACTGGCCAGGTCTGAATCTAGCCCAATTGGGGGGGGGGGGGAGCGGAGCTGACTGGGTCTGGATCTCACATGATTTTGAGGTGCATGTGGGTGGGCAGGGACTTGACTCTGGGTCCCGTGGTTAGCCCCAGACTCTGACAGGAGGAAGGTTTTAATATACATTTTACTAATTTTCTTTCATCTCTGACACTTCTATTATAGAGAAAGGGCAAATAGCAATATTATTTTCTTTAATTAATCCCCTTTTAATGTGCACAACTTTCATGGATCAAGTCACTAATGTGAGTATAAATGCCAAGTGTATTGAGCAGAAGCAGAATCCATTGTCCTGGGCATATCACTTCCTGCCTTTGGTCCTTGATTCCCTATTCTGAGCTATGGCATCAATGATGTTAATCTAACAGGCTTGTTATGAGGTCTGTGCTTGGCTGTGGACTGTTGTGAGTCATGTCTACTCCTGCCTGTGGCCCAAATTGTAGCCAAGTTGGAAAATCTCCCTGGAGATGTCATTTCAGCCCACCAGAACTTGTCATCTGTCCAGTTTGTGAGCCTCAGCCACAATCCAGGGCAGCCTCTGGTATGGGGGGAGAATTGCTCAGGAAAGTGGTAAGGCTGGTGTCAGAGAAGGAAGCAGTACTATACACACCTCTGCCCTTTCCTGCCTCCCTGCCCCTCCCTGCTCTCAGCATGCCTGATCTGTGGATGAGGAAACTGATGGTCAGAAACAGTGGCAGAGCAGTCACACCTCTACCTATAATACTTGCAGCCTAAGCTCCAAACATCACATGTTACTCCTCAGAAGCCAGGGCATTCATACCAGCCCAAAACTCCAAAGCCAGCAAGGAATGCAGGCCCCCTGACTCTTGACCACCAGGCTCTGGTCTCACAGCAGTGGAGACTCCCAGCAGGGGCACGAGTTCTTTTCTGCCTGACTGTACCACCTGAGGTGAGTCCTTCCCCATTGTTAAGCAAGGACACTTCTCAGTCTCCTCCACGGGGCTATTGGGATGCCCTGGAAGAGGGTGGGTGGGTAACAGAGCTAAGGGATGAAGGAAGCTTCTAACCCCAGAAGGGAAGGCTGATATAGTTCCCCAGCCTAGTCTCACTGTCAAGGGAGGGAGTGAGAAAGGAGATGGCTCAGAAGGACAGGGATTGGGAGGAAAAAAAGCATCTGCTGAACCCAATCCCACCCACCTGCCATGAGAATGAGCTCAAAATTTTGGTGCTCCTTCTATCCCCACAGCTCCACCTCCTCTCTTCCTCCCAGCCTCAGCAAAGACCCCAAGCTCACACTCCATCGCCTTCCCTATCTGCAGCCTGCAGAGCTAAGCAAAGCCACTGTGGGTGATGGTGGGAGACAACACACAAGCTGACGAGGGGGCCCCTTCAGGTCTCAGAGACTTGGGACAGGAAGTCCTAAGCCCCAAACCCCTAATTTGGAGATGACCCAAAGAAGGGAAGGAATGTGCCCAAGGGCAAGCAGCTCAGGTATCCCACCCAGCTCACATTCCCCCACTGCAGGCCCTCAGGAACCCCTCTTCCCTGGAAACCTCACCTTCCAGAGCCCATAGGTAGTACTTCACCAGCTCCACCACCTCCTGCCTGTCCTCTGAGAGCACAATCCCAAAACCAGCCAGCAGGTAGGAGACGTCCGTGGTGACCCCTGCCCTCACTTTCTGGATGGTGGGTACCACACTCACCAGCAGCAGCAGGGCCACCTGAAAGAACCCCAGAATGAGAGCACCAGGGTCTGGCTGTGCTGAACCAGGCACTCCCATTCCAGGAAAAAAGTGTTTTCTGAGTCACTGGCTGCATCGTTCCTGGCACCCATCACTGTGCTGATCTGCCCCCAAGAGCACTGTCCTCATGCCTGTGGTCAGCATGTTACAAACAGATCCAAGTTTAGCTAATAGGTCAGAGGTGTGCTTTCAGGCAGCACAACTATACATCTATGACTGTCTGTTAATCTATATCAGTCATCTATCTTAAATTTCAGAATATAAAATTTCCAAATTTTCTACACTGGAGAAAGCAAAGTGTCCTATATATGAGCAGAGGCATTGAAGCTAGACAGGCTTGGATTAGACATTGGTTGCGCTGAGATATTAGCTGTAGGAACTTGGCCAAGTCACATTCACCTCTCCGAGCCTCAATTTCTCCCCTCTGTGAAATAGAGGAAAACCATACCTACCTCCTGAGATTTTGGTTGGTTGGTTGGCTCGTTTGTAAGGGGAAGTGGTGATGGTAGTGAGGATTTATCAAACACTTGTTATTTCACTAAGTCTTCTCAAATTCCCAAAGATGAAGGTAATTTCTTCCACTTTTAGCTGAGCCAATGGGTTTAAGGAGATTGACTAACTTATACAAGTCACACAGAAGGTAAATAATGAAGCTAGGATGTAAACCCTTGTTCATATGACTCCAAAACTCATGCTCTGACTGTGTGAGTTCAACAAGAGTTAATGCCTCCTCCCTCTGGGTAGGTCAGCGCTCTCAAGACATCAAAAGCAGCTGGGTAGGATTGCGGGCCACACTTTTGGAGAGCTGAGCTGGGCCTGAGCCACCCGGACTTGGAAGTACAGAGGCAAATGGCAGTGCAGAGGCAGGACATACCTGGTATATGGCTGTACCTGTCAGGGTGACTGAAAGCACAAGCATCAGTGGAAGTCGGAATCCTGCAGTTCCCAAAAGAAGGCATGGTGAGCCTAGCACCACCCAGGCCCAGGAGCTCCCACACTTCCCTGGGGAGCCCAGGAAAAGGGCCAATGCTCATAGGACCCTGGACCAACAAGGCTAAGTCAGTTCTTCCTGATGGCAAAGTTCTGAGGATGGCAGAAGCTGACCTGCCACTGTAGCTGCTTTGTGTATGGGAAGGGGGAGGTCACCTGTCACTCTGGACCTCAGCTCTCCACTCCATACCTCGCTGTGGAGTGTAGATATAGTGTCTGAAGTAGATCCAGGCCTGGGACAGGAAGCCATTCTTGGATGTGTGGGAGCTGCAGAAAGACCCAGGAAGTGGAGGAGACTCAGGGGAAGCCCCTGCCCTGAGACCCAGAGTTTTGGCAATTCATCTCTGCCCCACAAGCCTGCTCATTGCCAGCCTCCCAAACAAATCTGCCTACCTAGCCCTGCCCCCTGGCTCAGAGGGTGTGCCTAGAACCTCACCTGTTTCTCAGCTTCTTCACGCAAAGGAGGGTCCTTAGGTATTCCTCAGTATAGCTGCTTTGCAGCCTCTGGGGGGAAAGAGAGATGAGACCTGCCTTGAGCCACCCTGGGGCCCTGGCTTAAGGTACCACAGTGGGCACCCAGTAGGTGCTCCATAAAAACCTCTTGGTTGTGGTGGAGTGCAGAGAAGGGCCAACCTATGGGGTCCATATTCCCCAACACTGCCCTTTCCTCCTCCATAAATAAAAGATTAATCGGTCTCCTATCTAAGAACACGCAACGCTGGGTGTTTTTCCTATGGCCTAGCTCCAACCCTCTCCGGCTTTTACTCAGCAACATCTCACCATTGTTTCCCTCTTGGCCCTCACACCTCTGTTAACTGAGACTGGGGCAAAGAGAGACTATGTTCTGTGGGACCTCCCTGATCAGGGTGCAGGATGGGGCCATTCCAGGTCAGATGCCCAGGCCTCTCCTATTCAAGGGAGAGCACAGGGTAATTGGGTTTTTCTAAGCCACATTCCAGGCCTTAAGCTGACTTCCAAGTGGCAGAGACCAATGGGAACAGGGGGTGAATCCCTGCCCCCATTATTAGGAGAATATAGGCCATTGTCACTTGTTGCCATAGCAACTCTGGGATCCAGGACAGGTGTGAGTCAGCTCAAAGCTTGGCTGTGTCCTCTGAGGCTTAAACCTCTTTGACTAAGGGCCAAAGAGGATTTTATTTCTCCCAAGACTTCTCAAGAGGAAACACATGCAATAGGGGGAGAGGCAAGGCAGAGAAGATGCCTGGAAGAGGAGGGGGACAGATTCAGCAAGGCAAGCGCTGTGCCTGGTGCACATGTATCCTGGAGAGCCAGCTGTAAGAATGAGGGGACAACAGGCTTCCCTCGAGGATAAGGAGGAAGTAGTGACAAATATCCAGAACTCTGCTATTGCTATATGAAAGCTAAACCCAGTCAGGTGAGCCCATGGGGACCTCGGGTGGCCCCTGTAGAACCTGAGCCCTCTCTGGCCTCTTCTCCCCTCATTCTCCATCCCTCCTCAAGGACCTCGCTCCTTCTTGAACTTCAGTCCCAAGCCCCCTCTCCTGAGTTCCAGGCCATGGTTCAGCTGCTCATCAGACCCTCAAAATGCAAAATGACACACTGTGCATGGCCGCCTGTGCTCCTGCTCTCATCCAGTGCTCCGCTGTCAGCAACTGCACCACCACCTCCCTGCTCTGTCCTGGATGCCATTCTTCAAGGCTTTCCCCAGCTGAAAAGTAACCAGTCTTTTTCCTCTGTGTCCTCAGGCTTTCTCAAGGGCTCTGTGGAGCAATTTCTTCTTCCTCCTCTTTCACCAGGAAGAGTACCTGACCTCGTATCCATCTGCGCTCCCATGCACTTGGATGAGCCCCAGTTGTTCCTTTAACCTTGCTGTAAATATGTGCTGCTGCACCCAGCTCCCCCAGATCACTGGGAATCCCAGGGTCAGATGCAGTCAGTCAACTCCTTGTCCACAGCACCCAGCCCCAGGCCTGGCACTTTGTAGGTGCTCAGAAGTCTTCCTAATAAGATTATCATATCTCTTGACACAATATGCCCATCCATCTACCCCAAACTTCAGAAATATTTGCTGAGTGTTTATTGTGCACTAAGATTTGCTGGGTGCTGCCAATCAGGCATGAACAAAATCAACAAAACCCATCTCTGCCCCTTTATTCATGCTTTTTCCAGTGTCCACAGTGCTTTCTCTTTATTCTCTCCCCATTCCAGATCCTACCTGTCCTTCAGACCACTGCTCAAGTCTGCCTCACCCAAGAAGCTGCCCCCCTTCTTTATCTGACATTGGCCAACTGAGAGTTAATTCATTATGCAATTCTGCCCTGCGTGCTTCCTGGATCATGGTAGTCACAGAGACAAGGCTCCTGACTTGTCTCATGTCTCCAGTTAGATCCCAGTGGTTCAGAATCAGAGATATGACTTACTGTCTCTGGCCCAGTTCTCCTTTGTTAAATGGTAAGAATAGATACTACACTTGATCTTAGTCAAAAGTCTGAGAAGTGATGCAATTCTCTTTGTTGAGTCCCCACTGTGCACATAGCTCAGTGCCCCGTATATCTTGGGTGCCATCCTAGGGCCTGGCCTACCCTTTGCCTTTAGAGGGAGGACTAACCAGTTACTTGGCAACTCAGAAAACCTTTTCTGAGACCTGCTGCACGCTGGGTCCCCCACCAACTATCACCACTTACAGGGGACCAACAGCCAGGAGAGCCCAGCCCAGTCCCTTTACCTCTGAGCCCACTCCTGTCCTGTGGCTGAAGCTTCTCACTAGCTGCACCGGGTACCAAAGGCTCAGGAATCCAAGGCTCAAAAGGAGAGGCATGGAAGCCAGCAGGGAGTAGTACTTGTAGATCTGTATGGACAGACAGACACCAGATGCACCTACTTTCTGCCTTCCTGCCCAACTGAAGGCCAGGGTCCATTTCCCTTCCAACCTCACCTGGGTGGACTGGGTGCCATGGAAAGGCTCTGGTTCTACCATCATCACCCACCCCAACCAGGGCATTCAGGACAGTCACTCCCACTTCACCTTCTCGGGCCCTACCAGATGCCTGCCACTCCCCCAGGCTCTTGGACTCCCAAGGCCCTTAGAGGAGCCAAAAGGAGGAGGTTATGTAATCCCCTCTGCCCTACTTAGGGAGCTGCAATAGGGCCTGAAAAAAGTATGCCCACTTTCTGTGTCCCTATGTTCCTGACACTTTGGACACAGGCCCCTGAAAATTAGACAAAGGCCTAATTTTGTCTATGCACAGTTTGCAACATGGTCATCAGGGAAGTGTTGCCCTACCTACTGGCTTTGAGGTATTTGTCCCTGAAATCTCAAGGCTGGACTTCTCATATATTCATTCACTTATTTGTTAGGCAATCCTTTTTATTGTGAGCTTCATATGTATAGGTTCTGGGTGGTTAAAAGATCAATCAAGTCCCTGCTCTCAGAGAAACCAACTAATCTTCACCTCTACCCTGAGGGATTGGTAATGTCAATTTCATTTATAGGAAGTTGACATGGTTTCCTCAAAGCACTTAGTACCAGGTGGAATCATTCTGTTCATTTGTTTACATCTCCCCTTCTGAAATAGCAGCTCTTGGGATGCCAAGAACCTTGTCTGCCTTGTTCAGAGCTGTATTCCAGTGTCTAGAAATGTCCCTGGTATGGATTTTGTGCTTTAAATATGTTTGTTTAATAAATGAATGGATGAGTGAATGAATGAATAAAGCTGGATTCAAACTTGGGTTGTCTGACTCCAAAGCCTACATCTCCACCCTTTGGGCTCTAGACTGGGCAGCTTCACATCCCTAGCCAATGGCCAGTGAACCAGTTAAGATTTTGGAATTCTCTGAGACCTCAGTGCTTACCATCCTCAATCTGTCTTCATTTCCCCTCCAGCCTGGCCAACAGAAGGCTAAGGGATCAACAATGGGGGGTGGATTTCAGGCTTCCTTTTCCATCTCCTCTATCCCCATCTCTTCCCTACTGCCTCCAGACTAGAAACCCCTGATGGCTGGCCTAGCTACCTTGTCCCATAGAGGGGCTGTGGGCAATGGCATGTGTTTTAAGGAGTTGAGTCCTGTGTACAGTAGAAGGTGGCAGGAAAGCCCAGCATACAAATAGAGATGAAAGGAGCCATGCTGGTATAAGCAGCTCCTCCATCTCCTCTGCCCCAGGCCCTCATGAATCAGTGGTTACCTTGGGCGCCTGGGGACACTCTGCCTTCTGCCAGATCTGGACTCCAAAGTGAGCCCAGGACAACACACTGCCAAGCAGGTGTGCAGCTACATGCCTGACTGTGGCACAGGCAGCCAAGGAGTAGTAGAAGGCAGGGTAATAGAGCAAAGCCAGCATCTTCCAGGGTCCTGGAAGGCAAGAAGGGCAGAAAGAAAATTATAGAGGGGCAGCTGTAGACTGAATCCCGTCCACCCAGACCTCTCTCATGTCTCCATCTTCCAAGTCCCTTAGGTGGTTCAGTAGGTAAGAGCCTGGTATTCAAATCCAGGCTCTGACTAGTATCAGCTCTCTGATCTTGAGCCAGTTACCTCTTGGAGCCTCAGTTTCCACATCTGTAAAATGGAAGTAATAAAACTAAATTAGCAAAAACAAAATAAGAAGTTCTATATACAGTGCTCAGCATGGTGTCAAAGTTAGTATTAAATATACAAGCTACTACTTTATGATTGTCTCCTTCTCTGACCCTCAGCATCCTTCACTATAGAATGGGGTTAATGTCCACACTTTGTGGAGTCATTGTGAAAACTGGATGATCTAAAGAGGTCATGTCCCATGCCTCTCTATGGCAGCTGTCATTACCATCACCTTCTTGAGCTCAGATCAGTTTTTCTGGACCCCTTCCTATGCCACTCCCCACCCTCTTTCATTCTCACTGGCGGGAAAGGGGGCTAGGATGGAACATCATCCTGTGCCCATGGAACAAGAGAGTTCCCTACATCTTGGAGGTGGGGTTTGCACAAGAATAGAGGAAGCAAATAGGGTAGTATTGACCCGATGGCTGGGACCAAAAAAGGGAAGCTTCAGGTATTGTGGAGGGGCAGTGGGTAAAGTAAAGGGACAGTGTCTTCTTGGCAATGGCTCATTAATGTAATGGGGAGCAATTTGATTCACTGTAGAAGAGCCCTGCCCCGATAGTCCAGATTCCCACCCCAACCCCATCCCATCAATCCAGGCCCACACCACTGGGTACCTTGGCTGGATGGTGAAGTCAGTGTGAGGAAGGGTAGTGGGGCCTCAGCCAAGAGCAGCAGACACAGGGAACTGAAGAGGACCATAAAGATAGCAGCGGGTACTGTCCAGGGCCCATCCATAGCCAAGAAGTCCACAGGCCTGGTGCAGGGGCAGGGGCAGGACAGGAAGGAGTTGCTCAGGCTTAGTACCCCATTACCTCATGCCATGTTCCATAATCTGGGGGAGTAGAGCTGGTCCCACTTTCCAGCCCACTTTCCAGATAGGGAATTGGAGGCCCTTCATCCATTCATTCCATAAACATTTGTGGAGTGCCTTCTATGTATCAAGTTCTGGGCCCTGTGGCAAAGTGACTTGGGAACATCCCCCCAACACAACAACAACAACAACAATAACAACACACACACACACACACACACACACACACACACACGAACAAGCCTGAGCACAGCTCCCTCCACCCATACTGGCAGCTCCAGGAAACAGCTGCCTCCACACTAATTGCTCTGTCTGGGCTGGCAGACTTTCAGAGAGCTCCAAGAGTCACAACATCCTTGCACAATGTCAATGCCCTGGCCTGAGTGTGACCCTGGGGCAGAGGGCAGACAGAGGATACAGTTGTCCTAGGCATCACCTCCCTGGCTCATGTCAGTCCACAAAGACTCTCACTTCTATGGTCCATCTTGCCCTCATGGCCTGAGACCTCCATCCTGCTTCACTCTCCCCTAAATCCTCCCCAAGTCAGGGTAGAAACCCCAATTCCTTCACAAAGTCAGCATGTAGGACCCACCTTGGTGTGCAGGCCCAGCCTGAGGTACAAGGTTGCCTACACTGAGGCTCCACCCACCACACCACCTCTCCCAACCCTTCGGTGTCTCCCACATAAGTCAGATCAGGGTCGTCATCTCAAGGTCATTTTCTGAGGGTCATCACTATCCCATGTTCTAGGTTTGCAGAGCTGAAGAGTTAGGGGGAGAAAGTCCCCCAGAAATCTGCCATTAGCATTAGGGTCCAGATGAAACTCTCAGTGGAAACGAGGGTCATGATGGTGCGGAGTGCTCATGGCCTGTCCAGACCATGAATAACCTGACAAAGTGTGTCCTGGAGCCAGGCCCTGTTGGGTTCTGGCTCCTCGGGATTTGGAACAGGAGCAGGTGAACCTGAGTGGGTCTCTCCCTCTCCCTCTGGTCATTCCAACTAAACCTGAAGATCTGGGTGGGGATGGGGAGTGTCCCAGGCTGAGAAAAGAGGCAGTGTCCTAAGGCCATAGCTGGCACCTAAAAATCACCCCCAAGCTGGCCCCCCTGAGTGGGGGTGCCCAGGCCATGGCACCAACCTGGGCAGCCCAGACCTGCTGTGTCCATGGGGCCAGAGCTGTCGGCACCTCACCAGCATGGCCAGCAGCAGCAACACAACCACCTAAAGGAGAGCACAATGGAGGGTGTGGGTGCCCAGGCTTTCCCTGATGGGCTGAGACTGGAGGCGTGACCTCACTACCCAGGAAACCCCCCATTTTCCTGTGCATACTCATGTGGGATCTTGGGGACTGGCCAAGAGGTGACAAAAGTCTGGAAAGTTGGACTTGGCCAGCATCCTGGTTTGGGTTCTGACCCTGTGAGGGCCCCCTCCCACATTTTGGGCTCCCAGGTGCTCCCTTCATCAGCCCCAGCAGAAAACACAAGTCACATTGCCCAGGCTGGCAGCAGGTTGCAAGCCAGTTTGGACTTAGGTTAGACTCACCGACAGCACAGCCAAGCAGGTATGGAGGAGGCCAAGCAGCACACTTGGTTGGCAAGAGGGCACTACCCTGCAGATGAAGTGAAGGCTGGTCATGCCTGAGTAGGGACTCCGCAGGTAGGCCACCAGGTCTGGGGTTCCAGGTTGTCTACACTGGGGTTCCATCTCCATCTCCCCTTTGATCTCTCTTATACAAGCCTGCCCAGTTCTGCCTTCTCGGGGTCATTTCAGGGCTCTCATGCTCCTGTGGTATGGCAGCCTTATGCCAAGCTCTGAGATTCCAGGACTAAAGGAGACAGGGGCTCCCAGAGGAAGACTCAGAAGAAACAGATTGAACCAGCTGGGCTGAAGCTCTCTTCTTTCTCACCCAGATCCTTCCTATCCTTCAAAATCCACTTGATTCTCCTGCTCCTCCAGGAAGCCTCCCCAATTGCTATAGGCATCACAGACCTCTTCTCAGAACTGTGGTTGAGCATACTGCCTAGGTCAAACAATCAAGTATTTGGTCCTACAATTTGCCCTCCATTGGCTGGTATCTGAGTTTGGTCTGTGTCTGACTGGAATGACCTTCCTTAGACTTTTGGAATTTCTATCTCTTCCTGTTTCCCTTTCATTAAGGGCTTCCATGTACAGCTGAGCAGTTTGCATACTGCTTCCTGACTTCCCCCACTCATAGCAGAATGGCCTGCGGATGACCCTGGCATGGTCCCCCGTCCTGTAAGGAGTCCATGAGGAAAGCCTCTAATTCTGCCTTCCAGGCAGCCCTTTGAAGCCGTGGGGAGGTGAATGACATTCTTGGCAGCTGCCACAGGCATATTTATGTCCCCAGGCTCTGGCTGGGATGCTCAGTATTGATGATGGGTGGATAGCAAGCAGGCACACGTCAAGCTGGGCACAAGACTCACCAGAGGGACCCTCTGTGGTAGAAAAGCCCAGCTCAGCTTATGCGGATCAATCCCTTGCCCATGGGAGACCCAATGACACTTCCCATCCCCATCAGACTCACCACCCCTGCCCTGACGTCTTCAACTAGGTCCTGGCACCATAAGGGCATGAGGATAAGTATGAACAGGAAACTGAGTCCATCCCAGCCACAGTCACCAGGGCCTACCAGCCCCGACTCCCAAGCCTGCTGGGGCACACAGAGGCATGGAGGGGAGCCATCGTCAGAGCTCCTCAAAGCTTTGGTACTCCAACCCCCTGGGGTGTCTAACTCACACAGACTGGTGAGCCCAAGTTCACTTCCTTGGGATTCCCCTGAGCTACGTGCTTCCTGCTCCCACCTTTGAGGGGGTGGTGGAGGAGGCAGGCAACTTGTTTTGGTTTGGCTAAGTAAGTAAATTCAAACAAACTTCATTCTTCCCTGCAGCGGGAGAACTGAGCTCTGCATTCTAGATGCCACCCATATTAGAAGCAGTACTCTCCACTGCCCAGTCCCTGCCACACACCAACTTTATTCAAGGGCCATACCTAAATGCCCAGCCACAGAACTGGCCCCAGGTGCGTGGCCCCAGCCAATGACCAGACCAGGCGGTACCTAAGGTTACAGCTTCACATTAGGGCCTTAACCCAGGTCAGGGTCTGTGTCCTCTTGGGGCTCCTGAGCCCCTCCCCATTCTGCTGCTCCCCCCACTCCATACATGTGCCACAGGGTCAGTCAGAGAATGAGAGGAGGGACACACCCTTGCTGACAGCAAGGTTGCTTTCCCTGTGGGCAGAGCCCATAGTTCCACAAACAGCTCCTATCCAGGCCTGGATGAAGTCTTGGCTCCTGCCAGGTGACCTAGGGCTGGTCAGGCCAAGGCCCAGCCCTGCGGAGGCTTAGGAACATTTCTCCTCCTCCAGTTTCTTGTTGATGAAAAACAGATGTGCACACATCCGGCATGGCAACCCCCAGCCTCACCTTTCCAAGTTCCCCCAACCCTCAGAGCAGGGAGCTGGGGGATGGGGCCAAGGATAGAACAATGAGGGGACCACTGGGCTCTGGGGCCCTCATGTGGGGGCACAGCATGTGGGGGTAGAGCACTGGGGACACAGGGAGGCCCAGCTCCCCTACCAGGGTGCCCAGACTAAACAAATGTAGACATGGTCTGAGAAAAGGCAGCTGTGGCCTGCCTCCTCAGGGGATACTAGGCAGTGCTGAGGCAGCCTCCCTACCCTGGCTGAGCCCAGCACTCCTGCTAAAAGGAACAGGATCTCCTCAACCTCACAGATTCTGAGGCCAGCCGGGAAAAAACAGGTGTGGCCTGTTTCCTCACATCCCCTCTTTCCCTCCCCGAAAACCTCCGCTTTCTTCCTTGGTTCTGGGCCTCACCCTTTCCCCAGCCTGCCCAGAGAACCTGACATTTACTAACACCACACCCCAGGTGGTCACCACAGGGCCCAGTAAACCCTTTAAGGCAGGCCCACCTTCCCTCAACCACTTACCCAGCACTCTCCATCCTGCCTACAGCACTCTCCAAAGAGGGGTCAATTTTAAACACACCACACAGGTGCTGTTTAGGTGACTAGCCTGGCCAGTTTCCACCTCAAGTATCTTAACACATGGACAAGGGCTGCTGTTCCCATGCTGTTCCCATGAGGAGGAGATGCAAGCCCAGAGATGCTGCACTTTGCCGGGGTCACATCTGCTACCCAGCTTAGCAGATGAATGGCAGAGCCCATCTTAGCAGCCCTCGCATAAGTCTTCCCTGTTCCCCATCACTGGAGCGCCACTTACCCTTCAGGCCGCAGCTCCTGGCTGTCCTGGGACTCATCGATGTACCAGCTGCCATAGGAATAGTCTTCTGTGGCCCCAGAGGAGGTCTGGTTCCCTGCAGCTCTGGACATTATCTGGCTCTTCTCTCACCCCCAGACAAGAGAGGAGTGGGGAAAGTCTACAGATGTGAATAGAGGCTTAGAAAAAAAATAAAAAGAAAGAAACCCAAACAAAGAAGCGTTTCTCTTTAATCCTCAAGGTTACTTTCTTGCTTTTAGCTCTCGGGTAATGTGGGCTGGGTGGCTGGCACCGGAGGAGGGGAAGGGCTTCTCTTGTCCTTTCTTGTTACCTCCCGCCCAGGTTTGCCTGGTGCTGCAAAAGACAGCTATCCCCTGAGAGTAGTTGCCTTGAGGGTGCTCGAGTTCTTGTCTGTCTGACTGACTGACCACCAGCAGGCCTTTGTTCAAAGGACCATTTTCAAAGAAGTTATGTCCAATCAAGGCTCTCTCTTCCTTCCCCCTCCTCAAACCCACCCAGACTGACCTACAAACACACTCTCAAGGAAGGGCCAGGGAGGAAGGAGCTGCAGAGATGAAAGGGTGGGCGGGCTGCTGGGCGGCCTCAGCCAGTCTGCTGGACCCTCCCAGCTGGATTCCTGGCCCCTCCTGCTCTTGGAGGTCCAGCCCAAACCCTCCTCCCCTTTTCCAGGCTTTCTCTAGCCCACCCCTTTTGGCCTCTGTAGTGGGAACATACCATGGTCCTGACAAAGACACCTGGGAGGGGGTAGTGCTGATCTCCACGGGCTCCCAGCCCAAGGGGTGTGGCCAGAAGGGATCTGTCCCAGACTTCAAACACAAGTCCCTGCCTTCATGCCTGCCCCAAAGCTCCCACACCTTTGTCCACCATATCTGCAGTCCATGCTCAAGTCCAGTGTGGCCATCTGACATTTTAGCAACCCAAGGAGTCAGGTGGGGCTGCAGGATGGAGGCAGGGAGGGAGGCTGTGCATTCCTTCGCCCTGGTTTCCATGAGGACGCAGCATGTGTCTCACTGGTAAAATTTTCTTTTCCAACTTGATTTCACAGGAGATAGCTCACCCCCATAAGGCAAGAATTAGTCCTTTCAACAGGAACCAGACCCATGGGAGGGAAGAACCTCATTTGCCTCCTGCCTCTTCCAGGGTGCAGAGTGAGGGTGAGGAAGACAGGGCCTGAGCAGATGCTGGGGATACCTCTCCATCCTGTCACCCCTGAGAAGCTCCCCATCCCTGTCTGCTCCCTTCCCACTCCTTGTTCTAGCAGGGGTTAGGAGTAGAGGTAGAGGGCAAGAAGCAGAGAGCAGTTAGTTCTCAGGCCCCTACCCCTGAGAGGAGGTCAGGATTCCTGAATCTTTGAGGGTTTCTGTCCTTCCAATACCCCACAGGGGCCTGGGGCCTGGCCCTACCCAGCTTAGGCATTTGTTCAACAAGCTTTTTTTAAAGGACATTTATCTATTTAGTCTTTTAACATAAATTCATTGAATACCTACTAAGTGCCAGCACTGTTCTGGGCCCTGGGATGTGTGAGTGTTTATACTTCAGGGCCACAGATGAGTAGATAAACAACCTCTTAAGTGTCTGAGGGTCGTAAAGGGAAGGCAGGATACACTGACAAGTCCATGGGAAACTGAATTTGGCCCAAAGGGAAGGGAGTAGTCCTGAAGGAAATAATCTTTGAGTGAAGCAGACAGTAGAGGGTTAGATGGAGGGTTAGGATGTGTATTCCCAATAGAGGGATAGCATGAGTGAAGGCTCATATCCAAATATGGGCTTAATATCCTAAAGGCTCCGATCCAAATTCAGTAGGCAGACCCACAAGGCCTCCAGATGTGGGCCTGAGTGCTCTGTTGGCCTTGATTCCTCCCTCTCCTTCCTAAATGGTTCTTCTTCCAGGATGAAGGCTCTGACCACCCCTCCTCAGCCCATAGAGATGTCAGTATCTGCTGATTCAGAGCTAACCTTAAACTTTATTTGATGGTGCCCCCAAAGGGACTTCCCATGATATCAGCCTCCTCCCCAGGGATAGCCCAGTGCCCAGGATATCCCCTCCCTCTTTAGTGGAGCAATGCAGAGGCCATCTCAGGACTGGACTGGGAAGAGGAAGGAGTAGATCCAGGAGGCAAGAGCATTTCTATGTCAGTGGAAAATGCCTCACCTGGGTTTGGGGCCTGGCCTTGCCCTGGGACCCTCAGTGAGTCCCCTTCACCTCTCTGGGCTTTAGGCTGTCTCTGTTCCAGGAGGGGTGAGCCATCTAGCTTGGAGACTCTTTGGTAATGGGCACTCCCCTCCCTACCTTTAATGACGTTATGATCCATGAATGTGGAGCCAGCACACTAGTCACTGGTTGTAGCAAGAGGTCAAAGAGAGCAGTTGTGACTGCCTTGGCATTTCCCATTGCCCTACACTCACACTCCTGGCCCCCAGATCCGCCATCCAATCTGGTGAGGGCTGGGAGGCAGGCTAGATCAAAGATCCATGGGACTGGGTGGGCACATGGCTCAGGCTGGGAAAGGGATCCCACTTCTCGAGCCCAAAGTATCTCCTCAGCTTTGAGCTCACATCTGCAAATTGGGAGGGTTGGCTTTGAGGTGTTAGGCCTGCAAACCGGCAAGGGAAAGTGAGAAGGAGAGAAATACGGTAATGAGGTGCTCCTAACGAATTTCTATGAAGTCCTGGCAGCAGAGTCTGAGGCCTGCCCTCTGGACATGGCTTTACAGTGGACTCACACCTGAAAGAGGAGACCAGCACCTGCCACCAGGAGAGGATGGACCAGAGAGAGGAGGCACTTGGGATACAGACTGCAGAAGCTAGAAGAGGAGGTGGGACATGGAGTGAAGAGATGGCTTGGGCAGTCTTGAAGGTTCCCTGGAGGGGGCCAGGAGCAAGGCCCTAAGATGGAATGAAGTTTGTCTTAGGAGAGCTGAGAATGAGAGAGAGCAGGGCAGTAGTCAGGGTTACCCAACTGTGGTCCATTCAGATGAGGCTGATACTATATCCAAGGATCATCCCAGGCCAACCTGGAATCCCAGGTGGGCACAGATTGGAGGGATGGGGGGTAAAACTCTGTTCACTGTGGAAAAGAGCTCCCAGGCTTTAAGGAGACAATGTCCATGTGCCATCTGGGCCTAGCAAGAGTTACCATGACCCTCAGGCTGGAGCTAGCCCATAGAGGCCTTGGGACAGAGTTTCTTTTGTCTCCATGTTTTTGTTCAAGTTGACTACATCTGAGGAATTTTTGTATCTAGAAACAGAGGCCCACATGTGTGCCTTCCTCAGCCTGTGGTTATCAGAATTCTCAAAGGGCAAAGTGCTAAACTTAAAAGGAATGAGCCAGAATGAATGGTAAGTCCAAGAGGAGCCCCAGAACAAAACTTCTCCAAGGGCCCCTGAATTCCCAAGAGTACCTCCAGAATCTCAGCAATATCCCCAGAATTTTAGTAACATCACAAAACCCCCCGAACACCAGTATCACCCCCATGAATCCCCAGAACTTCACAAACACACCAGAACACCTAAAACACCTCAGAACCTCAGTCACATCCCAAGCACCCTCAAAGTCTAGCAAATCAAGCATGGGTTGGAACAAGATGGTCAAAACCATGATGAGCAATTGTAGAAACCCAGAGACTCTCCCAGCCTAATCCTTGGAGCCTCGAGTCTTACAAAAGTTCTATACTACCCAAGCCTTAGTAAAGCTTCAAATCCTCATCAACACCTCGATCTCTGCAGCACAGCTGAGATCCCCAAGGAGTGCCTTGGTCCAGAAGTGGAGGTCCAGATGTGCCTGCTTGTGCAGCTTTGCCCCACTATGCACCTAGAGATAAGGCTGCGTGGGTTCAATTCCATGCAGCCAGAAAGCTGCCCCACAACCATACAGAACACTTATACACATGTATGGAACTGCCCCCAGCACACACAGGTGCCTAACCCAACCCAGACCCAGCCTGATCCCATTCTGTGCCTGTAAGGCAGTATTGTTGGCTGCTAAGCTCATGTGATATGAGTGTGGTCAGCTCTCTACTTCCTACCTTCCTTGTCTCATAGGAGCATCAGAAGTATAATGTGACATGCCCTTTCTGGAGCCCTCCTACTCCCTCACCAACAGTATCATCAGAGCATAAGGGTCTTAGGCCAGGCTGCTCTGAGTGTGGACACTGGTGAGAAAGAAGAGGAGGGGAGCAGCATGTTCTTCCCCTCCCAGAGGACTATGCCAGAACTGACTCAGAGGAGGGAGGGTGGGGAGACATATTTATGCTCAGGACAAAGTTAGCTTTCCTATTTTCACAGGTTAGTGAGCCCCTCCACCCCATGGTGAGGACAATACAGAAGAGATGGTAAGCCCTACCTGTTTTTGTTCAGTTGATAGAGCGTCAGCCTACAGACTGAAGGGTCCTGAGTTTGATTCCAGTCAAGGTACATGCCCAGCTTGATCCCCAATAGGGGGTGTGCTGGAGGCAGCCAACCAATGATTCTCTCTCATCATTGATATTTCTAGCTCTTTCTCTTTCTACCTTCCTCTCTGAGATCAATAACATATTTTTTTAAAAAGTAGAAGAGATGGTAACACCAAGATGCTACAGAAGATTTTCTGACTTCATAGGACTGCCCCAAAGGCCATGACAATTCCCCCAGCTATGAGCCATGGATTCTCCCTTGGGTAGTGCCACCATAGTCTGGCCTTGACATGTTGGCTTTGTGCTGCCCTCCCTCCTCACTTAGGACACTATGGGTGAAAAAGAGGCCACATACGAACTGACCAACTCAGGGGAACCTGTATGAGAGCCTTACAAACTCAGAGTAACCACACAGTATGGTCTGAGATTAAAACTTTCTAACTAAAAGCAGATTGTGACAGGTAGTTATGTTCTAGGCCAGTATTTTTCCCTAACAAAGGTTATCTTTATCTTAACTGAACCTGTCTGTTGTTTGTTTGGTTGGTTTTTGTTTGTTTGTTTGCATCTATGATAACATACCTTTGGAATAAATATTAAAGTAGTTTCTTTTCTTCCGGACCCCTCAAAACACAGCCACTGCACCTGAGCAAAGACCACGATCCCCTCATTGTTATTGTTATCATGTTAATTGTTGACTGTTAACTATCCTATCCCCACCTGTGTAAAAGAAGTATGTGTTCATTCATTTTACTTTTTATTTAATTCCAGAGATATCTCCACTTTGTTTTCTCTCTCCTCCCTAATCTATCATCATTGCATTTCTTATAACCCCCTTATTTATGTGTTCCCCTCTCATTCTGATGTATAAAATAAGAAGTGAAACTGCTGTTTTCAGAAGCATTTTCTCAAACTGTTGAGATTTTGCTTCCTGACAATTGTTAGTTTGGCTCCACTAACCTCATAAAACCCCTACAGGTCTGGACATTTCTTACACTGACGTTACTTGGCACAACCGGTGGGTCCCCACCCAGGGTCACCTGGAGACTCAGACGTGTTTTGTACCAGCAGGGCCCATTGTGTCCCACCGGATCCTTGTTATGCTTCAGGTAAACTTGGGTGAGTTTCACTTGGAATTTAGGGTAAGAGGTCCTGCTTCTATTAAAGGGCCTCAAGGTCCTTTAGGATTTTATTAAAATCCTCAAGGTAGAAATAAAGGTTAAGAGTTGAAAAAACCCAGGCTAAGGCAGGACAGGAGGAAAATGGGTGGCTGGTTTTTAACTTTGGCTTTCTAATTGGAATTGCCTTCTGAGAGTCTGAACAAAAACCTTTGACCACATAAATGAGAGCTTGAACTTGTTAGGCTCCAAAAATAAGAGGCACTTCTTCCCTCCACTCAGGGTATTCTTAGGTGACTATGAATCTTTGTGGAGGTGTGTCGGAGCATTTCCCCCTGATGTGCAGGAGCCCATAGGGAATTCCAACTCAACTGTCATTAGTCAAATGACTCATCTGGGGACATACACATAAAGGTTGGTTACTTAGTGCTTGGAGTCCTCATGACTGTATTACACAGGTGGGGAGAGAAACCAAGACATACAAGAGGGTTGAATGCACCCTGGGAGCTGACAGTCCCTTGAAGTCAACCCAGAAGCAACACACTTCAAACCACCATACAATATCCTTAAAAATTTGCTCAGACTGCAGATAAACAAAGAAAATTAATATTAACATGGGCAGTGATGCCTCCAGGGCCAGAAACTCCTAGCCTCCACTAACACACCTGTAGTTACACAATAAATAGGAAGCTTTTACTTGCAAGTATTTATAGAAATACAAAGATTTAACTAGAAATGATATTAAGATAAGATGGTCAAGAGAGAACTAAGATGGCGGCAAAGGTGAAACACCTATCTTGCCGTCATAATCAGCAATTTTAATACTACAACTTAACGAAGGAACAAACACTTTCCAGAATCACCAGAACGCTCGCCGAGTGAAAATTCCACAAATAAAAGTAAAGATAAGACACTGTGACCCGGAGGAGCGGCGGCGGACGACGTTGAAAGATTCGCGCGCAGAGAGAGGTTTGGAGTGCGCGCCGCGGAGAGGGCGGGCGGCTGGAAACCGGCCAGTTTTCTCGAACGGGGAGACAGGGGCGTCCCACTGGACAGATTCTCCAGCTCTGGGCGAAGTCCAGGGAACCAACCCACTAACACACGGGGTGAAAACTGGACAGTGGGAGGGCACGCCAAAGCTTGGGTGCTGCTGGGTCTGCCGGCTTGTGGAGAAGGCAGCTCTCGCGCGAACAGCTCGGCTGCGTGACGGCCCAGAGAGCGCACCGAGACTTGTCTCTCATTCGGAAAACCGTCAGTCTGCTTTGTTTTACGACCCTGGGTGAGACATTGCGCATGCAAAGTCATTTGGGGACAGTCTGAATTCCCCGGCAGCCGGTGGAGCTCCACAGCGGCTCTCTCTCAGAGGTGCTGGCAGCCATTGCCCCCGGCACAGAGCCCCTGGGGCCGCATAGGGCGGAGCTAACGCTGTCTGCTTGGCCCGGAGACTCCGCCCATCCAACCTGAGCACAGCTGAGCTTCACAGACAATTGGCTTGGAGGTCAAACCCTCCTAGGGCTAACAACAAAAAGCTGGGTTTAAATTCAAAAACACTGAATACAACCCATAAAGGATTGCAGTAAGAGTACCCACCTCAGGTAACTGGGGAGACTGAGCCACTGTCCCTTTGAGGATAGCCACCACATAAAGCAGCCACCATGCAGAGACGTGGAAAGAAATCAGGTGTGAAAGAAATGGAGGAGAAAAGACAACAAGACATAGAGTTCAAAACCACGGTTATAAGGCTTTTCAAGAGGCTCCTACAAAAGGCCGATCAACTTAATGAGAATTACCAGGAAATAAACAAGACCAACCAGGAAATAAACAAGACCAACCAGCAAATGAATGAGACTTACAAGGAGATGAATGCTACTTACAAAGAAATGAATGAGACCCTCAGGGAAATGTACAAGACCTCTGAGGATACGAACCAGACCCTCACAGATAAAAAAAAGGACCAACTAGAAATCAAGCATACACAGACTGAAATAAAAAATATTACACAAAGTCCTAAAAGCAATCCAGAGGGCCACAAGAACCAAGTCAAAGATTTGAAATACAAAGAAGCAAAATCCACTCAGCTGAAAAAGCAAGAAACAGAAAGAATTCAGATAATTGAAGATAGCGTAAGGGGCCTCTGGGACAACCTCAAGCAAGCCAACATCCGAATTATTGGGGTGCCAGAAAAAGAGAGAGAGAAAGTTAATGAAAACCTACTTGAAGAAATAGTGACTGAAAACTTTCCCCACCTGGTGAAAGAAACTGACTTAAAAGCCCAAGAAGTACACAGAACCCCAAAATATAGGAATCTAAAGAGGACCACACCAAGACATATCATAATTAAAATGCCAAGAGCAAAAGATAAAGAGAGAATATTAAAAGCAGCAAGAGAAAAACAGTTGGTTACCTACAGGGGAGCACCCATCCGATTGTCAGCGGATTTCTCAACAGAAACGATGCAGGCCAGACGCGAGTGGCAAGAAATATTCAAAATAATGAAGAGCAAGAATCTACAACCAAGATTACTCTATCCAGCAAAGCTATCATTCAGAATTGAGGATCAGATAAAGTGCTTCGCAGATAAGCAAAAGCTAAAGGAGTTCATCACCACCAAACCAGTATTATATGAAATGCTGAAAGATATTCTTTAAGAAGAGGAAGAAGAAAAAGGTAAAAATATAAATTATGAACAACAAATACACATCTATCAACAAATGAACATAAAAATCAAGTGAACTGTAGGCTGATGAACAAGATAAACTGGTGACTATAACAGAAACATGGACATAGAGAGGGAATGGACTGACAATTCTTGGGGAGAAAAGTGTTGTTGGAAGTACAGCAAGAGATTGGACAAAAATCTTGCAACAATGGGAGAGGACATTGGGGGACGGGGAGGTGAGGGCGAAGGGTGGGATAGGTACAGGGTGGAGGGAAGATATAGGGGGATAAAAAAGGGGAAACAATTTAATTAATAAACTGAACAATTAAAAAAAAAAAAAGAAAGAAAAGGCCTAGCTCAGTACCTGGTAGGGTCAGGAGCAGAATGACCCAGTTGCCATCATGTTCTGATAGTTTTGCAGAAGTGGGAGCAAAGCATGACTGTCTCTAGGCTCCAGGTCAGTGGGCAGTGACTATGAGAACATTTTTTAGTGGCACCTAATGACAAGAAGTGGGCAGAGGTGAGGACTTGCCACATGACAGGTGAGTGACCTCCCTGTCTCTGGAGTGTCTATGGGCTTCAAAGTGCTTCCCCAGAATTCAAGCTCTCAAAAGCATTCCTTGATGGGAATTTTTTCTGACTTCAGTTTTCTCATCAATAAAGTGAAGATAATATCTTCCAAAAAAAAAAAAAAGATAAGATGATCAAAATGAAATTTGGGAGGAGGGCACATAAATTAATTTTTGCATATAAAATTAGAAAATGCCAGCTTTAAAATTAAACTGGCCAGGTGGTTCAGTTGGTTGGAGCACCAAAAGGTTGTGGGTTTGACTCCTGCTCAGGGTATATACCTACGTTGCTGGTTCGATCCCAAGTCAGGGCCATTTTGGGAGGCAGCTGATCAATGTTTTTTCTTGCACAAATGTTTCTCTCTCTCTCTCCCCCTTCCTCTCGCTCAAATAAATAAATGTGGGGAAGCATAGGACAAGAGTTGGCTGAAGGTGCTTGCCCCTGCCTTAACTTTTCCAAACAAGTCTGAGCCCCCAGATGTTTTACTAGAATCTTTATATTTAGACTTCAAAATGTCATTGCTTAAAGGACACCACAGACTCATGTGTTTTCTCAAGGGTGCTGACCCTGCTGATAGTATCTAATAGTTAATTTTAGTTCAAGCTGTCCTATCTAATAAAAGAGTAATATGCAAATTGACTGTACCTCTGCTACGCTCACGGGCCACACCCACCAGCCATGCCCACCAGCCAATTAGGAGCTGGGGCGGAGCCAGCTGGGGCTAAGGCCGGGGGCGGGGGGTGGAGACGAGGCAGCCCCTGGGGGCAGAGCCAAGGTGGGGGTGAAGAGGCCAGCGGCAACCACATGGCCCCTGGGGCCAGGTGGTGGCAGGCAGACGGGACTAAGGTCTGGACCAGAGCTGAGGCGCCCGGCAGCAAGCACACAGCTCCCGGGGGTGGAGTCAAGGTGGTGATGGTAAGTGCATGGCCCCTGGGGGCAGAGTCAAAGTGGCAGTGGTGACCACGGGGCTCCGGGGGCAGAGCCGAAGCAGCCATCGCTGCCTTGGCTCCACCCCTGGGAGCTGTGCACTCGTCGCCAGGCGCCTCAGCTCTAGTCCACGCCTTAACCCCGCTGGCTGTGACCACCCGGCTAAGGCCTGGACCAGAGTTGAGGTGCCTGGCGGCAAGTGCACAGCTCCCGGGGGCAGAGCCGAAGTGGCCAATGGTGACCTCGCAGCCCCCGAGGCTGGGCAGTTGCAAGGACTAAGGCCTGGACTGGAACTGAGGTGGCCAGCAGTGACTGCATGGCCCCCGGGTGGTCGGGGCAGAGCAGAGCAGGTTGATGGCTCAGTGCCCAAGGCCTAAAGCCTGGGCCAGAGGCAGAGGCTTAAGGCCTTGGGCAGGCTGGGGGTGAGCAGTCAGTAGGACATCCCCTGAGGGCTCCCAGTATGTGTGAGGGGGCAGGTTGGGCTGAGGGATCACCCACCCCCAGTGCACAAATTTTGTGCACTGGGCCCCTAGTTGTTACAATAAAAGCCTAAGGAGGCTGGTGAACATGGCTGTTTGTTCCTATAGCCAAGCAGTCCCTTAACCTCTCTTTCACAGAAACATGTGTCAGATTAATCCATTCATCTGTTGCTCTGGATCTGCTGATCACCCCTAGCAAACAAACAAACAAACAAACAAATAAATAAATAAATTTTAAAAATTTAAAAATAAAAAAATACTTTTTGATTTAAAAATTAGAAGCTTTTAAGAGGGGTACAGATAAATTCCTGTCTCTGAACATACTGTCTTTGCACTAAAGAAGGCTTATGGGCCTGGCCAGTATTGCTCAGTGATTAGAGCATTGGCCTATGCACCAAAGGTTCCAGGGTTCAATTCCTGGCCAAGGGCACATACCTGGTTTCAGGTTCTATTCCCTGGCATCCAGCTTCCATCGGAGAGTATGTGGGAGCAACCAATTCATGTGTCTCTCTCACATTCATGTCTCTCTCTGGCTCTCTCCTCCCTCCCTTCTACTCTCTCTAAAAAGGCAATTAAAAAAATATTCTCAAGTGAGAATTAACAACAACAAAAGGCTTCTGAAGTTAATAAATGCCAACACACCATCTACAGCTTCACTATATCCTTTGCTCTCTGAGCATCATTGTCTGGACTTAACCCCATCCCCTCCTTTCTTCCTTCCCCTTCTATCTTTATATCTCCTCCACTACCAGTCTCTACTGACCTAGGGGAAAAGGAGAATAGGAATTCAAACAAAGACAATCAAGGAATTCTAGCAGCTCCCTTTGGAGAAAAGCTGATCTCAGGCAACGGGGAGGCCAGCAATTCTATAAGTCGCTTGAATGAGAACAGAATTAAGGAATCTACCTAAAGATTTCTCCATTTTTCTCTAGGACCCTGATGGGTTCACACAGGAATTTAATTTAACTGTTAAACATGTGATTCTGGCTAACCTGACCTGTCCAATTAATACCTACTGGTTTCTCATACCCTTATGATGGATGTGGATGTTTTTACATTTTACATCATACCAAAGCTCCATTAAACTATCCTTCTATTTTTTTAATTTTTTCATTTTTGCTGCTCTAATTCGGTGTTTTTTCTTACCTTGTCTTCCAAATCACTGATTTGATCCTCTGCTTCATTCAGTCTATTTTTAATTCCTTCCAGTGTATTCTTGATGTTAGATATGGTATTCTTCATTTCCAACTGGTTCTCATTCATGGTCTCTGTTTCTTTTTTCATGCTGTTGTAGTTCCTACTAAGTTGCTTGTAATTTTCATTAAGTTCCTTGAGCATCTCTATAATCATTAGTTTAAACTCTATATATGTCTGATAAATTGCTTTCATCCATTTCTTTTTTTAAAAATATATTTTATTGATTTTTTACAGAGCGGAAGGGAGAGAGATAGAAAGTCAGAAACATCGATGAGAGAGAAACATCTATCAGCTGCCTCCTGCACGCCTCCTACTGGGAATGTGCCTGCAGCCAAGGTACATGCCCTTGACCAGAATCGAACCCAGGACCCTTCAGTCTGCAGTCCGATGCTCTATCCACTGAGCCAACCTGGTCTCGGTGCTTTCATCCATTTCATTTAGGTCTTTTTCTGGAGATTCCCCCCTTTTCTTTCTTTTGGGAGTTGTTTCTTTGTATCCCTATTTTAGATATATCTTTGTGTTTGTTTCTATGTATTAGATAGAATTGCTATGCTTACCAGTCTTCATGGGGTGAACTTATGTAGTGAGCGTCCTCTGGGACCCAGTGGTACAGTCTCTTTGGCCTCCTGAGCTGGATGCTCTAGAAATGTCCCTTGTGTGGGTTAGTTGGACTCTCTTGTTGTAATTGAGTCTAGATTGTTGTTGTCCTATTAGTAGGTGAGATCTCCCCTCAGATTGCTGGTTAGTGAGGCTCAACACTGACAATGCTGTGTGAGTTGTTGTGCAGGTGCAATCTTGAGGTGACTTTTGCCCTTCCTTGTTAAAAGTTACCTCTTCAGCTAGTCTTGCATTGGTAACTCAAGGTGAATGTTCTCCAATTTAAATTTATTTCCAGTTTGGTTCTGGGAGTCAGAGCAATAAGGATTCACTTACTCTACCACCATCTTTCTTGATGTAGATCTCAAGCCATAAGAATTCTCTCATCTCAGCTGCTCCTAGTATCTGTGTCACCATAGGTGAGGTGGCTTCAGCTGCAGTACCTTCCCTCCACCTGCCACCCCTGGATAACATCTCCCCCAATCATTGTTTTTATTGATTTATTTAATTGTTTTGAGAGAGAGAGAGAGAGAGAGAGAGAGAGCGAGAGCGAGAGAGAGAGAGAAGGAAATAAACATTGATGTGAGTGTGAGACATTGATGCTGTCTCCTACATACCCCCTACTGGGGATCAAACCCACAACATAGGAATGTGCCCTGACCCAGAATCGAACCTGCAATCATTTGATGAATGGGACAAGGCTTAACCAACTGACCCACACCAGCAAGGGCACCAAATGACTGTTTTTAAATCAGAACCTGTCCCTTTCCAACTAAGAAATGATAAGGGTGTAAAATATTTATTTTTGCTAATCAAATCTGGCCCAATTCACCTGATAGGGTGAGATTTTCTTGAAACCTAAGGATGCCCACATATCCTTTTCCCAGAAGGGTGAAATGTATTAGAAGTAAGTAAATCACATATTGAACCAATTAAAAAAATAATTTTAAAGGAACTTCCATGTGAGGGAACTAATCTTAAAACTGACTGAATATTTGTTGCAGGATGTTCCAATGCAAATTCAGGCCTTTTCTAGTCACCAACATCGTATATGAATGAGTTAGACTTGAGCCCATTATACAATATTATGTTTAAAATGAGGCTTATAATTCCATGTACACACTCCTGTAATTCTGCCCATCTAGTGAAGAAGCTCAGTGGGAAAGAATGAAGGTCTGTACACAACTCACACCTAAAGGTAAAACGGCTGTTCCGCCCACGGGGTCCACTCGTTAGAGCATCGGCCGACGCACCAGCAGGCTGTGGGTTTGACGCCTCTCAGAGCAGGTTTGTCCCCACCTGGGGCGTGTAACAGAAGCCACCAACTGGTGTTTCTCTTTCACATCATGTGGATCTCCCCCACCACTCTCCATTCCCTTTCTCTCTCTCCCTCTCTTTCTCTCTCTCTCTCTCTCTCTCTCTCTCTCTCTCTCTCTCCCCTTAATGAAATACATATCCTTGAGTGAGGATTTTAAAAATAATAAATAAATAAATAAATAAATAAATAGCTATTTCCAGACACCCTGTGAGAGAAATACCTTTTTGCTTTCACTTGGGAAGGTCACAAGCATACTTAGAGAGTAATGCCACAGGGATATATGAAGAGTTCCACCTATTGTCTTAAATACTAAAAGCTGATTTGAATGGTAGTAAATTTTTCAGAGATTACACTCTAATCCAATAGGTAGATGATAAAATTTTATACTCTAGGACATTACTTGACTCCCAAAAGTATACAACTTACCTGTTACAATAGCTAGCTATAAAAGAACATAAGGTCTAAAGGATAAGTTTCAATTTTGCTTACTTCAAATAAAATACTTTGGCCATCTTTCTAGTATACATAAAAATGGTCTACTAATTAACACTGACACCTTCAGAGGAATCCTATGTTTTATTCTTCCAAAAACAAGAGTGCAGAGAACCAAGATGATGGCGATAGGGAAATGCTTGTACTCACCACCTCCCACAACCACATCAAAATTACAACTAAAATACAGAACAATTGATTGGGGAAAAATGGCGGCGGAACAGAGGGATGTGATCTGAATTTGGTCCCAGGGCAGAAGGAGGGAGCAGCTGAAGGTCGCGCAGGGAGTGTTTGTTGGCGAGTAGGGGGACAGCTGTGCTCTGGGAGAAGATAGGGGACTGCTGGATTGGCCTCCCCTGACTAAGCGGCCCCAGTACTGCTGGGTTCTCTCCCTGAGCCAATGGCGCGGAGGCAGACCACGCCATCTTGAAGGGGAAGAATCTGAAAATATACAGCTGCAGTACCCACTGGACAGCTGAGACGCCAGAACACCGGCACCCAGTTGGCGCAGACTCGCAGAGTCTAAGGAGCTCTGAGCTCCAGTGCGGAAAGGTCAGATTTCCCCTGGGGTTACTTTGGGCGCGAGACCGAGGGAGCTGGCAGACCAGGAGATCTGCACCTGAAATAAAATCTGTGGCTATTGGAGCTGGTAAACGTGGGAGACAACCCTCGGAGTTAGTGGCAGAGGGAATCTCTGGAGGGCAACCAATTTGGACCTGACAGAGGAGGGAAATCTGGAAGATTTTGGGAGGGTCCTGGCTGCTAAACCAGCAGTCACCATTAGAGAGGCAGTATTGAATACCACAGGGACAGCGAGATTTTAGTTCAGGCTAGAGAGGACCAATAGACCAAGAGGTCAATCTAGAAACACTGCCACCCAGGGGCCGAATAACAAATTGACTCTTGTGTAACACAAGGAATTGATTTTATTTTCATCTACCCTTTAGTATCTTTTACTCTACCTCAACTTCACCTTTATACCACCACTCTCTTGCTAACCTTTCCCTATTTAGTGCCTTGTTTCCCTTACACTTATCCTGCTTTAGATTTACCTTAATTCTTTCTTTTTACCCCCTGTTAAAATTTCACACCACTTATATATCTAATCTCCAACCACCTACTCCAAGTCCATATATACCTCTAGCTTCTCAGACTTCACTATCCTAAATTGTTTTTATCCCTGTCTTGTTGTTGTTGTTTACTTGACTGTTGATTATATTGATTTTTTATGCAGGCTTGTAAGATTGATTTGCTTATTCTTTTATTTTAATTTGTTTTGTATGGGGGGTTTTTTGGTGTTGTTTCTTGTTTTGTTGTCCTCATTCGCATTATTTTTTAGATAGATTTTTGCTTCTGTGTTCCCTCACCTCCCTTGAAATTAGTAGTTGTATGTACTTTGTACCAATCTCCAGGTACTTGTTGCTGGTTTTTGTGTGGATTAGTGGCTGTCCTATAGGAGTTTTCACCCCACATTTATAGTTTACTCACCCCCCCCTTTTTTTTTTACTTCTTCCCCTTTTCCCATTATCATTTTGGCATTCCTGTCTTTCTTTGTGTGTGTGTGTGTGTGTGGGGTGGGCTTCTCTTTCTTTTTGTGTGTGTGTGGGTGTGTGAGTGTCCATGTGTGTGTGTGGGGGGGGAGCTCTCTTTCTTTTTTCTCACCTATCCCCGAATTTGCCTTTCTCTGGCGATCACTTTTATCTGGAATTACCATTACTGTGACTACATTCCTGTTCAGTGCCTGGTGCGTTGCACCTGGTTGTGTTGTATTTTGTGCCTTTAAATCAATGCAGGGGAGTGAGAACTACATAACCAGATACACAGAGAAGAGAGACTATGGGGAGACAAAGAAACACCCACATATGAAAGAAAAACAAGTCTCACCAGAAAAGGAGGTAAACGAAATGAAAGTTAACAACCTGTCAGAGAATGAATTCAGAGAAATGGTCATAAGGTGACCATGGAAAGAATGGAAGACAAATTTGACAATATGAGTAAGAACCAAGAGGAACTGAAGAAGAACCAAGAGGAAATGACGAAGACCGAGGAAGAAATGAAGAAGAGCCAAGAAGAAATGAAAAGTGACATTGCTGAAGTAAAGAACTCAATAGAAAGTATTAAGAGTAGACTAGAAGAAGCAGAGGACGCATCAGTGAGCTAGAAAACAAGGTAGGAAAAAATAACCAAGTAGAGCAGCTTCTAGAAAAAAATTAAAAAGCAGGAGGAGAGCCTAAGGGAACTTTGGGACAACATGAAACAAAACAATACCCATATAATTGGGCTTCCAGAAGGACAGGAAACTGAGCAAGGAATAGAAAACCTCTTGGAAAAAATAATGACAGAAAACTTCCCTGATATAGGAAAGAAAAACCCCACACAAATCCAAGAAGCTCACAGAGTCCCAAGCAAAATGAACCCCAAAAGACCTACACCAAGGCACATTATAATTAAATTGGCAAACACCAATGACAAAGTAAGAATCTTAAAAGCTGCCAGAGAGAGACAGAAAGTCATACAAAGGAACCCCCATCAGACTAACAAGTGATCTCTCAACAGAAATGTATCAGGCCAGAAGGCAATGGAACAAAATTTACAAAATCATGCAAAGGAAGGGTCTGAATTCTAGAATACTATACCCAGCAAGGCTATCAATCAAAATTGAAGGTCAAATCAGGAACTTCACAGATAAAAAAAGGACTAAGGGAATTCATTACCACCAAACCAGCAATGCAAGGAATGCTAAAGGGTCTGCAGTTAAAAGAATTAGGAAGCGAAGAAGGAACACGGTGTTAAAGAACAAAAATGGCAAGATGTAAGTACCTATCAATCATAACTTTAAATGTAAATGGATTAAATGCTCCAATCAGAATACATAGGGTAATAGACTGGATAAGAAAACACGACCCATGTATCTGCTGTCTACAAGAAACCCACCTCCGAAAAAAAGAAGCACACAGACTGAGGATGAAAGGATGGAAAAAAGTTATTCAGGTGAATGGAAATGAAAAAAAAGCTGGGATAGCAATACTTATATCTGACAAATTAGATCTCAAAGTGAAGGACATAACAAGAGATAAAGAAGGTCACTACATAATACTAAAGGGAGCAATCCAACAAGAGGAAATAAATCTGGTAAACATATATGCACCCAATACAGGAGCACCCAAATACATACAAAAACTCCTAGAGGATATCAAGGGAGAGATAGACAACAATAAAATCATAGTAGGAGACTTTAATACCCCACTATCACCATTGGACAAATCCTCTAAACAAAAAAAATCAGTAAAGAAACATCAATCCTAAATGACTCACTAGACCAGATGGAATTAATTGACATCTTCAGATTATTTCACCACAAAGCCACAGAATACACATTCTTTTCAAGTGCCCATGGGTCATTCTCAAAGATAGACCATATGTTGGATCATAGGCAAAGTCTCTCCAAATTCAAAAAGATGGAAATCATATCAAGCATATTCTCAGATCACAGTGGCATAAAGCTGGAAATCAACTACAATAAAAACAATCCAAAGAAATCAAACACATGGAGACTGAACAGCATGCTATTAAACAATGACTGGGTTACTAGAGAGATCAAGGAAGAGATAGAAAACATCATGGAAACTAACGACAATGATAGCACAATAATCCAAAATAAATGGGACACAGTGAAAGCAGTTCTGAGAGGGAAGTTCATAGCTCTACACTCCAACCGCAAAAAAACAAGAAACAGTGGCAATAAATTATCTAACCCAACAACTCAAAGAGTTAGAAAGAAAGCAACAAGAAAAGCCCAGTGTAAGCAGAAGGAAGGAAATAGTAAAGATCAGAGCAGAAATAAATGACATAGAGACCAAAGAAACAATACAGAAGATCAACAAAACCAAGAGCTGGTTCTTTGAAAAGATAAACAAGATTGATGAACCTCTAGTCAGGCTCACCAAGAAGCAAAGAGAGAGAATCCTAATAAATAAAATCAGAAATGAAAGAGGGGAAATAACAACAGACCCCATCAAAATACAAAGGATTGTTAAAAAATACTATGAACAACTCTACTCCAACAAACTGGACAACCTGGAGGAAACGGATATATTTCTTGAAAAATATAACCTCCCAAATCTCAATCAGGAAGAATCTAAACATCTCAATAGATCAATAACTGTGGAAGAAATTGAAGCAGTCATCAAAAAGCTTCCAGCAAACAAAAGCCTAGGGCCAGACAGCTTCACAGGGGAGTTTTACCAAACATTCAAGGAAGAACTAAAACGTATCTTCCTCAGACTATTCCAGAAAATTCAAGAGGATGGAACACTTCCAAACTCCTTCTATGAAGCTAGCATCACCCTAATACCAAAACCAGATAAAGATGACACAATGAAAGAGAATTACAGGCCAATATCCCTCATGAATATAGATGCCAAAATCCTCAATAAAATTCTAGCAAATCGGATCCAGCAGTACATCAGAAAGATCATACACCATGACCAAGTAGGATTTATCCCAGGAATGCAAGGATGGTACAATATCCGCAAATCAATAAATGTGATACATGACATAAACAAATAGAAAGATAAAAAACACGTAGTCATATCAATTGATACAGAAAAAGCATTTGACAAAATCCAACACCCTTTCTTGATAAAAACTCAACAAGGTAAGAATAGAAGGATCATACCTCAACATAATAAAAGCCATATGTGATAAACCCACAGCAAACATCATACTCAATGGGCAAAAACTACAACCATTTCCCCTAAGAACAGGAACAAGACAGGGTTGCCCATTCTCACCACTCCTGTTTGACATAGTACTGGAAGCATTAGCCATTGCAATTAGACAAGAAGAAGAAATAAAAGGCATCCAAATTGGAAAAGAAGAAGTAAAGCTATCCTTATTTGCAGATGACATGATATTGTACCTAAAAAACCCGAAAGACTCCATAAAAAAAAACTTAATAAATGAGTTCAGCAATGTAGCAGGCTACAAAATTAACGCCAAGAAATCTATGGCATTTCTATACACTAATAGTGAACTTACAGAAAGAGGGACTAAGAAAGCAATCCCATTTACCATCACACCAAGAAATTAAGACACTTAGGAATAAACTTAACAAAGAAGGTAAAAGACCTATTCACAGAAAACAACAGGACACTAAAAAAAGAGATAGAGGAAGATATAAATAGGTGGAAGAACATACAATGTTCATGGATTGGGAGAATCAACATCATTAAAATGTCCATACTACCCAAAGCAATCTATAAATTTAATGCACTTCCCATTAAAATACCAATGGCATATTTCACAGGCCTAGAAAGAACTCTCCAAAAATTCATCTGGAATAAAAAAGGCCCCGAATAGCCACAGCAATCCTGAGAAAGAAGCACAAAGTCGGTGGGATTTAAATACCAAATTTCAAGCTGTATTACAAAGCTACTGTTCTTAAAACAGCCTGGTACTGGCATAAAAACAGACATATAGACCAATGGAATAGAATAGCGACTCCAGATATCAACCCAAACCACTATGCACAATTAATATTTGACAAAGGAGGCATGAACATAAAATGGAGTCAAGACAGTCTCTTCAATAAATGGTGTTGGGAAAATTGGACAGATACATGCAAAAAAAAATGAAACTAGACCACCAACTTACACAATACACAAAAGTAAACTCAAAATGGATAAAGAACTTACACATAAGACGGGAAACCATAAAAATATTAGAGGAATCCACAGGAAGAAAAATCTCAGACATATGCTGAAAGAACTTCTTCAATGATACTGCTCCTAGGGCAATGGAAACTAAAGACAAAGTAAACAAATGGGACTACATCAAAATAAAAAGCTTTTGCACAGCTAAAGAAATCATCAACAAAACAACAAGAAAACCTACTATATGAGAGAAGATATTTGCAAATGTTACCAGTGATAAAGGTTTTTTTGTCTTTATTGTTCAGTTTATTAACTACATTGTTTCCCCTTTTTTATCCCCCTATATCTCCCCTCCACCCTGCACTCATCCCACCGTCCACCCTCACCTCCCCCTCCCCACTGTCCTCTCCCATTGTTGCAAGACTTTTGTCCATTCTCTTGCTGTACTTTCCACAACCCTTTTCTCCCCAAGAATTGTCAGTCCATTCCCTCTCTATGTCCATGTTTCTGTTATATTCACCAGTTTATCCTGTTCATCAGCCTATCAATTCACTTGATTTTTATGTTCCTTTGTTGATAGATGTGTGTTTGTTGTTCATAATTTATATTTTTACCTTTTTCTTCTTCCTCTTCTTAAAGAATATCTTCCAGCATTTCATACAATATTGGTTTGGTGGTGATGAACTCCTTTAGCTTTTTCTTATCTGGGAAGCACTTTATCTGATCTTCAATTCTGAATGAAAGCTTTGCTGGATAGAGTAATCTTGGTTGTAGATTCTTGCTCTTCATTATTTTGAATATTTCTTGCCACTCCCATCTGGCCTGCATCGTTTCTGTTGAGAAATCCACTGACAATTGAATGGGTGCTCCCCTGTAGGTAACCAACTGTTTTTCTCTTGCTGCTTTTAATATTCTCTTTTTATCTTTTGCTCTTGGCATTTAATTATGATATGTCTTGGTGTGGTCCTCTTTAGATTCCTATATTTTGGGGTTCTGTGTACTTCTTGGGCTTTTAGGTCAGTTTCTTTCACCAGGTGGGGGAAGTTTTCAGTCACTATTTCTTCAAGTAGGTTTTCATTAACTTGCATAATTCGGATGTTGGCATGCTTGAGGTTGTCCCAGAGGCCCCTTACACTATCTTCAATTTTTTGGATTCTTTTTGTTTCTTGCTTTTCCAGCCGAGTGAATTTTGCTTCTTTGTATTTCAAATTTTTGACTTGGTTCTTGTGGCCCTCTGGACTGCTTTTAGGACTTTGTGTAATATTTTTTATTTCAGTCTGTGTATGCTTGATTTCTAGTTGGTCCTTTTTCATATCTGTGAAGGTCTCATTCATATCCTCAGAGGTCTCATTCATTTCCTTGAAAGTCTCATTCATTTCCTGGTTGGTCTTGTTTATTTTCTCGTAATTCTCATTAAGTTCATTGGCCTTTTCTAGGAGCCTCTTGAAAAGCCTTATAACCGTGGTTTTGAACTCTATGTCTTGTTGTCTTTTCTCCTCCATTTCTTTCACACCTGATTTCTTTCCATATCTCTGCATGGTGGATGCTTTATGTGGTAGATATCCTCTAAGGGTCAGTGGCACAGCCTCCCCAGTTATTTGAGATGGGTACTCTTACTGCAATCCTTTATGGGTTGTACAGTATTTTTGAATTTAAACCCAGCTTGTTGTTGTTAGCCCTAGGAGGGTTTGACCTCCAGGCCAATTGGCTGTGAAGGGAGACTGTTTTCAGGTTGGATGGGCGGAGTCTCTTAGCTGTGCAGGCAGCCTCAGTGTCAGCTACGTCCTATGCGGCGCTCGCGCGCCCGTGGGTCTCCGTTGGATGGGGATGGCTGCAGGCACCTCCAAGAGAAAGCCGCCAGTCTCTTCCCCTTGCCAGACAACTCTGCCTCTCCCCAAATGAGTCTGCACACCCAAAGTCTAGCCCAGGGTTGTAAAATAGATGGTTTCCAGGACCAGGAGACAAGTTTCCAGGGAGCAAGTCGCGGGTTTGTGCGACACTTGCGCGCAAACTTCTTTTCCCAGCTACCAGGTTTCTCTGCAGACTAGGAGACCTCTGCTGCGCCCTGCTTCTAGGGTGAGTCCCGCGGACCTCGGACCTCACCTGGTGCTGGGGAATTCGTGTAGTGGGACGTCTCCGCCCGCCCCGTTGGCGAAATCCAGCCGGGGTTGCTGCTCCAGCCCCAGCCCGCGCACGCAACCAGGACGGCTCCTAACCTGTTTGCATCTTCAAGGCTGTGCTCTCACCACTCCTCTGAGTCTCAGTGTCCCACCTTTACTCTTATTTGTGCAGTTTTCTCTCAGCCAGCTTTCTGGCGATTCTGGGTGATGTTTGTTTTGTTGTTATGTTGTAGTTTTTGAATTGTTGCGCGGGGCAGAACAATAGGTGTTTACCTATGCCGCCATCTTGGTTCTCTCTGGAATATCTGATAAAGGTTTAATCACAAGCATCTACAGGCAACACACACAACTCAATAAAAGGAGGACAAATGATCTAATAAAAAAAATGGGCAACAGACCTAAATAGAATCTTTTCGAAAGAAGACAAAAGGAAGGCCTAGAGACATATGAAATCTTGCTCAAAGTCACTAATTACCCGAGAGATGCAAATCAAAACGACTATGCGGTACCATCTCACACCTGTCAGAATGGCTTACATAAACAAATCAACATACGGCAAGTGCTGGCGAGGATGCGGAGAAAAAGGAACTCTTGTGCACTGCTTGTGGGATTGTAGACTGATGCAGCCACTGTGGAGAACAGTATGGAGTTTCCTCAAAAAACTAAAAATGGAGCTCCCATTTGACCCAGTGATCCCATCTAGGAATATACCCCAAGAAACTAGAAAAGCGAATTAGAAAGGATATATTCACCCCTATGTTCATAGCAGCACAATTTACCATAGCTAAGATTTGGAAACAGCCTAAGTGCCCACCAGCAGATGAGTGGATTAAAAAACTATGGTACATTTACACAATGGAATACTACGCTGCGGTAAAAAAGAAGGAGCTCCTACCATTTGCAACAACATGGATGGATTTCAAGAGCATTATGCTAAGTGAAATTAGTCAGGCAGAGAAAGATAAATATCACATGATCTCACTCATGTGAGGAATATAATGAATGACATAGACTGATGAACAAGAATGGATCCAGAGACTGAGAAAAGTCCATCAGAATGTCAACCCTCAGGGTAAGTGGCAGGTGATGGGAGTAAGGGGGAAAGTCAATATATCTGAACTCTTGAACTAAGGTAAGTAATTTGTATTTTTACATCCCTGACAAAGTTTATATAAAGTTAGAAAAAAATTGGCACCTAGTTTGAGATTGAATTGACTTGGACTAGAGCTTTTCATCTCCTATGGACACCAGTCCTTAGGCTAGGCCCTCCTTAACCTCCTGTGACACTATAATACCCTTACATGATATTATTCTACAATGTCATTATAATTTTTTATATTTGACAACAGCATATTATACAATTATCCCAAATAAACTTACAAACTAATTCTTTGAATGTTGGACAGCAATTTTAAAAAGGATAGGAAAGGAATTAATCCCTTTCAGAAGGAATTAAGGCACTGGGAAGGCACCTGAGCATTCTATATTGGCCCCTCTTGCCCTTTTTGCCAAGAGGGACCCTCTTCTTACTATCCAAATACACACAGCTGATGCCTGAGCTTTCAGTTCAAGCTGTGGATGAAGCCTCTGAGCAGACGGCTCCACAGATCTGTCTCTCGACCAATGGTGTGAGCTGGGCCCTCTCTGGAGAAGAAACTTGGGTCCCCTGAGATATGTGATCAGTACCGGGACCCCACCAGCAGGCAAGGGGACCCCAAGGCAGGTACTGGACGTGGAGGCCATGGGGGCATAGACTACAAAGGAGACAGAACTGAACCTCACATCACCCTGTTTGGCCCCGGAGGATGGCTGGTTACCCAGAGTCGGGTAAGATTCCTCAGGGAAAGAACAACCTAAGACAGGCACAGTCGCAGAGGGGCCAACAGGAGAGAACTAAAAGGTCAACAGAGGTGGGGTACAGACCCTCATCCACAAACCTTGCAGGGGCCTGAACTCTCACCCCTCCTGAGGGAGGTCTCCTGCCCCAACAGCTGCTTCACCTCCCACGTACAACTCAGACCGGGACCCAGGTGGCAGACAGAGACTCGGCCAGCAATAGCTGCTCTATATCTAAATTCAATCTATTACCTGGAATGCTCAGGACCTACTCAAAAATGCAAATATTCCTTTCCAGTAATATTTATAGGGTAAACTAAGATTTCTGCTTGAGTATTAAAATTGACAGTAAAATAGTAATCAAGTTTTTAGATTAATTTAAATTGGCCAAGTGAAATAAGTGACTACTCAAGAAAATTTAAGTGTTCTGGGCAAAAAGCTTTTCCTAAAACATTAACTAAAATATCTATTAGTAGTTCATCTCACTGTAAAATTGCCTAACATCCAAAGAACCTAAAGCAGTCATATTTGTGTGCAAAAATTAAAATTTAAAATTACCAAGACTGCAAGATAAAATTTCCAAAAGCCCCCATTAATCAAAAAGGGGGGGGGGAGACAGTGGGGTAATATCATGTAAGGAAAAATATCCTATAAGTAAAATACATCTAGAAAATTCTTACTCCAGAAAAGTAAGCACCAAAGCGCCACTGAGGTCCTACTCCATAGGGGTGTTTTCTGCACAGCAGCTCTCCCACTGTTGTTTCAGCTGGTCCTCACAGCCAATTGGACCAATTGACCTGTTGAAGGTCAATTCCTTCCAGGGACGCCAATAGCAATCAAGGCTCGACTCCAACAAGACTGTATACAAAGCCCACATAGGACTGCACCTTGAGTGTCCAGCTTAGGTGACTGGGGAGGCTGAGCCACTAGCCCAACAGGATGCCTGCTACTCCAGACTACACCACCAATTTCAGAGACATAGTAACTCTACCTAACACATAGAAACACACAGAAGCAGCCAAAATGCAGACACACACACACACACACACACACACACACACACACACACAATAAAAAAAAACATGTCACATATGAAAGAAACTGAAGCAAGCAAACTATGGGATACAGAATTCAAAACCATGGTTATATGGTTACTAAAGGATCTTCATGAGAGCTTCAAGTGAGATAGTGAGAATGTCAAAGACATGGAAAAGGACCAGTTAGAAATTAAGCATACTCTAACTGAAATAAAGAATATTTATAGGGATTCAACAGTAGAGAAGTCTGTGAATCAAATCAATGATTTGGAATATGAGGAAGCAAAAGACACCCAATCAGAAAAGCAAAATGCAAAAAGAATCCAAAATATGAAGATAGTATAAGGAACCTCTGTGACAACTTCAAGCATACCAACATGCACATTATGGGGGTGCCAGAAGGAGAAGAAAGAGCACAAAATGCTGAAAACATATTTGAAGAAATAATGACAAAAAAATTCCTCTACCTGTTGAAAGAAATAGACTTCAAGTCTAGACAGCACAGAGTCCCAAACAAGAGAAATCCAAAATGACCCATACCAAGACACACCATAATTAAAATGCCAAATGTTAAAGATAAGAAGGAATCTTAAAAACAACAAGAGAAAAGCAGTTAGTTACCTACAAAGGAACACCCATATGACTGTCAGCTGATGTGTCAACAAATTTTTCAGGCCAGAAAGGAGTGGTGGGAAATATTCAAAGTGATGAACAGCAAGGACCTACAACCAAGATTACTCTACCCAGCAAAGTTTTCATTTAGAATTGAGGGTCAGATAAAGAGCTTCCCAGACAAGAAAAGCTAAAGGAATTCATCACCACCAAACCAAGAAATGTTGAAGAGTATTCTTTAGGAAAAGAAAGAAGGAGAAGGAGGAGAAGAAGAAAGGAAGAAGAAGAAAAATATGAACAATAAAATGGTAATAAATACATATCTATCAACAATTGAATCTAAAAATCAAAATAAACAAACAAGAAATCTAATGAACAAAATAAATTGGTGAATAAAATATAACCAGAGGCATAGAAACATGGAACAGATTGACACATCTCAGAAGGAAAGGGGGAGAGGGGGCTGGAATACATTAACCAAAGATCTTATCTATGGACACAGACATAAGTGGTGAAGGCCTGGGATGGGGCAGAAACTGGTGGAGGGGGGCTATGAAAGGAGGAAGGGTGAACATCTATAATACTCTAGAATAAAGATTTAAAATTTAGAAAAATTAAAACAAACAACAATAACACACACACACACACACACACACACAAAAAAAAAAAAAACACAAGAGAGCATATTAGAGCTCTTCTGGGTTTGACTGCATATTATCACAATTGGGTTCCAACTTTCGTATTAATGGCCCAGCTTCTATATGTCCTATTTAAGTCAAATTGGCTTGATCCAATTCAGTAGAAACCAGAAGAGCTATGAAATCTCTAAAGTATTATCTAAAACTCCCACTGAGACACCTTAATTATAAACTTTCTAATTTTGTATATATGAAAACAAAAGAAAATACTTTTAGAAGTTTAACTCAAAAACATAGAGATCATCATAGACCTACAGACTATTATTATCAGCAACTAGACTCAGTAGCCAAAAAGCCCTTTCTGCATGACAGCCATCTCTGCTAGATATGAGGTGCAAACAAACAGAAAAGATAGTTATGGGCTCTCCTTTGTTTATGTTCTTCATTCATTGAATCTCCTCTGAATTTTCTTCACATTCAACACTTCTGTCAATCAACTGTCTTTTGCTTGAACTTGATGTAACAGTCTTAGCCCAGCAATTTTCTTACTTTCTTTGCAGGATGAAGACATCCACAAATGTGTTTTGCTTGTTCCTAGAAATAATTTATAGGAAACTCTTATTGATAATGCTCACTTAATTTGGTTTACAAATGGATCTTTGAAAGATAAACAGAGATGTTACCTCACTAGATATGCAATAACTTCTGTGGTGGACATAATTGAAAGTTCTTATCTACCTACTACAAAAAAAAATCTGCCCAGCAAACTGAATTGTTCTAAATCGGGTTTGTCAGTTAGCCAAAGATCAAATAGCCAATATCTACACTGATAGTAGCTATGCCTTTGGTATAGTTCACAACTTCTAAAGTTTGATTGAAGAAGTGAGACTTCTTAATTTTCTCAGAGCAGCCCATAAAGAATGGAAAATAGGTTGCAGAATAATTAGATGTCATACAAAAATTGAAACAATTAGCAATTGTCAAAACCCCAGGACATTCTAAAGCCATTACCATGGAAGCAAAAGGAAATTATTTAGCTGATGCTGCAGCTAGAAAGGCAACATTAAACAGCCAAATTATCCAGACCTGGGAATGCTCCTTGCTTTCTATTGAATCAATAAATAGATAGTTTCAATGGACAGCTGCAGAAAAGAAAGAGAATATGGCAACCAAAAGGGGGAACCTTTGTCCCAGACAAACAGATATGACTTGTACCCAATCAGAAACCAATCTTACCTATAGGGGCTTAATTACCTATACTTTAAACATGTGTACATGAGCTAACACATTGGGGTTCTAAAAATATGATTTTATGAAATAAACAATATTACTGCTAGCTCTTAAAATGTATAGTAGATGTTCTATCTGTCCAAAAGATAACCCTGGAAAATTATCCCATGGGTCCCCAGGACATTTTCACTTTCTTTAGATCCATTTGAGGTATAGTAATTGGATCTTATCCACCACTGTGAACAATATGTTAGTTATGGTTTGAGTGAGTTAAGGTGTTCCCTTGCAGGAAAGCAAGAGCCATAATGGTAGGTAAATTATTATTGGGGAAAAAAATCAATTGTTAATTGGGGAATTCCCTCTGAGTTAGTGACTGGGGGACTGATTTTACTGGGCAATTCATTTGTAATATTTGGCCTATTCTGCAGTATTTTCATTGTGTGGAACATACAAATACTACAATTAAAACTCAACTAGGTAAATTTTCAGAAGCTTTTAATTTCTCTCCCTATATTGCTCCTCAACATGAAATCTACTTCTTTTGGTAAACTTGGCCTTTCTCCTTAGGAAATATTCACCAGGTATCCTTTGAATCTGGATGAAGGGACATGTGAACCAACCAAGATTCTGCATTATTATGAAGGACTTATTAACAACTGATGAATGATAAATTAGTGACATTCATTTCACAAGTGCACTCCAGGAGACAAAGACTTTAAAGATCATGACTTATAACCAGGAGACTTTTGTACATTAGAAAAGACATTAATTTTTTTTACCTTTATTGTTCAGTTTATTAATTACATTTTCCCCCAATAGCTCCCCTCCTCCCAGTACCCATCCCACTCTACACCCTTACCTCCCCCGCCTCTGTCCTCTCCCATAGTTGCATGATTTTTGTCCAGTCTCTTGCTGTACTTCCTGCATCCTTTTTCTCACCAAGCATTATCAGTCCATTCCCTCTCTATGTCCATGATTTTGTTCTATTCCTCATTTTATCCTGATCATCAAGTTGTTAATTCACTTAATTTTTAGATTCATTTGTTGATAGATGTGTACTTGTTGTTCATAATGTACATTTTTACCTTTTTCTTCTTCCTCTTCTTTTTTTTTTTTCTTCTTCCTCTTCTTAAACAATACCTTTCAGCATTTCATATAGTGTTGGTTTGGTGGTGATGAACTCCTTTAGCTTTTTCTTATCTGCAAAGCACTTTATCTGACCTTCAATTCTGAATGACAGCTTTGCTGGATAGAGCAATCTTGGTTGTAGATTCTTGCTATTCATTACTTTGAATATTTCTTGCCACTCCCGTCTGGCCTGCATCGTTTCTGTTGAGAAATCTGCTGACAATTGTATGGGTGCTCCCTTATAGATAACTGTTTTTCTCTTGCTGCTTTTAATATTCTCTCTTTGTCTTTTGCTCTTGGCATTTTAATTATGATGTGCCTTGGTGTGGTCCTCTTTAGATTCCTATATTTTGGGGTTCTGTGCACTTCTTGGGTTTTCAAGTCAATTTCTTTCACCAGGTGTGGGAAGTTTTCGGTCACTATTTCTTCTAGTAGGTTTTCATTAACTTGCTCTCTCTCTTTTTCTAGCACCCCAATAATTCTGATGTTGGTATGCTTGAGGTTGTCCCAGAGGCCCCTTATACTATCTTCAATTTTTTGGACTCTTTTGGCTTCTTGCTTTTCCAGCTGAGTGGATTTTGCTTTTTTGTATTTCAAATCTTTGACTTGGTTTTTGCGGTCGTCTGGACAGCTTTTAGGTCTTTGTATGATATTTTTTATTTCAATCAGTGTATGCTTAATTTCTAGTTGGTCCTTTTTCATATCCTTGTAGGCATTGTTCATTTCTTTGTAGGTGTTATTTATTTCAGCATAGTTCTCATTAAGTTTCTTGGCCTTTTCTAGTAGCCTCTTCATAAACCTAATTACTGTGGTTTTGAACTCTATGTCTAGTTGTCTTTTTTCCTTCATTTCTTTCATAGCTGAGTTCTTTCCTTTTCTCTGCATTGTGGTTGCTTTCCTGAGTTGGTCCCTTATCGGTGTGTGATAGGTATCCTCTAAGGAACAGTGGCTCAGCTTCCTTATGCAGCGCCCGGCGTCAGCCTTAGGTCCGCCCTTTGTGGCACACCGCTTCAGGTCTATGGGGCTCGCAGCATCAGCTTATCTGTGCAGCTCACGGGTCTCAGTGTTGGGTGGCAATGTAAATCCACTTATCTCCCTGTTGTCAGACAACTCTGCCTCTCCCCAAATGAGTCTGCACAGTCAAAGTCTCACTCAGGGTTGTAAAACAAAGCGGTATGGTGGTCTCCGAGCAAGTGAGTGAGTCGCGCGTTCTCTGCCCGCGTTCTCTGCCCGGTTGCGCACTCCAATTTACTCATGCACTCTCCCCAAATACACAGACCTCAGCCACGCCCGGGATCCTCCTTCCCCTGACCTGGGAGCTCGCCTGGTACTGGGGGGTCGGTACTGTGGGAGGCCTCCGCCCTCCCCGCTGGAGAAAACCAGCCGGGCTTGCTGTTTGCCGCCCATCCCTCACCGCTCGCTCGCGCTCCGAACCTCAAAGCTGTGCACCGCTGCTCCTGAGTCACTGCTGTGTCCCACCTCTACTTTTATGTGTGGAATTTTCACTCAGCCAGCTCTCCAGTGATTATGGACGTTGTTTGTTCTGTTGTTAAGTTGTAGTTTCAGAATTGTTGCGTGGACAGCTAGATAGGTGCTCACTATGCCACCATCTTAGTTCTCCGGTCCAGAAAAGACATTAATTTAAACACTCTCTCCAACAGTGTTGGAAGGAACCTTTGTCAGGTGTGTAATTTCGAATGGACGTCTATCCATTTCTGACACTTGCCTCCACCTATAGCAGAGATTAAAGACTTCTCAAGGATGAGAAGCTCATCAGACATAGAGAGCTATCCCAAGACATTGACAAGGCCTATATATCTACAAATTGATGTTGAACTTTATTAGCTTGATTGTCTTTATCTGTCCACTAATATTAAACATCATAATAGTTCCACTTGCTTTTTAGGCTTTTCTCAAACCTTGTGTATATAGTCCAACTGTTAATAATTGCTGAAGGTGCACAAGATAGCTTTTACCCTATATAATAAAGAGGGAATATGCAAATTGACCATCATGCCCTTGCACAAGATGACCACCCCATGTGGACACAAGATGGCCACCCTATGTGATCACAAGATGGTCGCCACAAGATGGCCAGCAGGGGAGGACAGTTGGGGGCAACCAGGCTAGCAGGGGAGGGCAGTTAGGGGCAACCAGGCCAGTAGGGGAGGGCATTTAAGGGCAATTGGGCTGGCAGGGGAGCAATTAAGTGTCAATTAGGCTGGCAGGGGAGTGGTTAGGGGGAGATCAGGCTGGCAAGCAGGCTAGCAGGCCTAAATCAGCAGCCGGACTTCCCCCAAGGGGTCCCAGATTAGAGAGGGTGCAGGCTGGACTGAGGGACACCCCCCTCCCAAGTGCACAAATTTTGTGCACCAGGCCTCTACTCTTATCAGTAATGCTCTTTTTATGGTTTCTCTTGAAATTTAGAAGAAATGCTATTGCAAAAAGAAGGAAAGAGGTATGTTTTTAAGAGACATTAAAAGGAAGTAGTTTGTCCTAATAAGCTGATTATTTCTGAATGAGTAGAAAGAGACAAACTAAGAACAAGGGAAGTTGTAGAAAGAATGGAAAAAGGAATATTGAGAAAGGAATCTTAATGTATAAAGGTCAGAACCTAATCACGGGAATGTACTTACCCTCTAACTGAGCAAGTACTACTCACTATATCAGTTCAGATGGAAGCTGAAATGGCTATAAAAATATGGCCCTCTAATAACTGCTGCTGAGGCACAAGAAATTTACTTATAAACTTTTATCATCTTTCTGGCCTCTGGAATTTTTAGATGACAACTGCAATTTGCAGCATTGTGTTCTTACACCATGGCCCCCAATTAAACTTAAGTTTACTGTTTCCAATTGCACAACTAGTGGAAATCAGATTAATGTCGAACCGCACTTCCGTGCTTCCAATGGAAAAAAGATGGACCATAGTAAATAGTCAGATTATGAAAACTGAAGAGATGTGTAGTGTACTTTTAAACTATAAGTAAATGTTATACTAAATGAAAAATATAGAAAAGTGAGACAGACAACAAAACTTGGCTCCTGATAGCTTATAGGTTAAAATGGCCCAGTGTTTTTCTTAATGAAGGCCTGATTGGCTTCCATGCACCTGCTTTTCACTTTTGAAAAAAGAAAATTCTGCCTTGATTTCCATTCCTAATGGCCCATTGACAAAGGCTTACACCGAGGCTTCCTAGAAATGAGCCTTCCTAACACCATGGGGCCCCATTATCCAACTAAAGGTTGGTCATCAAAATGGGAAGTGTGGATGGAAAAGGAGCCAAATACTAAACCTGACAAGCTCAGGACAGGCCTGTATGGTGATCTTGCAAACTCAGAGACCTAAAGTACCCCCAAAGAATAATCTGAAATTAAACTTTAACTAAAAGCAGTTATGGTGGGTAGTTATGTCCTAGGCTGGTATCTTCACTGACAAGGTCAACCTTTACCTTAACTGAGCCTATCTGTCTTTTTGCATCTATGATAACATACCCTTGAAATGTCTGGGTAACTTGTCATTTCCCTTTTTCTGGACTCCTTAGGGCACAATTAAATGTACCTGGATACCAGGACAGATACCACAAATTCCTTCATTGTTATTGTTATCATGTTAATTATTGACTGTTAACTATCCTATTCCCACCTAAGTATGTGTCTATCATTTTACTTTTTATACAATCACAGAGTCTCCCCCACACTTTGCTTTCTCCCACCTCTCTAATCTATCACCAATAGACTTTATGTAACCCACCTACGGGACCTCCTTTAATTGCAATGCATAAAAATAGATGGGAAAAAAAATAACGCAGTTCTCTGGCATTATCCCAGTCAGTTGAGATTCTGCTTCCTGGCAATTGTGGACAGTTTGGCTCAAATAAACTCACAAAAATTCTTTATGGGTTTGAGTGTTTTTATGTTAATATCACTTAGTTTTATAATTTTCCATTGAAGGAGGAGATGTGAGTTATATGAAATCCACTGGTGATAGATTAGGGAGGTGGGAGTGTTTATTGCAAATCAGCAAGCTGGACAAGATGTCTAATGATCCAATTAGTTAGGAGTCATCTTTATTTCCCACAGGTTCAGAGCAGATTACCTCTGTTAAATTCTGAACTAACAGAGGAGGGATTATTTCCTTTTTTATATCCTTCTAGTTATTTGTGTAAGACAGTTTGTAATGTTGAATACATATTATTTCTAATCAAACACCTGTAATATCTATACAGACAACTTGTAACTTTGAGAACATAGTATATCTAATCAAATACCTATAACCCTGGATGAACAAGCACTTGGCAGAATATGTGAATTAATATAGTGTATCAGCCCTTTTAGATGGCTAGCTTGCAAGGACAGTTAAGTTTATCTTTTTCTATTATTTGAACTAAAAACAAACAAACGAAAAAAACAAAAAACAGTCATTTTCCAGAATAACAGTCTGTCTTAAATAACAGTCTGACAGAGTTTGTGACAGAGATTACAGAATAAGGGATTATCTAACAATAACAGAATTCAAACAGCAGTTTTCTATACAAGATGAAAGTTACTATGATTCAGGAGAAAGCAAATCAGGGAAACATCTGGAACTGGATAAAGTGAATTGACGGACACATGCTTCCTTTACAAAAGTCGGTACAGGGTGGTTAACAGCAGACAATTACACAATAACAATCACAATGAGGGGATTTGTGATTTCTGCCAGGGTGCCATTTGTGGTGCCCAGAGGGTCCGGAGGGAGAAGTTACAAGTTACCCTGACACTCCACAGGGATGTTATCTTAGATGCAAAAAGACAATAGGCTCAGTGAAGATTGAAATTGATCTTTGTCATGGGAGACCCTGGCCTCGGACATGACTACCACTACAAACTGCTTTTTCTTTTCTTTTTTAAATACATTTTATTGATTTTTAGAGAGGAAGGAAGAGGGAGTGAGAGATAGAAATATTAATGATGAAAAAGAATCTTTGATTGGCTGCCTCCTGCACGCCCCATACTGAAGACTGAGCCCAAAACCTTGACATGTGCCCTTGACTGGAATCAAACCTGGGACCCTTCAGACCTCAGGCTGACTCTCTATCCACTGAGCCAAATGGCTAAGGCTAAATTGCTTTTTTAAATTAAGGGTTTTAATTTCAGACCATCGTTTGTGGTTACTTTATGTCCCTTGAGTTTGCAAGGTGCCACACAGCCCTTTCTTTCCTGGTTTAGTCAGTTAAGCATTGGCCCCTTTCATCCACACTAGTCAGACATAATTCTTCGGATGTCTCCCTGTTTTTTGAAGCTCATATTAGCTTTCCAGTGTCCTTCAAATATATCCAACTCCGAGTCCTCAGTCTCATCCCTCAAAATTGCTCAGTCCTGGCATCCCTGCCCCCTCTCAACCTCCAAGCCTTTGCAGGTGCTCTGTTCCTCCAGTGTGCCTTCTCCTTGCTCCCCCAGCAGTTCCAATCCTACCTGACCTACCTCCACCAAGTTCTCTCTCGACCTCTCCCTTCTTTGCCTCTTCTTATTGACTGCTCTGGGCAGTCCTGTCTCTCCAGGCAGACAGTGTGCTCCCCTACAACTGGAGCCTCCTCTGAGTGCCAGCACCAGCTCTGGCTGGGATCCCAGTGGGCTGGCTGGTTGTGCCATCTCAGCACTTGGCCCTGAGCAGCGTCCCTAGCACCTGCTTTCAAAGGTGCTTGATTTCCTCCTCCCAGAAAAGCAACTCCCGGTTTTAGCCAAGACCGGTTTGGCTCAGTGGATAGAACATTGGCGGCCTGCGGACTGAAAGGTCCCGGGTTCGATTCCGGTCAAGGGCATGTACCTTGGCAGCGGGCACATCCCCAGTAGGGGTTATGCAAGAGGCAGCTGATGGATGTTTCTCTCTCATGGATGTTTCTGACTTTCTATCCATCTCTCTTCCTCTCTGTGAAAAATCAATAAAATATATTTAAAAAAGAAAAGAAAAGAAAAGCAACTCCCTCCAGCCTACCAGGTCTGGCCCAAGCCCCTCCTCCCTCCTGTAATGGCAGAATCAAAGCCCACTTCACTCCCACCTCTCCAGCGCAGGCTCACAGCGTGTCTGCGGGCCCCACACCACACACAGGACAGTTTATCTCCAGAGAAGCTTCTACTCCCAAACCATTTGCCAGAAATTTGATCTCCTTGGCCCTCAGAGTCACCTCGGGTGGAGAAGTCTGCAGAAGACTTTGATGTCTGAGTTCCCCAGCTGTGTTTGTGAATGGGCTCAGGAACCCCATACCTACTCTCATTTGCTACCATCCATCACATAGGGAGAAGGGTAGTGGGAAAAGGCATTGTCTGAAGAATTGCATCAAGCCTTAGGGTAGTGGTCCGCAAACTGTGGCTCGAGAGCCACATGCGGCTCTTTGACCCCTTGAGTGTGGCTCTTCCACAAAATACCATGTGCGGGCATGCACGTACAGTGCGATTGAAACTTTGTGACTCATACGCAAAAGTCGGTTTTCAGCTCTCAAAAGAAATTTCAATTGTTGTACTGTTGCTATTTGGCTCTGTTGACTAACGATTGAAATTTCTTTTGAGAGCCAAATTTTTAAAACTTAAACTTCTTCTAATGCCACTTCTTCAAAATAGACTCGCCCAGGCCGTGGTATTTTGTGGAAGAGCCACACTTAAGGGGCCAAAGAGCCTCCTATGGCTTGAGAGCCGCAGTTTGCTGACCACCGCTAGGGGACCCACCCCTTAGCTACCCAGCTGGGCTGATGGTCCTGAACAGGATAGGGGAGTTCATTCCACTTTCATGGGGCTTTGGAGCTCAAATTTTAGGTATGATTCATTTCAGGAGAACCAAAAATACCCACTCAGAGAACTTTCTCTTCAATCCCTTATAGCCCAGTCCATGCCCAAAGGAAGGCTGAGGATTCTGGGGGTAACTGTGCTCCCAACTGCACTCCCTCAAAACTGCAGGGACAGTCCCCTGATCCCCATTACTTAGCCTGGCATGGGCTTAGGTACACCATGCTCTCCCCTTCTCTTCCTAAAGGGATATAAACAAAACTAGAGAAGAAAAGGGCTCATAAGGTGCTAAAATGTGGTGCTAGGCAGGCAGGAGGGATGGGAAGGGATAAACATGAGGGCCCAAAATTCCCAGGAGAAGGACACCTGAGGCATCTTCTTCCTCCCTGGAAGGAGAAAGAGTGGGAAGCCCAACGATCCCAAAGTTTAGGACATGAGATGGGCTTCCAGTGATGGTGAAGAACCCAGAATAGTGGGCACAGCAATGAGAGTGGTGCCAGGGCTGTGCCTACTCAGTAGAAGGAGGGGTGGGGTACCAGCCCAAACCAAGCTGAAAAGGATTCATTGGCTCTGACCTGGCCAACTGTATTGCCCTGGGAGAGGGTAACACAAAAATGGTTAACCCCACAATACAAAGAGAGAATTAAACTTTGGCCCATCTAGGAACTACCTACGTATGCTGTATATGCAGAGAAAATGCTCAAGACGGTTTGTAACCAAGCCCAGTATACATCAGTAAGCTTTGCTATGTTAATACAGGAGGTACTACTCAGCTGCCACAAAGAAGGAGGCAATATTTCCTTGTGGACTGACTTGGTAGAACCTCCAAGGCATAATGCCAAGTAGCAATAACTAAGAATGAAAGTTGCTAAACAATTGTAAATCACAATCCCATTTTATGTTCCTCTAAGCTAGGTATACAAGTGTGGGTGGTAGTGGAGGTAAATACATAAAAAATTAATCTGGCAGACACACAGAAAATTGTTCATAATGGTCACATACAGGGAAGGAATAACTATGGGAAAATGAAGAGGATATCACTTGTTTGAAATGTGTATTTAAAATCCAGCTATGTAATAAGTGAAAGACATCATGAGACTGTATTGAAGCCTGTTGTAAAAGCATCACTGAGTTGTATGAAATGAATTCCATCCACAGCTTCCCTCAAAGCTAGATGCAGTCCTGAAACTAAGTATTGGCCAATGAGATGGAGTAAGAAGTGTTTAGAATAACTTCTAACAGAAGCATTCTTTAAAAGAGAGGTGTATTCTCTCTCTTCTTCCTTCTTCCAGCTAGTTGACATACAATTGTGATGGCTGTCACCTTGACCAAAGAGGTGGAGATCGTGAGTTAAACAGGATAGAGCAGTAAGTTAGCTACAAAGACAGAGTCTGAGCTAAGACCAGATCTTGGTACCAGAGGAGACCTCAGAGACCACTACTCTATCCATACTTATCATCAGACACAAAGGCAATTGAGGCCTAAAGAGGTCACATGATATTCCAGGGGCAGCAACTGAGCAAAATGTTCTGACCAAGATTCCCACCACCATCACTGCCCCACCTACAGGGCTCTTTCTCATGAAACCTCCCTTCCCCAAAAAAGTCAGAGATTAAAAATGGCAGCAGAGTGAGTGGATGCTACACGAACATGTTTCCAGGAACAAGTTGGAATTACAAATAAAATACAGAAAAACTTCCTGAATAATCTACAGAAGACTTGCTGGAGAGAATCCTGATACCCAAGGACCTAAAGTGAAAACTGCATAGAGACTGGCAGGCCAGGCACCCACAGATAGCAACTGAAGTTCCAGAGAGATATCTCAACTGTAGAGGGTTACCACTGAGAATTCTGGGATCTTATCTCCAAGCTGGGCTCCCCAGCAAAGAGCACCAGAACTGAGAAGGATACCCACATAACATCTGGCTTTGAAAAGCTGCAGGGTTGCTGTCTGCCAGGGAGAGATGGCTGAAAAATCAGGCATCCTATTAAAGCGACAATGCACAAAATTCCTTGAGAAGCTACTCAACTTATGCCCCAAAAGAGGAAGGGCAGAGTGAACTGAAGCTGTGTGAGCAGAAGCCAGGATTGAGGACTCAGGGGTTAGAGCTCAGAAGGCAGACACCCCCAGTTTCCTGTGCTGAGTCATTCTCTCACACAGTGGAGGACATCTTTCCCACACAGACATTTGCCTTGCCTGGGTGTGGGGGGAGACAATTGACCCACCCTACTGGAAAACACCTTGCCCTGAGGCCACTAAAGAGACTAAAAATAACAATTAGCCTCCAGGAAGAAGCAACTGCCCCACCCTGCAGAAAAAACTCTCACCACAACTGAGGATAATTGCCAGCAGGCAATTCAAGTTGGAATCCTATTAGTCTGTAGACAGAGGCAGTCTCTGGAGGCTTTGAGTCTTTGCCTAATCCAATTAGTCAGAAACAGCCTTTAACACTGTTTTGCACTAGAGATTGAGTGGCATAAAGGATCTACTTAAAACATAGTCACAAACCTAGACAACCAAAATGAGAAAATAAAGAAATAACCCCCAAATGAAAGAACTATTGAATACTCCCAAAGAAGAGATAAATGAAGCAGAGATAAGAAATTTATCTGAAATGGTTCAGAGTAATGATGTTAAAGATGCTCAACAGTATGAAAAAAATATAGTAACTATGAAAAAAGAACAGTCTGAGATAAAGAATGACATAACACAAAGAAGACATTGGAGGGAATGCACTGCAGATTAGGGGAAGCTGAGGATCAAATCAGTGAATTAGAAGACAGAGTTGAAAATATAACTCAATTAGAGAACCAAAAAGAAAAAAAAAACAATTAAAAACAGAAGGAGAGCTTAAGGGAATTGTGGGACAAAGTGAAACATAACAAGTATTAGAATAGTAGGTGTATCAAAAGAGGCAGAAATAGAGAAAGAAATAGAGAAGGTGTTTGAAGAAATAATAGTAGAAAACTTCCCTAACCTGGTAAAAGAAAAAATCACCCAAGTTCAGAAGGCTCAGAGAACCCCAAACAAGAAGAACACAAACAGACCCATGCCCAGACACACCATAATTAAAATGCCAAAAATTAAAGACAAAGAGATAATCATAAAGGCAGCAAGAGAAAAACAAACTATTACCTACAAAGAAGATCCCATGAGGCTGACACCTGATTTCTCATCAGAAACTCTACAGGCCAGAAGCGAATGGAATGAAATATTTAAGGTAATGGATATCAAGGGTCTGAGACCAAGATTACTATATCCAGCAAGTCTATAATTCAAAATAGATGGACAAATAAAAATCTTACAAGATAAAAAAAAAAGGCTAAAGGAGTTCATCACCACCAAGCCAGCATTACAAGAAATGCTACTGGGATTGTTTTAAGAGATTGCCGAGAAGAAGAAACAGAGAGAAAAACCTAGCCATACATAATGACTATAAATGACTATAAATAAGTACTTCTCAATAATAACCCTAAATGTAAATGTATTAAATGCTCCAATCAAAAGGTGTAGGGTAGTTGAATGAATACAAAACCATGACCCAACTATATGCTGTCTACAAGAGACGAACCTCAGAACAAAAGACACACACAGGATGAAAGTGAAGAGATGGGAAATAATTTTCCACACAAATACAAAAGAAAAAACAAAGCTGAAGTAGCAATACTCAGATCCAACAAAATAAAATTAAAAAGCATCATGCTAAGTGAAATAACCCAGTCAGAAAAAGATAAAGATCATATGATCTCACTCATTTGTGGAATATAATGAACATAAACTGATGAACAAAAATGAAGTCAGACAGGGGAAAATTTATCCTGGACTATAATACACGTAATCCTGTTATTTACATATTGTTAATATTTCCTACAACTTTTGTGATATCACACTATGTGAGAACAGTTTTGGTAATACCATACTTAAAATCTTTTTATTCTTGAGATATTAATGTTTATTACATGTAACACTATTTTTTTAAATGTATTTTATTGATTTTTTACAGAGCAGAAGGGAGAGGGATAGAAAGTCAGAAACATTGATAAGAAATATCGATCAGCTGCCTCTTGCACACCCCCTACTGGGGATGTGCCCGCAACCAAGGTACATGCCCTTGACTGGAATCGAACCCGGAACCTTTTAGTCCACAGTCCGATGCTCTATCCACTGAGCCAAACAGGTTTTGGCATAACACTATTTTTTAAATAAATCCTTATTGTTCAGATTATTACAGGTGTTCCTCTTTTTTTCCCCTATAGCTCTCCTCCACCAGATTCCCCATCCCTCCCATGTCTTACCCACTGCCACTGTCTTCATCCATAAGTGTAAGATTTTTGTCCAATCTCTTCCCGCACCCTTCACTCCCTCCCCCCGCCCCCAGAGAACTGTTAGTCCACTCCCTTTCTATGTCCCTGATTCTATTATATTCATCAGTCCATTCTGTTCATCATATTTTTCATTCACTTGATTTTCATATTCACTTGTTGAAGGTATGTATTTGTTGTTCATAGTTTTTATATTTACCTTTTTCTTATTCTTCCTCTTCTTAAAGAATACCCTTCAGCATTTCATATAATCCTGGTTTGGTGGTGATGAACTCCTTTAGCTTTTTCTTTTCTGTGAAGCTCTCTGTCTGACCTTCAATTCTGAATGATAGCCTTTCTGGGTAGAGTAATCTTGGTTGTAGGTTATTGCTGTTCATCACTTTGAATATTTCTTCCCACTCCCTTCTGGCCTGCATAGATTCTGTTGAGAAATCAGCTGACAGTTGTATGGGTACTCCCTTGTAGGTAACTAACTGTTTTTCTCTTGCTGCTTTCAAGATTCTCTCTTTGTCTTTTGCCCTTGGCATTTAAAAATATATATTTTTTATTGATTTTTTTACAGAGAGGAAGAGAGAAGGATAGAAAGTCAGAAACACTGATGAGAGAGATACATCAATCAGCTGTCTCTTGCACACACCCTACTTGTATGTGCCCTCAAACAAGGTAAATGCCCTTAACCGGAATCAAACCTGGGACCTTTCAGTCTACAGGCCAACGCTCTATTCACTGAGCCAAACTGGTTTCAGCTGCCTTTGGCATTTTAATTACAATGTGTCTTGGTGCGGTCCTCTTTGGATTCCTTTTGTTTGGGGTTCTCTGCACTTCCTGGACTTGTAAGTCTATTTCTTTCACCAGGTAGGGAAAGTTTTCTGTCATTATTTCTTCTAATAGGTTTTCAATACTTTGCTCTCTCTCTTCTTCTTGGCACCTCAATAATTCGGATGTTGGTGTGCTTAAATTTGTCCCAGAAGCTTCTTACACTATCTTTATATTTTTGGATTCTTTTTTCTTTTTGTTTTTCTGGTTGGGTGTTTTTTGTCTCCTTATATTTCAGATCTTTGGTTTGATTATTGGGGTCCTTTGATCTACTGTTGAATTTCTGTATATTTTTTATTTCAGACAGTGTATGCTTAATTTCTGACTGGTCCTTTTCCATTTTCTTAGCATTCTCATTCAGGTCCTTATAGGTCTCACTAAGCTCCTAGGAGGTCTCCTTCTTGGTGGTTTTTAGAAGATTCTTAAATAACCTTATAAATGTGGTCCTGAACTATGTCCAACAGTCTGCTTTTCTCCATTTCTTTCATTCGTGACATGTTTCTTTGTCTTTGAATTTTGCAGCTTCCCTGTGTTGATGGACTGGAAGAACTGCTGTGCTGGAGACACGCCTGTGGAGCAGACTGCCTTCAGTGGGGCTTTGGTGCTCACTGAGTCTGCCTCTTAAATGTGTCACTTAGATGTGAGTAGTTGAATTCTGGTGTCATCTCACACTGACCTCTAAATATACTGGCTTCTGGATCTACAATGGGGTTCAGGTCAGGTACTGTCTGAGGCAACCCAGCAGGAGTCTGACCAGAGCGGCAGTTTAGGTTAAGCTGCTATAGGGAAGGTTATTTATATGCAAATGCTACTGCGTATAGATCAGGTGGGTTTGCAGATTGTGCAGGGCGGGGGTCTCAGGGAGTCACTAGGCTAGGGCATGGCAAACAGCCATGGCTGCCACTCAGCCTTCTCTGCATCTCTGGTCTCAAAGTCCCCACGTCCCTGTGCCCCCGCACAGTGAACAACAATTGATTGCTGCGGGCACCTCTGCAAAGGAGCCACCCCCACTTTCCGACCCAATGGCAGACTGTCCAGCTTCTCCCTGTAGGAGTCTGGGTTGCCAGCGTGTCCCTAGAAACTAGGGTTAAGAGTAATCAGGAGCCCATTTCCCTTCGAGTTGAAAAAAGGCAATGCACAAAGTCACCTACTGCCAGCCCATCTCACACCCCTCCGCACCTCAGCTTTTCAGTGCTCATGCTTGTCCCAGTGCTCCTCTCTCTTTCCTTCTAGTTGCAGAACTTCCACTTGGCTAGCTTTCCCGTGATTTTGGGTGATAGACGTTTTGTCTTTTAGTTGCAGTTTTGAAATTTTTGTGCAAGGCAGCAGTTTAGGTGTTTACCTATGCCCCCCATCTTGGCTTATCCCTATAACATCATTTTTTAATAAATTTTTATTGTCCAGATTATTACAGTTGTTCCTTTATTTCCCCTATAGCTCCCCTCCACCTGGTTCCCACTCCACTCTCTGCCCTGAAACCGCCCCGCCCTGTTGTCCTTGTCCATAGGTAGATGATTTTTGCCCTGTCTCTTCCCACATCCTCATACTACCTTCCCCCAAGAATTGTCACTCCACTCCCTTTCTATGCCCCTGATTCTATTATATTCACCAGTTTTTTCTGTTCATCAGATTTTCTATTCACTTGATTTTTAGATTAACTTGTTGATAGATATGTATTTGTTGTCACTTTGTTGTTCATAATTTTTATCTTTACCTTTTTCTTCTTCCTCTTCTTCAAGAATACCCTTTAGCATTTCATATAATACTGGTTTGGCAGTGATGAACTACTTCAGATTTTTCTTTTCTGTGAAGCTCTTTATCTGACCTTCCTCTCTAAATGATAGCTTTGCTGGCTAGAGTAAAGTTGGTTGTAGGTTCTTGTTGTTTATCACTGTGAATATTTCTTGCCACTTGCTTCTGGCCTACATAGTTTCTTTTTAGAAATCAGCTGACAATCGTATGGGTGTTCCTTTGTAGATAACTATTTTTCTCTTGCTGCTTTTAAGATTCTCTCTTTGTCTTTTTTCTTGGCATTTTAATTATGATGTGTCTTGTTTTGGTCCTTTTTTGGGTTCCTTTTGATTGGGGTTCTCTGTGCTTCCTGGACTTGTAGGTCTATTTCTTTCACCAGGCAGGGAAAGTTTTCTGTCATTATTTCTTCAAATAGGTTTTAAATATCATGTTCTCTCTCTTCTTTGGCACCCCTATAATTCTGATGTTGTTATGCTTGATGTTGTCCCAGCGGCTCCTTACACTATCTTCATATTTTTTTGGATTCTTTTTTCATTTTGCATTCCAGTTGGGTGTTTTTTGCTTCTTTGTACTTCAAGCTTTTGATGTGATTCTTGGGATCCTCTAGACTGCTGTTGGGTTTCTGTATATCATTCTTTATTTCAGTCTGTTTATGCTTAATTTCTAGTTAGTCCTTTTCATATCCTTTGAGGGTCTCTCTAAATTTCTTGGGGGTTTCTAGAAGATTCCTGAATAACCTTATGACCATGTTTTTGAACTCTATATCCAGTAGTTTGCTTTCCTCCATTTCTTTTATTTGTGACTTGTTTCTTTGTCTCCACATTTTTGTTGCTTCCCTGTGTTGATAGAGTGGTTTTGTGTACTAGGTGTCCTATAAGGCTTAGTGGTTCAGCCTTCCTAATTATGTAAGTGGACACTCTTGGTGCACCCCTTTGTGAGCTTGTGTGCACAGTATTGTTATAATTAGGCCTTGATTGCTGTAGGTATCACTGGGAGGAATTGACCTCCAGGCCAATTGGCTGTGAGGACCAGTTGTGTTTGCAATGGAAGTACTTCTGTGCTGGAGACACCCTTATGAGGCAGGACTTGCTTCAGTGGGGCTTTGGCGCTCACTGAGTTGCCCTCTGAGTGTATCTCTTATGGATGTGAAGAGTTGTAATCTGGATGGTCTCACTCTGACCATGGGGAACATTGTCTCTTGGATCTCCAAGGAGGTGCCAAGCCAGCCACTGCTTGAGGGCACCCAGCAGGAGCTACAGAGAGATCTGCAGATTCCTTCTCTTTGGGGTTTGGAGGTCCCCAGATGAGGCCCAGCTACATAGCAATGCAAGCTACTGGGGAACCTTGGGCCTGCTTTTGGAAGCTCTGGGGCTATCTGATGCAGCTGCAGTTTGTTATGTTTTAAATTTCAAAAGGCCAGTCCATTCATATGCAAAAGCCTCTGTACACAGCTTGGGTGGAGTTGTAAATTGGATGGGGTGGGGTCTCATGGAATCAGTAGGACATATCAAACAGCAATGGCTACCCATGAGCCCTGCCCCAAAGAGGCTCCTGTGTCCCATGGCACCATGTAGGAACAATGATTTCTGTAAGCACCTCTGAGAGGAAGCTGCCCTCGTGTTTCGGCCCAATGCCAGACTGTCAGTTTCTCTCCATATTAGTCTGGGTCCTCAAAGTTTTGCCCGGAACTGGATTTCAAAGCAGTCGGGAGCTTGTATCTACCTCCCAATTGAAAAAGACAACAGCATACCCAGTTGCCAGCCCCTTTAGCATGCACCTCCATACCTCCACACCTCCTACCGGACTCAATACACTTTTTTCTTTTATTCTAGTTATAGAATTTCCATTCATCCAGCCTTGCCGTGGTTCTGGATGATATTAGTTTTGTCTTTTAGTTGTATTTTTGATATGGTTGTGTGTGGCAGTAAGTTCAGATGTTTACCTATGCCACCTTTTTGGTTGTGCGCATGTAACATTATTCTATTTCAGATCATTTTTCTTGAAACATTAAGGTTTATTGCATGTAACATTATTATATTTAAACTAGAGACCTGGTGCACAGCTCTGATGTGATACTTGGACCTACTAGGGCCACCTGTGTGAGGAAAATAAATGAATGCAGACATGTGATCTCCCACAAATTGTTCACTTTCATAAGTACTAGAGGCCTGGTGCACAAAATACATGCATGGAGGGGGGCCCTCAGCCCAGCCTGCACTCTCTCTAATCTGGACCCTTCGGGGGTTGTCCAGGTTTTGGGCCTAAACCAGCAGTTGGGCATCCCTCTCACAATCCAGGACTACTGGCTCCTAACTGCTCACCTGCCTGACTGCATGATCATCCCTAATTGCTCTCTCAGCCAACCTGATCATTCCTGACCTCCTCTGCCTGCTGGCCTGTTCACCACTGCCGACCTGGTTGCCCCTCACTGCCCCCCCCTGCTGGCCTTGTCACTCCCAAATGCCCCCCTGCATGCCTGGCTGCCCCCAACTGTCCCTCCATGCTGGACTGGTTGGCCCTCACTGGCCCCTACTGCCAGTCTAGTTACCTTTGACAACCCCCCCCCCGACAGCCTGGTTGCCGCCAACTGCCCCCCTCACCCCTCAATGCCCCTGCTGCTCACCCCATGCAGCCTGCTGTTTGGTCATTACTATGAGGGTATCCTGACAATTTGCATATTACCCTTTTATTACTATTGATTTGGGTTTTTTTGAAATAAAAAATGAGAAAAAAAGGAAATGCTAAAGAGTCTGCTGTAATGAGAAGAAACAAAGAACAAAACATAGGCATACAAAATTAAAATGGCATTAAATAAGTACCTATGAATAATAACTTTAAATATAAATGCATTAAGTGCTCCAATACAAGGGCATAGTGTAGCTGAATGTATATAAAAACATGGCCCAACTATATGCTGTCTACAAGAGTCTGATCTCAGAACAAAAGACACACAGAGATGAGAGTGAAGGAATGGCAGAAAAATTTTCATTCAAATGGAAATGAAAAACATAAAAAGCAGGAGTAGCAATACTCATATCCAACAAAATAGACTACAAAATGAAGGCCATCACAAGAGACAACAAATATCACTACATAACACTAACAGGATCAATTCAACAAGAGGCTATAACACTGGTAAACATATATGCACCCAATGTATAGGAGAACTAAATATATTTTACAAACTTATATAGGACTTTAAGGGAGAGATCAACAATAATACAGCCATAATAGGGGACTTTAACACCATGCTGACTTCATTGGATAGATTTTCCAGACAAAAACTTAACAAAGAAATAGTGACTCTAAAGGACACACTGGATCAAATGGATTTAATTGACATTTTAGAACATTGTACCTCAAAGAATCAGAATATACATTATTCTCAAGTGCACATGGATCATTCACAAAGACAGACCACATGTTAGGACACAAAACAAGTCTCTACAACTTCAAGAAGGTTGAAATCATATCAAGCATCTTCTCAGATTACAGTGGAATGACATTAGAAATCAACTACTTTCAAACATATGGAGGCTAAATAGCATGTTATTAAGCAATGAATTGTGCTGGAAGCCAATTCCAGCATGTCAAAATTACAAGAGTTTCATCAATAGGTTGATGAAACTTGGGGGCTCAACAAAGGCTGAGTCACATATGTAATCACCTGTTGGAATGGCTGAAAGGCACTTCCCCCAAACCTGAATAGGATGATTGTTTGCTGCCAGATAGCTCAGGGCATCTTAATCTACATGTTATTGCCTCCTATTGGCCAAACATCTGAACAGCCATAGGCTATTCCCCAATCTGACAATGCTTCTGTACCCTACCCTTTGAAGTGTATTATCTCCACCTTGCCTTAGGACAAGTTGTATTAATAAAAAGCAAGGGTCCTGAGACAAGAAGAACTTTTAGCTCCTTTAGCTGAAGCTCCTCTGACCCCTCAATTGACTTTCAAAATTTTGTGCACTGGGCCTCTAGTGAAAAAATGCTCAGCCCTAGCTAGTTTGCCTCAGTGGATAGAGCATCAGCCTGCAGACTGAAGGGTCCCAGGTTCAGTTCCAGTCAAGGGCACATGCTTGGGTTGTGGGCTCGATCCCCAGTAGGGACCTTGCATGAGGCAGCTGATCAATGATTCTCTCTCATCATTGATGTTTCTATATCTCTCTCTCCCTCTCCTTTTCTCTCTGAAATCAATTTTAAAAATATGTTTAAAAAATGTTCAAAGTCACTAATCATCAGAGAGACACAAATTAAAATGACAATGAGGTATCACCTTATCCTGTCAGAATGGTTACCATAAACTAACCAATAAATGACAAGTGCTGGTGAGGATGTAGAGAAAAGGGAACCCTAGTACACTGTTGGTGGAAATACAGACTAGTGCAACTATTATGGAAAACAGCATGGAATTTCCTCAAAAGATTAAATATTAAACTGAAATTTGAGCCAGCAATCTCACTTCTAGGAATACATCCTAAGAAACCCAAAGCACCAATGGAAAAAAAATGTATGCACCTATGTTGATAGCAGCACAATTTACAATAGCTAAGATTTGGAAACAACACAAGTGCCCATGAGTAGATGAGTGAATAAAAAACCTATGGTACATTTATACCATGAAATACCATGCAGCAGTTAAAAAGAAGAATCTCTTACCCTTTGAGACAGCATGGAGGGACCTGGAGATTATCATGCTAAGTGAAATAAGTCAGTCAGAGAAAGACAAGTATCACATGATCTCACTCTTATGTTGAATCTAAGTAACAAAATAAACTGATGAAGGAGTAGATCCAGAAACTTGGAAGCATGAAAGAGTGGGGAATCTCAGAGGGAAGGTGGAGGAAGGTGATTGGGTGGGAAGCAATCAACCAAAGACCTTGTATGCATATAAGTTTGGCCCATGGACACAGACAATAGGTAGGGACAGGAGGAGGCTAGAGGAGGTCAATGGGGGGAAATGGGAGATATACATAATACTTTCAACAATACAGAATTATTACTTTTTTTAAAATTTTATTTACAATATAACTTATATTTAATAGTAGTACATATGTTTTCCTTCCCCCCCAAAATCCTCCCCCATATTACTTTTTTTTTTAAAGGGAAGAAAGAAAACTCCCTTCCCAGAGCTTGGAAGCTACTCCCTTCTGTGGCTGGGAGACCAGTCCATGGGGGTGGGCAAAGGCCTCCAGAGTTGGTTAAATGGCAGGCTGTAGGACACCTCTCAGAATTCTGTTTGGTGAAAATACAGCAGAACTTCTGCCTTCTGGTGCCAGCTGGTGGGTTTCTCTGTCAGTATCTACTATTTGACTTCTCTCTCTCTCTCTCTCTCTCTCTCTCTCTCTCTCTCTCTCTCTCTGTCTTCCTGTCTATCCCAGTCCGGTCTCACTTTCCATCCCTGTTATTGCCTCTCTCTCCCATCCTGCCCTGATTCAGTTGGCTTGTCCCCTATCTTTCAGTCTCTTCTCCTAACTCTGCCTCTGCCTTCCTCTCTATTGATCTCTGTGTATTTCTTTCCTCTCTGTGAAGGTGGGCTCTCCTCCTAAAGGTTTTAAGCAGTGCCTTTTCTTAGACTGTGTTATGTGCTCACTTGGTCCTGCCCCTGCCCACTCCTGTTCCCACCCCCTTACCTGCTCTATATGTCTCCGATGCTATAGGACTGATCTCAGGACCCCCAGATTCTGCAAGGCCCCCAGGCAGGGATGTGGTTCTTTACAGCCAGTGGAGCAGCAGGGTAAATGGGCACATGCTAGGCAAAGATCAGGGCTGTCAATGCTGTCAGAGAGGCTAGCACCCTCTTCCTTTTGCCGCCCCAGGAACTTTATCCCTCCCAGCTGTGAGAATAAGCAAGTCATCTTTTCTGTCAAAGAACAGTTTAGACAGCTGCCATGTTGGCCGCATGGCTTGCAGGTCCCCTGGGGGCTGCCATCTTGAAATAGCAAAGGCCAACCCCTTCCTTTGAGTGAGCAAATCGTGAAAGACTGTGCACCTGAGCTCCAATCAAGAGCAAAGGACAGAGCTTAACTTCAGCAAGACTGTGCAACCCATATCCACCTCAGGTAACTGGGGAGGCTGAGCCACTGTCCCTTGTAGGAAGTTTACGACACAAAGCTGATTGACCAACTCAGGGAAGCAGCCAACATGCAGAGACATGGAAAGAAATCAGATGTGAAAGAAATGGAGAGAAAAAAATGACTGGACATGGAATTCAAAACCACGGTTATAGGGCTTCTCAAGAGGCTCCAACAAAAGGTCGAGGCCTATAAGAAAATAAGCAAGACTGCAAAGGAAATGAATGAGTCCTACAAGGAAATGAAGGAGACCCTCAAAGATATAAAGGAGACTCTCAAGGATATGAAAAAGGACCAACCAGAAATTAAGCATACACTGACTGAAATAAAAAATATTATACAAAGACCTAAAAGTGCTCTGGAGCACCCCAAGAACCAAGTTAAAGATTTGAAATACAAAGAGGGAAAATCCACTCAGCTGAAAAAGCAAGAAACCAAAAGAATCCAAAAAATTGAAGATAGTGTAAGGGGCCTCTGGGACAACCTCAAGCATACCAACATCCAAATTATAGGGGTGCCAGAAAAAGAGAGAGAGCAAGACAATGAAAACCTATTTGAAGAAATAGTGACCGAAAACTTCCCACACCTGGTGAAAGAAAATGACTTAGGAGTCCAAGAAGTGCACTGAACCCTAATATGTAGGAACCCTAAGAGGACCACACCAAGGCACATCATAATTAAAATGCCAAGAGCAAAAGACAGAGAGAATATTAAAAGCAGCAAGAGAAAAACAGATGGTTACCTATAAGGGAGCACCCATACGATTGTCAGCAGATTTCTCAACAGAAACGATGCAGGCCAGATGGGAGTGGCAAGAAATATTCAAAGTGATGAACAGCAAGAATCTACAACCAAGATTACTCTATCCAGCAAAGCTATCATGCAGAATTGAAGGTCAGATAAAGTGCTTCACAGACAAGAAAAAGCTAAAGGAGTTCATCACCACCAAACCAATATTATATGAAATGCTGAAAGATATTCTTTAAGAAGAGGAAGAAGAAAAATATAAAAGTGTAAATTAGGAACAACAAATACACATCTATCAATAAATGAATCTAAAAATCAAGTGAATTAATAAGCTGATGAACAGGATAAACTGGTGAATGTAACAGAATCACGGACATAGAGAGGGAATGGACTGACAACTCTTGGGGAGAAAGGGGGTGTGGGAAGTGCAGCAAGGGATTGGACAAAAATCATGCAACTATGGGAGAGGACAGTGGAGGGGGTGAGGGCGGAGGGTAGGATGGGTACTAGGTGGAGGGGAACTATAGGGTGAAAAAAAAGGGAATAATGTAATTAATAAACTGAACAATAAAGATTAAAAAAAAAGCAAAGGACAAGTCATGTGCGTCAGGGATTATAAAGCCAAGAAGCCTGCCTGCTCGGTGTGCATGCTTCCAGATCATGTGTGTGCACCCTTCTACGTAAAAGTAAACATGTTTGTCTTGATGCCTGGCTCCCGACTATTTTGTATTCAACCAGAACCCCTGACTTGGGGGGCTCACCTTATTTCTAACAATTTGAGAGTTTGTCCGGGTTTGGTGTTTATCTGTCTCCACAGATAAATGCACCCTGCTGCCAAGTTGTGGCAGCCTCGGTGAGGAGGGACAGCGAGGACCAACTATGAGCTTGGGATCAAGAGTCAGCTAGCAATGCAGGAAGGGCCCAAGCAAGATCCACGGCAACCAAGTAACCTCATGCATGAGCCAAGGTAAGAACTGGACTGAGTACTACTTTGATGATTAGCTGTCTTCAGAGGTTGGGCATATGTGACTGGGATGTGTCTAGGACATAAAAAGAGTGTGGAGTTCTGATCTGTGGTTCCGTTCTTCTGTGAGGGAAGTGGCCGGAGAGGGATGAAGCAGATCTTGGGGAGTAAAAGAAACCTTCAACATGGTGGGGGTGTGGGGGGGGGGGGGGTTGAGTACATAATCACAAGGGACCTGCCAAGGCTGGGAAACAGAAATTCTAGAACTAGGGAATACATTCCCCTGAAATAGACCATTGGAAGAATGCTGAAGTTCTGGGGAGGTAAGTTCCCGAACCAGGGACAGAGAAGTTGCTCTTGGTGTAAACTTTTAGTGTTGTGCGCAGCTGTGTGAGAGTGTGTGTTGATGTTTTATGTCTGGGTTTTGTTTGTTTGTTTGTTTGTTTGTTTAATTTGTTTACTTAGCTAGTGAAATTTCTGTCTATATGTTTTAGATGAATTTAAAAGTGTAACATTTGTAAAGGTTGCAATCCAGGGGAGCTTAAAGCAAAGGAAGTTAACTGCTTGTGGTTAACAAACCATCATCTTCCCCACCTCAGGCAAAGTGGGAGGGGAAAGAAAGAAGGCTGGAGGTTTCCAAGTGGCAGAATGGAAGGTGGTACTTGGGTGCTGGCTGAACTGGGAAGGGCAGAGAAATTTGCAAAACCCTGCCCAGCATCATGTCCATTAAATATCCAGTTGTCAGCGTTGGTATTAACCGGGATGGGACCGGAATGGAACTGGAAGGGGATGGGAAGAGGATGGCTTTAGCCTGCATGTGACGTCACAAACCCTCCCAGGCCAGCCAGGCGGGGCACTAAGGCTGACCCTGGGGCACAGCAGCAAGAGAATGGGCGGTTCTTGAATGAGGATGGACTGCATTCCAAGGGTGGTCCTGGAGGCACAGGACTCCCAGCCAGATCACTGTGTCCGCTCTTTGAACAGAAGGGCCGTCATAGTTAACGGCATAATTAAAATGGAATGGTCCTTTCAGATTGAGTTACCCCGTTAGTAAAGGAAGAGAAGCCCAAAAGAGGACAAGGTGGACAGACACCCTATGGGACCCAGAGACGATCTGAGGAAGAGCCAAGATGGCAATTTCCAGTCCCAGCCTCCCCCTCGGAGGAGAGCTATGGTGACAAGGCTCCAACTGCCCTGAGGCCACTGCACCAGGAAACCAGCTTTTCCAGGCTTCGAAAGGAGTTGGAGCAGGAAGAAAAAAGTTAAAATGCTGCTAGAAGACCCAGCTGACTAGCTAGACTAAAAGAAGGGGGAGTGATTTGAGAGTCAGCTATGGCTGTCTGGGAAAGGGAGCCCAGGGCTGGCCCTGGGGCACTTCCAGCAGAGGTAAAAATTCCAAATCAGGAGTCCTAGTGGGACTACAATAACATGGACCATAGTGGGAACATGTGAGACCTTAGGGAGCTAATCCCTAAAGGAACAGGAAAGCAGTTCCCGGTCTCAGAACCTAAATAAAGCCTTTAATATTCAACAAGACAAAGAAGGGTGTTCCAAATTTACAGAGACTAAAAGATCCAATGAGACAGTACTCTGGGCCAGACCCTGAGGACCTGTTGGGCCAAGAAATATTATAAATTACATTTTGTCCCAATAGTTGGCCTGACATCTCAAGTGGCCTAGGGAAGCGCTGCCCAGAGGGACAGAAACAGAAGTGGCAGCACTCACCTTAGATAATGTATTTCTAAGGAAGAATGTAGCAGTTTATACATAATTTTCCAAAGTCTTTGGTAACTTCAAACTTTGGAGCTTGCTGAATTAAATAATAAAAATTATTAAATATCTAGGTATTTTAAAATGAAATATTAATATAAGTTTGCCTCATGAAAAATCTAGATGATAGATATGAATCTATTAATTAAATATGTCTTGTATTTTATTTGAGATATATCCTTAAAATATAAGGGTATTACTGATCTGAGAATTGCAAAGTATTTAATTTGCCACCTAAATTTGAGGCTTCTAAGAGTTAAAAGTTCAAATTAAGTTGGGAGAAATTATATGGTTGTAAAAATACATAAAGTATATGATAGGTACACCCCCCCAACTGGTGGGCGGAGTTATGATGTAATTGACAGAGACATTGAGCCACCAATCAATCACATACCAGAGTGCCCTGTGTCCCACTCCTTCTCATTCCGCCCTGGGCCCAACCCCTGCCTGTTCCGGCCCTTAAAATGTGTCTCGGTGCACCACGTGGCACCTTTTCTCCTGGACTGTTCTCCCAGGCAGTTCGGGAGGCGGTCCGGCTGGGTCCCCTCTTTTCCCCTTCCCCTGGCCCCAGTCTCAGGGCGCGGCTTCCCCGGCTCCATTCCCCCCCAAGCCTGTGAACCCGCCCAGAGACCCCCAATAAAGCCTGATCTATTCGCTCATTTATCTGGACTCCCTGCTTGCAGTTTCTCTCACGGCGACGTAGAGCCTTACATTTTGGTGCCAAAACCCGGGAGAGGGGTTTTGTGACCCGTCCCCCCTCTCTCTCCTTCTCCTCACTGCCTTCCAGCACTTTGGACCTGGAGGCTCCACCGACTTCTCTTCGATCTGTAAGTTTTCTGTTCCGGACTCCAGGAATCCTTATCCCTACCCTGGACCCCGTGTCGCCACCGGCACGGCTGTGCCGAGATTCCCCTCCGTTCTGGACTCCAGGAGTCCTTGCAGGAGACGATTGTAGGGGACACCTTCCAGTCGCCTCCCTGGAGGCGGATCACCCGCTGATCCGTCTGGAGGCAGATATCAAGGGGAAACGCCTCCTCCATATCTGTTACTCCTCGACACTCAGGGGTCCAGGTTCTCCATCCTAGAGGGAAGTCATGGGTGCCTCTGAGTCCAAGATCGATCCCCAGACACCTCTCAGGTGTCTCCTCCAAAATTTTACCAAATTGGGATATTCTTAAACCCTTCACAAGAAGAAGCTCATCTTCTTGTCCCAGGTCGCCTGGCCTCAATATAATTTAGATAACCAGTCCCACTGGCACCTTTGATTTTAACACCCTGCGGGACCTGGACAACTTCTGCCGGTGCACTGGGAAGGACACTGAGGTCTCATACATTCACTCTTTTGGGGACCTCCGTTCCTGCCCTGACCTCTGCTCCCACTGTTCTACCCACCAAATTCTCCTTGCCCGAACCAAACCCTCCTGCACTGAACCCCCTCAAACTGCCCCTCTCTCTATCGCTCTCTTTACTTTTCTGACCCAGCCATTATCTCCTCTCTGCCTCTCCTTCTCCTCTCCCTCCTCCTTCACCACACTGCGGCTGTCCCTCTTCTGCCTTCTTCCACTGCAGCCGCCAGGCCTCTATGGGAACCAACTCTCTACACCTGTTGGAACCAACTCCACAAGACCAGAGGCTGCCGCGAAGCGAGAGAACCTCCTGCCACCCCAAAAAGCCAAGGGGAATTTCTGTTTTGCCTTGCTTTTTTTACCCTGACCACGTGGCCCTTCGTTCTCCTGGGGGCCGCCATCTTGGCATGGCAAGTCCCACCCCCTCTGGACCCCACCTGGTGTGGCCGCCCACACCAGG